>CP137668.1:38109665-38709665 GCA_037976565.1 Mesocentrotus franciscanus | reverse complement strand
TCATACAGTGCACACAATATAGCATGACAATGGTGTCGGGTTAAAAGCACAACATTGGCGTCAGGGTAGAATTGAAAAGTGAACATTACGTGCATGCACTTTGATTATTATATTTCTAGTGAATATAAGCCAGGTAAAATACTTCATGTAGTCGATTTTTTTTTTTTTAAATCTTGGTTAAGAAAATCACATGTCATTCAAAGAATAAAGAGACCTCTCGTAATAACGTATTGGCCCCCAGTAATAGAGTAAATAGAGGACAAGACCGTTATAACCAAACGAATGTGATATACCCTAAACACTGTTTACCTGTTTCATATTATTCAGAATTTCAGTTCAAAACCCTATTGTTCATCAGCTACAAATATTGTATGATGAAAATTTGTTAGTCATATTTGACACAGTCGGGTGGTTTTTCTTATTATGTAAAGAGTGAGGTAATGGGAATAGCCCAAGTCGCCACTCCCTAAGTTATAAAAGTCATGTACGGTACAAACCTTTCCATAAAGAGGACCCAACAAAAGGGTGATTGGCTATAATGCTCCCAAGGGAGTGTAGAGTGTGCTGGATCGTAACAGAAACCAGTGATCGGGGTAATACTAATGCCTTTACATTTATAATCATTATTAAAAGGTGACCACTCTATTATGTATACAGGGAGCAATAGACCATTTTCTTATGTAGTAGCCAGATTATTTTATGCATGTGCCTTTGTGAAGCGCATCGATACGAATGATATCATTCACCTATTACGAATAAATGTATCTTAATAGTCAGAATTCAAATTGCATACATTAGTTGTTACTAGGTAAGACAAGCATTATGGCTTGTCCTACCTAAAAACATGTAATAATTATATGCAATTTGCATTCTTTTTACTGAATATACATTATGTATATATTGGCTTCTGTGTTCCCTCATGTAGATTTCAGGGATGGTGACCACACTTGCATGAGTGAATGTTAGCCGAACCATCAATGCATCATTGACATTGTAACTGCACTGTTATGCACTTATGCACAATAAATTACATCTATTATCTTCATTCTTAATGGATCTGAAAGATGGATGTCACATTGAATTACAAAATGGATATACCTCATTACTGATTAATACATGCACAAAAGTCTCATGAAAGATGAGCTATATTTTGTAAGTTTACACGGTGTTGATGTAGCATTCCATACTAATATAGCTGCAACATCATGACCGTCATCATCAATATTACAATAGCAGCAGTACAGCAAAATAAAAAAACAGCATCGTGGCTAAATGCAATATATCAACGGGGATGTAAATGGCCAGATTATGAATATGTA
Organism: Mesocentrotus franciscanus; assembly: GCA_037976565.1. Classification (NCBI taxonomy): domain Eukaryota; kingdom Metazoa; phylum Echinodermata; class Echinoidea; order Camarodonta; family Strongylocentrotidae; genus Mesocentrotus; species Mesocentrotus franciscanus. The sequence continues at coordinate 38,708,346 of CP137668.1, read as the reverse complement.
ATCTGTTACAACGCGATCCTCCAAGTGCATAAAACAAGGACTCGTATGCTACTAGTTATCATCATAACATCATAATTTCATGCCTAAATATACAAATGGCGTACACGTATCAGATATCTTCTTCTTCTTCGCTATAAGTACAGGCCACCGTCGGGTGTATTCTCGTACTGATGATCTCATTCGTTTCATCATTACTAGAGTGACTCCAAAATGCTTTTCGTATATACTTTTAATCAGGGTATTGTCGACGTAAATCCATATCGAATACGCCGGTCCGAGTGGGAATATAATATTATGCCTACCTCATCATAAAGAAAATAAATATGGAAAAAAGTGCATGACGTGCGACTTAAAACAGGTTTTTCTTACCTTGCATCGTTGGATCTAATCAAAACCCTTGCAAATAGGCGTGTTCTATATTGTAATCTGCTTTAACCAAATACAGAGTTAGTTAAAGGCTCCTGTATAATAATCACTGTATTTCGGAATTTCAAAAAGCTTTGCGTTCAACTACTATTTGGACATTGTGTATAAGTCTCTCCAAACTACCGCTCGAAAACCTGAACAATATAGAGGAGAACAATGACGTAAATCTCTCTGCAAATATGATTTTTGCTTCCAGATCATACAAGAAACGGCTTTAACAATACCACCCTATCAACAATACGCATTCATTTACGTGTAGTGACCGATGGTTGTACGAAATGAATAAGGTATAGGCAGCCGTCTGCTCAAGTGAGTAAAATGGTCGAAAACATGGATGAATGCCTCTTATGAACAGGACTGGTATCGACTTTAGTAGGCTTTGAAAAGATGGGCGGTGTGTTGTCGCCGAATCCCCAAAAAGTCCGAACCTATACCAGCTCTCTGACTGTTGTATTGACTAAGCGGCGGTGAGACGAGAAAGATGTGTCGTCCGTCGGGTGTATTACGTAACAATTTCCCATCTTCTTTTGTGATAATGATGAAAGGGTGACATGGTGAAGGTAAAGAGGTTACGTACGTAGCCGACGTAGGTAATGATGCCTCGAGATGAATGAAAAGATCGAAGATTGAAAAGGACTTTCAATTTCAAACATTCCTATCTCCCAAAGAAAAACTGGCGTAATGTGTGGAGGACACGATCGAGTGGCTTGAAATATCCTCCGACTAAAGATAGAATCCTCCACTGTCTTTTCACCTTTTGTTCCGCTCTAATAAATTCACTTATAACAAAAGTAATAAAAAGCTCTGTAAGATATAGCGCAATGTCAGCTTTTCTCTTGGAAGTGTAATTCATATCTGCTTTTGTTAAATACTCAGAATAATGCCCGCATTCCCATAGTTATTTTGATTGCTTTTGTTTTTCGTTGTATTTTGTTTGATTATCTCATGTGAACACGTAAAACGCTAAAAAAACAATGTGTATTATTAGCGCCGATAAATAATGTAGGTGATTATGATGGTGATCATGGTGATGATGATTTGTATCATTATTATGAAAGTAATAATGATAATAATATTCTGGAATTACATAGCACCTAATACATCTTCGATGTCTCTAAGCGTTTTACATATATATTATTACCCCGGCCATCGGCTTGCCCGCATACAGTGTAAGCACTCTCTCCACTTCCTTGGGAACATTTCAGCCCCACTCAGTGTTATTTAGGATACGCGTATGCTTGTTCCCTCCCTTTAAAAGCACCCCCTTATCTCAGGGCTGCCAGGCAAATTTTCTGAACCCCCTTTCGCGGGCTTTTCCTGCCTTGGAGACCCCCTAAATCCGGAACACTGCTCAATTAATGTAACCCCCTATGTATGATATTCAAGATATTTTATAACCCCCTTTTTTTAATTTCTCAGGAGTCCAAAGAGAAAGAGAGAGAGAGAGAAAACACACCCTTTTTTTACAATTCTCGGGCCGGACTTTGTTGCGCGAAAGTACCCCTTTACCGGAGATTTTGGAAGCACGAATGCGGTCCCTCCAACCCCGGAGTGGGGGCATTCCAGTCAGGCGCCTTTTGACAGACGCCCACAATGCTTAACTTTATCATTATACCGGGTAGCTATTTAACACGTGGGTGATGGAGAGGAGCAATGTAGATTAAATGCCTTGCTCACGGACGTAGTGCCGTGCCGGGGATCGAACCCACGACCTATGCATCTCCTGTTAAGTGTTTAGACCACTCGACTACGACACGTCACACCTCTATATTATTATACTAATCATTATTATTTTTAGTACTGGTAGTATAGTATAGTAGTAGTATCATCATTATTATAATTATTATGATCATCATCATCATCATTCTCTCTCCCCCCCTCCCCCTCCCCCCTCTCTCTCTCTCTCTCTCTCTCTCTCTCTTTATCAGAACTATACAGACCTGCAATTTGTGGGGAGTGATAATAATACACATAATATCTGCAATCATTTTATACACCGTAAAGAGGATATCAACTTATTTTCCTGATATATATATATAGGCTTATCATTACCCCAAAACAAGATTAAACATTATACCCTTCATACATACTCCATATTTTTTATAATCATAATTATTTCATCAAATATAAAATACTCGATTTGATTAATTTGCTCATATTTTCAGTCGGACTCTCGATCTATAATCCCAAACAGGCCGACTACCAGACAGAGACTGACGGTAGAACATCGATACTTCCCTGCCCATATATCTACACTGATTGCATCGGATACTTTCCTCTGCTAGACTTTTCTCCTCTGATATCCCCCGCATCATTTTAAATTGGTACTACTTGTTGTTGTTGTTTTAGTTTTTGTATGTGTTTTTGTTATACTTTTTGTTATGTATATGAAATGTCATTTAACCATTTTTTAATAAGTATTGTCGCTGTGAGGGTGTTGTGGTATTCATTCATTCACTTAACTCTTAATCCAAGTATTGACTGTTGAGGGTTCAAATCCAATTCCGGGACTCACGTCTCTTGGCACGACATTAATCCACATTTGCCACTCTCCACTCAGGTTTGGTTTGGTTTCATTTCATTTACGATCATGCAATATGAATTTACAAACATCATAACACATAAAGTAATAAAACACTAAAATATTTTACAAGGAGCTATTCTAGAAAAATAAAATATTAAAATCAAAATGAAGATCGAGGGATAACCCGCTTCATATCAACCCATGAAACAGACAAAGTTGATATGTTCTACCTGGCAGGATTTAATCATTGAAACGCACTGTGCGCTGATAACGTCTGCCACGTACTGCCTATACCGGGGTAATAATATCCAAACTTCTTTGGAAGCGCACATGCAGGGACGTTATTTCATAATGTGATATGCTATAGGCCTATACAAGAACGGTTAGGGTAATATTTAGGATTAAAGGGCAATTAATCCAACCCTTGTAATAGGTTCACGTGTATGAAAGCAGAAAAATAAGATTAACAGAATGGCGAAAGTTTGAAATGAATCGGACCAATAATTAAAGTTATGAATGTTCGAAATATGATATTACTAAGTCTATGCGAATCCGAAATTGGCAGTTTGGTCAGTGGATTGTGACGTATAGTCGCGGATAACTCTCCCGTTTGTCGTGTACAAAATTATCATGATTTTTTTGTGTTTCTCCTAATTGCCTTCTCCCTTGGGGGCATTACTCAAAATATTATTATGGATAGTATATTATTATAGGTCCTCTAAAGATTAAAGGCCCTCCTGAGTCATACATTCAAGTTTGAAAAATTATAATTTTAATCATGTTGTGTGTTGGAAAAATGGGAAACTTGACCGTCACTACATTACATATTCAGCCAATTTGAAGATCCCATACCTATAGTGATTAAAACCTCCAAAAATTCATAACTTTCTCTTTTTGCGTTCGAGTTTCATTCAAACTTTAAAAAATCAACTTTTTTCATTCTTCTGCTTCCTTCTAGAGTAGTTTGCTTTCAAGTTAAGGCTGATTTTTCCTTTAAACTATTACCGCCACCTCACATCCAAGTATCCTTTTGACATACGCCCATCTTGTGAAGAATTAATATATATACGAAATGCATTTTCAAGCTAATATAATGAAAGCTGTAACAATAAAGAGTAGCTCTCTTTTTAACAGAAGGTATACCAGTAACTAGCCTACATTAAAAATGAGTATAGACATATTTTTTTAGTACCGGGTACTTCTCGATCAATGAATAATAAAGGCCAACAGAAAAGTGATGATGAAAACCTGAGCGTGAATCAGATTGTATTTTGTAAATATTGACGTAGCCTAAAAGAAAATTAAAACGAATTAAAAATAAACCAGAGATTAGTGACACGGGAACTGTCAACTATCTACAAATTTACTTTACTTTACTTACTTTACTTTAATACACGATGTTGTAGGTCTAAGCCTGTTCATCGATCCAGGATTCTTCCATGGTAACTGCTACTTGTGGGGCCAGGAGATTGTGTGCTTTCATGAGACAACAGACAACTGATAAAGAGAAGCGCCCTCTCCGGTACATACTTAAAAAGAACAAAATTTACTCGACTCATGCTAGGATTGGTTTTTTACGAGTTCATAAAGTGAGTAAATTAGAGGTATTATCTCCTTTTTCAAAATTCATTTAATGAAGTACGAGTTCTATATGAACTCTTTGGTAAACCAATATTTTTATTATTTCATTGACTGTAGAAATTGAGTTGTATAACCTATGCCTTGCTTTGTCGCGGACGATTGATCTACATTTCGGTCCCATATGTTCACATTTTTGTCAGTTGCCTGTAGTGCATTTTCCTCAAAATCGCGCAGCGCGCAGCTCAGGATGTCGGGACACAATGAATGCTAACTCCACGGGGCTCCGACGCCTTCGGAGCTCCAGATCCGGAATCGGAACACGAAAAACAGCAGAGTTGGGTCTTATTTTATAGAAAAGTTGGCGCTAGTGCAGTTCCGTATCCATTTTTTTAGCAGTTTCATATCCAATCTTAGCAAAGGAATTTTAGCCTAATTTTTTACTAATATTAATCATAGACATAATCATATATTGCATTTTCCACCTGAATTTGGATCATATCCGACATCGGAAATCCTCCGTTTAGGGCTTCGATGTCCACGTCGTCGCTCAATACCGTCTCTACGCTTTCGCTCTGCACCTCAAACTGAAGCTATCAGTCAAAATTTATGGTATCGTGCATGCGCGCAACAAAAGCTAAAAATCTTCGTTCACACGCAGTGATATAACTTATAATTTATATGACAAATTTGAGTTTTATCGAACCCCCCTCGACCCCGGGATCGCCGCCCTGAACACCACCACCATCATCAACAACAACAAAACAAGACAATAATGATAATATTTGTCATATAAATTATAAGTTATATCACTGCGTGTGAACGAAGATTTTTAGCTTTTTGTTGTGCGCATGCACGATACCATAAATTTTGACTGATAGCTTCAGTTTGAGGTGCAGAGCGAAAGCGTAGAGACGGTATTGAGCGACGACGTGGACATCGAAGCCCTAAACGGAGGATTCCCGATGTCGGATGTGATCCAAATTTAGGTGGAAAATGCAATATATGATTATGATTAATATTAGTAAAAAATTAGGCTAAAATTCCTTTGCTAAGATTGGATATAAAACTGCTAAAAAAATGGATACGGAACTGCACTAGCGCCGAAAAGTTAAACGGTAGTAATTATAATTTTGACTTACAAGTAGCCTAGGGTGTCTGAACGATTTTTCAATTTTCCCTTTTGGATCGTTTTTCACGATTATGGTTGGATAATTGAAAAAATTATTCACTCAGAATAATACATAATCCATTGTCTTCAATGGGCACCCACTTCCAGGTTGGTACACACGCGGTCCGATGCATATTCATGTGCAGATTTTACGCGCTATCACCATGGGTTCGGCCGGCGCGGAGCTCACGCCTCCCTACTTAGCTGATCCGAAAAATGTGGAGAAGGGTATTTTCAAACTAGTGCTGTAAGTCAGGCGCCATGTTCGGGTTCGGTTCGGTTCGGCAGAGTTCGGCAATTTTTTACCCGAACTTGGTTCGGTTCGGGGTTCGGTAATATAATAGCAAGCAGCCTAATAGCTACAGTGGTCGGTGCTGGGCAGGCCGGCCGGACGGGCCCGACCAGCACGGAGGACTTCTGCCCCACTCCTGATGAAAAACACTGCTTCCAACCGGCACGTATTTCACATTAAAAAACTGCTTTAAACGTAACTATTTTAGTACTTACATTCGTATTTCCGTTTTATTATTTGCAGTTTTACAAGAATCATGTTTTCAATTTGAAAATAAATGATATTTTGTAAAGATTTGCCGAGACGGTTGTTGTCTAATGTTACGAGTCATGAAAGCTGCCATCTTGAATTTACCGATGTATACGTTATATTACACAGAGATAGCAGCCCAGGCTCGTTCGATTGCTGTTATTATAAATGTTTATTTTCAATGAGGTAAATAATAAAATTCCTAATTTTCCTGAATAAATAAATTAGAATACTATAATATGTATTTATTTCGTTATTTAGATGGTAAAATTTGTCCGATATTATTACAATTAATTTTTTTTATTTTTGTATTGTTTGGGTTTGAGCCGAACTTGTTTTGATCAGTGCCTAATAGGTACGTGTATTCTAGCTTGTTTATAGCTTGCGATCGCGACGTTGCAGAGGTCAGGATTTGGGATTTAAATGGCGTCAGTGAAGTCGCACCCACGACTGGAGAAGCATGAATCACAAAGGAGGAAAATGGGAAAAAAGTAAATATAGAATGAGCAATCATGACATGAAAATTAGGTATAAAATGACAAGTTAATTAGCCTGCAAAAACGTTTAAAATTTTTCTGCCGAACATCCGAACCAGGCCTTTGTGTTCGGTTCGGTTCGGCTCGGTTCGGAAGTGCCATGTTCGGCGAACTTCCGTTCGGTTCGGTTACAGCACTATTTCAAACTGTAATTGTTTGTGATCCCTGGGGGCTAGCGAAAAAATAAGCGTAGGGATATTTTCCTTACGACTGGGACTTCTTATCGCCAGGGGCGTCATATCTTATAAGTGGCAAATTTCGGAGTTAGCCAGGAAACAATGTTTAAATAGCTGTTTTGACCAAGATATTTTTAGAATTTCGAGATGACGCCCCTCTGGAAATATTGGAATTAATCTGCTCTTTCATATGACACCTCATTTATTGAGTATCACCTTCAGGATCACAAAGAATAAAGGTTTGAATCTTGACTTAATAATAAAAACTTTGACCAATTTTGCATGATCGCGTTATGCACATAGACTGCATAGGGCTGCGTGCAATCTCTATGGGAAGGATTTTAGCACACAACATCGGGTGCGCGATCAGACACCGTATTACAAGTGTGCTCGACTCCTCTGGCCAGTCTGGGCATCCGCGAAACCACTTGAAATTATAATTTGAAGAAGTCTTCGATGGGGAAAAAGGGTGATTCCTCGTCCTAAACCGAGCCATCCATGTTGTACCGTCGATTCAACATGGTGGAGAGAAAGTATGCATGCGCGGTAGCGGCACAGCAAATATGAATATTCATGCTATAGCCTATAGAGCGCCGTTCGCTTGAAAATGCTGAATATGCACGACTTGTTTACATTCACCGCTCTGTTGTTTCGAGTCGTGCATATTCAGCATTTTCAGCGGCGGCGCTATGCATGAATATTCATATTTGCTGCGCCGCTACAGCGCATGCTTTTCTCTCCGCCATGTTGAATCGACGGTACAACATGGATGGTCTTCGATTTTTTTCCCATCGAAGACTTCAAATTATAATTTCAAGTGGTTTCGCGGATGCCCAGAGGAGTCGAGCACACTTGTAAGTCAAAATTATAATCACTACCGTTTAACTTTTCTATAAAATAAGACCCAAGTCTGCTGTTTTTCGTGATCCGATTCCGGATCTGGAGCGTCGGCGTCGGAGCTCCCTGGAGTTAAATAAAAAATGAACGAACATTTCAGTACAACTTACAAGTTTGTACCTTAAATATGACATAATGAGAATTTTTCAAACTTAAGACTTACTTACGTAAGTCTTAAACTTAAGTGAAATACTTAACTTTTCAAGGACGCTGAAAAAATTGTAACAAATAGAAGATTTGACTGGAATATCATAATTTTGGTATCGGTAAAAACGGAAAATCGCAAGCTAGCTCCTCGCACTAATGTCTTATAACATAAAGCCTATGGGAGCCAGCGATAGCCAATCTGAAGGGCCCATGTCGGCTCGGCTAAGCGCCAAATTACGAAAATGGGGCTGAGATCGGATGAACGTTCTGCTCATGCGCTAAATGTAAGCTAAAGTTCTACGTGGTGTGTGTGTGTAAATACACAGTGTGCACGGTGCGAGTACTGTGACGTGTGGCACATCGTGAATGCCTGATAACTGATAATAATGATTGATGTGAGTTATAACAAATCTTTTTGATTTTTTGCCAATTTTGGAGACCATACTTTTCCCTTCGTTGATCGAACTTGCAGTGAAGAAGCGATGTCAAATTCAAAAGATTACACAATGATATTTAATCACTGCTTTCAGTTTTTAATAATGTGTAATGAGTGGATATGGATGGAGCTAGCTTCTGAATCTTTGTTGGACATGTTGACAGGACAACAGGATGCAGATTGCCAGATCATCAGATGTAGGATGTGGATCATGTGGGCAAATAGGCAAAGAGATTGAATCAAATTATTTATAAATTATAATTTGTATGAAATACAGGGATTGAAAGTCAAGAATATTTCCTGTTTTTTTTTCCTCAGTACCTGTCAGTAATCTGAGGTCTACACTGCCGACAGAGCTTTTGAATCCTTAAGAGTGTGACAGATAAAGACAGATACTCCCACCATGGACAGGTTACTTCGACTTGGAGGAGGTATGCCAGGTCTTGGGCAAGGCACCACACCCAGTGATGGACCTGTGGTTGATACAGCAGAACAAGTGTACATCTCATCCCTTGCACTTCTCAAGGTAAAGCCCTTAACCTCAAAATACATGATACACCCTAATGCACCCATACTACCCAAGCTCAATTACGCACAAAAAGCATTTTTGTTTTTCCTCTCTTGAACAAAGACCTTCTTTTGATGTTCATTATGAGGTGTTAAGGACAGTTATGTTGTAATTCTGCAACATGGCAGAGGAGAGGATAAATCACTCTGCTTATGAAAGTCTCTCAGGAATTTTGTCCAGAAATGGAGGAAGAAATGTTTATGATTGATTTGCAAACATAAGTCATCTCCTTATATATCTATGTGAGTTCCAAATCATTATATCCCATGAGAAATGGATATTTGTGTGAAAAATTACACAAACAGATAATAGGAATGTGGTTTATGTAATATTGCTAATTTGTGTATATGGGATATGGTTTGTGTGTTTTTTTGTGTGTTGCTTTTATACATACTGGCAACTGCATACTGGCACATTCAGTCATCAAGTTATTAAGATTGTTGGAAAGTAAACTGAGAATAACGCTTAATAGGATAAGATAGTTACATTTTCCTTATGAGATAAATGTGGATTTCTATTGTTTTTTTTCTTCTTATTTTCGCTGCACTCTTTTCTTTATTCTGTTGTAGATGTTAAAGCATGGCAGAGCTGGAGTACCTATGGAAGTTATGGGTCTGATGTTGGGAGAATTTGTGGATGATTACACAGTCAGAGTAATTGATGTCTTTGCTATGCCACAATCAGGAACGGTAAGATCGCCTTTAAAAAGTCTTTTTCTCTCATATTATCTCTACCTTTCTCTCCTTCATCATCATTGACAAAAATTTCTCTAATGTCAGTTTTACTTTTCCTTCTTTACTATTTTGTCTGTTTAAGTTATATCCAGTGAAAGAAAATTTGTGGATATAATTGTAAATTGAAGTGGAAATATGCCAATTCATGAGCTGTCTGAACTAGTTTTTTTTATTATATCTGCCCTTCTCAGTGACAAGCATTTAAATCATGATAACATTTTGAGTCAGGCAGTGGGTAAATGCTTTGAATAATTGATTTAATCTCACAGGTCACTAAACGTCTCTTTAAACATGTCTCTTTATGTGACAAATATCCTCATACCAGTTCTGTGAACACTACAGAAAATCAGTTCACTATAGCTAACAGTATCAAGAAGCACTGTCTACTTCATCATCATATAATTTACAAGCCTATTGTATTAGATGTTAATTTTTTTTCTCTGAATAGTTTTATTAGAGGTATTGCGGGTTATTGAAATAATTCTATGTTTAGGGGACATAGTTGAAAATTCCAATGTAAATGAATATTCTCTGCTTTCAGGGAGTGAGCGTAGAAGCTGTAGATCCTGTATTCCAAGCTAAGATGTTGGACATGTTGAAGCAGACGGGTCGTCCAGAGATGGTGGTGGGATGGTATCACTCTCATCCAGGGTTCGGATGCTGGTTGTCAGGCGTCGACATCAACACACAGCAGAGCTTTGAGGCCCTTTCAGACAGAGCAGTGGCTGTTGTGGTTGATCCCATACAGAGTGTGAAAGGGAAGGTGAGAAGGAATTGACTGTTTGACTGATCATCTTTAACTAATATAAATTATGTAGAATTATTATGTAAAACAGTTATGCACATCGATCTTCAGAACAGTTTTCATTCGCATATTGAGCTTATTAAATTGTTTTAACTCGGTATTTTCGTATAGCTCGTCTTACTCTGAAAAACCATCTTAAAATCAACTTCTTGTCTAAGAAGCCTTTTCAAAAAGATGCACTTGGGTGCTGTTTTAGTCATTTTAACTTTGATTTAGTATAGATATACTGTTACTAATTTAACCTTACATGAAAGTTCTTGTAGGTGTGTAAACCAGTCTCTTATGATTTTAATCATTACCCCAGGTTGTAATAGATGCATTCCGATTGATCAACCCTAACATGATGGTGCTGGGGCAAGAGCCTAGGCAGACCACATCTAACCTTGGTCATCTACAGAAACCATCAATTCAAGCCTTGATCCATGGTCTTAACAGACATTACTACTCCATAGCTATCAACTACAGGAAGAATGAATTAGAACAAAAGGTAAGAAAGCATGTTCCATTAAGAGAAAATAGTGGCAATTTGTGGACATTGGAATAGAAACATTGACAACTTTAAGGGAAAAGAAGAAATACCATGAATAAATGGCACATATTCAAGAACTGATTATTATCTAATGCATGCTTTCAGGAATTCAGAATTTCCTAAATGGAGTATTTGATTGTGAGAATATAAGGGGTGAAGTGTTTATTATGTTTCCTCAACAGACTTGAACAGACTGAAGGATAACTTGCTGTATTATACAAAGGGAATATGAATGAATTATTTTATAACATATGATAAAGGCATTTTGATCTGGATAATGTTGGGGCCAAGTTGTATTCTTGAATTTTGAGAAATCATTGTTGTTTGGAACAGATGCTGTAAAATCTTTACAAATTAAAGAATTGGTATGCAAAAGACAGAGATGCCAACCTCTTGACACAAAAAAACAGACTGAATATCCTTTAAAATAATCAGATTTTGGAGAGAAAAATCAGATTTCACGAAAACTCAACACTACCACTAACTTTGTTGGCCCCGGGCCAGTAAAATTTCAGAACTGGTAAGAACGCTTAAGTAAAATGTTTGCTCTTTCATTGAAATTTAATTTGAAAATTGTAAAGCAAAGTTTTCCGTTGGGGGTGCTGGGGTTTACTTGTACATGTTTCTATGCGATTCTGCGGTTTTTATGGGTTTTTATGGGTTAAAAAAAAACAACATTTTAATCGTATTTTGAGAGGTGATATCGTATTATCGTATTTCACTCTTAATATCGTACTAAATACGATTTAATCGTACTGGTTGGCATCTCTGAAAAGATGTATATCATCCTTGCCTTAGATAGATAGATACATGCATGCTTCAAATCAACGAGAAAGAAAAAGAAATATATATTGGAAATGTAAAGATGTTTTATCATTTTTCATTGGAATAGACATTGTTTAATGTACATAAAATGAAAAGAAGTATAGGACATGTTAAGATATTTTTATCATACTCCATCTGTATCAGTATGTCATTAAATGTTTGTAAAAGATATATGGATGTATTTAAAGATGGTTTATCATTCTTGATTGGAACAGATGCTCTTAAATCTTCACAAAAAGAGCTGGATGGATGGATTGACGTTGAAAGATTACAATGAACATTGCAAGCTGAATGAATCTACCGTCAAAGAGATGCTCAACCTGGCTAAGGTCTACAATAAGGTAGGTGTAAATATTCTCTGGCATTATAAGGTGCTTTAATTATTATGAAGTAAAAATATACATCATTGAAGTTATGTAGTTTTAATAATTGTATAAAAATAGCTTTCTCTCTCTCTCTCTCTCTCTCTCCCCCCTCCCTCCCTCCCTCCCTCTCTATCTCTCTCTCTATATCTCCCTCTCTCCCTCTCCCTCTCCCTCTCCCTCTCCCTCTCCCTCCCTCCCTCCCTCTATCTCTCTCTCTCTCTTTACCCCTTCTCTCCCCTGTCAAGAAATGTTTGCTCTTAAACGTTTCTTAGAAAGCATTCTTTTTCAAAAGCCCACTTCCAATAAACATAAAGCATATTATATCCAATGGATAGAGAAAAGATAGCTATTCGTTACTATTACTGAGGTACTTGTATGTAATTAACAACTGGTGGTTAATATACATGTACCTAACATAAGGCACAGTATAATGATAAAACTAATAGTACTATTCTGGAATTATATATAGCGCTTAATATGTCTACATTATTAAACCTTGATCACAAGCTTTCAGACAATGTCAATCATTTTATTAAACCATTTTCCTCCATAATAATCTTTTTCTTTGCAGGCTGTAGAGGAAGAAGACAAAATGACGCAAGAGCAACTCGCTGTGAAGAACGTTGGCAAGTTGGACCCAAAGCGCCATCTGGAAGAGAGGGTGGAGGTTCTAATGACATCAAATATCGTCCAGTGCCTCGGTGCTATGTTGGATACGGTTGTATTTAAATAGTATATTACCAACTGTTGTCACATGTAAATATTTTGTAGGCGTTCCCATGGAAATTATCTATCACCAACAATATCATTTGAATTGGTGAGCATCACAGAAAAGGTAAAATAAGAAAAATGCTTTACCCAAGGTCCTTGGTAAAGCAGCAGATGTTTTGACCTCCATAATTTCTGGTGAATGTTTTTGTACTTTGCTTCATACTGGTCCAAAAGTCAAAGGTAGACATATATGTCATATTGTCATTTGGGTGAATAATTTGAACAAATTACTTGCCTACTTCTGGAAAAGAAAGCAAATCCTAGTGCATTATAATATTTGGGCTTAATGGAGGCATTATATCATTTTTTTCTGCTGGTATAACAGGATGAGTGCTGCAAAAACACTTGGTACCACATGCAATTAAAATTATCCTATCTCTTGTTTGGATGCTGAAATGTATGTATGTTCAGCTGATGGGTTTCCCGTTATTCATGGGAATTTCATTTCTGTATTTGATGCCTTGATTTCATGCAAATACACGCAGTGTACTATTTGATAAACAATTATGATGAATTCAGGTAAAGACACGATTTAGGGTAAGCCTAAACCTGAACCACATTCAGAATTATTTGAAGTTATGATATCATATGTGATATTGCCAGAATACTATGTGTATTATTTAAGAATGCATAAGAAAGGAACATGCATTGGTATCCAGACAATGGTTAAAAGTTCATGTAGGGAGGGGGTCACAATGAAGATGAACTTGAGATTTTGTATTAATTAAAATTAATATAGAAATAAAAAATTCAAAGACATTTTACAAACATTTTTATTAGGTAGGGTAACAGACACAAGGGCTAATAGTTTCAAGAGATTAATTTACTGAATTCACTACATCGCAGTACCGGTAGTTGTGAATTAAGAGTCAATTACATCTGAAGTGCTTAGAAAGTGTTGTGGATTATACATGGAACTGAAAGAGCAACTTATTCCAGGGGGGTGTTTCACAAAGACTAAGATCGACTTTAAGTTGGACTTAACTATGGCAGGCCGTTCATGCCACTAGTTCCTCTAACCATTTCTGGCATTGGTTTCTCAAGGGACGTACAAATCGTGGTCACAAATCTACAGAATTTACCTTTTTTGATAGTTTGTTATTGAAGGACAAAATATTATCTAAAGATCATAATTGAGAGACCAATGGTGAGAGCAACCAGTGGCATGAACGGCCTGCCATAGTTAAGGACAACTTAGTCGATCTTAGTCTTTGTGAAACACCCCCCTGAACTTTTATAAAATTAAAGGATATTACAGATACTAGTAAGTTAGCATATGGACTTATTTAAACACCCAAAACATCCCAGATTTGCTTGCAAGGTTTATTTTTACTTTGACTATTCTATATTTACATGTTAATGGAAAAATATGCGAGGTGACTGCTTTTGCAGCCCCAAATTTAAAAATGTATAGATAAGCAGGACATTGCATCCCATAGAAATTTGTGTAAGACAATTGCAAGTATTAGTTATAACAAAAGAAATCCTTATGTATTCTTCTTATTTAAAGCAAATAAAACAGCAAAATAAGACTTAAAGAAATTAAAACACAGTCACAGAAATCTATTGCCAGAGATTTGCTTACTTATCAACCCAAGACAAAACTCACTTGTAATAGATTTTTGTGACATCATTCTATGCCTTTCATGAAGAAGGTAACTATGTTTGTAATGTTTCATTATGTGGAAAATAAAGATGTACATAATGTACAATGTACTGTCATTTTGCCTTTCTGTTTTTCTGGTTGTTCAGCATTCACAATTCTTATTTTGAAAAGATGCAGTGTTATGTTATTATGAGAAAAATAAATACATTTAAAGGGAAATAAATGATTTAAATATTTTCACACACCAACATTAAGTGCTTTGTAAGAGGTAGAAGAAAAAAAAAATGTTATCGCTCACTTTCTCCATTGGCGCAGAGATCTCTAACCATCATCTCCATTCCACTCTCACTCATCTCTCTCCCTCCCCCTCTCTCTCCCTACGTGCCTTTATCTCTCCCTCCTCAATTTTTCTACTTTCTTTACCCTTCCCCTCTCTAGTCTAGAATATGCTTCACTCAGTCTCTCTCTCTCCCCTCTCTTTCTTACACTTTTCTATACTTACTACATCAAACTGCAGTAACTTTTTGTCATTTAAAAAGTGCTTATTTTATTCTTAAACATTTCAAAGACAAATAACCCCTCTAGATAAAGTTCTCCACTACTCTTGCTACTTAAACATTGCAATACATGTACTGTAATTTTAGTGCATGATAAACTGAAAACCATTTTCAGATAAGAATGCAAGAATACAGTCAACACAAACACATAGCTCTTTGAGCTTTAATACAAATATCTAAAGTAGTGCTAAGTTTCCTATACATAAAACATTGAGAAGAAATTCCACCAATGAATGAGAATCAGTGGAACTACAATGTCAGATACATGTACATGTGTATTTCATGTACTTAATGCTGTTATAGGGCAGATAAACTGTTCATTTTTCCCCAGAATTATGCTACCACTTTGCCATGCTTTTTGATAGTCAAAAATCACAAAACAAGTCATGTAGAATTTTCTAACCCAATTGACAAATGCATGAACATGAAATACCACAAACAATTGCAGTGTGTTTTGTGTTTTTGTCTTTCAACACAATCTCCAGCAAAGTTTCATGATTTTCTGAGTCATACATTCTCATCTTAAAATAGCACTGAATCTGTATTTATCCTCAAATTTTCCTAGGAAAAGATCAGAAATATAATTCTTTTATCACAAGGGACATCCATTTAGCCTTCAAATAAGAAGAACATTTAAGTACTGATAGTAATAGAGTTTGGCCAAATTCATGCATTAGAAAAATCTACTGGACAGTAGCTTTAGTATGCTGAATAAACAAATGACATTATGTAGGCATTTTATTTGCCATATTTATCTCTTTATTTGTTTATCTTACAGTCAAAAAACATGTTGGATACTTTTGGTGCGATTGCCAGAAATGTGTTGAATATTAATTTTAAATGCCTATATTTTCTCCATATAAATCTATAAAAATGTACAATTGATGAAATTCACTTTAATTAAGACATTCTGATGGTAACATACACTATATGCAGGGCTCTACACAGAGGGTACACAGGGCTTCACAGGGGTTATAGGCTCTTTAGGGTGTGAACCATACATAGACTACAGGCACCAACGTGTCCAGGGTACGTGTTGTGGAAATCTGCACTATGATGGACATCATCAGTGACATTCTTGCTCAAACTTTAAGAAGGCACACCAAGAACTGATACTTGCAAGTCTTAAGAATGATCTGGTAGGATGATTGAATACTCAAATAAGGCACTGAGAAGTTTACAACTTAAAATAACACAATCTATTATTCTTAAATATCAAAGAATATATATTTTCCCTTATCATAATAGGTCATAGAAGTAGTCCAAACCCTGCCCGATCTCCCATATTGATATTCCGGTGCCGAGCTCGTTAGCTAAATCTATTCTTGCTGATATTGACTGAAAGAAAGAAGAAGAAAAGAAAAAAAGTCAGAGATAGAGAGTACATTAAGAGAAGAATGAGAAATAAAATTATTTATGTAACATCCCCTTTTTTCTTGAGATACACTGGCTGTCTTTAATTACCAATGACTTATGATATTTAAAGCCCATCTGCACTAGTTTGGCCAGGGGGGATTAGACCTCCCTGCATGGTCACTGACATGTGGTTATCTCATCAAATAAGCTCTCAATTAACATAAGAAAAAGGGGATCATGGGGACCAACGGGTACCGCTTAGGCATTGTTTGCTATATAGAGGGCGCAAGTAGCTAAAAGAAGTGCAGTGGGGCTTTAAACATTATAAGTGCTATGGTTTCTTTTCAGTGACATAAATTTCAGCCAAAAAAAATTGTCAAAAATAAACATTCTAAAACACAATACATCTAACTTCAATAATGATCTTTTAGTTCAGAAAATAATGAGTGAAGTGCATGCTCCTCAGTTCACGGCATGCATGAATTCAATAATCATATCAGATAGGTACTAGAGTGTTTGTCCACAAAATGACTAGCAGATCACACTATAAAATACACAAAGAACATATGTAAACTAGATGGAACTTCAACTGCGCGCAGTCGATGATGCCTCCGCCATAGAGCAATTTTACAAACCAAAATGGAAGCAATTTTTAAAATTCAAGTTTGATTGTAATCCATCTGTTGGTTCTAATGATAACGCGATCACGAGCTATTTTAGGATACATAATGAGCCCTGTGACCTTTGACCTCGTGACCCCAAATCTAATCAGTTCATTGGCTCTGCAAGATACATACATGACCCAAGTTTGGCGGTAATCCATCAATCGGTTCTTGAGATAATGTGATCACAAGCTATTTTGCATACATAACGAGCCCTGTGACCTTTGACCTCGTGACCCCAAAATCTAACCAGTTCATTAGCTCTGCAAGATACATACATAACCCAAGTTTGGCGGTAATCCATCAATCGGTTCTTGAGATAACACGATCACGAGCTATTTTTGCATACATAATGAGCCCTGTGACCTTTGACCTTTGACCTCGTGACCCCAAAATCTAATCAGTTCATTAGCTCTGCAAGATACATACATGACCCAAGTTTGGCGGTAATCCATCAATCGGTTCTTGAGATAACGCGATCACAAGCTATTTTTGCATACATAATGAGCCCTGTGACCTTTGACCTTTGACCTCGTGACCCCAAAATCTAATCAGTTCATTAGCTCTGCAAGATACATACATGACCCAAGTTTGGCGGTAATCCATCAATCGGTTCTTGAGATAACGCGATCACGAGCTATTTTTGCATACATAATGAGCCTTGTGACCTTTGACCTTGGACCTCGTGACCCCAAAATCTAATCACTTCATTAGCTCTGCAAGATACATACATGACCCGAGTTTGGCGGTAATCCATCAATTGGTTCTTGAGATAACGCGATCACGAGAACGGGACGTACGTACGGACGTACGTACGGACGGACGGACAACCAGAAAACATAATGCCTCCGGCTACGTTGTAGCGGAGGCATAAAAATAGAAGAGCAAAGATACAATTCCTACCTGAAGAGTTGGATAGAATACGTTGCGAGAGATAGATCCATCTCTGAAAAAATACAAATGGAACAGATAAATATCTGCAGTTATACTTATATGATGTATTTGGGCAGTCTTTAGTATAATAATCCTGCCAAATGTGGCCCTCAAGATCATGCATGTAAGGACTTTCTTTCTATCAGGTATCCATTAACTACAGCACAGTTGTAAGATAACAATTTTTGCTTGTACAAAGCGTCATTAGTTATTGTCTTTTTGTGTATTTTCAAACTCTGAGCAGAACTCAATACTTTCTTCAGTCATAAGATAGCAGTGGGTTATGAAAGTCAGCAATCAGCAATAAAGAAGTGCTACAAAGAGCAAGCAGGAAAAAGGGAGTTGCTGAAGGCTGTGGAAAAAAGGAAGCTTGTATATGCTGGATATTTGAAGAGGAGGAGGAGGACTGCAGTTGACGGTTCTAGGACACCTACCCCTAGACAACCACCCCGGCTAACCAGCGCTAGGATAACCACCCTCTAAGACAACTACCCCCTAGGACAACTACCCCCTAGGACAATCATCCTCTAGGACGACTACCCCGGGACAACTACCCCCTGGGACAACTACCCCTGGGACAACTACCCCTAGGACAACTACCCTGGACAACCCCTAGACAACTACCCCTGACAACTACCCCTCGACAACTACCCAGACAACTACCCTACGACAACCATCCTCTAGGACACTACCCCGGACAATTATCCTAGGGGTAGTTGTCCGGGTAGTTGTCCGGGGTAGTTGTCCGGGGTAGTTGACCAGGGGTAGTTGTCCTAGGGGTAGTTATCTGGGGGTAGTTGTCCCGGGGGGTAGTCGTCCTAGAGGGTGGTTGCCCTAGGGGGTAGTTCTCCAAGGGGGTATTTGTCCTAGAGGGTGGTTATCCTAGGGGTGGTTATCCGGGGGTGGATGTCCAGGGGGTAGGTGTCTGGATACGGCAGTTGACATTATTTGAAGGAATGATAGAAGGGAAATGCGAAAGAGGTGCAGAATGAATTGGTCGGTTTCACAACATCATGTTATGAAGAGGTCAGAGCAAGCTCTCATGATCGAAGACAATGGATGTGCATAGCCGCCAACCCTGACCTGGGAGACAGTGGCGGATCCAGGGGGGCCCGGCCCTCCCTAGGAAAAAGACAGGTAAAAACACCCCTTTTTGAGAAAAAAAGAAGATGGGCCCTCCCTGGCGCCCAAGGGGATGGAAAAAAATCACCCTTCCCGTAGGAAAAATTTTCGGGTGACAAAAAAATTTGTGCTCACTACCCTGGCACCCAAGGGGTGGCGATGGAAAAAAAATTACCCTTCCCGAAGGGAGCCAAAATTTTTTTTTTTGCTCACTACCCCACTGAGCGAAAAATTGACCGGCACGATTTTCAAATTTTCGCACAAAGTGGGCCCCATTTTAGGCCCCCTCCCTTGCCGCCGGCTGGATCCGCCCCTGCTGGGAGAGCACCACATAAATGAACGAATAAAGATAATTGTAGAGAAAATGCGGAGTCTAAAGGGCATGCTGCTGCATCAGGCCAGGATGTCAACCCAGAACCCTGGAATTGGAAGCCAAGAAGACAAACCCTCAGATACTCGAGTTCTTTGATCCCACAGTTTATTTGCATCAATCTATCTCATCGTAGTATTCTGGTAACTGAAATTTGCATGAATTTGCATGTATTTTCCCTTTTAAACCAATCCAAGTTAATGAAAATTTGATGTGAGTGCTTGACAATTCAATATTAAATGTACTTACTTGTATTCAAAGAAGTGTTCAGCTGAATTTGAATCCCATTTTAGTTTGTTCTTCTTGAGTAATTCTAAATACCTGAAATATAACATAAGATTAAGAATTTTGATGAAGAATCCATAACAAACAAACAAACAAAAACAAGCCTGTCTTGTGATGAGAAGATGAGAGACAAAAGACATGAAATAAAAAATTAAAAAATAGAAGCATACAGAAAACTTTCATTGGTTGGGGTATAAACTAGAACATGTAGTTTAAGCTTTTACCAACCTTAAATTTGCTTGCCTACTAAATTTTAGGTTGGTAGAAGCTTAAACTGCATGTTAGAAATAGAAGTAATTTAATATGGAATTGTCTAGAGAATCAGAGAGAAAGAGAGAGAGAGAGAGAGAATCAGACATGCAATACACAGGTACACATACACATACATGTACAGAAAGTTTGGCAGATAGAGACTTCTAGAATCACCTTGAACTGAAAATAATTACAAGTTTTCTAGGCGTCATCAAAATAACAAAACTACCAGATGTCAGGCATCTGGTGAAAGCAGTGCCTTGATCTCCTATAGTTTCTCTGTTTTTTCCCATGCAGTATCAATTCAATTAAAATCAATGTTTATCGTCCATAAGATATGGGAGTTCTTCTTGAGTGCATGTACAGAAGGATTACTGAAATAATCAAACGATAAGACAAACGGGCTCCTAAGGTAATGGATATTACATGAAAGTTTATGTGTACACAATTATTTGTCAAAACAGAAAAATGCTTACTAAGCCTCATTGGTTCATTCAAAGAAATACTTCATAATCAAATTTAAGAAAATATCTATTAAATCTTGGGAAAAGGTAGAAAAAATCTTACCTAGGTCCTGTGATTGCATCAGCTGCTTGTGGGCCAAAGTCATAGCCATAGAAGTTTAGACCAAGCAGGATCTTAGCACGGTTTGGTCCTGGATCTGGGACCATAGCTTCCACACATAGTCTCACCCATTCAATAGGAGAATTGGGACCAGGTCTAAAAGAAATATGTGTACAATGAATAGGATTGTTAAAATAATATTGATAAAATTACTGTAGTTGCTATCAAACAAAGGCTACTGTAATAAAAGGAAGAAAGAGTTTAGTTCTGCAACCTTTGAGTAAATTCTTAACAGTGTTTAAACTGACCTTTATCTACCTTTTAATAAGTAATTATGTAAAATAATACTTTACAAACGGATTTACATTGGCATGGCAACTGTCGCTCACCTCCAATGAATAGTATTGTCAAAATAATATTTATAAAATTACTGTAGTTGCTATCAAACAAAGGCTACTGTAATAAAAGGAAGAAAGAGTTTAGTTCTGCAACCTTTGAGTAAATTCTTAACAGTGTTTAAACTAACCTTTATCTACCTTTTAATAAGTAATTATGTAAAATAATACTTTACAAACGGATTTACATTGGCATGGCAACTGTCGCTCACCTCCAATGAATAGTATTGTCAAAATAATATTTATAAAATTACTGTAGTTGCTATTAAACAAAGGCTACTGTAATAAAAGGAAGAAAGAGTTTAGTTCTGCAACCTTCGAGTAAATTCTTAACAGTGTTTAAACTAACCTTTATCTACCTTTTAATAAGTAATTATGTAAAATAATACTTTACAAACGGATTTACATTGGCATGGCAACTGTCGCTCACCTCCAATGAATAGTATTGTCAAAATAATATTTATAAAATTACTGTAGTTGCTATTAAACAAAGGCTACTGTAATAAAAGGAAGAAAGAGTTTAGTTCTGCAACCTTTGAGTAAATTCTTAACAGTGTTTAAACTAACCTTTATCTACCTTTTAATAAGTAATTATGTAAAATAATACTTTACAAACGGATTTACATTGGCATGGCAACTGTCGCTCACCTCCAATGAATAGTATTGTCAAAATAATATTGATAAAATTACTGTAGTTGCTATCAAACAAAGGCTACTGTAATAAAAGGAAGAAAGAGTTTAGTTCTGCAACCTTTGAGTAAATTCTTAACAGTGTTTAAACTAACCTTTATCTACCTTTTAATAAGTAATTATGTAAAATAATACTTTACAAACGGATTTACATTGGCATGGCAACTGTCGCTCACCTCCAATGAATAGTATTGTCAAAATAATATTGATAAAATTACTGTAGTTGCTATCAAACAAAGGCTACTGTAATAAAAGGAAGAAAGAGTTTAGTTCTGCAACCTTTGAGTAAATTCTTAACAGTGTTTAAACTGACCTTTATCTACCTTTTAATAAGTAATTATGTAAAATAATACTTTACAAACGGATTTACATTGGCATGGCAACTGTCGCTCACCTCCCATGAATAGTATTGTCAAAATAATATTGATAAAATTACTGTAGTTGCTATCAAACAAAGGCTACTGTAATAAAAGGAAGAAAGAGTTTAGTTCTGCAACCTTTGAGTAAATTCTTAACAGTGTTTAAACTAACCTTTATCTACCTTTTAATAAGTAATTATGTAAAATAATACTTTACAAACGGATTTACATTGGCATGGCAACTGTCGCTCACCTCCAATGAATAGTATTGTCAAAATAATATTGAAAAAATTACTGTAGTTGCTATTAAACAAAGGCTACTGTAATAAAAGGAAGAAAGAGTTTAGTTCTGCAACCTTTGAGTAAATTCTTAACAGTGTTTAAACTGACCTTTATCTACCTTTTAATAAGTAATTATGTAAAATAATACTTTACAAACGGATTTACATTGGCATGGCAACTGTCGCTCACCTCCAATGAATAGTATTGTCAAAATAATATTGATAAAATTACTGTAGTTGCTATCAATCAAAGGCTACTGTAATAAAAGGAAGAAAGAGTTTATTTCTGCAACCTTTGAGTAAATTCTTAACAGTGTTTAAACTAACCTTTATCTACCTTTTAATAAGTAATTATGTAAAATAATACTTTACAAACGGATTTACATTGGCATGGCAACTGTCGCTCACCTCCAATGAATAGTATTGTCAAAATAATATTGATAAAATTACTGTAGTTGCTATCAATCAAAGGCTACTGTAATAAAAGGAAGAAAGAGTTTAGTTCTGCAACCTTTGAGTAAATTCTTAACAGTGTTTAAACTGACCTTTATCTACCTTTTAATAAGTAATTATGTAAAATAATACTTTACAAACGGATTTACATTGGCATGGCAACTGTCGCTCACCTCCAATGAATAGTATTGTCAAAATAATATTGATAAAATTACTGTAGTTGCTATCAATCAAAGGCTACTGTAATAAAAGGAAGAAAGAGTTTATTTCTGCAACCTTTGAGTAAATTCTTAACAGTGTTTAAACTAACCTTTATCTACCTTTTAATAAGTAATTATGTAAAATAATACTTTACAAACGGATTTACATTGGCATGGCAACTGTCGCTCACCTCCAATTCATATCACAATCTATTTATAAAATGATCAAAAACCCTAAACAATCTTCTTTATAAATAAAAGCACATGATGCCTCTGCAAGGCAAGTTTCAGTAGACATCAATTAACACATTTTCATATATTTATTTTTACTCCTTTTAATCAACAGGATTTTGCTCAAATATCATGCAAAATGTTTTTTTTTAAATATACATATTTATATACAAATTGCAGTTTTAAACATCTTTTTTTTCCTCATGTTTCTTTATAATCCTACATTACGACTCCTCCTTCTTTTTCTTTCCTATCCATCTCCCCCTCCTTATACTACTCTCCTTCTCACTCCTTCTCAAAGCAAGTTGTAAATTGCATCATGTTAACTTACCTTTGTACATTAGAGAAGTCATATGTCATAAGGCTAAATCCATCTACCACTGGTGCCAACATATCAAAATTGTCCTTTGTAAAAAGAGACTGTTGCCTAGAATACATGAAGAAAGAAATAGAAGGAAAAAAAAGGACAAAGATAAAAAAAAGGAAGTTGGAAGAACTAGATGGACCTTCGACTGCGCGCAGTTGAAAATGGTGCCTCCGCCCTAGAGCGATTTTACAAACCAAAACAGAAGCAATTTTTAGTTAGATTCAAGTTTGATTGTAATCCTTTAACAGGTTCTCAGAATATCGTAATTACAAGCTATTTTTCATGTACATTTATGACCCTTTGATCTTTGACCTCATGACCCTAAAATCTAATCAGTTCATTGGCTCAGCAAGATACATACATGTCCTGAGTTTGATGGTAATCTGTCCATCAGTTCTAATGATAATGTGTATCACGAACTATTTTTGCATACATAATGAGCCATGTGACCTTTGACCTCGTGACCCCAAAACCTAATCAGTTCATTGGCTCTGCAAGATACATACATGACCTAAGTTTGGCAGGATCCATCAATCGGTTATTGAGATAACGCGATCACGAACGGGACGTACGGATGTACGGTCAGATGGACAACCCAAACATAATGCCTCCAGCTACTTCGTAATGGAGGCATAAAAAGGCAAGAGAGAGGGGAGAGTATAGAGAGCCAGATAGATAAAAAGAAGAAAGAAAAAAAACATTTATATTTTTCTCTATTTTTCTACTTTCCCATTCTTCAAAAGGTACAATACTTCCCAGATCTTTGCTTCACTTATTGTTTGTTACCTTTTTTTCATGTATTAATAATATGTTTGGGACTTTTACCAAAACTGAAAATAAATGAATGAACTATGGTTGATGTTCCTTGTGAACAGGATAGAAGACTTACTCCCCAAGTGATGGTGGTGGTATAACAAGGTAGAAAGCCATTCCAGCATTGTGGATGGCATCTGCTATATCAACAACCATGTGAAGGAGATCATCTTTGTTCATAGACCGTACCTGGCTCCATACTTCTAGTGCAATGCCATCAAATTTGTATTTCTGTAATATATAGTAAAACAAAGGAATAGACACTTACAAGGACAAGCATACAAGATAATATACAAATATTGACTGCTTTGAGGGCCGGGCACACTTAAAACTATTGCCCAAGGTGATCTCCTAACTGTAATGTGCCCCATGTTGAATTTGAGGGGCATAGTGCTGTCTTGAGATCATCCAGAAGCTAAAGTTTTATCCATGACCTGAAAAATAAGCAGTAAATATTTTTTATATTTGCATCCCCTGTATCAATTCTCAAAAAGATATTTGAATAAAACAAATCATGCATGTCAACATGTATTTAATGGTACAAAAAAAGACATTTAGCCGTCCATGAGCATTGCGCGTGTCTCACTCCGCATAGCCATTGTTAACTTCACAGTTCACACGCAATCATCGCATCCTTGCACTGTATGCAAAAGTAGAACTATGCCCGGTCAACATTTTTTGTCTATACTGCCTTACAGTCAGTAGTGAAATTCATGCCTGTAATTTTGAATAAATCAGAGACCCAGAATTTTGGCATGCGGTATAAAATTACATGTACATGTACTAGAGACTTGATGAGTGTTTAAGTATGATCAAAATGGATCTAGATTTTGCAGCTTAATTTCAATGACAGACAGGATTATAAAATCACATAACAGATGTTTACAATGTTTTTGAATTATAGTTTACATCATACATTTTTAAAACTCAAGTTTTCAAATCGAATGGCAGTAAAGTGGAATTTTAATAATAACTCTGCATTACTCTCTCTTTCCAATACATATTTTCTGACATAGGGAATAAAACACTATTTAAACATGACTCTCTCAGCTGATAATTATCACTGCCATGACAGTGACGGATCCAGGGGCACAGGGGCACGTGCCCCCCCGTCCCCTGCCACAAAAAAAAAAAAAAAAATTAGTAGTACTCACTACCCCCTTCACCCCACTGAGCGAATTTTCTGCCGGTGCTATTTTCAAATTTAATTTCAAAATCTAAGAAATCCTGGATCCGCGCCTGCATGATACAATACCTGATAAAATTAACAATGGCGTCAGCCAGGCTTTTAATTTGTTGTTCATTTTTAAAGACAGCATCATAGTTCCTGCATTGCTCACTGATTCCACCAAGTCACATGAATGAATTAGGTGCCTATTTTTGGCTTATGGAAGGAAACATTCAATTAGATAGATGTAACATTTTCCTCTCAAATGAAAAGAATGATCATTGCCACAATACAATACCTGATAAAATTTGACTATGGTGTCAGCCAAGCTTTTAATTTCAGCCTCACTTTTGAAGACAGCATCATAATCCCGCGTAGTCCAGCCATCAAACAGTAGTCTCGGAGCCATACCCACGTGACGCTTCCCCTTCTTGACCTCTTTGACCCAGCCTGAAAATGAAAAAGTGTAAAGATATTTCCATAAATTACTCCTGATGAAGGTTAGTAGTGTAATGAAAGGATAATTTCCAGACACACACACCTATACTGTGTTCATATGAAACCATAATAACAGGATTATTGATGATTTCAAAGGGGGAGAAAGGAGCAATAACACATCCATATAACAGCCTGATAAGCAGGAAGTGAAGTGGAATAATATTCACATATTCATTCATTCAAAAATTGTGCTGAAGCCTGAAAATGTCTGCCTGGGTAAAATTGATACAAGAATATAATACAACTAGTCTACCTTTATCTATATCATGAGCTCCATTGATTATAAACTCCTTGGAGGCTATTCTCTTTACTTGTAGCCAAACTGGAGAGATGGCAGTAAACTTTCCGCCGAACCACTTAGCAATGTCGTAACCATGAGAGTTCCACTGTAAATAGAAATCACAGATCAAAAGTAAAACATGAAAAGTCATCCAATTACATGAAAAGTAAGATGAATAATATCAAAATAAATATATTGCACAAACAATTTTGTTTAGTACAATAGTACAAGTTTTTACAATGCAATTGGTATATTTATCATGTATTTCATCTTTTGCACAAGCTGTGCCTTGAGCATTTGATTGCCAAGTGGATTTGGCGCTTTACAAATCTTATGTATTATTATTATTATTATACAAGTTATATTTTGCTATAATTTGTTTATCACTTTATATGCTGTTGTATGGCCGATATATTATTCGTATGACAAACATGCTCTTTGTATCTATCTTTTTACAAATTTGTTAATTGTTTATACATGTACATGTATATGATAGAGAAACCATGTGCAAGGGTAAATATTTGGAAAAATAGTAGAGAAAGTGTAATGAACAATTATTTCCAATATTCCTAGTCTAATTTACCAAATATTTCATCTCTATTCATGCTTACTGTACATTCCTCAGTGTCATTATTGTAGTTTGTTTTCAGCATACTTCTGAAATGAATGTAGAATCTAGAGTCTTTTATTCTAATCTTTACAATTTTTGTGGTAAATCAGAGCTAGGTTACATGGATGATCATCTTTTAAAACGGCATTGGTCATCTTCTTAAACTTTACAATTCCTAAAACTATAATTTAGCATTAATGCAAAATCTGTAGGCTGAACTAGCTAAAGTTTTACTTCTGCCATAATTCTGTTAGATGATGTAAAATGGCATCTACTGAAGTGTGCTCTCAACATTCTTGAGTCAATCTATAAACTTTCACTACAATATATAGGCCTTCATAATAAAGATTAACCAGTGAATAATTTCCACAGTGATATATCACTGGGAAGCCAGTGGAGTCTCTATTAAAACAAAGTGACTGTAAAATTGCTTGGACTTTCTTGAAACTCACAGGAGTGACATAACCGAGCACATTTCCTGTAAAGTGTCTTTCCTCTGCCTTGGTGTTGCAATAGTTGGCATGTTCCTTGTGGATATCCTTTGTCTTTGGGTTTTCTTGGACCAGGCCTCTCTCCATGGCAGTCTTATCAGATAGCTTGACTTCAGGCTGAGGTATACAGTAAGAGATGGGAATTAGGACACTTTATCACACACATGGAAAAAACCAATATACTGTGATATCGTTACCAAAATTGAATTGGCCATAGAGGTATGATTACTGCATTTCAGTGTGAAATACCTTTCTGTTCATGGGAGCTCCTTTTGGATTCAGTGTTGTAAAAGTGTGAATTTCTCTTAGTGACTTAAATACAAGTAATTTCTTTGGGAGCTCTCCAAAGCTGAACTGCTCAGCAATCCAATGCAATATTGTTTTTTTCTCTGCTGTATTTCCAAATCTAAAATCATTCAACCAACTTAACTCTCTTAGCATTACATTTGTTTTTCTTTAACTGCATGATACATGCATGGATCTGCAAATGCAAATGTAAATTCTACCAGCGTCATAAATCAAAGTAGGGAGGATGTAAGAGGGTGAACACAAACCAAAAAGGAAAGTGACAGTTGGAAAAAAATGGATTATACTGTGTTAGGTCAAATAACAAAATAACGTGTTTCTCGTCTGGACTTTAAAAAAGAAGGAGGAGGCAGGGCATTACTATTTACTATTTGGCTATTTTTTGCTATTTTTTTCCAAGATGGCTGCCATGCTAATTATAGCTGGCCAAGCCTATTTATTCACAGATATTGTGCTATGTGAGTATACTGATGCAATGTATGACAAAACAAATGATTTGTATCACTTTATCACAGGCTTTGTTTTGGCTTTTTTTCTTCAGAATAGTAAATAGTAAAAAAAAAAAGGAGGTGGGCGGGGACGAGAAACACTTCATTTTCAGTGTTATTTGGCCTTAGGAAGATGGAGAAATAAACAGAGAGAGAGAGAGAGAGTGATTTGGGGGTATTTGAATATCTAGAGTATCTTACTGCTCCATTTTTTGGCTTCTTGGCTCCCTTTTTAGGTGGACTCCCTGCATCAACTGGTAAAGACCACATGTAGATGGAGAAAATGACCAATATCCATGTTTTCCAACCCCAAGTCATCCGCATCTTGCTTGTTTCATAGAGATGAGGTTACACAGGTGGTGGTATCGATGGGTCCTAGATAATTCTGAAAATATAATGCAATATTTACAGACAGGTCAGTTCATGGATTACATGAGGAAGGAATAGGGAATATGCTTGATTTTCATCTGGCAAATATAAATACAACAAAGCAATAAAATCACCTAAACCTGCTGAATCAACACCGTGAAGACATCATGCAATAAGTACCGGGTATGTCAATTTTATTCAGGGGTAATTGTGCCGGAATAATCAGCAAAAGTCTGAGGGAAGGCATGTATTTATAAGGCAGGACAATCTCATGTACCGGTATTAGTGCGATGTACTTCACTTCAATGGATCTCTATTCTCTATCACAATCAAGAAAGAAAGGAAGAAATTGGGCTCTAGTGTACTTCACACCACCATTAGGTGTGTTTCATTCCATCACGCTCATTAGTTTTCTAATTCCCACTCCATAGACATAATTTGCGTGTGACAGAATGAAGCACGCCTGGTGCAAAAGTACATTAGTGCCGAAAATTAGATGGCAATCTTGCTCAGATAGTCAGATTTACATTGAATTGAAAATATGTATCAAGCTGTCTCAGTCTACACCACTCCTACAATGCATGAGGTCTAACCGTAACAGTATGGTACGTCTGCACGTCACAAGTTAACCACACATAGCAGCATTACTATCCTGGCTACCGGTATGTATAAAGTGGTGCGACACTGCACTGCAGAACATTCACACATTTTGTAACACCTGCTGTATGATACTTTCAAATGGTTTAACAAACAATTTAATGAACCAATGTTGATGACAAATAACAAACGAATGGAGCTTTATACAAGTTTCGTTGATGAAAATTTCCTTCGTTTTCCAGATATTTCAGCCTACTTTTGCCGATTGGGCCAACCGTATTCAGCTATGTCCCGCCATTTTCTAATTTTATGATGTTTTTTCAAAATGAAGGGAGACTGATCACATCGCTTGTTGTTTATCGTTGCTGTCAAACGCGATCGATTGTTAACACAGGTCAGCGGCAGGCTATCTGCGCATGCGACATAGGACAGCCACCTGTCGGATATTGCGCAACTGCTTCAGTTGACATCACTGGTAGAGTGTCTGCAACACAGGCAGTTTGACATTATCGTTATCAGGAGGAGGGAACTAAGCAGTCTTCTCAAAAAGGAGGAGAAAAAGGGGCTTTAAAAGTAAGTTTACAAAATTTCTTTCCATTTTAGTATCAAAATCATGTACCAATATGGTATATGATTCAACATATAAAACATAACCCACATTATGTTGTAATAGTAGAGTATTTTACCAGTTTAAAAATTCAAAAAATGGATCATTTGATTCACACATATGTATGCAACGGTACATGTCAATACACATTAGCATTGCATTGACTATACTAGTACTAACTAGATCTTAGACCGAAAGCTTCAGTCTCTGATATCGACGGTTGTTCCGCTGAGATTGCATCTGGCTCCTCTGACCGCCTCTATACACAGACTGAAGTACGTCAATGGGGTAGTGTGGGGAACGAATGGTTCAGTTCGGCCGACCGCGATGAATGAGATATGCAACAAGTTTTTCACTCTTTACGTCTTCATATATCCACTTTGGCTGCAATTTTACACTGAATCTTATTAAAAATTAAAAATAACACAGAAATATCTACTTTGACTTACGATAGATCCATTTAGATCCTAAATTAATGATTAATCCGAGTTGTTGTCAGACATCTTGGTTTGAGTTGATGAATATTCATTTTTTTTTCGAACGTCCAATAGCTACACATGAGTCAGCCCGGCTTGAGCCGGTGTTTGAATATTCATAAGCCCAATATCAAACACGTGCTCTGATTGGCCATTGGGCTTGTTTTGGTCGGTTGACCCGAAATATATCGGGCGGGTCATGTCATAGATTACCAGTTCGAATGCATGAACGTTTCCTTGGTTCTGAGATAAAAATTGGATAACTCATATACGTAAGTCCGTAAATTTCGCATTTAGAAATAAGTCATAAAAAATTGATAACTGTACATAGGAGAAAAATAGACATAGTATTTTTGTATCTGATTTATTAATCAGAAAATTAGATCTAAATAAAGAAAATCGTGGGAGAAAGTTTCAAAAAGTGGGTCACAATCGGCTCAATCTCTCCCCGTGGTGCGAGGCGTACGGGGTACCGTCTGTGTATGGGGAATGTCAACAAATGTCAGTTTTATTAAAGAATGACCCATACCATTATGGTTTATTATGTTATGGACGATTATTTCTGTCTAACTAGATCTATGCTTTGCTGGAGTTAGTATACTATTATATAGTAAACTAGACAGAAATAACCGTCTGGTATGGGTCATTCTTTAATAAAACTGACATTTGTTGACATTCCCCATACACAGACGGTAACCAATACGGCTCGCAACGGGGGGAGAGATTGAGCCGATTGTGCAGCACTTGTTACCCGAAACTTTCTCCCACGATTTTCTTTATTTAGATCTAATTTTCTGATTTATAAATCAGATAGAAATCAAATTTGTATTTTTTTCTCCTATGTACAGTTGTATAAGTTTTATTACCTATTTCTAAATGCGAAATTTACGGACTTACGTATATGAATTATCCAATTGTTTATCTCAGAACCATGAAACGGCATTCGAACTGGTAATCTATGACATGACCCGCCGATATATTTCCGGTCAACCGACCAAAACAAGCCCAATGGCCAATCAGAGCACGTGTTTGATATTGGACTTATGAATATTCAAACATCACCGGCTCAAGCCGGGCTGACTCATACGTAGCTATTGGACGTTCGAAAAGAAAAAATGAATATTCATCAACTCAAACCAAGATGGCTGACAACAAATCATGTTGGCTACAAGACTTTCTCGGATTAATCATTAATTTAGGATCTAAATGAGCAAGCTATCGTAAGTCAAGTATATATTTCCGGGTTATTTATTATTTGTTATAATACTCAGTGTAATATTGCAGCCAAAATGAATATGTGAAGACGTAAAAAGTGAAAAACTCGTTGCATATCTCATTCATCGCGGTCCGCCGAACCGAACCATTCGTTCCGCACACTACCCCATACGCCGTACTTCAGTCTATGTATAGAGGCGGTCAGAGGAGCCAGATGCAATCTCAGCGGAACAACCGTCGATATCAGAGACTGAAGCTTTCGGTCTAATAGTAAACATGCTCACGCTCGCCCATTTTAGGAATTCACCACATGGGCCACAATATAGCCATCTGGTGTGCATGATGTTATCCTAGATTAGCTCGTATATCTCTGAGTCAGTGAGTTTACAACAGAAGGTTCATGGGGTGTCTGTCGTCACTCAATCTCTCTGGAGTACGTGGAGTGACGTGGACTGATCCATCCCTGGGCTTCAGAGTTCAGTACACCAAATACTACATGTGGGACTGACCTCAGACTCGAAGAAACTAGTTTTATTCTCTGATCTCTGTAGTTCGTTTTGATGACAGATGGTACTAATTATTTCAAAAGATAATGAGAAGCAATTCAATAATAAATCTAATTCTTCTAGCAAAATAGGTTTAATTGACAATTCTACCTTCAGGAAATGGGTTTTCAGACGAAGCGAAGTGGCTGAGCTGACTATGCATCTAAATTATGGTACGCCGATCGCGCTCGATTCGCAGGTAGATTACGGATGGGCCTCGGGAATGGGGAATTCCCTGAAACGCGAACAAAGGTGGATTTCAAAGCAGGGTGGATTTCACTGAAGTATCAGATAATTTGTTTATCTTCAGAAAAATAAACCACTAATATCATACGAAAATTACACAGAGTCATGGTTTAATTTGAATAGGAACAACATTATTCAACATTTCAAGTGAAAATTAATATGGCGAGACCATATGAAAATGTTCAGCTCTTAGGGTTAACTATGGATGAGCATTTATCTTGGAAAAATCATTTAGATGTTGTATGCAAGCGCGTAGCCAGGATTTTATTTTAGGGGGGGCGGTAGTGAGCACGCAAAGCGTGCGAATAACTTACAGAGCGCGCGAAGCGCGCTCCCTAGGAGGGTGGGTCACGTGGGTGCATGCAGGGAGGGGGGAGTTTCCCCTCCCTGCACCCACGCTTTGAAGTTTCATTAAATTGTTAGAGAAAGAAGACGATTCGTTGTACCGTTCTTGGCTCTTAATCCTTGTCTGAATTCAGTTTCCCCCTCCCGCGCGAAACGCGGAAGCTTTGGCGTTTAATTAAATTGTTAGAGAAAGAAGACGATTCGTTGTACCGTTCTCGGCTCTTAATCCTTGTCTGAATTCAGTTTCCCCCTCCCGCGCGAAGCACGGAAGCTTTGACGTTTCATTAAATTGTTAGAGGAAGAAGACGATTCGTTGTACCGTTCTCGACCCTTAATCCTTGTCTGAATTTCAGTCCCCCCTCCTGCGCGAAGCGCGGAAGGCGGAAGCTATGACGTTTCATCAAATTATTAGAGAAAGAAGCCGATTCGGTGTGACCGTTCTCGACTCTTAATCCTTCTCCCGCGCGAAGCGCGGAAGTTTTGACGTTTCGTAAAATTAATAGAGAAGATGACGATTCGTTGTACCGTGCTCCTTTTTCCTTTTTTCTCTTCTCTTTCTTTTTTTTTTTTTGGCCGGCGTTTTTTTTTTTTTTGGGGGCGACCGCCTCCACCGCCCCCTGGCTACGCGCCTGGTTGTATGCACAAAGGTGTCCCGAAGTATAGGTGTCATTTTTAGATTAAAATTTATTTTACCCGAAAGAGTGTTGATAACATTATATAATAGTATTATTCTTCCTTATTTGACATATTGTAATGTTGCTTGGGGAAACACTTTTAATAATGCTTTTTGACCACTGAGGATCTACTCATCAGTGTGTTTGCTGTGTATGTGTTTTTGTGTGTACGTGCGTGTGTGAGAGTATTTGTGTGTTCTATATTCTGTAGCTTAGTATTTCCATCCCTTGAATATACGTTACATTCTTTTTATTCACCTAGCCATATTGTTAATGTATGTATTTTGTAGACTATATAGGGCCCCGCTCACAAGCTTAGCTTCTAAAGGGGTCCTAAAATCATTCATTATGTGATGTAATCAAGTTAATATGTTGTTTAATGTACTATTACCAGTCTCTTTTCTATTTAAAAGATTATACCATGTTTTGTGTGGTTTTGAATAAATGAACTTCAATGAATTTCAAATATACTACTAGTATATTACTAATACTGGGTGTGGCATCAATGTGCATTTATTATCTGTTGGGAGCATGATTTATCCATCACTCCAAAACCCAGGTTTAATAGATGATGTATGCTATGGACAAGGGCGTCGATCCGAGCGGGGGTCGTGAGCATTTTTTGTTGTTTTCCAATTCGTGAGAAAATATTTAGCGGTGAATCAGCCAGCCTGTGAATAAGCGGGGGTCAAAATGGGTGGTCCCCCTTCTTTTCTGACAAAACATGGGGGACATTTGATATGATGTCCCCCTAGGAAAAGTCGTGGGGGTCGTGTCCCCCTGCCCCCGATTGACGCCCTTGGCTATGGGTATGTATATATATACGCCCCTGCATGTAGACCATGTAGACTATTACAACGAGATGGCCTTACGGTTTACATCTAAAAAGAGTTATTATTCGAGAAGGTATAATAACTTTACCGGGTATGTCTTATATAATCTTTAATATTCCAGTTTGATTTTCATGGTAGGCCTGTATCTTGCCATTCACAGTGCTTTTTTTTTTACCGTGACAAACCATTCATGTTCACAAAAGGCATATGGCATAGCTACAGGAAGTCTGAATACATAATTAGTGTTTTAGTTTCAGTGTAATTCAACAACATTAGCACACATACCGTGAAGAAAGACAGATTTTTTAAATCGACAAAAGAGATCAGAAAGAGGGAGAGGAGGAGAGAGAGGGAGAGAGAGAGAGAGAGAGAGAGGGGGAGAGAGGGGAGGGAGGGAGGGAGAGAGAGAGAATGAGGAAGAGTGGGGAGAGAGAAATATTGATATTAATAATAATAATAAATTACCCGAGGTATATCCACGTAAGTATTAATACTACTCTTCCTGCGGTCCCTGGAATTATTATTATGCCAGGCATTGCTCGGTGCACATTCAATACACCTGGGTCCGGCGAAGGGGCATTATGTGGGCATTTACACATTTTCCTTGAATGTAAGCTCCGAGCAAGGATCGAACCCGGGACCTACCGTATATGAGAGTCATGTGCCTTCACAAAATAATATACCCACAGTGTTCCATTATCATAGGAATCTCACAGGAAATAAAATAAAGACGAAGAGACTGACTGAGAACCGTAATGGTATTAATCATAATTATATACATTTTGCTTGTAGTTTCGACTTAAAAGATGGTGAAAATCACACACAATTATCATTGAAAGCATGTCATCCTCTCCTGCCCCCCTCTCTCTCTCTCTCTCTCTCTCTCTCCCTCCATCTCTTTCATTCTTTCTCCGTCTTTCAATCTTAATCTCCCTCTCTCTCTCAGTAATTCTCTTCTCCCCTTCTCTGGTGAAAATCATACACATTTATCATTGAATGCATGTCATCCCCTCCTATTCTCTCTCTCTCTCTCTCTCTCTCTCTTTCATTCTTTCTCCGCTTCTCAATCTTTCTCTCTCTCTTTCTCTCTCTCTCTCTCTCTCTCTCTCTCTCTCTCTCTCTCTCTCTCTCACTATCTTTCTATCTCTTTCATTCAGCTTCCTATGAGAAATATCTTTTATTTACACTGCAGTACAAGTGTTGGACGAGAATTAGGTTATCAGACAAGAATTATAATGCTGCAATCTTTATTCATGTGCAAGGTAGTGAAATGGCTGTGCATAATCAAAGAGATTGTGTTATCTCTTTGGCATAATCGTGCACCTGTCAGTGAGACACCTGATATTATAGGATTTCCCGGCGAAATTCGTGAGTTTGTCATTCGAATTCATTTACTTTGCATTTAAGTTAGCGCAGATCGGCTTTGCCATGCCAATTATCATTCAATTTTCCCTTTTTTGTATTTTATTTAGGAGTTTGGTCGAAGGCTTTCATAGATCTGTCATTTAATTTAGAAACTGCTCAATTAGCATTCAAATTAATCGTCACTAACTTGTCGAGACGTAATTTTTATCATTTAAATTAACACCTGTCATTCGTATTCGAAATGTGTTTATTCAAGTTAGGAATGTTAGGGGGGAAGAAATGCAACACACGTTTACAGTTTTAAAATAATGCATTTAAAAATGCATTATTACATGAATACATGATCATAGTATTGTACCCTTCCTCCATAATGAAATTATGATGAAGTTATGATAAATTTATGATGAAACACAAGACAAACAACTTCCTTACATGAAAATTTACAAACATATTGAAACCATCCAGTTCGTAGATGCAAGTCGATTCTTTTCTTCTTAACAATCAAACTTAAATGCTGATGAATATCTGATAAATCTAATAAGTATAAGTGTATATTAAAATGCAAGACAATCTTGAAAGAAAAAGAATGAGCTATAAAAGGTGTGCAAATAAACGAGAAATGTATATTGACCATCAATTTAAGTGCACAAAGTGCTAATTTGAATGCTACAAATGAATTAGAATGCTAGAAGTACACCGTCACGATGTCAGAAAATCGTGTTGTGCCAAATCGAATGACCAAATAGCGAAAGAAGCACATTGTTCATTAATTTGAATGAAACATAATTATAGATTCTAACGAAAACTTCATGGATTTGAAAACTAGAAAAAGGAATATAAACCCGAGATATACCTGACAGCACTAAAACCGTCGAATTTGAACGCTAGACAAAATAATTTAAATGACAAACTCGCGAATTTGGCCGGGAAATCCTATATTTTCTCGATTTACGTTCTTTTTTCTGCTTTCTTCATCATTAGAGATTGTGCCCTTTTTAATAGGAAAAGAAGATAAGCGCATTTTCCACCACAGCATCAATCAATATGGCTCAACTTACTATCACAGAAAGAAACATCAACAAATTCCTGGAAAGGTGAAATACATTATAATATTGCGATGGTGAAGCTGCATGCATGTAATGAAGCTCTATACATAGGAAATTCAGCTCAGCCCTCAGGATGTATATCATACTAAAATGATTGCCGCTGGTGCACTTAAGAGGCACATAATTATGCATAGTGAATATCTTAGGGATATCTTTCATTAAATTTCCTGAGTTGATAGGGCGGCAATTCATTATGTTTGACAGATACGCATGAAAAAGGCCAAATATGAAGATAATGTTATTCTGCATCATTCATTATAGTTCATGTAGGATTCGATAGTGACTTTTTTTTTTTGAGAGTCACGATATCACGGAGTAGAGCCTCTAGA
Source organism: Mesocentrotus franciscanus (assembly GCA_037976565.1). Taxonomy (NCBI): domain Eukaryota; kingdom Metazoa; phylum Echinodermata; class Echinoidea; order Camarodonta; family Strongylocentrotidae; genus Mesocentrotus; species Mesocentrotus franciscanus. The sequence continues at coordinate 38,671,273 of CP137668.1, read as the reverse complement.
TGATGAAAGCAGTTAGGGGCCGTGTACGGATAGAACAACGGTTTATGCATGCGATGTTTTGTATTCATTTAGCAGAGACAGTTTAAGGTGTTTTTTTTAGGTGTGTGCTTTGTTATTAAGTTTAAGGATTTGATTTATATCATTCCAATAATTTGGTCCAGTATAGGTAATTTTTTATCTTAGCAAAGGCTGTTCTCGACAAGGAATGTGTGGTGAATAAAGGGGGACGAGAACGAAAGCACATAGAAAGGGAGAGGAGGGAGGCAACGTGAAAAGAACATGGTAATTAACTCCGGTGCCCCCCACCCCCATTACAAGAGTATTCCCATCAACAGCTGGAATCGCGCTTCGTAGCTGGATATTTAAGCATACACCTCACTAATTTGGTAAAGATACGAAAATATATAAATGAAATCAATACAAAGCTTTACAACAATTTAGATTCAAAGAAAATTATGAGCTCACTCACTTTCCGTAATATAAAGTCTTGTACAATTAATCCTGTTACGTCTAACAGACAAAAATAATAACCCGGATTCAGTTTCGTTTGAAGGCGCGGAATAAGACCATTCTTGCTGCCCCTGCCCCCGCCCCCCCCCCCCACGCTCTCAAGAAAATGATCCCTTTTACCATCAGATACACTATCTTAAGCTCGTTGAACTGAGGTGTGGATTCAATCTTCGAACTTTACGCATCAATCATTTTGCCGTGGCATGAACCAGGCACTACTGGCATTTTCATTTTCAACACAGAACATCATTATTCTATAACGACATAAATATTCAAGACATTTGCACATAGTGTGCGTCAGTACATACCTAGTGCATCTCTCTGCCGTGAGTATCCTCCATTATCATTCACAGGCGTGTTGCGTTAAATATATATTTCTAACATCAGTTCTGATGGGTAAGGAGAAAGTTATAAATAATTGACGATATTTTAATTTGAACTCCTCTTACTGTCCGTCTTTCTCATGCATTCTCCCTTTTTCCTCGGTCTGCATCCGCTCCTCTCTTAGGCTCTCCCATTCTCCCTCGTTCGCTCCCCTTTTCTTCTTTATTGCCCCTCCCCTCTCTCTCTCTCTCTCTCTCTCTCTCTCTCTCTCTCTCTCGCTCTTTCTCTCTCTCTATTTGTGTCTCTTCCAATGAATATCATTCACCCCTCCTAATTATCTACGTTTTGTGTCTATCTTTGTTTTCATCTCACTCTCGTCTCAGTCCTTCACTCTTCACCCTGCCTCTCCATATATCTTTCCATAATTCCTATGTCAACTTAACAGTTTCCATTGTTTCGCTCTCATTCCCCTTCTCCCCTTTCTATATCTCCCTTCCTCATCTCCCTCTCTCTTTCTCCATCCATCTTTCTCTTGCTCTCTCCTTCTATTATTTTTTTATCTAATCCATAATCCACTTATTCAGGTATTCTGCATCTAATGATGTACTGATTTCCCGTATAAGAAGATGGTGCCTCAAACCTCAAGCCGAAGAAACGATAAGATTACATTGGAATTATTGATTGTGGGAATGTGGCTGACTTGAAACGTTTCGCGTTGAAAATATAAATTGCAAATATAATTATATGATGGGAATCTAGAATCTGTAGTGCGCTCATATAATGTATAAATCAACACTAAAACACTCCAGAATGAATTATCATTAAAAAAGAACTTTTGCTTGCCCCTTCCCCTATTCTTCAAAATCTAGCATCCGCCACCGAGGACTGTCAACAATATCATATCCTCTGAGAGGGTTACATGTACTTTCAAGGATTTGCCGGTAGCCGCTGAAAAAAAAGAGGGGGAAAAATGCAACTTGTGTGTCGACACATTATCTGAATAGTCCTTTCTCTACAACGAACAAAAAATAGCTTTGGGTACTAGTATGATATGGAAGTCCATTACCAAAACTTCGCATATTTTTTTGTATTTTCTTCACACGTTTTCATTACAAACTCTACCGTTTTTATATTAATCACACGTTCTCCAACATTCATTACTGCACTTGCAATTTCCTCATTTCGTATTAATCGTCAGTATCCATTAATATTCCCGGCTCTCTTAGTCTACTTACCCCGCATGTAATGAGAATTTTGGTTAAAGCTCGTTAAACGATTTTTTGTTAGGAACCTGGGACTAAGGGAGCCTTGGGATTCCCTGACAGTTATAGTAATGGAGATACCGACCATTTAAATGGAATTAAATACATGAAATATTAATGGTGTAACTCGTCTCGACAATATTCGGTCGATTGAAATATTTATCAGTAGGCCTAAGGGAATAGCCTCCCCAAGGAAAAAAGATTATGTATGAATAAAAATTCTGACATAATGACATTTCATCTGCTTACATTTTTTTCGTGATGCATGTTGCGTGTATTCAGGCATAAGCTGGTACTTTCACATCCGTATGACATTATTCATTAATTTTACAAGTTATAAAGTGATTGTGCTTCTTGTGTATTGTGATAACATCGTCAGAATGAGAGACGACTCTAAACCTAAGAGCTCGCCTTGTTTACATTCTTGGCTAAACTATTCGGATACAATCAGCATGCAAGGCTATAAATATTAATTGCCATTTGAACGATAGGAACATTAGGCCTATGATTAAATTGTTGGCTTTATAATTTCGATGTTTTGTCACATTTACATTGAGATACCGAACAATTGTAATCATGTTATATTGCAAATGGAATATAGTATTTTGTATGGGTTGAATCAATCGGTGCATTGGATATAATCCCCTTATTTTCAAACGCAATAAAGAAATATTTTATATTCTTTTATTGAATTTTCATTAAAGAATAGAAGAAATAAAAGAAATAATTAAAGACACATAGGAATAGTTAAGCAACTGCTAGCAATGCAGTTAATTTGAATTTGAAACTAGATTATAATGTTCATGTATCGATGTTAATACAATAAGATACAGAAGTGTGTTTTATTTCTAATCAGCTTGATACACGTATACGCGGTCCGTCTAAGCTAAGCAGTTTTACTAACAAAAAGAACTGGTATGTGTGAATATGAGTAAGTCTGGACGGCGTATCCGGACACCTACCCCCTGGAAATCCACCCACCGGATAACCACCCCTAGGATAACCACCCTCCAGGACAACTACCCCTTATGACAACTACCCCCTAGGTCAACCACCCTCTATAGGACGACTACCCCCTGGGACAACTACCCCTACTGGGATAGTTTTCCGGGGGAAATGTCCTAGATGATGGTTGTCGTAGGGGGGTAGTTGTCTGGGATGGTTGTCCGGGGGTAGTTGTCCCAGGGGGTAGTTGTCTGGGGGTAGTTTTCCGGGGGTAGTTGTCCTAGGGGGTAGTCGTCCTAGAGGGTGGTTGCCCTAGGGGTTAGTTGTCCTAGGGGGTAGTTGTCCTAGAGGGTGGTTATCCTAGGAGTGGTTATCCGGGGGGTGGTTGTCCTGGGGGTAGGTGTCCTAGAACCATTTTGGCTCTCGACGAAGTAAGAAATAACGCGACGTGTTACGTTTTCACGTTGGAGTTTCCCTTGATGCTTTTTAGCTTCATTTTAATCATGTTTGCCAGTTTAATCGACATCGCTTGCTGTCCGCACCGCACATGACTTTCTTTAACTTAGTTTTAGTAAAACATTTTTCACATGTCAAATTTCGACACGAGGGGTTTTATTAATCTTATTTCGGAGTTTGACACTCCGATTTCACAGACATACCTTTATTTTTCATTCGACGTGTGTATTCAGGTTACTTGAATCATGGACCTATTGAATTGAAGCATTGTCAAGTCCAACTGCAATTGATCATTGTTGATGCACTATGATGTTTTTTAGGGCCGTTATAATTTGGTGAAAGTGCTATTGATTTGATCACATGTCGTGAGCCTTGGACATGGAAACGTATTTATCTCAGGAAAAAAAACGTATTATGCATTCTAGAGACGCCAGATTGTTTTATTATAGACCTATCGAGACAGTCCATTATTGAATCAAATTTGAAGTTAATTGACAGGTGGAATGATTTGCAACTGAAGGCCGATTTGAGTCAATCAATGCAACAAAGAGGAGAGTTGGAAGACTAAAATATATCATGGTGGAAATTAAAATGTAATTATGCAGATGACGAAGGAGGAGTAGATGAAGGTCTATTGCTGGTGTTCAATATAGAACCAAAAATGGGAAGTTTTAAATAGAAAGACGGCAGAAACTATTGAGGGAACAGGGAAAATGTAGTATGATTTACAAAGGAAGAGAAAGCATGGAAAGGGAGACAAAGAACATAATAAGGCTTATTGTAAAAGAAGATGTTTTCCACCCCCCTCTCTCTAACATTATCTGTCTCTCTCTCTCTCTCTCTCTCTCTCTCTCTCTCTCTCTCCTCCTCTTCTCTCTCTCTCTCTCTCTCACACACATACTCACTGACACTCTCTCTCCCTCTCTCCCTTTTTCTCCATCTCAGCTTCTCTCTCTCTCTTCCGTTATAATGAATCATTTTGATGGGCCTACGGATTCCCACTCCAAACTATACGATTACAGAAATGAGTAAAAACGTACTGAAGGTGAATCTCACAGTTGACGTTGATAATCGTATACTCAGTATGTCCTCTGTGTTTTAGTGAGGTAGAAACTGAGTGTCATTTCGTTATATGAACTGTCAAGTTCTAAATAACCAGAGAACTGATTTGTTTGACAGTAATTAAATATAGTTCGGTCCTTTTAAGAATATGAATCCAAAGTAATGGCTATAAGTAGTATATGTGTAGTCAATATAAGTCAAATGTATATAGAAAGAGAGAAATTACATTATAAGACTTAGTAATGTACTTTAAATTACATTTAATTTACTTACAACCATGTACATGATATCTTAGATGTATTCTGACATAATGTATGTATTGTGTAATACCAATGTATGTATTTTGTCCTTGTGGATTTGTATCAATAAACTTGAACTTGATAAAATAAACATGAGGGCCCCTTGTGTTTTGTGATCACCTACTATAGCCAAACACTTACGTTTATATCGGGCAACCATTAGGTTTCATTTGAAAAGATTATGATAACGACACAGCTCTTCAAAGCTGCCAAACCTGTCAGCACACAGTGACGAAGTTACAAATGACACTGGGGTATACCGGATAATGCCCCCTTCCGCCGAACCCCCAAAAAAAAAAAAAAAAAAATGAAAATGTGAGAAAGAAAGAGGGAGAAATAAAATGAAGGGGGAATGAAATGCTCAGTCGGTTTCCTTCTTTGCATTTCACCCATCTAGTGAGACCCGTTGTCTACTCCCCTCCCCCTCCCCCTAAACTTTACTGACGATGCGATCTTGTCTGTATTACCTGTTAAAGAAAGGACATTGATAATCATCAAGCATCCAAAGACTTGTCGGGCAGTGCTTACAAAATTACAATGCTTCCATAGTTTAAATGTATCATATTACATTATCAACAGGATTTTGATAGTTTATGTCATTTCCCTCTCTTTCAGCAGTATTGAATTCGAGGTATCGTTTTAAGGGGAAAACCCCCAGTGTATTTATCAAACGACGGAAATGATTACAGATTTTACATAACAAAGTGACCTTTTCATGGCTTCTTTGTTTTTCATCTTTCTCTTTTTTAAACCCTTAGCTCCCAACTTACCACTTATCCCCGACTAGTCGGCTTTTAGATGCTCTAGGGAACATTTTCTTAATATCCATATTATTTAACTCGTAAGCTGTCAATTCAAAGAAAATCATCATGGGAAATGTCCTTCAAGTATCCCTCGATGCTTTGACGATAATCCTTAACTGATGAGACGGAAGACAGCAGATGTCCTTGTATTTTTTTTTTGTAATTTTGTAATTGCATATTATGATCCTTAAAGCAGTTTCAAACTATGATTGTATCTTGACCACTGTTGATCAAGCTCAGGTAAAAGGTATCCGGTAAAAGGAAATTCATTTAAAAGTACTCTCAACATTAAACAGTTGCAGAGAGAACCATTTCCACAAATCAATTTGTATAATGATATTATTATTCACCCAATTACAGACCTTCGGTAAATGATGTACTTTGTGTGAACGCTGGTCAATATTTGAATGCAATCTGTTTTGAATATGTTTCATGAAAAACTAGTCGCATTCTTGCTCTGCAGACTACAACTATATTGTTTTTTTTAATCATGAAGACTTTTTCAGAGACGGACGTTCCATGTCCTTTCTTAGTCAGATGGAGACTTTTCTCTAATGATGGTTACTATGGATTAAACGATGGTAAAAAAGACGAAAATCTAGAGTATCAAAATGATCTATTGTATGCATACACGGTACAGCTTTGATATAATCTGCACAGTTTTGTCTAGATGAGGATGGATGAGTATATATTGATTTGCGTCAATCTTCTGTTACCACTAAAAAAAAAAAAACAAGTTTACATTCCTTTTTGCAATCATCTTAAGTAGTAAACACATTCATAGAATTGAACGGGATAACCATTAGCCAACTCAGGGCTAAGCCGCACAAAAGTAATGACGGAAAGTGCATTTTGTTTTCCTTGCACTTAAAAATCGAAGGAATGCTCGAAAAAGGGCATATGACCGTCTGTTTTCATACTCATTATGGTGAAACCTCACGCTTTGAAAATGATCCGGGAAATGATATGACATACATCCCGCAGGCTGAATTACTTTGTAGATTTTTTGACAGAGAAAAGATGAGTATTCTCTTTCACTGTCTTTTCACTGTCCCAATACGATCACTAAACGCCTCCAGGAACAGTCCTGCCTAGAACTCACTCTCTCCATTCAATGTCATCATTACATATATCATCACGTCGAATTTGAGAAGAGTCGTGCAAGAAATTATTAATCTACAGCCACCTCATGCTCAAGCCTATAATCCTTTATTTTGTATAATCTGAGGTGCTTAGAACCTCGAAGCAGTATATATTGAATTATTACAGAATAAGGATTAAAGTATTCTAAAACAGGGAGAAACAGAGAAATTGCAAATAATACCAACAGTACAGCTGTTTAACAGCAACAGTCTCATTAGAATAACACAAGACGTTTTCGTTTGAAATCATTTATTCAAATAAGTAGACATTTAAAAAATAATACTAAATCGTTCGATGTACAATAAATGCATTTGTATATCCAGCATAGAGTGGAATTAAATAAGGCAAAACCCTGTAACACGTCAAAAGAAAAAAAAACAATGCAACTAAAAAAGAAAAGAATCACACACACGCACTTTTACAGTTTTGCAGTGTGCAATCAGATTATTTGAAAATGGCCCAAACATTTCATTTTTTTCCAAGGAAGGGGGCGGTGCAAGTCCCCAGACCTCTGGTACTCGGTTGCCAACATTGTGCTATTGGTCCCAGTTCTTTTCGCTACCCTGTTCATGTTGTTTTTCAACTGAATATGTGGACACGCTATACAGAGTAGATATATGCCATAAAAGGGTGTATTATATTGGTTCGCACTTTAACTATGAATCACACAACTCAGCACCATCATATTATTACACGTATAATAAATATTCACAAGATATTTCGTAGCTGTTCAATTTCTTCAAGAATGATAACTTTGACTCAGTGTTCATCAAATGAATATTTAAATAATAACACTGTCTGTAAGTTTGACTCCAGATTATATACCTTTGTTGATGATCAAGCTATGAAAAGCTACGAATAGTTATATGGTGAAGCATAATCTAGGAATGCTTCTAAAGAAAACCATTATTGACAATAGCACTTTCTAATAAATAAGCGCTTCTATTGTCCGCGCTGAAACAATTTATCAAACAAATTATCAAAAATAAAATACTTACGGTAGTAAATCAATAAATAAAATTTAAAGAATTAAATTCTTTGTACATCAACTGGTATCTACATTGAAATGACAGACTTCAGTTTTACAAATCAATCAATTTTTAATAGCACTTACTGACTTACAAGATCCAATCATTAATTTTTTGTTACGGAAATACAACGTTAAGTACACACACATACATAATTGCTTTACATCTGGTATATATTTGATTTAGTTCTATGCAAGAGAGTGTAATGTTGCTTTTCTTGCTCAACCGAACACTATACAACCTCCTAAATACTCTGTCTTTTGTTCATTCTTTCCCTTAAAGTTCTATTTGTAATTTAATAGACTAAACTGTATACCCCCAAAACGAAATATTTCAGCTTTGGGGTGATCGTCATTATCATTGTGTCCTAGACCAAAAGCTTCAGTCTCTGATATCGACGGTTGTTCCGCTGAGACTACGTCTGGCTCCACTGACCGCCTCTAAACAGAAGGCTGACAAACAGACGATTATTTCTGTCCAGCTATGCCCATACTTTCTCAGTCAGATCGAAAGTCGTTTACATAGTGTCGACTCAGTACGAGATAATTTTTGGTATCTCTATAGAAAATGTCTAACGCAGGGTTAAGCTATCATTTTGAAACTGACAGTGTACAAACAACGAAAAGGTTAACTTAATCCTCTAAACTATAGACTCTTGAAACATAATCATTCTATGAAGAATCTGTTAAGGTTTGTAAAGCTTGTTTTAAGGTGTTTGTAAACCTCATTTTTGTTAAAACCAGAATCTCGTTTTAGGTTTTAGAGAGTACCTTTGCCATTCATAAAGGTGCTTATGAACAAATTTTAATACCTTTTTGAATTTATGTTTTTGAATTAAACTGCAAACACATAGTCTATTCAGAGAAAATGGCAGAGGGAGAGGGAGAGACCATTATAGTTTGATAATTTTCTAATGCTCTATTTTGAGGAAATTCACTACACGAAGCAGCTGTTGTCGACAATGAGTAGATGACAAACGAATCAATCAACGTGGATCTTCCAGCGTCCAAATCCTTACCAATGCGCCTTTGACAGTGTGGTTATCAATACGTGAAGCAACATTAAAGAACCTTCTTAGACAATAGACATCTAAACGAACATGGCGGTAGTGTATCACACAAATAAATTTACACAACCTGTACAGATGTTAAAAGTATTTTAGACGTTGGAATACAATAAAACTATTATTAAGATGTACAGTATATCTGTGGATATCATCAAAGATTATACCAATTATTACATTTATCGCCGACAAAGAGAACGATAAGCATAGACAACCGTTCACTACAATTATAGCAAAAGCTATATTTTTCTTTCAAATCAGTCTGACATATGTATGGTTAGTTTGGACTTTTCAAGATTATGAATTCTGTTCACCTTTCCTTGTTAGTCTTTTGAATTTGATAAACCATCAACATTTCTCCAAAGCTGTATGTCTATGGATGTGTTTGGACGATGCGTTACCATTTTTCAAGCGAAATTCGACTTATGCGACGTCGACTAACGCGAGGTAAACTGTATTTTCCACATTTAGCGTTTATAGGTAAGTAGCATTAAAATCACATTATAGTCATAGTCCATGGACCAGAAAGATGAGCTCAACATAGGTGAACAAGGCAACTCAAGAGAGCCAAGTCAACGGAATTGTGACTGCCATGTATAAACAAACAGGTACGTCTCCGTGCAGATAGCAAGAGATCCAGGACATGGAACTGCTACAGAGAGCCACTGGAATTTGGGAATCTTCAAATTTCTTGTTAAGCTTTCAAAGAGTTTCCTTCTGATGAGTACACATCAATTGAGACGCACTTCTCTACACCCTTTCTGGAAAAGACGACGTAGATATTGTCATTCTGATCGACGGCACACCAGGCACTTGACCAGTCTTCCTGGTGTATTGCATTTAGGATAGATCCGTTTTGGTCCATAACTTTGATAGCAGGTCCATACGGAGGACATGGATCGGCAACCAACAGATTGCCTGTGGATAGGACGTAAAGCTGCCATGGAGTGGTACCACCAGTTGGGATTGTTCGAGAAGCCGTTTTAGCATCACTCTTGAGATCAAACAGATAGATCTTTTCTAACTCGCAATCGCCTACGAAAAGCATGTCGTCTTTGTCCGCTGTCACAGAGAACATGAAGCATGTCTCCTGTGGGCTAAAAACTTGTAAGGCATCACCCGTCTTGCTGTAGACATGAACCTGACGGTCAAAGCTCAGCAACACCAAACTACCGTCAGGACGGACGGTCATGTCACGAACAGTCACACCACTGACCAAGCGTTTAATTCCAAGGTCACGGCGAAAGACGTCAACACCGCCGGATTCGTGTCCAATGACGACACTTCCATCCGGTAGTGAGGTCAAACTTCGCTTCGCGTGACCAGAGGAATCTGGTAACTTGATCGATGCTATTAGTCGCAGAATCTTGGGCTGTACAATGTGGCCGATTGACAATTTCGTGTTCGCATTCTCGCGGTTGAATTGGATATCCTTCAAGAGATCTAGCACCGCTGTGACATGTTCCTCAAAGTAGGCGACAGGATCATCCATATCAACTGATGCATAGCGTCCGATGACGGAAAAGCATCCGACATGGTTCTCGCGAGACTGATCGTCCTTCCTGGAGGCATACCCCATTCCGACCTCTCTAAGCTTGTAGTCAAATTCTTCCATCATTCTCTGTACCTGGAGGAGAAGGGTTCTCCTGCACTGTTCTATCTGCTGCATGTCGTCATCAGCTGCTTCCAGAATCTCTTGCTTAAGTGACTCCATTCTGTCCTTGATGATGGACCCATACTTTTCCAAGAGGTCCACACCGTCTCCAGTACTTTCCCTAAGAAGTAAATGGGTGTCCAAATCACCACCCTGAGCCATCCTGGATCTCTGTCAAGGCACCTGCAAAAAACAAATAAAAGAGTACTCAATGTTAGCAACTTCTCTCTATTGAAGTAATTTCTATCGAAAGACAATACTGGAATGGCGTAAATGCTCTGAAAGCTATGAAACAGCTGAAAAATGGAACTGCAAGTTTACGGGCTTCATCGATGTTCAGGCATTTTTCACAGTTTTTCCTTGAGACAGAAAGCTAGAGTTTTGTGATCTAAAACGATCACTATAGGCATTGGAAATTTATACAACTGTAAAAATATCTTGCCTTTTTCCAATTTTCCTAATAGCAATGCGTCTTTTTTTAATCGAGAGTAGAGGTTACATGCCCCAAGAGGGAGTATACCTTTCTTCGTTCACTCTGTGAATAAAACAGAATATGGCTATCGGCGCGAAAATCTAACACCCAAATGAACTAATTTTCTAGAAAAGCGATCTTGCAGACAGGTTCTGAAGTTTACACAAAATCCTAAGGGAATAGAGCTTCACTTTCAAGCACTGCTATATTTTGGGACGGCTTATTCAGGACTAAGAGGGGAAATGTGTCATATGATTCTCATGTTTCTAATGTTTCTTTCATTTTCTTCTTCATATTTTTCTCTATCTCTCTCTTTATCTTCCCTTTTCTTGCCGTTTTATTATGGAGAGTGTATACCCCTGGGCTCGCTACAATGTGTCAAAGATTGTAAAAATTATCTCGAGGAAGGCGTTGCGGTGTGAAACTAATATCCATAACATTCCTTTGAAGAAAATTAAAGGCGTTCCAGAAATAGGGAAAGTTCTCCATTTTTTTCCTCTGCAGAATCCGCTTGTTGTCAAAGAAATCCACTAAACTATCAAGTTTCGTATGTGTATAGGGATATATAATTTATGTACATTTACAAACTGTTATCAAATGAGGTGACATTATTATTATTATGTTTTGTATTATTTTTTTCAAAAATTAGTCATTAATCCACGAAAGAAAAAAATATATAAATACAGTTTTAAAGATATTATGTCCCTTTTGCAGCCAACATCAAATTGTGTAGAACTTTGCAGGAATTATGAATATGTCATGTATGTCCTATCTGTGAAATTTAAACGTTAGCAGTGTCCTAATATTCAAATTATGCAAGGAAACCCGTTTACTTGCTAGACTTCACTGTCAGACACTGTTGAGTGACTGACTGGCTTTTTTCATCTTTGGTAATAACATACATAAAACGAGCTGCAACAGGTACATGAGCATTTGTCTACATCAATAACCCACTCCTTGTAATGGCCAAAATTAAACTGATTGAATCTTTGCGCAGCATCAAACGTACGACCATTCGGTACAATGGTCTGAAAATCAGACTATTACTTACTGGCTCTATAGCTCCTAAGTCGATTTGACACTAATAGTCGTTATTTTCCCACTTAAAGACATTTTCAAGCCCACTTTTTTTTAGGGAAGTTCTAAATTAGTATTGTCTTTCAAATGCCGTTGGAATTTAACCTTTTCATTTTTTTGGCCTGCAAATGGGACCTAGTACCTTTAAGCTTTGTTTCCACGGTCTCGTTATTTTCTTACGTGACAGTGATTATTTTAAAGTAAAAGTAGGCCTATAGTTGGCATTCCAAATAGAATATCTCCGACTACAAAAGTAAGTCACTTTTGGACATACATACAGTTGCGTAACTAGAAATTATAGATGAAGAGGGTAGGATTCATAGAGCTTGGAAGAGAGAGAGGTCAAAGCGACGCATATGGAAACGTTGTATCATCCGCTTAATCTGACTTTCGTGCATAGACCAAATAAGCATTTTTCCATGAAAAAGTGAAGTTTTCTAAAATGTGCGTTTCTTTCCAGCATTGGGGTGCCCGGGAGTCACTCGGGTAACATTTCAAAAAGTATAATATAAAAAGACAATATGCAATTTTTCTGTACTTTTGTCGGAAAAAACATATTTATCCAGCTCAATGTCGTCTCTGTTTGCGTTGGAGAAGCGCAAAAAGCGAGTTTCAATCACACTTTGGCCGCTCTCGCAAGCTCTCACTCGTTCCACTGTGGTCAGGCGGCTTTGGGGCAAGCGGCTAATGAATAAACTAATCGTTAGCTTTCTTCTGGTATTAAATTTGTTTTGATTGGATGTATATTTTTGTCGGAATTTACTCATTCACATAATGGAACTACCTTCCCGATGAAGCCAGTGGCCCGTGACCACAGAACTGTAAATATATACGTAGAAGGCTCATAGTGGTTCGAAAAATGTGGCCAGCGCTCGTACGTGATAAGGTGATATCCGCCATCTTTGTTAGTCCTCTTTTGTGTTCGCCGCTTTTTTCTGAACGACAGGCCAGACTGGAATTCTTGAAATTTGTGAGCTGAAAAGATCGAGGACTATGCAAAATGGCGGCGTGTGCTCGAACGTATCTCCCAGCACGTTCAACGGCCACACGTCGATCTGTGCATTGTGAATTGGGATGAGCGCTCTACGTATTTTACAGTTATGTGCCCGTGACCCCTGGACTCGACGCTGTGTGTTGTGGTCAACTTATTTTATGAGACAAATCCAAGCAAACGTTTCCATATGGGGCAGGATCAGGATCTGGGGTGCTGGTCCCCTCCCTCCCTCCAGTCCAGGGATTATTTCCAAAATGAAAATCACCATTGGTGTTTAAAAAAAATAGATTTCGAGGTCAATTATCATTGTTGTCATCTCTCATGGCTATATCGCGCCGAATGTTATCTTCAGTAGATAGCGAAAAACGAAAAATGTATAATTTACCTGAATTGATAGAAATATATGATTGTGTAAAGTATTAAAGTTGTTATGTTAAACAAAAATGTATGTGAGTTTAATTATTTTGTTGTAATAAAAAACCAGTTAAGGGTGAAAGAAAGAAAACAAATATTCAGTAGATAGCATTAAGGTTAGTCCCACTGTTCGTGTTTGATAACCAAACTTTTATAAATATGGTGCATTAAAACTGTACAGTAAGTTGTATAATAATTATAATACTAATGATAATGACATGACAATGCCGTACATAATTTATAGTTTGTGACCAATTGTAAACGCTGCAATATAATATAAACCTTTGTGCCAAAGCTACTTGGCAAGTCGTGTAAAGTTCTTAGCTTTACATAATTATGTTACTTAAGCAGAGCCACACATAAGACTCTCATCATTTTCGATGAATTCAATGACTTTTATCATTCTATATAAAGCTCCCGAGGCCAGTCAACATGTTTCTTAATTGACCTCAAAACACTTCGTCTATAAATAACACTACCCCTACTAGGGAATCAAGAAAATAACACCAAAGTCAGTAGGGACGGAACGGTGGGTGATGTGCTCTCAGCATCAATTTCACCCATTTTACTCACTCGCCATGCTTGCGATCTCTCTCACTCAAGGCGCCAACAGCATTAGCGGGTCAAACTACAGTGTATATATATTACATTTTTAGACATTTGCATTTGCATTTTGCACTGAATAGCAAGAGGAGAAAAGGTAAATTCTTGCCGTTGGTTGTGAGGCACTGTCTCTAGAACACTGTATTTTCATTACATTTTATTTGAGGGAAATATATCATGCATCAATGTATTCTTCTCTTCAAAACGCTCATTATCTCCTATACTCCTCCGCATACACCACACATCTCTCATCTCACTCATCTCACTCATCTCCCATTCTCAATATCACACAAACGGTATAGACTCCAGGGCCCCGTCTTATAAAGAGTTGATATAAATCGCAACTTATTTGCGATTGATATTGATCGCAACTATATAGGTACATATTAAAGAGATATGCGACTGCAAACTTGCGATTGATTAGGATCAATCGTAACTCTTTATATAAGCCGGGGCCCAGATGTTGTTTTTCCATTATTTGATTAGCTTACAATCAGTGACAAAAACATGTTGTATATCACATGCCATTTAGGAATACATTTTTTGTTTGTTTAAGTACTCGAGCTAAACATCTCCTGGTAGGGAGATAGATACCATCCCTCTTACTTCTATGAAAACGAATATTATTACTGATTTATCAGTGGAGTAGATCTCTGAGGGTAATACAATCTTTACCAAAATTATTTTGATCAATATTGAGGATTTTGTCAACATCTGAAATTTCCCGATGGTAATTCCTGTAGATTTGTTTTTCAATTCACTTAGTAAATCTTCACCGGCGGGGAAATACTTATTATGTTGATTTAATGGTCTAAATCAATCCATACGTCCTTGTTATTATTTATCAAAGGTTTTAGTTACAAGTAGTGAAAATGAATCTTAGGCATTGCTGGTTTCATAGTGGATTTGACAGTAAGTTGTTCTACTTCAGACGCAAAATTAGCTTTCATATTTGCCATGAATTCCGGGCGTTTACTTTCTTCGTACTCCTATGTGGAATAAAATAACACGATCGCAACTATTTTCGAAAAATGAACTCCAGGGCATTTTCAATACCCCATTGTATATCCCATAGAAATCACGTTCGGATTATGTACCATGTCATTGTCATGTTCGCACAGTTCAATTGGTGACGCACAAGGCTATTGAAATTGCCTTAGGTTCATATATTTCGATTTTTTTTTGCTATCGTGTTAAAATGTACTCCACAGTAAACACTCAATAATTTGTATACGAATATAACGTAATTATATGCATAAAATAGAGAGTTGAGTAGGTCTATGTAGCTCATAAAGGGACTCATATAGATCGGGTGGCCAATTTGTGAAGTGATCGTTAAAACTTTAGACATTCTAACTTACAAGGTTTAGAACTTGCAGTTTGAAAGGGATATCTTGTCAACATACCAAATATGATATTAATCAATTGTGTTGAAGAATTAACCTCCTACAAACCTTGAAATGCAGCGTCAATTTTCAAACGATGATATTCGAGATTGAAACAAAAAAAATACAATACGATCAAAATTAGGAAAGAAAGACAGCTTGCTAAGAGTAATATCAGAAGGATAATCATAGTGATATGTACAGAATTTACCAGAAACATTATCGATTTTTTTTTTATGTTGCTAAACCTCACTATTTCACCTCGACTATCAAGCTGCAACCATTCACAATCGTTTCAAAAGGTAGAACTGAAATCTTAATATCAATAATCCCCGCCAACCACATGATCTTCATGTACATGGAGAGCAATATTTTACAAAATTTACACAGCCATGTGCAGATATCATATCCATGGTGTTTATAAGAAAATCAATGTGATTCCGTTCATATTTGGAATATAACGACAAATTCCTTTTAAAAGCCCATTCTTTCAATCCCATGCGAAAACATTTGCATCGACCGCCATCGACTTCAAGCACACCGCTCATGATGGCGGTCTCCTGCGCTTTTTGTAATTTATCTTTTTCATTGATAAATATTTGTGTTTGTATGCATCTTATTTAATGTACTTAAAAATTCATAATTATGTATAATGAAGAAATAATAGTTACTTTATGTATATGATTATGTTCTATTTTGAAAACGCAGAAATAAAAACAAACAAACAAACAAACAAACAAAACATTTGGACAAGGATTACATAACCAACGAACAATAATATATAATTAAAGCTAATCATGATCATTGTGAGAGAAACGTCTTGAACCAACTTCAGAAGAGCTGCTCATTGTGCAGTCAAACTGTCAACCAACTGACAAAAAATTGCTTAAAATCACGTTAATTGACTCTCATTTGCACATAGAGTCATACAGAGACCATCTGATAAAACAAAAATGGAAGTATGAATATGCCTGCTATGTGCACACAGTCATCTAGTCAAGTGGCGTACCTGGCATACCTCGTCAGGGGGCAAGCGATTTGGACGAGCAAGGGGGGTGTTGGGGTGTGGAAGGGGTGAAGGGGGACTAGGGGTTGTCCCAATAACACAGTAGGGATCTTGTCGATATTAATATTGGCGATCGGGCGACTTCATATCTTTGGTCTATTTCGATTTAAAAGAATAAATTATCATTAAAAAAAAGTTAAATGTATTGAATTTTGACAAAATCAGTGGTTAACTTATAACTGGTAATGACAATGTTTCTATTAACGTACTTCTATTATTCCTCTTTGAAGAAGCTATTGACATATTATGTTCCCAATTCTGCATATTTGGAGATGTAAAAATTATCATTCAAAAAAAAGTTAAATGTATTGAATTTTGACAAAATCAGTGGTTAACGTATAACTGGTAATGACAATGTTTCTATTAACGTACTTCTATTATTCCTCTTTGAAGAAGCTATTGACATAATTATGTTTCCAATTCTGCATATTTGGAGATGTAAAAAAGTGTATTTGACATTGAATTGAATTGTATTGATTTGCATTTGTTTCATTTTCACATGCACAATTAAAACTCATGAATATTCAGAATATGCATCTATTCACTCAATAAAAATAAATGTAGTAAAGTGAGAAAAAATGTAACAGTAAAATGATATATCACTAGATATAGGAGAAATCACGCACTGGGAGGGTACATACAGAGGCGGATCCAGCCGGCGGCGAGGGGCGGCGATTCGTAAGAAAATATTTAGCGGGTGTGCCCCTGAGAAGCTGAAGAAAAATCGCATTTTTTAGATGTATTAAGCGCCATACAAAAGCGGAATATTATTATTATTTCCGGAAGCTGGAGATGAATCGTTTTCGCATCGTACACTGATTATAATTTTAATGATTTACACATCTATCCAATCTGTCCATAGGCTATAGTGTAACAGTAACGACTCATCTGTGACACTAAAACGATATGCATGAGACTGATTTTGTTCGGTATAATTTGCATATAATTATGCGCAGATTGAAAAAGAAAATTTTTGACTGACAGTTCGTCTTTTATGCACCCGTACAACTGAATGGAGTGCTTTTACCCAGATTCTGACGATAAAAGTTTGTAATTTTCTGAACGAATTAGGCTTTTAAGGACTGATTTTATGAATCCGCAAACTGCCGAACTCGGAAGCTTTGCCGACATGCTGGACGATGCCTCCGTGTTTTTACTTCTCGCATTTGCTATTTTTTCGCGCTTTAATGTGGTGTCGCATTTTGCAGGAAAGTTTTTTGCCGGGGCCTTGCCCTTGGTTGATTTCTTTCTATTTTCTTTAACATACTTTTTCAAAAAAGAGGGGGCGGCTCCCCCCGAGCCCCGCCGTAGCGCGGGCCCTGTACATTGTGTAACGGCATGATGATTTGACAGATGGACCTGAAGCTAACTGAGTCCTGACATACTTTTCAACGTTGTAACTTGTACGCCCTAGCGTAGAGCGATCATCGGCATTTTGTTTTAATCTTATAGGGCTAGTTCTGACCTGAAAACGACCCAAATCTCGGAGCATGGCTAGCTTAACCGCGGAGCCTTGGCTATAAGTAAGTGCCCTGGGTCCACTTCTAACTCGTGTTTTTAGCCCTTCTTTCTTCCCTTTTCCCTTTTCCTTTCCTTTCCTTTCCTTTCCTTTTTTTTTTTTTTGCTTGCTTGTCACTCGTCAGGGGGCAGACTGCCCCCCTGCCCCCCCGTAGGTACGCTACTGATCTAGTCACAAGAAAAAGAAAAAACAGAGTCGAGGCAGTGTTTCGTCACCTAGTTTGGGTAATTTCACTTTTCATGCCTCCACTGGTTATAGTTTTGTATCCTTTCCCTATAGTGATTGGTCCAAGGGCGTAAACAGGTCTTTAAAGGTGGGCACATGATAGATTATAATGTCCTGCCGCCCACCTCATATTGAATTGGTGAGGATCAGATTCACTCGGAGGTCTCTTGGCATGAAACATAGAAAAGTCATTCATTATCATCATATGACACTGACTGTCGTGATAATTAAGGAGGTAAACTTATGCTTAATGGCTATTTTAAAAGAAATTAAATCATTATTCATATTACAACGATTAATCTGAGCTGATCACCCAGTTTAAATGACCATTTGAATCTTCTTTAGGAGTTCAAATTATCATAGCCAGAAGTAGCGTGTAATAATAGCGCTTTGCATCCAGCAGGTGCTCCCATTGCTTTGTCTAATGATTGTCTGTCGGATAATTTGTCAAATGAGATGCGACTAAAACTAAAAACAAAAACAAAACATTTTACGAGACCAACGCCCCATAATTCAAATGCATGAACAGGCCATAAGCATTAATATTTTACAGAACGCACACACATACCCAACAGCACATCCTTTTAAGCAAATGCTTCGAAATTGCAGTCTGTTAATTGACGCCACGAATATAGGTAGAATGATTTATGTTGCTTGTGTGGTTCTAGCAGTATCTGTCAATGGGAGATGCAGTAAGATGCATTCCTAGATCGAAAGTGACAATATCCCTGCTGGCGTTAGAGGATTTCCAGCACTGACCGAATATAGGCGACTTTTTCCGTGTTTTTCTTCTTCTTCCTCAATATGATAGATATCTCCCTATGGAGTATCCAGTCTGCTTCTCATGTCAGAGTTGACACACTTTCATATATTGACAACATTTTGAAAACCCTGTGGCATCAATCCTTCCAAGGGATGTCTTTTATTCTCCTCTATATGCTTGAAGAATATACGAGCACCTTTTCCTCATTGTGACATTTTAGAGCAGAACATCGGGGGCGTTCCATTCGACGAAATGTCATCGATCTTTTATCATTATCAAGAAGGAAAAAAAGAACTTTTTATCTTATCATGCCAGTGGGGGTTTTAAATCAAGCTATTTTTTCATGGTGATGTTTTGAAATAAAGTGTAAACAGTTTGTCCTATACGAAAGAATAGACTAAATGGTCAGAACTTTACAAGAAAGTAGCAAGTTCATTTAAATACCTTCTCACCAAATATGAAGGCAAGAAATTTGAAAGTTTGAAGGTAGGAAATCCGTATGGTACCTGAACAAAATCTTCTATACGGTTAGTTTCAAGATCCAAAAAACCCACATGATTTTGTAAGGTTGTGAGTTCGTGGGAGAGCCACGTAGATTTTTTAATCAACTGTTTCTTATTTGATGACAACATCAAAAAATCCTATCAAGGTGCTCAAGAAGAACTTTAATAACAATGGTCAACTTATGCAATCTGTAATGCCAATATAATTATGAATCGGTTAAAGGGACAGAGGGAATTTTGATGTACTTAAGATTTGAAGGATAAAATATCTCTGGAAAGGAAGTGTTATCAATTCTTAGCAACCTTGGTACTACTACACGTTCTTGCAGACGGAAATCAGCATATGAAATCAGAATGACAACAGTTGGAGAGAAATGTGAACAAGCTTATTATTTTGCTTCTTTCTCCCCCTTTTCTTCTCCTAATTGTCCTCCTATCCTTTTTTTCTTTTCCTTTTGCATCAGTTCCTGATTTCAAAAGGTATTTTATTCATACGCATCCCTTTATTTATTTAGTTTACTGACATGCGTGAATAAGATGGCAGTTTACTGGTACCGCGTTTGGCAACAGTTATGTCCACGTTCCGTAATAAAGGTTGATTATTATATTAAACATTCGTGCATGCTTGCAATTCCGCCCGTAGCAATATCAGCATTCAACTCATACCAACCTTGTTTGCTCCATTAAGACAAGAAAATATTTGAATGTTTTCTCTAAATGTCAGAGTTCCTCCAAATGGCAAAAATATCACTGAGCGTGATACAGATGCCGGATGTCGAAATGTGAAAAGACGGGCAGACGGCGAGACAGAAATGAAAATAAAATAAAGAGAAGAACATAGTAAGACGGTGGGGATGGAAGAAAAAGAAGAGATAATGAGGGAAAGAGCGAAGGTAGAGAGAGATAAAGAGGGGGAGGGAAAGAGAGAGGCGGACTGGTGAAAGGGGAAAAATCGAAAACCGCACAACGTGAGCAAAATTATTACGGTTTGTGGCGATAAGTAAATTATTTTCATCTAGAGCAGATTTCTTATTAGGAAAAATTATCATGAAGTAGGTTTGCCCTCTGCTCCTCCCTAAATGCTAATCACAGTTGCAGAAAGTGATCTTATGATGCCTCGTCCAAACAATCAAACGAATTAAATGTTGCGCAGAAGATTAAAAACGCCCGCCATTCGAACAAAATCACGTCCATTCCCGTGGGGAAAATAAGAAAGAATGATCTCGTTTCCATCGCGTAACTCGTCATTCCTTTTATCTTGATACCCAGAAGCTCCTGATTAAATTCGCATCAACATGCCACTAGCTTCCTAAAATCCTAAGCTTTTCTGAGCACTTCATTCTTTGCTTTGCCAAATAAGATTCCCCGCATTGGGCTCTGGGTAAAGAATGTTGAAGGTGTTATTTAGAATTCTTCTTCTTCATCTTCTCCGTCTCCTTCTTCTCCTCCTCCTTCTCCTTCTTCTTCTCCTTCTTCCCCTCCTTCTTCTTCTTCTTCATCTTCTTCTTCTCCTTCTTGATCTTCTTCTTCTTCTTCTTCTTCTTCTTCTCCTCCATCTTCTTGATCTTCTTCTTCTTCTTTGTCTTCTTCTTCTCCTTCTCCTCTTCTTCTTCTTCATCTTCTTCTTCTCTTTCTTCTCCTTCTTATTCTTCTTCTTCTTTGACTTCATCTTCTCCTTCTCCTTTTCCTTCTCCTTCTCTTTCTTCTCCTTTTTCTTCTTCTTTATCTTCTTCTTCTCCTTCTTCTCGCCCTTCGTCGTCATCGTCTTCTCCACTTTTATTGATATATCTACTCCAGATTCTACCACTGCCTTTTCTTCTTCTTCTTCTTCTTCTTCTTCTTCTTCTTCTTCTTCTTGAGGCTGCTCCTCGACCATTTTCATTTACGTGACAGATTTTCTTCTCTTTTGCCCCCATTTCCACAAGTCTTCAGCCATGTAAATGATATACCTAAGCTTGAGTTTGACCGTAGTTTAACTGACAGTATTGAGTTTTTAAGTGACGTCTCAAGCACATACCCACCTCACTGATTGTCCTTTCTGTTTATTTGGCGGGAAATTTACACTTCTTGTAAGCACCAGCAGCTGTCTGGATATAAAAAAGGATTGTAATTTTGTATCCGTAGTGACCCCTGAGTTAGCTGAGCTACAGGTCTATTCTATGTTGGACATGCACGAAATATCAGAATAAATAATTGCACATTATAATGGAACTGATGGTAATTCATTTCACCATCATACTGTTTTCCTTTAAAATTCTGTGGACGAAAACATTTATTTTAAAGTAAAACAAACAAATTAACCTGATTTTTCAAAGCCGCCAATGAAACTCGATTACAGCATACGGGTAGTTTGATATAAATTGATTGGCGGCCTCAAATGTAGTGCTGCTTTAGACGTAGATATCATGTTTCGTTTATCGATTCAATAGTATATATAGGCAAAGCAGGAAACTATAGAGTGTACTACATGGATGTTTATAAATCCTGGAGTTTTTCCATACAAAAATTGATTGCATAGCCGAACACGCCTTTCAAACTAGGGAAGGTGGTTACTGTCATGTAGAGGTAGGCCTATTACTTAAAAAGGTTCATGCTCAAAGAACAGATGATGCAGGTTGCAAAGCTATCTTGCATATGACGAAGTGAATATAATGACAAATTCCATCTCCGTACATGACGAAATAAGTCCTGAACAGTGAAAGTCGTGATTAAATTGGATAATCCAATAATTTTAAATTTCAAGCAACCATGGTAAAATATCACAAATAACGAAATTTTTAATGCATATACATTGTCACGCGTATGATTAAAGTGAACCGGTAACATCGTTGAAGGTTGATGAAAAAAATGCGTAATTTGTGTATGAAATGTTACTTATTACATTCCTTCCACTGTATTACTACCCTCTAACATGCACGAAATCCTGAACAAATTCTCAAACCACAAATATATTTATGGTTTTCTTTGAAAGCATCACTGTGCAACGCCCTCTAACAGTAAATTCTCCCAACCAATTTTTGAATTTTCCCAACCGTTTTTCCATGAAATAAGACATTAAACAGGCTTTAAAAAATCTTTCAAAACTTAAATGTTTGGAATGGTATATAAAGCCAATGCTTTGTGACGATTTACGTTCTAAAAATTTAATTAAATTATAATAATATAGTTTGGAGAATTTAGGAATCGATCAGATCAGTTTTTCTCAATTTTTTATCATCAATAGTGGTCTGTTTCCACTCAAAGTTTCAGATTATCTTTAAGTGTACATCTAACATTGAAGTCACTACCTAAGCACCATTTTCTCTCATCTGAACAATGTTACCAAGTCCTTTTTAAAGTCATCAATCTCAGGTCCGCCTAAGCCAAAATATTTCATAAACAGCATTGTCGTGATTCGAATATCGAATATCTCATTTGACTTTGCCAAAATATGTTATTAGCAGCGAAAATTATTAATTCAAATCTGGGCGTTAATTCTTTGCTCTGAAAATATCTCATGATATTAATGTCCGTTCCACACAAGAGATGCCTTTTGCTGACATAAGACTGCATCAGCGACTGGCGCACATTTACCTTCGTGTCTGATTAGCAAAGATAATGAGGCAATCGAAATGGCGCCTTGTTTGCGAAGGGTATCAGCACAATACGCGTTACACAATCATTTCGATCGCGCCATTATCTACGGCTACGCTGATCAAAATATGGAGGCAATTATCGAATGTGCCAGTAATGCAACGCAAATAATTTCGCCATTCATTTGCATTCAGTTTGTGTAAAATTTTACCGTCACATGTTGCGTCAAAGACCCAGCAAGTCGCTGACGCAGTCCTAAGTCAGACACAGCATTGCGTCAGCCACTACGATAGCCCTCCTTGACAAGAGTTAAGCTGCCTATCGCAACAATAAACCTATGAATAATGTGTTCATTTACGCCATTATAGCTTACATGCAGAACATGTTCCTAGAAATCTTGGCCGTTCTATCCTTCGGTGATTATTGCCTCTAGCAAGGGCAAAGAGGACAATGTGTCCCAGGTGTGTACTATCTCTTACATGCGTCGTGATATCTTCTAGCAGACGACTACTATACGAGTTAAACCTGACGCATTACCTAATGAAAGACGCATGAATTATGCATTATCTTGTGACTGATTCCAGGACAGAAATGAGATGGTCCGTGAATTCGCTCGCTTCATCTATATCACGGTAATTTAAATAAAGTAACCCATTACTCAAGACTAGGATGCATTAGTGCGATTAGGTTATGACGTTTACATCAATCACCGATCAAGAGTCCCCATAGTAAAAAAAAAAAATGAATAAAAACATGATTCTTCATGGCTTGCCACATATTGCCTTGGGTTACGTTATGGATTGTGTGGGCGGTCTACGTATAACTTTCTTAACCACTTTTAAAGGTACCTAACACTTAAGTTTGGTCGTGAACGTAGTGTATCCCGACTTGCAAGAGTGTGCAAGTATGAAAACATTCATGAACGTTTCCAGAAAATGATCAATTTTTAGTGAGGGTGAGGTATAGGCCCATTATAATGTTATGTTTCAAAAATTATAAGAATTCCATTTTCACGGCTGTTCAAATAACTAGAAGAGTAATTTAAAAGCAAACCAGTAACATACTCAACACAGAAACCTGTATATTAATATAGCTCTGCATCGCATTTTGGACTGATTCTTCAAGGTATGTATATAAGTATGCGCCGCATGAAGCTGCAGGTACTGACAGTGCTCAACTGTATAGAAGCCAGTATATATTATTTTGTAAGCTGGAGTAGTTTTTTCTTCCATGAAGTTAGTTGTACAGTCTGTTTCACGTTTCACCCGAAGGCTCATCAGTAACTCATTATTGTCCAGAGTCTTGTATCGCCCAGTACCTCTTATTTTGTTGTAACTCCTATCCTGTACATTCATTTAAGCACATTACCTTCATACTTTGTAATTTTAGTTCAGTAGTCGTCGATGAGCCTTCGGACGAAACATACTGTACAACTATTAGAAAGAATAAACTACTCCAGCTTACAAATGTATATATATATATATATATATATAAATAATACATAATTATTATAATATACCTTCAGCGTAGTAGTGTGCAAACTCAAGAACCAATTTCACATCGCATCGCATCCGTTTGCCGGATATACAACGGAAGGCCTGTATAGGGTACCCGGGGGATGCATCAGAAACACCAGGAAGACGCCACAATTACACAAACTGCACTCCAAGGTAAAAATTCAAGTTAATTTCAAGTTCGTTCAACAACAACAATCACCGGGAAAAACACTTGAGGATAAACAGAAGAGCTAGATATATAAGTACCCGTAGAGTTTAACCGAAGGACAGCAATAATACTTTGTCATGTCGAGGTGTTTCCATCTAAATAGTAAGAAAGTTGATTCTCAAGAATAAACCAAAGACATCGTGGCATTGTCAAACACAAATAAAATATCTCGTTATTCGTAAAGTGCTATTTGAAGAAAAGATACTTTTCTAACTTTTTGCTTGTATGTTCAGATATTCCAACCAATTATTGGTATATATTAATTATGCAAAACGTAATGCTTGTTATCCTGCTAACAGTCGCTTTCCAAACACTAGCAATAGCTTGAATTCCTATTCAGATTTTACTCAGAATTAAAAGGAAATGTTTTATTCTAGGACAAAAAGGTTTGCCGGATAAGTAAATGCTTATTTGAAAAGGAGGAAATGTTAATTCATCATCAAGCTTTGCTCCACTCCTGTTGGCTTGAGCTTTTACTTTGACAATTTTGATGGGAATTAACAGTCTTTATCTTTGCATCTTGAACTGCTCTAACTTTCATTTTGAAGCTAATAGATAATTAGTATTATTTTCTTTTCAATTATTACATTAAAAAAAACACATTAATGTTATCAGCCATAAAGCTATTTTGTCACATTTAACAACAAAATGTCAAATCACTCTCTGCACTCAGCTAGTTTGGAACGTGAGCCGGAAGTAAAAAATGACAATGCGCACGCCTTGGCGCACGAACCGTATTCCCTGAAGGCAGTTTCATCCGATGTTGGAGTTTATTGCCACATTCTAAACTGTCAAACAATACCAGCTACAAATAGCATTCCTGACATAGCAAGAGCCCCAGTAAAACTGTAGAAGTACTTACTTGATAACCTTTTGTTTGAAACGTTAGCCTTTGCTTGAGCTTTAGCTCTCTGGCGAATAAAAGAGTCGGGCCCTGGCAATCGCTTGAGCATTAATTGGCATCAGTTTTTACTAGATAGCTTTCTAGCTTCCAAGCAAAATACTACTACTCTCTCTCTCTCTCTCTGACGCGACTCCTCTGGAGATTGAAAATGTAGTAAAAATAGAGTGAAAACTCATCCTTTCCTTCTTAGAGAGCCAGACTCTAAAATAACTCGATATTCACTCCTAAACAAGTCATCAGTGACGGTCGTGACTCTCGGGGGAGTGAATAAAGAGGGAAAGTTCACTATTTTCTTTTTAGAGAGTAGTTTATGTAGAAACAGTCCATTCCATTTATTTCAATGACAAACATCTGATCTGTACAAGCGCCCCTTGAACTCTAGTTTCGCTATTACTGAAGCATTTTCATATTTTTTACCGCCTATTGGTACATGTCCATATTGTCTACATTCTTTATCTAAATAATGTTGCTACCACGCATAAAATTCGACCATAGAAAGATAATTATACGTGAAATTGACAATCACTCTCCGTATCTGATGAGATTCAGCGCACTTGTAGCCGTGTATAATCCAATATTCAAACTGCAATACAATAATGAAGTTCGTGTGTTGTTGAATGTATAGCAACGAAATCGTAGTTCTCCTTGGCAACCCTCAGTGCAAAGTCCAATCTTGCAAAAGTCATTTAATCATGGGATATTTTTTACTTTCACATATTAAATATACAGACGACTTCCTCAATTCCGTCTAATGTTTCGGATAGAGCCTTTAAATTTGCCATACATAAATGTGGTCTTTGTTTTAGTTTTAGTTTTGTGTTTTTCTTTGCTTTACTTTTCTCCTCTCTCTCTCTCTCTCCCCTTCTTTCTCCAGCGCTCTCTCTTTCTTTCTCTCTCTCTCTCTCTCTCTCTCTCTCAATATTCCCCCTCTCTCTCTGTAATAATCTCTCTATATAAAGAATAAATGACAATTATGTATGTAACTGCCAGTGATTGTACTTTGAAAATCATTCATTTGAGAGTTGAATGTGAAACCATATTAGAAGTGGTTTCGGTGGTTACATGACAGAGTAAGAAACTACTATTTAAAATCATGAACAAGAAATTGTGAACTACGAAGGAATAATGACACTTCCGTGTTTTGATAATAAAGGTTTCTCTACTTCCACAAAGTCGCAATGTAATGTGAGATTGAATTCGACATGAATAGCATGTTCATAATTTATAGTTTATACTACAACTATAATGTATTTGAATTTCAGCAGCTTAATGTAAATAGAGCATGACTCTTATTCATCTTACACTGCATGATTAAACATAACGGCCCGAATTCACGAAGGAGGTTTAAATTTAACCCATGGTTTAAACCCTCATTTACATAATCCATGGTTTTAAAAATGCGCAAAATAAGCGCGACACAAGTCAGAAGTCCAATATTAGACTAGCGCAAGGCAAGATACGCTTCAATTTGCGCTTATTTTAAACAATGGGTTATGTAAATAAGGGTTTAAACCATGGGTTAAATTTAAACCTCCTTTGTGGATTAGGGCCTACAAGTTCCTAATATACCGTTAGTGTGATTTTGATATTTTCGTATCTGTTTATCTTTTACGATGAATACCCATTATATCTCTATCCTTTTTAACATTGTGAAACAATCTGCAATCCGGCCCATTGGCCGCGAATAATTTTTGTTTTAAAGTTAATAAAACGTTTTGAATAATGAATAAACAAAACGAGAACTGCATGATGAGTCCTAACAAAATGATTCAGTATATACCTTTATTAAAATATATTCTTCGATCTTGTAGTACTAATGCACTACCGTTGTTATTACTTTGATATCAAGGTAATACAAGAATTAATTGCAGCATATTATGAACAGAAAAGATTAATTATATTAAAAGTGTAAGAAAACTCAGTAATTTTTGGTTAGAATATGACAAAAATGGCTTCACGATGTTATCAACCTACCTCAAGGTTCAATCCAGATCTGAGCAATAATCCTCAAGTAAGCAACATACCCTCAAAAACTACATCGTTATAAACATTTCACATCGTCGGTAACACCGCCACTGACTTCCCGTATTGCTATATACCTCGTCGGTTGTGGCGGAAAGCAAATCTAAACACTCTTTATATAAGTGGGTTGAATTTGCAGACGACGAGCGCGTGTCATCGCGATTCATCGCCTGACAGGCAATCGAGTTCGGAAAACCCCCCGCTAAATGCCATTTGCACGCAAATCATTATGGATAAACTAAACTTCTCTTCGAGTTCGATGTTGCGTCAACACGAATGCATAGTAAGCTAACACACCCTAGTATAATCGTTCTCCGCATTTTCTTTTCCACCCGTCGACAAGATATAATTGTTTATACAGCCTGAGGCTGAACCAACGAGATGATTCATAATTTTTCCGCCCATCGTGTTTTTATTTCGACTTGGGTTTCATAGGACCCGCTGGTCGCTAATTCCTCCATCGGGCTCATCCACGTATGGGTCACCGTACACCTGTACTCTCCAAGCGATAAACAACAGCCAATTATATTGAGGCGATGATAAATGGGACAAGGAGATGATTTTTACTTTAATTTAATGGCTTACGGACAATGCATTACTTTTTTCATTACGGTTCGTTTTTAAGAACCATATACAATGTAGTATGCCATGCATGTTGGTATTAATATGGATTTCAATATTTATCTCTTTCTTTCTTGAAAAGTCCGTGAACTTTCGCTCCAGACCATTTACTCGATTTATAGATAGTTCCACCAAGGCCATCAATGGTAACTTCCATGAAAACCTTGATTTGATTGGCTGTTGAGTGATGTTGCCATGGTAGTTACCATTAATAGCAAAGTTACCATCAATGATAAGTTTTTAAAAATCTGACATGCATGGCCCTATATACGTACGTGTTATCAGCGTCTGTGATATGGTGTAATATTGAAGCCCTAAAAAAAATTGCGCTTCAAAATGATCATGAAGTGCCTCAAAAAAGTAAAAATCTTTGAGTGACCGGTTTTACCATACTCATTTTCCCAATAGACTGTAGTGTTATAAAAACCGTTAGGAAAACGGTTTTTGAAATTTCGAATTCCTATCATAAATATCTTGATATTCATACGGGCAATCGGCTTGTAAACATCATGGGATTCCTGATTGACCTAAAGGTTTATAATTTTGATTGCAGCATGAGCTTAATCCAAGATTTTGTTTAGAATGTGAGACAAAGATACCCAATCCCTTTAAGCAGCGGGGCCCAGGTCCGTAGAATCCATTGAAATGGATGCATTTTTTTCTTCGTTGTTCTTAAATTTCAATAGAAGGAAAATCCGTTAGGGAAAATTCTCAAATTGAGAGAACGTGGAAGAAACATGCAATGAGAATATGAATAGGAGCGAAGAGGACATTTAAGAGGGGCATTTTTTGTCAGTGAATGCTGGGGGTGCTGTAGAGGGTGCTTTGGAGGGATAAAGTCGATTTATAGCCGCAGTGTGACTGTAGATCTATATAATATCTATATAATGTAAGGAAAAATTTTCTGGTATTAAAGCCTTGTCTCGTTACCTTTAGCCACGGGGTAATCAAGGATCAGTAACTTCCCGATTGGTAGACAAGTGAATGAACCACGAAACCACGATACTTCCATCCTAGCTGCAATGCAATCTTCTCATAAACATTGACTCCGTACCTCTGGGGATAGTTTATTTCCTGTTGAACCTTCAGCAATATTTTATGCGGCCGAGAATGAGGGAAAAAATGAAAATAGTCGTTTCATTTTCAGCTATCGATACACTCATCTGTCCCTAAACAATGAAATATGTGTCTAGTCACGTGACATTATGATTGAAATTATGACTCCGTTTACATTCTTTGGGGAATAAAATAGTGTCGAATATTGACATTATCCCTCTTCACCAGATTTCAGAGAGCTGTGAAATCCGAAATGTCATGAGCTTTCGATGGGTGAGCCATTCTGTGGCGGAGATACAGGGGACAAAGGGGACACGTGCCCCAATCGACTGGTGAAAAAAAAATAGACAGAAAGAAAAAGCTAGAAAAGTGAGAAAGGGAAAGAGAGAAGGGGGAAAAGACGAGAGCAGGGGAGGCCTGGATGACCTCCCGCACCCCTCAATCAGTATAGACTTGTGAATTCGCATTGCATTTTTTCAAAGTAAGAAAGTTGCTCCCCCACCCCTCAATATGTGGACTCACTCTACGCCATTGAAGTCATTCAACTCTTTACTGTAAAATCCATTTTCCTCGGGTTTTATTTTTTTGTTCGTCTTATTCTCTGTCAAATAGAACAGACTTGATGCATCGTTAGCGGGTGTTTAAATACTAAATTGACATCAATGCCAGCGTAAAAAGCATTTTCTTCGATTGTCATTTTCACCTCGGTATTATAAGTCTCCATTTTTGCATTGGGGATGTGATAATATTGCTTCTGACAGCGCTACATTAATCGAAGGAAAAGTGCGAAATAGAAGATTATGGTAGCTGGTGAAAGCGCGGGGGCAACAGGTGTATGGTTATAGGATTGCTGTATACTGGATTCGTTGGTTGGAAAATACGAATAAAATAGGCCTACCATCAATTTAGATTCCATTTGTGCCGACATTGCCAAGAAACACACAAAGGGATTGTATTCATCGGTGTGTTGATATCCTGTGGAATATCATTGTAGGAGTATATTTAGCCCCAAACAAGATTGGTCTGGATCGCTTGGATCAAGATTTCATGATACTCCTCCATACACCCTTACCTTATCTCACTTAGTCACGTTAAGAATTATTACGATGGAATTTCTTCTATACGCCGTACTATGGGATAAAGATGATTATGATATTTTTGAAAACGTTGCTATTTTCAAGAAAGAAGTTTAGTCCAGATTTCAATCAGCAGTGAG
Source organism: Mesocentrotus franciscanus (assembly GCA_037976565.1). Classification (NCBI taxonomy): domain Eukaryota; kingdom Metazoa; phylum Echinodermata; class Echinoidea; order Camarodonta; family Strongylocentrotidae; genus Mesocentrotus; species Mesocentrotus franciscanus. The sequence goes on along the minus strand of CP137668.1, from coordinate 38,640,586 downwards.
ATTTATAACCCTTAAAGGCTTGGCTTCAGTTTCAGTATATTTATTGTTTCTTTCTTGTCAGTGGTTCCAGACGATGCAAAGACATTGACTGTGCTATACCCATTCCACCCCTCAACTCAAATGTTCTTCATTAAAAAAATACTTATTCCATCTAGAGTATTGATTCTTGAGATGGTGAAACAGTCTGTATGGATTTGGTTGCATCGATGCGAATAATTTTAAGGTCAGTTTTGACAGCTGGAATAATGAATTATAATCCGCCTTACTAAATCCAAAGAGCTCTGTTTCCTTCCCCATTTCACAGGATTTCCTTGATTTAAGCCACACCCCCTTCTCCCTCCGAACAAGGCAAAAATATGTTGTTTATCGACATTAGCAATATACTATAAAAATTGTCAGACGCATAGAACATAATCCTTTTTTAAAGCTGTCTGATCTGAATTCATGCTCACTGATTAAAAGCGACATCCCAAACGCCATGGAACCGGTAACCCAAATCCACGTTCATTTTGTCACCTAGCAACCGTTTCATCCTTTCACTTACAGCCAGAACCAGTAAGAACAAAGACTTAACTAACCTAAATAGAAAATGAACAGAGACTTCTCATTCTCGCCATTTAATGCCATGCGGTCGGGTGCTTTACATTTTCGTCTCTCGCAATTCAATCATCTATACATAATATTGGGGTACGCTTGCGTAAGTGCGCCACTTAGAAGCTACCTAATTTCTGCCGCTGTCTCTCTCTCTCCTCCCTCCCTCCCCCTCTCCCCCCTCTCTCTCTCTCTCTCTCTCCCTCTCATTCTATATCAGATTACTCTCTCTCTATAGACCCTCTTTCTCTTTATCGCTCCTTGATCACTCTGTAAGACCTTTTGCACTTAGCATGCATGCTGAGTATCAGATAGCTTGTTAATCGTAGATCAAAGTGAAACAAAAAAGAAATCAAGAAAACGAGTGTAGCTTCTTTTTTAAATCTCTGTATCCATGCCCGAGGTAGTTTTATCCATTTACATGATCATGGTTAAAGTGTCTTTTTTTGTAGCTCATTATACTCTTTAACTACTATAATTATAATTCCCGCTATCCTGCTATTTGCTTGCTTGGTCGTAGGGGAAAGACTGTCTAATAGTATCTCGTTATGACGGCATGACATGTTTTTGTTTTTGTTTTGTATAATCACAACAGCCATGATGAAGATGATAATCACATATTTGCTGGTATAACTTAAGTTCTAATTGCCCATTTTACGTTATTTTTTTATTTAAAGTGCTGTTATCGTTACTATTGTCATTGATGCTTCTCTGTTTATTCAATTTTCTTGTCTTTCTATTAATTACTTCTTTTTTTTGCCAGGGGGGGTCTTTTTTAAGGTAAAATTATCGTTACCATTTTTTTAAAAACCTTTTTGCCAGGGTGGGGCCCGGGCCCCGTGCCCCATGGATCCGCCCCTGGACCTCAGTATGAATCAAACTATCCATACTTGTTGTTATTGGTATACATTATGTTTTTATCATGTACGTTCACATTGTAAAGTCTACCGTAATTCAACCCCAGGCTGCTAATGTTGATGATTACGGTCAGTGAAATAAATATCATGTTCTATTCAATTCAACAGGTGGACATGTTAGTTTATGTGGTTATTCATCAAGTAGGCCTACACCATGATTGCAAACACCAAAAATTGTAGATCTTTTATCAAAATCATCTTCCGTCCATTTTAAATATTCGAGTGGTCGATATTATATATTTTACTGCTGATTTACGTTATCATGAATGGCAAAATACATGTGTATAATTATAAGTGAAGCTACCGAGGCGTATACAACACTGAGTGAAATATCTTTATATCATTGCAGTATTTGTACTGGAAAAAACCGGGTGCAAGGACATGAAGAATCGATACAAAGCAAGGTTTCTCAAAATCAAAAGCGCCAACGCAATAGCATGCATTTCTCAACCTCCTCTTCCCCTCAATCTCTTTGAAGCCTTCAGTGTTTCATTGGCTCCGTTTTTGCTTGGCATCCAATGTGATAAAATCGATGTGGCATTGCATCCCAGCATGGCAAATATTCCCGTCATGCTCTAATATTGCTCTTGATTCAGATTCGTGATCGATAAAATAATTTGCTAGACCACTTGGTATTTTAAAGGTTCAAGACAGTATTACTTGTAGACAAATACTTCTTCATTGTAGGAGGTATCAAAATAGGGTATCTACAAAAAAGTACACATTTATGTTACTTGAGATACTCTTTTTTCTTTTCTCTCCCCGTTTATTTATACATCGTCATCATAACTGTAACGATTATAATCATCATTATAATTACCATCATCATTCATCACTATCATCATTATAATTACCATCATCATTCATTACTATCATTATCTCCATCATCATCGCCACCACCACCACCACCATTACCATCATCATCTTTCATCATAATCATCACCATCCCCATCATGATCACCACCACCACCACAGCCACCGCCACCACCTGACCACCATAACCCATTCGTCGTTTACTTTTTCATCAACACAAAAATCATGACAAAAATTATGTCTAAAGACGCTCCTCGTTCTATATTAATTAAGAAATTCGAGTGGTTGTAATAGTCATGACCCAGTTTCCTCGATGGCTTTTTATAGGAAAAATGAACATCGAATAAAACGAGGGTATGTTATCTCAGAAAAGGTGGATCGGGAATTGAAATGAAGTCTTCTGCATATTGAGTCCCCCCTCTTTATTTCCAATTAGCATAATTTTAATTAAATCGGTCAGAGTTCAAAATGAAAACGGTCCTTGTCCCTTGTTTGCTTAGTGCTGAAAAAAGAAACCACTCGACCAAAATCATAGACATTTAAAATGGCACACTCTAATGATTGACAAAGGAAAAGTGACCGTCTTATATTCTGTTAATGTAGTTAATTGGTTACTAGAATCAGGAAAACTGACAGGCCTATGGGAAAACAGATCAGTGAATCCATCTGTTTGGGGCCAGAAGTGCGTTATCTCATATTATTTTTACATGGAGATTATGCCCTTTTGGGCTCCAAACAGAATGATGAAGACACAGCTAGTGTTAACAATAATGATAGAACCTTACGAAAAACATCAACAAACAAACAAACATACATACAAAAACATCAGCGATCAATGAATGAGTCAGATTTAGAAATTTATGTTAACCATCCGTGAATTGATTGAAATAGTTATCATGGCAATGAAATTTCAAAATGTAGAAATTTCCAAGAGTGAGGATTTCAGAAATATAATTATTTGAATTATTACGCCTATTTGGCTATTTTGCTCATGAAGTTTAAAGGCAAACACGGAAGAAAATAAAATATTGATTTGATTTTCACATTGGGATATCAAGTATGGTTCATCCTCTGGAGATAAGCCATTTCAAAATTAGAACCGAATTGATGTTTGACAAAACAATAAAGAGTTTCAAAAAAAAAATTGTGTGATGTAAGCCTATAGAGTAGAAAATAGAGGCGGTGAATCATCGTAGATGGCGGTATACTCTGTATGGCTCTGGAGAACATCAGTATCACATCGCTTCATAAAACTTATTTAAAATTAAAGCCATATTCATTGTTTCATTTCTTCAATTATTTTTGAACATTTATACTGTTATTGAATGGCAAAACCAAGGAGGCAAGATTTTTTCATGATCCCACATTTTTCCAAAGTCGATAAAGTATCCCTCCTGTGATCAAAAGTGCCCTTTCAAAAAACAAACAAAAACATCCTATCACAATGGAATCATTCCGATACTGAGGTAAATGTAACCCTTTTCCATCTGATTGGTCCTTAGTTTATAATTATCCATGAAAAAAGCAGGATCCCTTTCACTAAAAGCATTCCTGCTTTTGTGCAGTTTCTTTCGTGGCAGTCATCCCCCTCCCCCTCAACAGAAGGTCCCCGGAAAAGAAGCTAAAATTGTTTATAAATTATAGTTGACCTATTTCATATAGCCGATCTTTCTCATTTTAAACATGGCTAATCAAGGGATTCTTTCAGTTGTCCCACGAGTCGAAATAGATCATATATAAAGGAAAAGAAATGTTGTCTAATTATGCGCATAAGGTTAGATATGAAGGGGCAGTATTTCACCTTAGATCTGAGGATAGCCATTGCCATCGTAGAATGGGTCCAATATGAGCAGAATTGAAGGGGACAGTCATGAAACTTTATTCAGAGGTAAAAAATAAACAAAAACAAAGCATGAATGCATAGTAGTCATGATTTATTTAACGATAATCGGCTAAATTAAAACCCTGCATGAATGAGTTAACAAATAAATAAGTAAATAAATAAATAAATGAATGAATAAATGAAATTGATGGATAATTGAACAGATATAAAGATGAATAAATGATAAAATTATATTGATGGATAAACGAATAGGTGTATAGATGACTAGATAAATAAATGGAGAAAAAAAAACAGATGAATGAATAAGTAAAAAAAAAAAAAAAATGAGAGGGATAAAAATAGAACAAAATAACTATGAGTACATTGAAAATGAAAAAAAAAAGAAGAAGTTACATGACCAGCCCCAGTGCTGCTGCAATGCTGCTCCTCCTCATCCTTGGCCTCAAGTTCCTCCTCCTGCTTCAATCTACTACTATTCTACCGTACTGAACACAATGATTCCTCGACTCTGGCCTAGTATAGTAGGCCTATATTACATCAGTTTTCTTGTAGTTTGTCCTTTTTGCCACGCCTCCCCTTTTCTCTTTCTCTCTCTAGCTGAGTGATGAAGGAATGTTGATTTTGGCCTACATCAATACTTTTACTTACTTGAATTTGTAGTTCTATTTTGCCCTTTTCGGATATTAGTATCATATAGGCATGTGGATCAACAAATCCCCTAAGGATCGATGATAACCATCCACCTGAATGCTCGAACTTTGAAGAGATTTATATTAAATAAGCTGAAATTCTCACCTAGATTACACGCTTGTCAGAATTTGCAAAAGTGATTATAAAGTCTAAACAATGTGCATGTTACTAATAAGGTGAGTTAGTGAACATCACCAACACCATACACTACTCTTGGAATCATCTGCTCATTTCAATTATTTGATCGCTTTTCTTTTTCTAAGTTTACAGAAATATTTGGTTTTATTTGAACTCAGTTTATGAGGCAAAAAAAGGATAAAAGAGTGTAAGTTCATTACATTTTTATGACTTTATTTAATTAATATTATCAATTAAAGTTATGTTTCTTTCATAAATGATAAATTAATGTAAATGTAAATTCTATAAAATAATATTTTTGCTTGAAAATAGACTAACTTTACCGCACACGCGCTACCATTGTTAAGCGTGAAATGAATGAAAAGTTTAGCTTGTTTTATGTTGTCTTCGATCCTGTCAATGGCGTCCAGCACAAATCTGGGTCGTTTTCAAGCCGTCAATCTTGCCGTATTTTAAGCTCAGTCTGTGGATCTCTTGGAGATTTGGCCAAAGGTAACATTAACAGGAATGTATACTGGCTTTTAAAGATTATAAATGGACAACTCTGGTATGAATTAGGAGGCTAATACCTCCCTTTTCAGATTCTACTTTTATCACCGAAAACTCCACTGACTGTCTCCGGTAACAAAGCCCGTGCTATTAAAGCGAAGAAAAGAACTTCGCAGAGTCCGCGTCCGTTCACTGAATTGAGTCCGGAGACTTCCGTAGCTTCGTTGGGGGATAAAGCGGACGCTTGGGCCTGCGATTGCACTCTTGTTCCTGACGTCCGACTGGTTTGCACTCTTATAGGGGAAAAGCAGTTTTTCTTTGTACAAGGATGGCGGAGGAAGGTGGATCTGTTGACCTGAAATGGGTGGTAGGTCTAGACTTTGTATTGCAATGTTACTTTGTTAGACTTGTTTACTTAGACTAGTCTTATAAATATAATCTCTTAATCAATGATTAGTCATAGACTAGGCCTAGAGACTTCTACATTAGTATGGTGTCTGGCGCTAATGCGCAATCATATCCATACTTTGACCCATAACTCCGGCGTGGAGATACCCTACTAAAACAGACCTAAAATCAAGTAAATATTCATGTTTTCTTCAAATAATGGCCATGATTTAAAAGTCGTTATGTTTCTTACCAGGATCGTGTCAATTTTCTTATCTTAGTTTTGGGGAGTATTTTTCCTAAGAATGAAGAATTATATAATATACACTTTCTCACGGGATTCACGGCAAACTGCTGCACAATACAATTGCATACCGTACCGACGATGGGGTGCGCGCGCAACTCATCGTCGGTACGTGCATAGGGATGCGTGCAATCTCTATGGGAAGAATTTTTAGCACACAACATCAGGTGTGCGATCAGACACCCTAACATTAGTGATTAGTGATAATGTAAAAAATTAAAAATGATATTGATATCACCTAATATTAACCTAAACAAAACCTAAAGCGAGTCTGAAATCACCCCTTCCCGCGTCCCGCACGTGACGAACGATGCACAGTGGCTGATGAGCTCGCTGGTGCACTCTCCTTTCTTCTCATAAAAAGCACTTTGAAATCGGTCAAGAAATAAATATAAAAATAAATGTAAGAATTTTGCAACTGGACAGTCTGGAGTGAAACTGATAGCGATTTGCTTATCTTTAACTGTTTCTGAATCCTGATGATAGTAAGTAATAGGTGCGATTTACATTAGTAAAATGCTGACCTCGTACAAGTTCCGGCTGAAATGCGAAGACATTCAAGACATGCGTTGTCAATTTGATGCTTACACTACAATAATAGTGATTAATATAGTATAAGGCGCATGCACACAGTTCACTGAATTTAGCGAACTCCTGCGCGCGCCTTTTTAAACTTATTGCTATTATCGTAAAATAAATATCAAAGTGGCAACTCAAAAATAGTTTTTTACGTGTATACTGCGTTTCTTCGCATTTAAAAAATCTCACATTTTGTATTCATTTCTTGACCGATTTCAAAGTTCTTTTTATGAAAAGAAAAAAGATTCCACTGGCGAACTCCGAAGCCACTGCAATGTTCGTCAGGTGCAGGAAGGGGTTTTGTTTACCTGCCTCTTCACGCAGGGCTATGGGTGTCAATTAAGGCTTGGTGAAATCAATATCATATTTTACATTATCACCAAGCCCTTATTCCTTAAGGCTAATAAATCTCAAAATAAATTGAATGTTACTAGTAGTCCCAGACTCCCAAATTCTGACAATTATGTGACCACACACAAGGCACAGCGGCATGCAATTAGGATTTAGGAGTGCTATTTCAACTTTATTTTTGATATTTAATTTAAACATTCAGATTACAGAACTATCTATATTAGGAAAAAACATCCACTCTATTTGTCCATGTTTTCAGACTCACAGTTCTGATTATGAATATGATATTTGAAAGCAACGCCATGGCAGTGGAGAATGACCCCCCTCCAAAAAAATAAATAAGAAATTGTGTTGAAAATGTAACTTACAGTGTACATGTAACTGCGAGCCAAGGTTAAAAGTGTTATTTGATGACCATCACGTTTATAAATAATTGATTTTATCTTACTGTTAGTCTGAGACTCATGAGACTTCTCAATTTTCCATTGATTTAATATTCATCAAATCTGTTTAGCTGGTTGTTCTGATCATTCAAAGCAACACATTTTGAAAGTACATGTTACAGTTCTCCATTTAGCTTCAGGTGAGGCATTTAATTCCTTAAGTGGCGGGTATAGAGAATATAATTTGTTTTTTTTCTAATTTTATTGTTTAAACAAACTACATGTATAGTATACTAAGTCAATATGTAGAGATTCATCTGTATGTGCAGATGATCTGATTCAGTTAAGATTGGTTTCCCATATGATATGTCTTCTTATTTTTCACTTGTTTTAAAGACCTTGTTTGATAAGGAGAAGGAGAAGGCAAAAGCTGCTAAGAAAGAATCTGCAAAGAAAAGGCCCTTAAATGATGACATCACAGATCTTCCAGAGATGGGGGGTGGAGATGGAAAGACAGCTGGGAAGAAGAAGCTGTCGGTGGAACGCATCTATCAGAAGAAGAGTCAGTTGGAACATATCCTAATCCGTCCAGATACGTATATTGGGTCTACAGAACCATTTACAGAAGTGAGTAATACATTGTTTGAAATGTAGAAAATTGTAAAGGCCTAGGCCATCTACATGTAGTAGAAGTACAATATTTAAAAAGATTGTTAGTGCACAACTGCATGTGTAATTTTGTGCATGCTTGCTGTGGGACTAGTGTGGAGTAGAATGATGTTTTCATCATTGTTCACTAAATTTCCCCCATCTTTGTATCCTTTTCTTGCATAGGGAGCAAATGAATAATACATTTTGTGCTGTCTCTGAATATTGTAGCCATATCAGTACTTTGCTCTTTACTTTATGCCAAAAAATCTTTTCCAAGAATATTTTCCTTTTTTGAGTACATAGAAATATATACATTGAGAGGGTATTTGCATGGCAGATTTATAACTATTTACACATCAAATCGAAGTTCATTATCATTGGTATGTGTACTAACTGCTAATCATATTGTTTGTTTGCTTGTTTGATATAGACAATGTGGGTAGTCGATGATGGTGTTATGGTGAACAGAGAAGTGACCTATGTACCAGGCCTCTACAAGATCTTTGATGAAATTCTAGGTGAGTTCACTCTCAAATAATTATTTGTTTAATGAAACGTAGAATGATAGACTGGTAATTACTACAAAGTAAATATTTTTCCTCTTTACCTGTATCGGAGGAGGGGGCTAGAGAGCTGTAGCTCTGCTTGCAACATGTGGAAACCAGAAAACTGATAGTCAGGAAATCTACTTCAGCCCCCTGGCAAAATTGTGCCTGTTGTTGTTCATTAGCTCAAGTCTGATGGGGATTGTTGCATCATGTAAGAATGTAATATGTAAAGCTGAAGATATTACCCATGCTGATAATGCTTGCCAGAAGCCAACAAACTATACTCCTTATTATTAGAACTCCAACAGTAGTGTCACTGATTGTTCAGCTTTTCTAAATTTAGGGCCAGACTGCTCAATTAGTTCTGCCAGTCTTGTGTTGATCTATTTATTCAAGATGTTTTGATTTCTTCATTTTGACAGTGAATGCAGCTGACAACAAGCAGAGAGATCCAACCATGAACTGTATCAAAATCACATTGGATAAGTAAGTAAAATAATTCTGCTAATAATTCAAGACTTGTAGGTTAAAACAACTGATGAAGAAAACATGAATTCTTGTGCAATTTTTGTCTCGCCTGCGTAGCAAAAAGCGAGACATAGGCGCCGCTTTTCCGGTGGCGGCGGCGGCGTCAACATCAAAACTTAACCTAAGGTTAAGTTTTTGAATTGTTAATATAATTTTGAAAGTATAAGGTCCTATTAAATGAAACTTGGACTAAAGGGTTATCAAGTATCCCCAATCATGTGAGGAAAATTTCAGGTCACAAAGTCAAGGTCAAAGGTCATTTCAGGTCAACAAACTTAGACTATGTTGTGGCATCATCATCAAAAACTTAACCTGAGGTTAAGTTTTTGAATTTGTAATATAATTTTGAAAGTATAAGTTCTTATTCAATGAAACTTAGACTAAAGGGTTATCAAGTATCCCCAATCATGTGAGTAGAATTTCAGCCCACTAGGTCAAGGTCAAAGGTCATTTCAGGTCAACAAACTTAACTATGTTGTGGCATCAGGCTAAGATTTTTTAATTGTTATCATAATTTTGAAAGTATACATTCCTATTCCATGAAACTTGAACATAAGGGTTATCAAGTATCACCAATCATGTTATTAGTTTTAGGTGACAAAGTAAAGGTCAAATGTCATTTCAGGTCTGGAAACTTAGACTTTGTTGTGGCATCAACATCAAGATTTTGAAATTTTAGCATAATTTCAAAAGTGTTTGTTCAAATTCCATGAAACTTGTACCCAAGGGCTATCAAGTATCACAAATCATGTGACACAAATTCCAGGTCACAAAGTCAAGGTCAAAGGTCATTTTAGGTCAGTAGACTTGGATTATGTTCTCAAAATTTAATATGAGAATTAATAAATAAATTGTTATTTGTTCATATTTCATGAAAGTAAATATTCAAATCATTCAAGTACTTTCCCATGAATATTCTAATAGTAATTTTAGTATTCGATCCCAGGCCTAGTATGTACATGATCAGTTACAGCTAGGTGACAATATTGATGTTTCGATAATATATATTGGAGTATATCTCATAATAATGTTCTCATTATGAGACATGACGTGATGTAGATGGGCTCTACCTTCCAATTGTTTTTACACAAAATGCTGAAAAATCCTCTTTTCTTAAAAAGTTTATTAGATAACTTTATTTGTAAATTACTGACAAGCATTGAAACATTTATAGTCTTACCCATACACTAAATCTCATTATATTGTATTCTTATGATACAGTAAATAATTATTCTGATGATTCATAATCAATATTCACTTCAAAATGCTTATTATATTCAGAGGATTTCATTTTTGGGGGTCTGCAAATGGGCCACCCTGCCTATAAAAATAATGTCCCAACCTCAATTTTTCATCATATCGAATTGCGTAATGCAGGCGAGACCGCCGAGAGCGTTTCACTTGTTATTTTTTATTAGCGCAAATGTCTTTCTGTTTGATATGACACTTACCAGAAATGTTACTTTAAGCCAATAATGTAAGTGCTTCAAATGTAATTTCAAACATTTGTATAAAATGCATGAGATATAGTAAAGAATTCTTGTTGGAGAATCGTCTGCACCTAGTTTAGTATATGGTCTGTTTTTATACTTCTTTAAAAAAAACTCAAACTCAGGAATTACTTTGAAACTAAAGGCAATAATCACTCGCTGAGAAATTGTAAGATGAGATTACTGTATTGTACAGTTATATTGTGATGGAATGATACCCTTTTTCCTTAAAATTTTTCTTTTTTTATAATTATTATGTTTTTATATATCTTACAGAGAGCAGAATCTGATCAGTATCTGGAACAATGGGAAAGGTATCCCAGTGGTTGAACACAAGGGAGAGAAGATGTTTGTACCAGAAATGATCTTTGGTCATCTCCTCACCTCCAGTAACTACGATGATGATGAGAAGAAAGTCACAGGTAGGATGATGGAGCTGATCAAGAATATATCCCTTTCTTTCCTTTTCTTTGCAGCATTTTTATGTACAGATGTTTTTGCATACACATAATTCTGCAAAGTTGGACAAAAAACATCTTTTCATTGGCACTTACTTTCGTGGTTGCCCACCTCAAAGGTATACACTTTTAAAAGATGGATAAATTTGTGAGTTTGAACACATTTGCAAAATCTACCAATATTAAAATAGTTTTCAAAATATGCCATGATGTATGCTGTCAGGAAAAGTGGTGATGGTTAATCGTGATGATGGTGATTATGATGAGTAGAGTTTGTGTAATTTATGAAATTATTTTTTTCAAGATTTTAATAAGATCAAAGTGACAGGTAGGTTTCTACAGTGAAAGGTGCTGATACCTGCTGAAATTGAGGAGGAAGTTGAAACTTGCAAAAATATATCTTGATGACAACCGGTTTCTATATCATCAATTCCTACTTTTTTCACAAAAGTTATTAAAATGTTTTTTTCTTTTTTTTTCTTCAAAAGGTGGTCGAAATGGATATGGAGCTAAACTGTGCAATATCTTCAGCACAAAGTTCACTGTGGTGACAGCTTGTAAAGAATACAAGAAGAAGTTTAAACAGGTTAGAATGCAGAAATTTTATTTATTTCTGAGAAGACAGATAAAAAGGAAGAATTAGGATTATACATTATGTATCTTACCTTCTTGTCATTACAATAGACATATAGGCTTTACTGTCCTTTTTAAAAGGATACATGATTATTATTTCTTCTGATAGTGTGGAGAGTGTTGTTCAATCATGACACACTCACTTGCATTGAGATAATCCAATGATTTCTGCCTTGTGCATGGTTTATACTGTTAAAGTGTACATATCTTGTTTCCTGAACATAACATGTAATTTTATTCTCTTCAGTCATGGCACAACAACATGTCCAAGACGACCTCTCCCAAGATCAGTCCGTTCGAAGGAACCGACTTTACAGAGGTAACCTTTAACCCTGATCTGTCAAAGTTCAAGATGACGGAACTTGATGCTGATACCATGGCCCTACTGACCCGCAGGGCGTATGATCTCGCAGGAGGCTCCAAAGGTGTCAAGGTCTTCTTGAATGGAAAGCGTCTTCCTGTAAGTATGCAATATATTCCACTCTTGATAACCATTATCCATATCATGTACAAAACTCATTCATCAAAGGCTTTGTGTCATCCTCAGTACATTGCCTATTGAATATAAACAATTTCTTGAAATGACAGATACATGTAGTATATAAGAAGACAATTTGTTAGTTTTGGTACATAATGAGGCATTTGTCATATTACCCCTCTCCCCACCCCAAAAAAAAAAAAAAAAAAAACTGCAGACTGTAGTAATAATTTTGTTTTATGTTATTGTACACCAGAAATTACTTTGGCTAAAACACCGACAACTTGGATGTAACAAATAACTGCAGAAATAGTGTCTAAAGAATGAAATGATTCAAATGACTTGACAAGAAAGAAAAGAAAACAATGAAGTGGTATGGCACACAATAAGAGCCCCCTCCCTCTTGCTGGACTTGGGGTTAAACATACTGGCTTTCCATATAGGTATATATATAGTCACATATTTTCACTTTAAACAAAGAAAATACTTTAGCTATGTCTTGATTGATGTATTGCAGGTGAATGGCTTCAAATCCTATGTAGACCTCTACATCAAGGATAAAGTAGATGAGACAGGAAATCGATTAAAGCTCGTTCATGAGCAGGTTAATCCTCGCTGGGAGGTGTGCGTCTGTCTGAGTGAGAAAGGCTTTCAACAAGTCAGCTTTGTCAACAGCATTGCCACAACCAAGGTATGTAAAGCCTCGTTTCCATATGAAGAGTAAACCACCCTTAAAACTGCCAAAAAGGGCAAAGTAAAATGACATAAGTTCAAGGCGCTTCACATTTCTCAATCTATAGTATATACAGATGGATAAATATGCTTTAATAGCTGACTCTGTTATGAGCAGATACTCTATTTTTATCCCCACTTCTCATTCCTTCATTCACACATAAAATAGTTTTTATTTTGCTTACTAGATCTTGTGTGAATGAGCCTTAATGAAAACAAGCTGTGTTAAATCTGAAGTTCATTTTATATTTTTTCCTCCATTTGACAACCAAGATATTCTCTACAAGGGAATTCTTAAATGAATGCAACCTACATGTAGCAGCCAAGCAATTCTAGGCTCTTGTTCAATTGTAGATTCAAATTGTCCATTGTAAAAGTAACTTAAAGTCAATTGGAAATGGCTTTTGTTTACTTTATTTATGTAAATAATGCATCCTGCACTCCTTCAAATGTGTTTTATTGATTGTTATTTTGTTTCACTTTTTCAATGCTGTCATTTGTTATCTAGGGTGGGCGTCATGTAGACTATGTAGCAGATCAGATAGTGAATCAGATCATACAGACAGTGAAGAAGAAGAACAAAGCTGGAATCAACATCAAACCTTTCCAGGTATGAAGATCACTCTCCTCCTCCCCTAGCAGTTTTGAATTTGGTTAATGCCTTATATTGACTGTGGAGCATGTGTTGTAGAACCCTGAGAACTGCTTCATATGCTTTGTTGTAGTATCTAGGTAATATACAGACAACTTTACCCTTGTGATCAAGTACAACATATATGCAATAGATATGGCTCTTACCAGACCAAGGAGGTACTGTGGTATAGTGATTTATTCACTTGACTCTCAATCCAAGTGTTGAGGGTTCGAATCCCAGCCCAGCACTAGCGTCCTTTGGTATGACATTAATCCACATTTGCCACTCTCCACCCAGGCATTATTAGGATGAGATTATTTGCAGGCAAGCCTGAATCCTATGTCTGGGGTAATTATATATTTGTTCAGCACTTAGAGACATGTAGTAAGCGCTATGTAAACCCAGAATATTATTATTTATATTATGGAAAAGACCACCAACTTACTATATTCCTTTCCATGCATATGTTTTCTTCCTGTAGGTCCGCAGTCATATCTGGGTGTTTGTTAACGCCGCGATAGAGAATCCGACCTTTGATTCGCAAACCAAGGAGAACATGACCCTTCAGGTCAAGAAGTTTGGCTCCACCTGTAAGCTCAGCGAGAAGTTCGTCAAAGCGGTAAGAAGAATTTTTCTCCTTCTCTCTGTAATTCTTCACTTTACTTACTTAATATACTCACACATGTACAAAATTTATTATCAAAGGATTAAGGACAGATTTGTTTCAGCATTTTCCATTTGCTTACTTCTTTTTAAGGTAGCTATGAAATGGAGTCGGTACATGTTTATTTAGAATGCACTATAACATAATGAGATAACATATCTTGTGATTCAACAAAAATCTGTTTGTTCTTAATTTCAGGCTGCCAACTGTGGGATTGTGGAGAATATTCTGTCATGGATGAAATTCAAGGCTCAGGTACAGGAAGAATATTGTCTTGTTTGTTTTAAAGTGTTAATCAATCAAAATGTAAAATAGATGATAGTTAAGACCTTTGTTATTTTGGGGTTTTTTTTCTTCACATTTCTCCTGTCTAAGAATAGATTTGTCTTATGTTTATTCTGTTCAATCAGGTAACCTTTATCATGAATCCATTTAGCACATGTTCACTGGTAGTAAGCTCTAGTACATTGTTGCAAATTAATACAATTTTACCTAAATGTATCTTAAATGTTCTGTCTAGGCACTTTTATGATTTAGATTTAAAAGGTACATCATGATTTCTTGGCATTGTAAGTAAAAGGAATTTGTTTTGCCTTTGTGTATCTACAAAGGTAAGAAAAGGATATTGAGACTTGCCATAGTCTTTATATATCATACCTGTCTCTATCAGCTTGCAACAGCTTATGTTAATTTGGTACAACTTAATGCATACAGAGTCAACTGGACAAGAAGTGCCATACCTCCAAGCACTCCAAGATTAAGGGTGTCCCCAAGCTAGACGATGCCAACAGTGCTGGGGCAAGAACTCTTCTGTCTGTACTCTCATCTTGACTGAGGGAGACTCCGCCAAGTCCCTGGCGGTCAGCGGGCTTGGCGTGGTCGGCAGAGACCACTATGGGGTGTTCCCACTCAGGGGAAAGCTGTTGAATGTCAGGGAGGCTTCTCATAAACAGGTAAGAATGTAGGACATCTGCCGTATGATAATTATGTTTTGATAGTTCTATGTTCCTGATTCTATTCTAGATTTTCTGTGTTTTCTGGAAAATGCTTAGTGGAGTTTCCAAAAATTGCATGTTCTACATTCCTTATGCTCTTCGGTGTTGATATGATACAACAACTATAATTTTCAGTGTAGTTTTATCTAACCATCATCCAATAGATATAACCAAAGCAAGAGTGCTTTTTATGATGATCCTTCAATTCTGTAGTTCAATTTTGATAGCTGTGGGTATATGTAATATAGCTATAGTTTGAGCCTTATTGTAAGGATACAAGGTGTACTTATAAACTCATTTGCTGCCATACAATGGACTTTGTCAATCATTTTTGATTATTTTCATAACCACTGTTTCTTTAAATATGCATCTGTCTGGTTTTCCAGATTATGGAGAATGCTGAGATCAACAACATCATCAAGATTCTTGGTCTCCAGTACAAGAACAAGTATGATTCTCCTGAATCCCTGAAGTCACTGCGCTATGGAAGGCTGATGATCATGACTGATCAGGATCAAGATGGATCTCATATCAAGGGTCTCCTTATTAACTTCATCCATAGCAACTGGCCTCATCTCCTCCAGAGGAACTTCCTGGAAGAATTCATCACTCCCATCGTCAAGGTAGGTTGGTGATGATAGTATAGATGTTTTGTGTAGGGGAATTGCTGTCTACTTTGTCTTGGACGTGCTTGCAGTAAACATTTACTTTGTATCTTTTGTGTTTATCTTCTTCTTTCTCTTTCACTTTATGTGTATTTGCCTGGCTGTCTGTCTCTCTGTCTGCCCCTCTATCTATCTCTCTGCCTCTTTCTGACCTTTGCCATATCAACATGAAAATTTATAGAGGAATGCCATCTCAATTTCTATATGTACTGTCACTCTCTTATCCATGTTATCTTTGAACACTGTAAACCGTTAGTTATTATATAACAGGGAAGACATATAAGAGCAATTATCTTGTACTAAATCTCTCTCTCTCCATCCTGTGGAAGGCTATGAATAGTAATAACAGTAGTCATAATAAGAATCCTTAGTGACATCATATTCTTCAGGAGAACATAGGAAAGTCTAAAAGAGCAGTTTATTGAAATCCCTTATGCAAATGCTTGACACGAAATACAAGAACATAATCATTTTTCACCCGGGATTTGCCCATTACTTAAGAAGAAAAGTTCAAAGAAGCTAATAATTCCAAGCGCTTGCTGTTCATCAACCAAATCAAAGAAATCATACAGTTTCGTTTTTGCTTGCCAAAACTATATATGGGTTCTGATCCTTGACTGCCACTAAGTCAATTCATCATTGGTCATGTAGTCATACAATGAGCTTCTACAACATAGGGAACAAATTCTAACATTGTATTCAAGGGAGGGAATCATATCATCAGTTGCATTCATTCTCTTCTCTCTATTGTATGCCCTTAGGCGAGCAAGGCTAATGAGACGACACTGCCCTTCTACTCCCTGCCTGAGTTTGAGAAGTGGAAAAACGCAACTGACAATTGGAAATCCTGGAAAGTCAAATACTACAAAGGTTGGTTACTTTCCTCACAGTATATCATGGAGGGTAGTGATGATGATTATAACTTATCTCATCGTTTTAGATAGATGTTTTTTAAATCAAAAGTCAGGATTTAGGTTGCATTAACATTTGTAAGGTGAGTTGAAATCAGTTCAAGTGAGTTTAGCTTATCTTTGAAGTCAGGTCTATCAAATGCCTACAAATTAATGATGTTCTTTGGCTCAAGATGATAAGTATCTTGTTTTATGTAAGCTCTTCCTGAACCCTACATTACTTATACGTATTTCAGGAATATATTTTGTCTATTCATTTGCCATTCTTTGATGATTGGTACAGATGCAGTTATTTTTATGTAATAATTCAAACTTGAATTGCTGAACGTTTCATAAAATTTGTCAACTTTGCTTGAACTTTGCTTGAGGTCTCGCATGCCTCTGGGCAACAGTGAAGCATTTCACTTTTGCGAACCCTGACCCATAGGTAACCATTTCTTTCCTCTTCTCCTTGCTTCTCATTTCCTTCTCTTTCTCTATTATTTCTAAGATGATTGTATTTAATATGTTGACTTTGTATATACTGTGAATTTTTGATTTTTATGGCCAAATAAATAATAAGAATAATAACTTAATTTTGATATATTTTGCATCTCTACGCCATTTTCTAGGTTTGGGTACCAGCACAATGAAGGAAGCAAAGGAATACTTCACTGATATGGAACGTCATCGGATCCCATTTGAGTACACTGGACCAGATGATGATGCTGCAATTGTTCTTGTAAGTCTTCTTTTCATATGACTAGGGATAGTTGCATCATTCTGTGGTGGTTTGGAAAAAACTTTTCAGGCTGTGCATTTAAGTGTATTATATTTTTTATTGTGACTTCCTATGCAAAAAGCTTGACATTAACAGTCATATCATGGGTATTGTATCGAAACAGTACCAACAAAAATATAGAGGGTCTTTCAATATCGGAGGTCAGTGTGAAATTTAGCTAGTCACTTCTCTATGAACTCTATGTGGAGCTATCTATAGATGCACAAAGTTCATATGATTTCTTATCAGCAACATTGAATCCCTGTGAAACTCATACACATTGTGTGCATAGATGTCACCCAATGAAAGGGCAGGCTTAATGATATGCTGACAGAAATCATGTACTTCAGGATGCAATGAAATCCTATGATTTTAGGCCTTTGTGTTTGCTTAAATTTCATTTGTTGGGCCATTATTTTTCTTTGATTATAATATGTGTATGCTGTATAGGCATTCAGTGAGAAGAAAGCGGAAGTACTATGTAAAGTAATTGGTTGAACTGATATTGTATCCTTGTATTACTCCTACAGGCTTTCAGTAAGAAGAAAGTGGAGGATCGTAAGGTGTGGCTGAGTGAATGGCTGGAGGAAAGGAGGAGCAGAAAAGAAACTGGACTTGGGGAGGTAGGATAATTAATGCCGTCATACGGTGTCTTGGAAATTTTCATGTTACTCACAGATAAATGGGTTGATTTGAAAGTTGATGATAATCAAAGCTAGAATCACTTTGCTTCATAAAGTTCAGAGCTTGGTTTAATCCCTTTAGAAATGAATCCTCATTTCTCATCATTTCATGACATAATTTTCTTTTGTTTTTGGTGTTTGGGGCTTTAGAAGAAAAGCCATAAATAAATTATATATTTTAAAATTTTAAAAAATCTTAAATTTAGAATGCTTTGATGTATTGTGTATCAAGATGAAAAAACAAAAACAAAACCATGATTACAAACTTTACTCACAACATATTATTTGTGGTAGTCCTGTGTAAATGTAGTGGCACTATAAGGGTTAAACAGAAACCTGTCATCTTGTGTCTTGCATGATTTGTTTTCTAATGAAGTAGGAATCATTTTAGTATTGATATGAAGATAGAAGAGAATCTGGCCTCGCCCAGATGAATGCTGAAGACCGATAGGCCTGAAGAAAGGCCATCAAGGAAATGAACCATCCTACCCCACAGTATGGGGAAAATGGACATGAAATGATGATGATGGTGATGATGATGATGTTGTTGCTGATGATGATGAGGATAGGTAATGGTGATGATGATGATGATGATGATGAACAAAATTGCTATTTTCATCTTGCTACAGCGCTACCTTTACCAGAAGGATACCAAGAAGGTGAGTTACAACGAATTCATCAACAAAGAGCTGGTTCTCTTCTCGAATGCTGACAACGAGAGGTCCATCCCATCAATGGTTGATGGTAAGTAAAGTGCTCTCAATCTCCTCTGCCTCTGATACTCATCTTTTTCTCAAATATCACCTTTATTGTGCGAAAAACAGAGGGAAACACTAAATAAGTCCATGCTACTTGTTTTGAAGAATAATGGATAGGAATGCGTAAACTATACAATGAAAACATATTACATAACATATTACATTGAACATAAAACGAAGTGAAACAAAATGAGGATAAACCTGGTTGAGATCAACATTTCCATCTTTAAGTTCAATTCAGTGTTATACTTTTGCACAACCTGATTTAGCTGTTTGATGTTTTTATGCAAGATAGCAGTGAATATTTATGTATCATGACATAATTGGGCTTTGTTATTTGAGAATACTTATCAGGACCAGTATTTTATAATGTATTGATAAATATGAATGGACTTTTTATAGTATTTCATTTATTTTGCTGATGTTTTGTAATTCTAATAGACTAGTTGGCTAAAACCTAGGATTAAGTTGACTATGTAATTCGTATCAAACATGAAAAGGCATACATGCAGCATTATTAACATTGATATTACTTGAAAAAGATGAGAAAATCAGAATAATGTGTTCATCCATCTCAAAGGGCTGTGCAAAGTTTGCAATGTCAGTTGTCTTTGTAGTATTCACATGAACCATTTGTCTTTAATCTTACACTGTAAGCTGAGCAATCACCTCTATATTGTTTGGTATGCCACCTCTACAGCAGTCAAGTCCAATCTAAAGGACCAGAATCAATACCTTACTCAGATGCACTCACTGGTGCTATTCAGACTCTTGAGCTGGGATGCCCTGATACTCATTGAATAGCTTTTTGTTCCTCTAATGTGATCGTATTTGATTTCAGGTTTGAAGCCTGGTCAGCGTAAGGTGCTGTTCACATGCTTCAAGAAGTATGAGAAGAAAGAGATCAAGGTGGCTCAGATGGCCGGTGCTGTGTCTGAACTGTCGGCCTACCATCACGGTGAGGTAAGGTAGCACTTTCTTGAGTCTTGATCAAATACTCATTCATCCTTTCAAATCCATCCTAGACACCTCATGGTGAGGTAAGGTAGCACTTCTTGAGTC
This sequence comes from Mesocentrotus franciscanus, assembly GCA_037976565.1. Taxonomy (NCBI): domain Eukaryota; kingdom Metazoa; phylum Echinodermata; class Echinoidea; order Camarodonta; family Strongylocentrotidae; genus Mesocentrotus; species Mesocentrotus franciscanus. Next base: position 38,620,451 of record CP137668.1, on the reverse strand, counting down.
TTGATCAAATACTCAAACATCCTTTCAAATCCATCCTAGATACTGTGGTATCATTGGAAGCAACATTTCATAGGCCTTTGCTGGATATTATGTAATAGGTCTTGCAATAGGCATAAGAAATGGAATGAGCTGTTGTTCTGATTGATAAAATGCAGTATTTCATCTGTTTGTGCACATAACTGATCAACATTACCATTGTAAAAAGTATTGGTGGGCTGAAATGAAAATTAAGAAAGGTTGTGTCACTGAAAAAAATGTCATATTTATAAAAAAATGGGTAGAATATATGCATCAGAGTAAAAAAAATTCCCACTGTCAGTCTGTATCGGGTCATCCCACAGCTAGCGGGCACTTATGTATTAAATGCTTCAGATGCATGGTACATACGTAATGATTCCTTTAATTGTATAAAAAAGGAAAGTGTAGCAAACTTCAACCCAGTTTTATTTCAACTTCCAGCAATCTCTGATGAGCACAATCATCAACCTGGCCCAGAACTTTGTTGGTAGCAACAACCTGAATCTTCTGCAACCCATTGGTCAGTTTGGTACAAGGCTTCATGGAGGCAAGGATGCTGCCAGTGCTCGTTACATCTTCACTCAACTCAGGTATGCGCGGAAAAGCAAGTGAATATGTAAACAAATGTGAAAGAAAGGTTGAATCCTTGAGTAAAAACGTCTCATTTTTATTCATCCTCCCATATCTTGGCTGTTTCTGAAAATTGAAGGACTTTTGAATCAACATCAAGGATAAAACTTGTAGTCACTGTAAGCAAAGTTAATTCCAACAATTGGATTAGTCTATATTTTCAACCTCAGTAATGGTAAAATATATTGAGATCATTTTCGTCTTCTCCTCTCCTAATTTCCCCACTCTAATTTTTTTATATCTTGCGTTTCTAAGAGATCAAAAGTTATATCAAGAATAGCACAATATTCATAAAACTATTCAGGACCTTTAACAATGCTGTGGTGTAGCTGTATTAATGTTCTCTCTCTCTCCATCTTTGTTTTAAATCAGCCCCTTGGCAAGGCTTGTTTTCCCTGCCCATGACGACCCCCTCCTGTCCTACTTGTACGATGACAACCAGCGTATCGAGCCAGAGTTCTACGCCCCCATCATTCCTATGGTTCTGATCAACGGCAGCGAGGGTATCGGTACGGGATGGAGTACCAGGATATGTAACTATGATATCAGAGAGGTGGTGGCCAATGTGAGACGACTCCTAGCTGGAGACGAACCTGTTCCAATGGTAAGTGAATTTTCTTGAGATTGTAATGAATGAAATTCAGGAATATCATTGAACAAAGGCAAAATTTAACTTTTTGTCTTGTCATAGAGAATTGTAAAATATACTGAAAAGCACAAGCATAACAATACAAGTGGAACTAAAGGGAAAGAGTATGCAAAAATGAGTTTTGATTGGCTTTTAAACAAGTAAATTTATTTAGTGTTTTTTATTTAAAAAACATACCTTTAGAAATCAAGATGATTTTGATTGATTGAAGAATATTCAAGTAAATGTTCTAGTCATATGCTGTTGTCAAAACCCAGCTTACAACTAGATGAATTCAGTATGATTAAGAGGTCATGCTGCAAATATGATGTATAAAATATATATTTCCCTACTTATTTGTATTTGTATTGCTTTACCTTGGAGCTTAAATTTAATTCTCCTCTGTCTTCCCCAGCTTCCATCCTACAAGAACTTCAAAGGGTCCATTGAGGAGTTTGAGCCCAATCGTTTCGCTGTCAACGGAGAGATCTCGGTGGTGGACGACAACTCGATAGAGATCACAGAACTCCCCATCAGGGTCTGGACTCAGAACTACAAGGAATCCGTCCTAGAGAACATGGTCTATGGGACAGAGAAGGCCAAGCCATCTATCACGTAAATTGTCCATAGAATAGAGCCAATTCTAATTACTGCAGAGTTTTTTATTTGATTGCATCAACTTTCCAGCGGCCATGTTGGTGGGCTAAGCTAATGTGGAATTTAAAAAAGTTGCTTCTGCACAGAACAAAAAGCCCTTAGTGTAATTACTTTCCTGTGTATCATAGGATACAAAAATGTGAAGCATATGGCACATAACTCATTTTATTTTGCTGTTTTCTTGATGTAAGTGAGAACCTTTTATAGATTGCTTCCACTCCAATTCATGATGAAAAGAAATATCAAATCTTGTTGACTATTATCGCACGCATTGAGCATGTTAAGACTTCATTCTTCCATTTCGTTAATCTGTTTACACCTTCCTGCATCCAGTGCTTGTTATATATAAGCCTTATCTTTCCATGATCTGTCTAGTATTTGGTCAAAATTTACCATACCTTGGATAACATTTACCTACTACCAAATTTCTTCCTTTTGTCCTGTTATTCACTTAGTACTCATTCATCTTTGAAATGTATGAATAATATCTATTATTTGTTTTATTTTAATTGTTCAGGGACTACAAGGAGTATCATACAGACACCACAGTGAAGTTTGTAGTAAAGATGAGCGAGGAGCGACTGCTACAAGCAGAAGAAGAAGGTCTTCATAAGATGTTCAAGCTACAGACAACATTCTCTCAGGCTAACCTCATGGTATGGGCTCCTCTCTTACAGTGATGTGTTCACCTTCTGTATCATAGCGTTGTTAATTCAGATACAAACTATTTGAATAGATGTATGTATTTTTGTATAGGAATTTTCAATCACAACTAACTTATCAAATTGGCAGCATTGGGATGTCATTTTATTATATCCCCCCACCCATTTACAATACACTTGGAATTTTTCTTCTTCAAATCAAATCTTCTAAGATGTGCATGTACATGTAGATAACCAGACAGTTATAGACCTGAAAATTTGTCAAATGAATGTTAGTGTGCATGACATTCTATGATTTTGTAAGGGCTGTGGTACTTTGTGTTTTTTGCACTCCTAATTAAACGATATTATTTTTTATTATAAGATAGGCAAGAGAAAAACATCTTAAAATTTTTGTATCTGAGTGTAATAACAGCATAACAATTTCATACCTGATAGCAGCAATGCATGGTTCTGAAACCTTGTTTCCTGGTTCTCATACCACTCCCTAATTATTGCAACTTCTTTAATATGAGGAATTTAGTGTGATTACCTCACATCATCTATACCACTTCATCTGTGCAGGTATTGTATGACCGTCATGGCTGTATCAGGCGCTATGAAAACGTAGAGGAGATCCTGAGGGAATTCTTCACTTTGCGTATGGAGCTGTATCACAAGCGTAAGACATATCTTGAAGGTATCTTAGAGGCGGAGTCGAGCAAGCTCAACAACCAGGCTCGATTCATCATGGAAAAGATAGATGGCAAGGTGGTGATAGGTGAGTACACCTCTAGCAAAGGGAATTCTCTTTCAATCTCTTTCAATCTAATGGCTCCTGTAACGTACTGAATTTTTGTGACTTTTACTTAAGAGGTTTAAAGTTCAAATGCTTGTCTTTAGATGAGATTTTTAATCTATAATTGTCTTTCTGAACCCAGGACAGGTGTATTTCAATGGTATTTTAGAGGAAGAAATTGCTTGAATAATTTGAAAGCTTACTGGATGTCTCATAAAACTAATTTGTCATTATTCAAACCATCCTCATGATCTTGTTCAACAATTCATATCGACTCTACTTTTCGTTTCCACATTACCTTTACAGAGAACAAGTCCAAGAGTTCAATGATCAGTCAGCTTGCCTCTCGAGGGCGACTCTGACCCAGTGAAAGCCTGGAAGGAGGCACAGCAGAAGATTGTGGAGGAGGAGGAGGATAGCTTTGATGATGCTGCAAGTGATTCATCAGAGGCTGGTTCAGGACCTGATTATAACTACCTTCTAGGAATGTCCTTGTGGAGTCTGACCAAAGAGAAGAAGAATGATCTTCTCAAGCAGAGAGATGAAAAGGTTGGTTGTGCGATAAACATAGCATTACTTTTGCCAGTCAGAGCCTGGTATCGATTAGATCTGTGTTAGAATTCTGAGTTTTACTATGATGACCTGGAAAAGGGGTTCTTCTGGGGTTGTGGTGTTTTTTTAGGCAGAATAAAAAATGGGCTATTTTTATGCCTCCGCTACAACGTAGCCGGAGGCATTATGTTTTCGGGTTGTCCGTCCGTCCGTACGTACGTACGTACGTCCCGTTCTCGTGATCGCGTTATCTCAAGAACCAATTGATGGATTACCGCCAAACTTGGGTCATGTATGTATCTTGCAGAGCTAATGAAGTGATTAGATTTTGGGGTCACGAGGTCCAAGGTCAAAGGTCACAGGGCTCATTATGTATGCAAAAATAGCTCGTGATCGCGTTATCTCAAGAACCGATTGATGGATTACCGCCAAACTTGGGTCATGTATGTATCTTGCAGAGCTAATGAACTGATTAGATTTTGGGGTCACGAGGTCAAGGTCAAAGGTCACAGGGCCCATTATGTATGCAAAAATAGCTCGTGATCGCGTTATCTCAAGAACCGATTGATGGATTACCGCCAAACTTGGGTCATGTATGTATCTTGCAGAGCTAATGAACTGATTAGATTTTGGGGTCACGAGGTCAAAGGTCAAAGGTCACAGGGCTCATTATGTATGCAAAAATAGCTCGTGATCACGTTATCTCAAGAACCGATTGATGGATTACCGCCAAACTTGGGTCATGTATGTATCTTGCAGAGCTAATGAACTGATTAGATTTTGGGGTCACGAGGTCAAAGGTCACAGGGCTCATTATGTATGCAAAATAGCTTGTGATCACTTTATCTCAAGAACCGATTGATGGATTACCGCCAAACTTGGGTCATGTATGTATCTTGCAGAGTCAATGAACTGATTAGATTTGGGGTCACGAGGTCAAAGGTCACAGGGCTCATTATGTATCTCAAAATAGCTTGTGATCGCGTTATCATTAGAACCAACAGATGGATTACAATCAAACTTGAATTTTAAAAATTGCTTCCATTTTGGTTTGTAAAATTGCTCTATGGCGGAGGCATCATTTTCGACTGCGCGCAGTTGAAGTTCCATCTAGTTTTAATGGGTTTCTATTTTGAAAGTTTGCTTGACTTATTTCACATGTAGAAGTTTAGTAGTATGTCGGACATGTCAAGAGGCACACTTATGGCGTAGCAGTTCTATTCATTGAGTATTTATTTTTTCCTTCTATCTAGGCATCAGAGCTGAGTGCCTTGAGGAGAAAGACTGCCAGTATGCTGTGGACTGATGATCTGAATGCTTTCATGGCAGAGCTAGATGTAAGTAAAAAAAAAACAGAGAGCCCTAAAACTAAGTTGATCCCAGCCATTACAAATGCACACTGAATGAACATTTCTGATGTAGTATGATGTTATGATATTTGTGTTGCAATGGGATGGAGGATAAGTGACTCACATGTTTTTCCCAGATTACCCATAAACATGTACAGCTACCCATAGTACTTCATTGTGAGTATTTTGGACTGAGATAAACTCTGTTGCTCAGAAAAGAGTTGCCACATTTTAAAAGAAATTTGCAATGACAGATTCCTATTCCTTCACAGCTTTATAGTCTTTCATTATTGCTTATTTTATTTTATTTCTGTTTATTGCCTTTACTTTGTCATAATATTACATACTCCTTTGTCAGTATCTTCAGAATATCATTTTATCATCTGTTGAGAGCCAGAAGCACATTATACATTTACATACAGTCATGCCCTTCTGGCTTTAACAGACGTCATATGTATTATGAAATTTATTGAAACTACATCAATATTTTGTTTCACAAAACAGAAGGATAACGGATGTAAAAAGTCATATGTAAAATATGTACATGCATTTTGAATAATGGAGAATTATGCAAAAATTGAACATTATTGATAAAGAATTATTGATTTGATTCATCAGAGGGTGGAAGCACAAGAAAGGGAAGATGAATCATCGGGCGTGGCAGGTCTCTCATCCAAGATGACCAAGGGTAAAGGAAGCAAGATGACCAAACCACGCAAGCAGAAGCTCCTCACAAGAGAAGAGACCAAGCCCTCACCGTATGGACGACGTGTAGCCCCACGTATAGACAACCTTATCAAGAAAGCAACTGGTGATGGCAAGAGAGGAAGGGTAGGTTTTTGAAAATTTGGGGGCCTGTTCCCACATGCCTCCGCCCTTTAATGACAACTACTTCATGTGTATGTGAATCTGATCTTTCTCATGAGAAAAGGCAATGCCGAGGGAATAATGTTTTATTGCTTTCGCTTACCTCTTGATAGTATTATATTTTGCCTCAGGCATTTTGTAAAATGGTTGTCAACATCATGTAAGAATGCACAATAAGGAGAATAGAACTCACATGAATTATAATATTTTTATTTAAAAGATTTGTTTTCTTTCTCCCAAATTTGGGCATACGTAGAATAAGTATTTGGAAGATGTTACACACATATATATATATATATATATATATATATATCCAATTGAGCATCCGTAATGTTATTTATATTCATAATTTTAAATACATTATCAAAGTATTGGTACCTTCTCATAGAACAATAGTGGGTTTCTTGTAGTGGTTTGCAGTGTCATTTTACTTTTTTTAAGCACTTATGGTAAAATCACATAATTTCATTTAATTACAGGCATCATAATATTTCTACTGATGACTTTTCTTTTGCCCATAGTGCATTGTCATTTGTACATTTTGAACAAAATTGTTTTATATAGAGCTAAGATAATTACACCTTTCAGGAGAGAGAAGTAGAAAGTGACTCTAGCTTCTTATTATAATTCATTATTTGTCATATCTCTTTCCTATTGTTGATTCCAGAAACCTAAAGACTTGGACATAAAGATTGAGGAAGGATCTGAACTCTCGGGACTCATGGAGGATGATAAGGATTCAGTCGCACTCTCAGACAAACCAGCTGGAGCCAAGCCTAAAACAAAGACTGGTATGCTTTCTCACAGCTTGGCTGGCTACATGCCACATAGAGCCATGCACATTTGTAGTAAAGAGATATTGTCACTTTCATCCAGCCTTAATTGTCTAGACTTAATCTCCAGCCAACCTGTTAATGTAGCACATCATAACAAATTCTCAAATTTCAGGATTCAAGTAGCCAGCTCAGATCTACATGTAATTAAATTTAAGATACAACCATGTAACACAGCAGGCTTGTTGTATATATTGTATAATCAAGAGAGCAGGAAGTTTCAGACCAAGTTTGATCAATCTACATTCACTGAAAGTAAACACCTGTGTGTGTGTCATAAGAATGAACTTTCATTCAAATTTTCCACTATCAGTCATCATTTTAACTGTATAGGTGTAGGAGCTCTGGGTTCAGGAAAGAATAGGCTACTTGGAAGTCACCTTTTTAGTATATTACCCAGGTCTATGTCTTTATCTAGACAACCATTGCAAGCATATTGCCCCAAACCTGTCTTCCACAAATCTGTTACCCATGGGAAACATTGCCAATTGATATGCAGATTTCAAACTGTAATTAGGGCTATTCCAAAGTAATCCATGTACCATTAAGGTATTTGAAGAATTGATATGGCAATAGCTTCTAGAAAATCAGTGTGTTGTATTGTGTGAGATCATCATTCCTTCCTAGTTGTACATTATTTATATCAGCTACTCTATTTCAGATAAGCTCTTGTGCATTACATTTGGATTTGTATTCATTGAATTTTGCATTCGAACAAACCAATACAATGAGAAAGAGTATGCCCCAGATACAGGAAATCACTAACAAAGTTATTCATTCAATAGTCTTGTTTAATATATTTTATTTCAATGTCTGAAATCCTTCACCTGAAAGTTTTTGACATCATTGCATCTCTTGAAGCAATAGTTGGAGATGCCAAAATATTAACCATTGTTTGATATGTTTGCATGATTTCAGTGAAATCACAAACTTTCTGATACTCAGTGATACTGTGCCTTATTATGTTGTAACATCTTGAATGTGGTTCATTTATGTAAAGTGTGTTTGAAATTGTCTTCCTTGTGTCAGTACTAGCAGTTACTCAAAACTTCTGAATATTTCTTGAGAATCGAGTATATGGGCAAGTCCAAGTTATTTTTTCCCATCCATTACCGGCCACATCTCAGATTTTAGCACGTCTGATCCTCGTATTAAAGTTAGCAGTGCTACTAGAGCTTAGATAATACCAAATATGAAGTGAAATGGCATATTTAATGTCAATTTGTGTTCAGAACTCTAAATTATTTGACAACCTGGGCCAACAAAAGACTGAATGTCTTTGACTTCCCCATATCGAAGTCACTTACAGAATAGTTAAGTCATGGACAGTTTGGCTTTATCCTTAAACTCTGTCTTCCTATCATATTGAAAATTTTGACCTAATAAAAGATGAATTAGATTTTTTAATGAATGAACTAGATATTTTTCCTAATTTGAGTACTAGACCATTTTGCAGCTGATGAATGAAATTATAATTCAGAGAGGACTCTATTTCTTGACAATTATTTATTAAAATCTCCCTGAAAATTTTCAAACCAAATTTCTAGTGTAGTGTTTGTTGATTAGTGTTTGTGTATTTATTTTACACTTAGGATATATATCAAATGGGCGTTCCATTCTTGTCTGAATGATGAATTCACACAGACTGCTTACAATCATATTCAGGTCTTGTGGTAAAGTTGGATGCACTTTACTGAAATGGAAAGACAACAGGGTCTGTTTTAGGATGATGAATTTGTAACATTATCGTTTAATTAAGTGTATTTTGTAATCAAAGAAAGAAACCGCCTGTCAGATAAAATGACAAAGTATTCTTCCATAATTATCAACACTTAAGGCAAGGTTTCATGAAGAAAGTGTTGGATGTATAAGTTTTGAAATGACTGAAAAAAAGAAACAAGAAAAATTAAGATTCCCGACTTCTAACCCACATTCTAATTTTAAAGCATCTTTCTTTAAATGATGAGTGTCATATATTGTACATCAACTAAACAGGTCTGAGATTGTCACAGTATCACAAGGCATAAAATTCACATTTTTTCAATTAATGATAACCTGATTATTTGCCTTAGAATAACTATTAGTTATGAAGTTGTAATACCTTACAATTTTTTACTAACCTGTTATCTTTCCACCATTGACAGCACCCAAACCTAGAGTGCCTAAGCAACCAAAGGTCCCTAAAGAACCAAAGGCACCCAGGAAACCCAGACAGCCCAAGGCTGCTGGGGGCGAGAAGGGTAAGAAGGGGGCCAAGAAACCCAAACGTAACCCCTGGTCCGATACAGAATCAGAAGATGAGCACCTCGATGATGTCACTAGTGGTGATGCTGCTCTGGCTGCACGACTGGCAGCACAGACAGACAGAGGCCCTCGAAGGGCTGCTGGTAAGTGATCCAGTCATGCTTTGTGGAATCCATTAGAAAGGGAGAATGGGACAAAAAGAAATTTTAAATGGAGTGTCTTACCAGCAAACGCTTACAGTGTTATTATTCAGGTCTCTGGATTCAATAATTATCTGTACTTTACAGTGCACAAACTCTTCTCCACTCCACTGAGGAGCAGTCCAGCTAGTTGCCTTTTTACAGGCACGCATATGTTAATCCAATCACACTGAGTTCTCATCGTACCAAGTTCCCATTTAGCACATGCGAATAGGTATTTTGTGCCCATTTTGTTTGACAGTCTGATAAAACATGGTTCCTTGTCTTGCTTACCCCATCCTAGCATCGACCAAGATGAAGTACACTTACAGCGACGAAGAAGAGAGTGATGGGAGCGGCGAATTTGTCATCACCTCTGCTGCACGCAAAGAGGAAGTCACCTACCATGACGAGGATGATCTTGATGACGGCCTCGCCATTTCCCAACCTCAAGAGATGTCCAATGACTTCTCTGAAGATGACATTGACAATAATAGCGACGCCTCCTTTGGAGCCCCTCCGCCCAAAGCCAAGAAGAAGCCTGCTCCGAAGAAACCGGCAGCTAAGAGGGCGAATGCCAAGAAAACCACCAAACCTGCCAAGTCATCTAAATATGTAGAAAGTGATGATGATATTAGTGATGTATCGATCAAAGGTACGTTCACATCTTGTTTGAAAATTGACCAGGAGATGTTGATTATGCAAATTGTGTCAATGAAGCGCACAAGAAATACACAAGATCCTTATGCATTTTGCCAATGAAGTGTATGCGATCCATATGTATTACAACAATTGACACTACTTGAATGCCGTGGATAGTTGCAGAAGTTGTCACAAGGAAATATGTGTGATACTGTTATTCTTTAGAATTGTAGACTTATACCAAAATAAAGTGAAGCCACATGACATTAGAAAAACAAATGAAACAAAAGGCAATTTATTCAGAGAGGGGCCATGTGTTGATATTCACTTCCAATTCGATTTTTATCCACTCACAGAGAAAAAGTAAAGGTGAAAGGTTGCTCACAGATATCCTATCCTAGATGACTAGCTTGGTCAATCAACTAACCCTTCAGACAAAATTCTTAATTATTTGAAAGATAAATCTGTGGCATCTGTACTATTCCTTACCGGTAATTCTTGTTTTCTGTCTTCATGTTTTCTATCAGATGAGTCGAGTGATCACATTTCAATCGACAGTGATTCAGATGCCTCTCCAGTACCAAAGACCAAAGCTAAAGCAAAGCCTGCAGCCAAGCCTAAAGCAGCTAGAAAAGGTAAACTTAATCCATTTTATTCATTGAAGCAACAATTATATCATTGTGTCTAAATGATTATACAGAGGGTAGTCAGTGACAAAATTAACTGCTAATAGTTTCAATTTTTGATGTTATAATTATGTAGTAATTACATGCATTTAATTTAATATTTTACAGTACATGTTTTCATGGCCATCTAAGCAACATCTCATAAATTGTCATAAATGTAAAAAGTTTGCTCACATCCATTTAAATTCATGTTTATTTTATAACATGCGTTTAAATGGGATGTCCACAAATATAAACTTATGACGGTTTTGTGAGACACTGCCCAGCATTTTAGATGTTTGCTTTGCTCTGCTTTACTTTATTTGCTTTGGAATAGCATATTCACACTCGTCCATCTCCTTACATAACAGAAACGAAGACAACCATGAGTAACGCCCTGAAGAAGATGAACGCACCCAAGAGGAAAAAGGAATCTGATTCAGACTCAGACTATGGTGTAAAGAAGCATGCAGCCAAGAAACGTGAGCACACCTTTCTCTAATTCATCTTATGAGCTGTGCATTGCTAATATATACACTCGTTACTTACCCTCATGCACTATACACATAGAACATAGAGACCACTATGTTCTTGATGGGTCTTTAATAGCAGTGTATGATTTGACAGAAGAGAGGAGAGGGGATTCTTATTTTGACTAATGTACATCTATCTTGTCTTTCATTTTGGTTTCTATTCCAGACATGACATTTTAGGTGTGTTTTTGTTCTATATTTTGTAAAAGCAAGAAGTAAATTTGATGACATCAAAGATAAATTTTATCTGTATTTTGGACAGATAGTGAACATTTTCAATTGTCGCTCAAGCCCTCTTGCTAGTATCCTCCGTTATTTTTATTTTAATTTATTTCAAAGGTAACAATGCCTCCTTAAAGAGTACCTTTAACCATTGCCTTATGCATGTTCTTCTTAATTTTGACAGCTCCTGCCAAGCCCAAGAGCAAGTATATGGACTCGGACTCTGATGATGATTTTGGAATCTCCAAAGCTTCTCCCAAGAAACTTCCCAAAGCAGAGGTGGGTTTTCTTAAATGTTTTGTTGATGCTTGTTATAAATATTTATTTTACCTGGCCACCATGAAAGCACTTTAGGCAACCAGTAGACCTACATATTCAAACCATGCCAAAAGAAATTGGTATAAGATAATTCATGCCTTCCAAAGGTAATTTGAACTAAGTGGCTAAAATTCCTGGTTTCACAGAACTGCTGTTTCATTAGTAAAACAGGCAATAGGCATTTGACATCACTAGTGTGTTTTACACCAGTCTACTTCATACTTTGACTTTGTTGTAGGTGGATTTGGCCGTTGGTTCAACTAGGTTATAATTTTGTTTTTGTTTTTTTGTGATCTGTATGTTAGTTTTTTTAAATTTTGCATGAAAGGCTGTAGAACAACCATTTATTCAAGATTCTCTTCTGATTACAGCCCAAAAACCAGGCACTAAAGATGACCCATTCCTGGCTGTACGGCTCTGATGATGAAGGCAAAGACGATGATATCAAGTTTGGCACAAAAAGACGGAAATGGCACCGTTGAAACTTCAAGAGGAGGTACTGGACGATCCAAGACCTCAATGAAGTATACATACTCAGACTCAGAAAGTGAGGATTAGTCCAACTACCTTGACTTTCATCAGTTCACATATGGATTTATGTGATTTAAGCTCACAAGATATATGTGAGATTTTTAATATTTTTAAGACGTTCTAGTTGCTGAGGCTGCCTAATCATTTTTTATTTGTCCTTCTTCTTGTGGTATGATATCTTCCATTCTTAGATTTACTGAAATGTTTAGCTCAAACTCAGTGCAATGAATTATTAGGAACAGGAATTGTGATACTGAGTCACGTCAGGGCTAGGTGCCCAACAGTATCTATTGAAAGCACATCAAGGAATGTATGTCTGTTTTTACACCGAGAGTGATGCATAATACCTAATGATAGGTAGTATTAATTGATTTCATGCAAATGGATAGGAATATCAAATTTTCATTATTTATATACCTTCCATATGCTGCTGGAAAGCTTTCCTAAAGTGTGTAGGTGATTAAACTGACACTTAACTAGGATTTTTACCCTGACTTTTTAATGGTTCAGGAGACAGTCAGATCAAGAATAAGATATTTTATCTGAGTTCTTGCTCGACATCGATTTCAGAGTTTAATAAAAGTGGATTTTTAAAGAAATTATACTATTTTAACTTCATATGGAAGTAACTTCAAAAGGAAGTTACCAGTCCTGATGAGAAATCAACTTTTCTTCAAGAGGAGATTGACAACAGAGCTTGCCGCATACAATGAATTGTAGTGATCGTTATAGGGAACAGTATGAGAAGCTCGTAATGAAAGCAATTATCTTTCCATTTTGTTATTGTTCTTTTCAATGAATCATGCATTGTTTGTGATAAAATAATCATATTTTTTACAACAGTAAGTAGGCCATTATCATCATTTGTGCCATGATTATGTGATGTTGAATAGGAATGTGTAAAATCATGGGAAATTATTTCTCTCCATCTGTGACCACTCATTTTTATCTGCCTGTCTCTCTCTCTCTGACTCCTCTCTCTGTCATGTTTCTTTTCTCTTTTATCTCTAGCTCATCTAACGCTTATCATTTTGTTTCCTTAAGCACCATTACCATTTTACCAATATGTAAATATTGTACAGATATGTAAATATGACTGTAGAGGTACATGTGGGTTAAAAAGTATTTGATAGTGATATGACGTTATGCTGTATATAAGCATTTTTACAAAGCAGTGGGTCCACAGTGTGCATTCCACCATTTCTTGCCCATTTTACATGAATCATACATGTATTTCTTGGATGGAATGATCTTTTTGTATGACATTTTAATGAATATGAAATCTCCCAATCGGCTTTTTATTGAAATACTCAGATTTTGAACATTTGAAAAATTGATCAGAGGTGCTTTCTATTTTAAGAATCTCCATTTGCACACATCAAAAGAATACTGTTTGTGCTGTTATTTATGTTTCTAATATTTATATACTACCGGTACTCCGAATATCCTCGTCATATTTTATCTGAATAATGCAATTGCATTCCTTTTCATGTCCTAAATTATGATGTAGTGTTTTTATTAGATATTACCGTTTTCATTTTCAATCTCAATTGCTAAATATTTCAATTATATTCAAAATAAGCCGGGTTGATATGCCGCCTTGTACATGTATTTATTAGAAGTTTGAAAGTAATCACATTTTTAAATAGAGATCTGCCTGAATGGCCGATTTCTTTTCTGTTCTCTAAGGCATCAAATTCATTCATCTAGTAGCTGATACTGATAACACTTTAAGTAATAAACTGGATGTGTGTATCATGATTATATGTTGGTACATCTCATCCACATTTTAATGTAATGTCCACTTCTGTGATGGAAGTTTTATCAATGGGTCTATTCTCTTGTCTTCTTCAGCATTTTAATGTAAATTAGAAAATTTGTAGGAATGATAGTCTTCTCTGTATCTTTGAGAAAAGGGCTGTAAATAAAAACAAAAATAAGAAGGCAAGGAAAAAGATGATTTCAATATTTTTATATCTGCAGTTTTATAACTTCTTCAATGTTTATTCAAGTATTCAATTCCAATTTTATTCCGAGCATTGTATTTTAACAAATATTACATTTTTAAAGATTGGCCTGTAACTGTAGCATTGTTAATTTTGTAGGTTTTATTAAAAATAGGCCCCTTTTTATGCAAAACAAACAAGAAAGTGGAATATGTAAATAATCTGTAATGCTATACAAGGTTTTTGACAGCTCCTGCAAAGCCCAAGACCACGTTTATGGTTCAGTCTGCTTAGATGCGCCAGTATGTATACCGGTATGTATAGAATAGATGTATATACATGTATGTGGGTTGCTAGGGCCAACTTTTATTTATCAGCAACACGGTCACGGAGAAGATCAGACTTTTACATGGTTTACATGCAAGCTACATATGTGAATGCACATGTGTGGATGTATGAATGTAGTCATCAAAAGTTCGGAAGAATCTTTGCCCCTTCAATGTATTTATACACATCTCGAAAATGAACAAAGATTTTGCATTCAAATTGACTGTTTTGTGTTGTGTGATCATTGCTTTTTTAAGGTATTATCAAGGTCAGGTTGTGAAATTTAGTCAAACAAAATCAAATTTCGCCAAATTTTGAGTAATGATTACAAAGAAACATGTGCCAAATGATTTGGGTAAGAAAATTTGAAATAGCATAGTACATGTAATGAGGAGAAATATGAAAGAAACAACAGAGGAGAGAAAGTAAGAGAGAGAGATAGGGAGGGGGAGAGAGGAGGATATGATGGAGACAAAAAGTGAGTGCAAAATGAAGAATCAGACAAGGTAAAGCACATTACAATAGGTGATATTTTATCCCAAGCTTTCCACTTTGAATTATGGTTTCTTTTATTCTTTGTATCTTATAATCTGTATCTTTCTTTTATTTTATCCATTACTCCTATCATTTCTATCCCAAATCTTATCTTTCGAACTGCCTGCCTAAATGACTTCTGTATGCCATTTAGATGTAAAGTTTCAGTGTGTGTTGAATGTATATTTGGTTTATTTATCAAACAACTTTCAATATGAAAACAAAATCTTTCTTTTCAAGCCAAATGATTACGAGTTGTACACCAAATGAACATAGACTATAAACTACATAAGACGAGTCTTGCAAATGAGTCAGTTTCTCATCACAAGAGCCATACAAAACGACAGATAAGCCAAGTACCAACATATCATTATGTCTTTACATGTAGTTGGATGGAAATAGTTAAGTAGTACTACCGTGGAACAAGCTAGACTGGTCTTCAAACAAAAGTATAATATGCTAAAGCCATGAGGTTAAACAAAATAGCTATCTCCACGTTACAGACAGTGTATGGGGACTATACAAATCTAGAGGACATGTTTAGGACAACGGACACTTGACAGAAAGGAAAGCATTGATAATTTACAAACAAAATAATACATATTCTCTAGATCTTGACGTACTTCACCTGGCACACCGACAACAAGAAAACATAGAACTGACAAAAAAAGAGTAGATATTGCAAGTGCAACATGTATGTGGAGTTACATGTACATGAAGAAAGAAAATGAACACTTTAATGTCTTTTTATTTTTTATTAGGCTGAATTTCTATTCAACTAAATTTTGTACAGGCTTTCCTCATATAATCTTTCCTTTTCTGAAATGACAGAAACCTCCCTTTAAAACACTTCCTTCAGTCTTATGATTTCATGTCGGAATTTATTTTCACAGAAAATATCCACAACAAATAAAAGACAGTAATTATCATAGTCATTACAACTTCCTTCAGTATTTTGAAATAAAAGGCAACACCAACCCTGAAGTCTTAAAATATATGTACTAAATGAACATTGTACAGAGGAATGTAAACCAAATGGCAAAATGATAGTTTTTTTGTAAATCCAGACTCAAAACTTGTAGACTTGAATACATCACTAGAAGATAAAGGACTAAAATATTTCCTGCTTCAATACCATAAGGAAAATGTAATCACAAGATTTTTGCTAGTTTTGGTGCCTATCTAAAAATGTCTGAATGATTATTGTAATAGCAGAATATAACAGACTGCTTTCAAATACTATTTGGACAGATGATGAATATACTTCCAATGGCACAAACTTGGGTATAAGAGATCATGATGATGTCAAAACATTGCCTGTTTCTCTAACCTATATTCATCTTGTAATATTTCTCCATAACTACAAATGTTTAAAATCGATAGTATGTATCTTCACCTATCTAGTTAAAGGGATTTTTTGTTTCTTCCTTTATTTAACAAATAATAAACACATCAACTACTTCTATGAGCATGTTCAAAGAAAGTAACTGTAACAATGACCTACATTACACATGTAAATCCACCTTATAAAATCATGTTGCATTTATAATTGATTTGTACCATGGTTGGTTATCTCCACACCAAGACAGGTTCAAATCATGTGTACATAACAGCTCCAGAAAAATGTGTGTTTAGTTGACTGAATGGTGGAGATGCCCCAAATGACTTGATTAGAGATCAGTTTCTGTGACAAAATTCTTTTAAATTGCATAATAAAAAAATAAAAATAAAACCTGTCTTGATATATACCAATATTTGATGAATGAAATGTTGACAACAAAAGATGCTTAATTGTAATTTTTGGAAATTTAGAATACTTTCAGACTGATAACTGAAATTACAAGGCACTTAAAGTCCAAGTCCACTCCAATAATAACTTACTTTCAATAGAAGCAGAAATATCAGACAAACCAATCTAAAAAAGTTTGAGCAAAATCGGATAACTAATAAGAAAGTTATGAATTTTTGAAAAAGTATGTAAAACTATGGAACAATAGAAATCACTACACAAATTGCCAATTTGGTTATCAAATTGTGACGTCATGTCCTCACTATTTATCAATTGCTTTATATAGTTTAATCCCATTAATTTCCCTTTTTATCCCCTAAAACTTGATTTCCCCATGCCTTTGACCAGGTTATATGATTTTGTATCATATTGCGTGCATGACATTTCACAAAAATGTTCATGAACTTTGAAGAATTGATACTATTTTCTGAATATTGTATATTCATGATTATTGATTTTTATATGAATAGTTTATCAAAATTCACATTTTTCATGATTTAACTGGAAATAAATTACTCTATGTTAGTGCATCCACACAAAAACATATTACTATCAATCTAATTTGGATGCTGGTGTGAAGAAATAAGATTCTTAGGGAGAAAATAGGAAATTTATATTATCAATATAAAGAAAATAATTAGTGGACAGTGAGGACATGACGTCACAGACTCATGAGTGAGTTGCCAATTTGTCCTGTGATTTTCAAAGTTTTTCATTGCATTAAAAATTCATAACTTTCTCATTAGTTATCCGATTTTGCTCAAACTTTTTTGATTGGTTGATTTTTCTGCTTCTATTGAAAGTGAGTTATTTTTGGAGTGGACTTGCCCCTTAAAGACAATTATATCTAAGACAGTTCCTAAGATCTGGTTTACATTGAAAGTCTGAATTAGAGCTGCAGAACTGTAGATGCATTAGCATTTGTTGCAGCCACAATTATAACAACTTGGCTTCCTTCCACATATGCAAGGGCCTTGTCTTTCCAGTTAGCCATGACCATACGGAAAGAGATCTGGACTTGCAGGTTGGCTCGCAGTGTCTCAAGAGTCTCAAGAGAATGCTTCTTGATGGTGACTACATTTGGGGCAGAAGCCTTTTGAGAGGCAACATACAGAAATTCACTTTGGTGACATGCCATGGCCAGATAGAGGGTGTTTTCCTCTGCAATTAAAACACTTCTGTACTCCATCAGAACGTATATAGCCTCTGACACCGAACATCCTTTGGTCATGGTCAATGAAGATGGCATTCTGACTCTTATCAAATCGCAGATAGCGAACACCACTGATATTTTGTTTCTAGGCCAAAAATCGAAATTGAACTAAACTAGAGGTTGCATGAGCCATAATTGAACTCTTTACAAAAAATGGCGCTATACACACATACCAAACACGACATGCAAAACGTGCAAACTATCATCTTCCTCTAACCAGGACAGTTTTCGCCCCCAAAAATCAATTTCATACACAGGAGCAAACTACTGGAGCAACATTGATCCGAATCTCAAACAGCTTAAAAACTGTGGCAGCTTCAAAGAACATTTTGAGGTACTTAAATTCTATATACAAGTTCCTGGTAACCTTGCCTTAGTAGTTTATTTCTAAAGATTTTCGCGCTTTACAAAGCTATTTAAAGCAACATAAAATACTGATAAAAGTTGTAGTAAATAATTGTTTAGAAATGTTGAAGTAAACATAATTGTTTTGAGAACTATGTTTCAGTAATCATTGTAATAGTGTTTCTGTTTCGTGGTGTCACTGGTGTGGTTGTGTGTATGAAGCCCAAATGTTCTATTCAGCGCCTGCTTCGCCCGTCCACGATCACTAAAACATTTGAGCGGAAATACAAGGTGATTACAAAATTAAACATACTGCTTGAAAAGAATTATGAATGGTATTTATTTGTTGGGAGTTTATCTAAATTTTGCCTAAAAGTATTAAAGGTAATGCAAAGTTTTGGGAAATTTTGAAATTGGATGGATAGTAATTCTTTAAATTTTTGATATATTTGGATGCCCCTGTGGATGTATTATAAGCACTAAAAAAATTAGCCCTAAAACACTTCTGCTTTCGAGCAAATTGAATAATCAAAATTTACCGGTGCTCCCGGTAAATATCAAATATTTCAAATAGCGCCTAAGGCCATTCCATGGTAGTTGCGACCATGAAAATCTCAGAATATACAGTTCTGATATATAATTTCCAAACGGGAATAGCAAATCGGTCGATTGTAGTCATGAAACATTGTTTTAAAGCTAAAGTAATATCAGTCTTAAGAGGGCGCTATACAACATAAAGAGTTTTTTATTTACAATTTCATCACTTTAAACTCGATTTCAACCGCGACAACGATCATTGAATATTGTAAAATCGCATATGCATCCAATATGTTCATTTGAACCAAATTCATGACCCCATACCAAAACTTTGTAATACCTTTAACCAAATCGCACAAAACCAGTTTTAAAAATAATTTTTTTTTTTTTTTTAAAATCGCGCAATTGACGCTCACGCGTCAGTAAATCACCCCAAAAAGGGGCAGCGAAGCGCCTTCAAAAGTCGGGGGCACCAACAAAAAAAGGGCACTTTCTGGAGAAAAAAGGGCACCTATAAAGGGAAATCTTAAAGAGAAAATATACAATTTTTTAGACATTGGTATATATACCCCTACATTGTGATTACATCATCAGGGATGATTCAATATTTGTTTCTCTTTATACATCATACACGATAATGCTTAAGTATCATACTTTGCAGTTGGGTGTGATGGGCTGAAAGTTCATTTGCGAGCGAGTGAGGAAAATTTTTAAGATTTGTGAGGTCGCAGTACGAAAAATCTTATTAAGATCCTGATGGGGTTATACACTGTAAGCACATTCTCATAACGGAAGACTGAAAAGACCTTTGATGAGTAACATAATTATATCATCTATAAATGCGAGCGAGCGTAGCGAGCGAGCTTTAGGGGAAATTGCTCTTAGTCGCTTGAAATTAGGGGCGCGTTTGATGATGAAAGGGGACACTCATCGAATGGGATAAGACACTTATTAGAAAAGAAAAGGAGCACGTGTCGAAGTACAAAGGGTAATTATCAGAGGTGAAAATGGGGCCCTTCTTACACCTACAAAAAGAGGCAATCACCAGGGATGAAAAAAAGGCAAAAAAAAAAACCTATGGAAATGGGCATTTGTCGATGGAAAGAGGCACCCATCAGATTTTGATAGGCGCATTTATAAGAGGTGAAAAGGGGCATTTATGAAAGGGGAGAGGTCCCTTATTAGAAAAGAACAGAGGCGCGTATCATTGATTAAAGGGAAATTATCAGAGGTGAAAAGGGGCACTTATCGCACCTAAAAAGGGGGCACTTAAGAGAACGAAAAAAGGGCACTTATAATAAAGGAAAATATGCATTAGTTGAAAGAAAAGGGCACCGATCAGATTTTAATAGGGGCATTTATCAGAGGTGAAAGGGGCATTCATGAGAAGGGGAAAGTGGCTCTTATTAAAAAGAAAAAGGGCACATGTTAAAATAAACGGGGCACTTATCAGAGATGAAAATGGGTAATTATGAGAAATGGAAGGGGCTCTTATAAGAAGGAAAAAGAGCATTTATTAGAAAGGAAAAGGGGCACGTGTCAAATAAAAGGGGCAGTTATTAGAGGTGAAAAGGGACATTCATCAGAGATGAAAAGAGCACTTATCAGGAGGGGAAGGGGCACTTGTCAAAGTAAAAAGAGTATCTCTCAGATTTGAGAAATGGAAGGGGCACTTATAAGAAGGAAAAAGAGCATTTATTAGAAAGGAAAAGGGGCACGTTTCAAATAAAAGGGGCAGTTATTAGAGGTGAAAAGGGACATTCATGAGAGATGAATAGAGCACTTATCGGAGGTGAAGGGGGCACTTATCTGAAATGAAAAGGAATAGCTATTCGTACGTGGAAAGGGTCATTTACCAGAGATGAAACAGTGCATTTATGAGAAGGGGAAGGGGCTCTTTTTTAATGGGGGCACTTATCATTGGGAAAAGGGCACTTATTAGAAAAGAAAAGGGGCACATGTGAAAATATAAGGTGCGCTTATCCGAGTTAAAAAGGGGTAGTTATTAAAAGAGGAAGGGGCACTTCTTACAAAGAAAAAAGGGGCACTTGTCAAAGTAAAAGGGGCACCTCTCGTAATGGAAAGGGGGCACTTATTAAAGATTAAAAAGGGAACTTGTGAGAATGTAAAATGGACACTTATTGCAAAGGAAAACGGGAACTTGTCGAAGGAAAAGGGGCACATGTCAAAATAAAAGGGGCACTTATCAGAGGCGAAAAGGGGAAAGGGCACTTTTACAAATTAATAGTGGCACTTGTCAAAGTCAAAGGGCCACTTTTCCTATGTAAAAAGGGGCAATTCTTACAAAGTTAAAGGGGCACATTTCCTATGTAAAATGGGTCACTTTTGAGGTACTTGAAAAGTGGGGGGCGCCTCTGGTCTGCATCCCACCTAGGCTAACAACAGATCTCCGCCGCTGGTGTGTGGACCGGAGCCGGAGAAATTGGTTACCCCAAAGAACGTACTCACACATGCATTATGTTGAGTTGTATTGCGCGCGCTCAGGGGCACCGGAAGTGGGTACCCCCCTTCCCCCCCAAAAAGGGAAAAATGGTGGGGGCAAAACGCTTTTCGCCCAAAAAGCCCCGAAAAAAATCAGCAGTAAAGGACTAAAAAATGGTTTGTATTTTTTAACCAAAAAGAAAACAAAAAATAATAGAACCTGAATTGAATCACACCAAAAATGATATTCAATTCAAAGAAAAGGAGAGTAAACAGTAATTATATTTCCTAATCATTTCGCATGGCTGCCCCTATATTTATTAATGGACGATTTGATAATAGCGGTACGCACATATCGTGGGAATATTGTGAGAGGATGGGAAAGCGTGTGTGTTTTTGTATTATAGGGGTGAGAAGACATGAGCCCCTGAACACTGTCGTACTGATTGGGGCTTGGGGCAGTTGCCCCCAAAAAAAAATTAAAAATTTGATACCTCCAGTGATTTACCAACGTTGCTAAAATGACACGATTTTCCGGGATTTTGTCTCAATTTTTTTTGTAAATTATACTTTTTTATGCGGTTGTTGGAAAATTACAAATTCCCAAATTTACAGTCAGGCAAAAAGTATGCTTATTTAAAAGCCTTCATGTCAGGGCCTGCAGAATTAAATTAAATACCTAAAACCCCTGAGCATCCGGGGGCTCTGTCCCCTTGACCCAACCAAGGGCCCTAAGATGGGCCCCTTGATACTCATCTGACCGTAATTAAATACCTAAAACCCCTGAGCTTCATGGAGCTCAGCTCCCTGGACCCCACTAGGGGCCGCCCTAAGACGGGCCCTTGAATTGATCATCTGACCATAATTAAATGCCTAAAACCCCTGAGCTTCATGTGGCCAAGCCCCTGGACCCCACGCCAATTAGTGACCTACCAGTGTCACAAATTAGGTATCGAAATACGCTTATCTGACCATAATTAAATGCCTAAAACCCCTGAGCTTCCGGGGGCTCCGTCCCTTTAACCCCCGTCGGGGCAAAGCCCCTGGACTCCACGCCAATTTATGCTCGATCCACTCAATTCGCTCGCTACGCTCTATCTGATCGTTAATACTCCACTTTGAAAAACGTTCCGCGGGGCCTGCATGTGATATATAAGAGTGGTGGTGATGCAGATTTTTCTTCTGCCCCCAACACATTACGCCACTGCCCCTGAAAGGTGAGCCCCCTGGAATGTTTGCCCCAAAAAAAAAAAAAAAAAAAATCCCAAACTGCTTACGACGCGCCTGCGCGCGCTATCCTCTGAGTATGAACAAAGCGGGACGTATATCCTGGCTCGGCATCGCCCCGAGCGACCTCTAGTTCCGTGCACCGTATATTATCCCATTGCTTTGGTGTGCATGGTGAAGATCAAAACTAAATCGGCCAGATTCTGGACTACTTCATTGGGGATAAGGCGGACGCTTGTGCCTGCGCTCGCACTCTTGATCATGACATACTGGTTTTCACTATTTTAGGAAGAAAGCAAGGTTTCTCTGTACAAGAATGGCAGATGAAGGTGGATCTGTTGAATGGAAAATGAAGGTAGGTATTGCAATGTTATAATTTTTACTTAGATTAAATTATATACTTCTATTCTAACTGCAAACTTGTATTAATGAGTTGGCCTAGGCCTTATTGTCACTTAACCAAGTGCAGTGCATATCACTAATACACGAGCTAAAAACATGTATTATTTATTTTATAAGATGGGTCTACAATATGAGTATAGAGTCGAAAAATTGACGGTTGTTATCTCCAAAATGCATTCCCTGTGCATATGGTAAAAATTAATACACGCACACGTGATCCATTTCGACGCTTCTCATTTGCTACATTCTTGAACCCGAGCTGCTCAGCTTCGTTCGTTATATGTTTGCACTGCATTGCACACACGCAGAATCCATAATGGCAAGCATGGATTAGGCGTCGTCATCATCGGGTTCCGACAACGTAAACGATATTGTAATTTTCCTTTCAGTTCAGTTCAGTTTAGTTCGTTTATTCATTTCATTTTCATAAAAAAAACTGCAAAAGCAAATAAACATACAAGTATAACATACTGACGCAGAAAATGTTCAGTTTATACAAAATAAATTCAAATGAAATAGGAGAACAAAGGAAAAGCCCATGGTGGCCATGTTTAAAAAAATTCACCTGAATATTATAATTTATATTACTGAGTATATATTATTTAAAGATATCACAAAAGACAGCGATAAACACAATATGAAGACAAACAATTACAAAAACATGTGTGAAATAATGTAAAATTGGAGGTGGTAAAAAGGTTTGGAAGGTAAGTTCAATGGTACTCAGAATACAAGGTCAGTTTCATTTGTTTTTTTAAACATTGAACTGTTTTTTTTATATAAGCGTATGACTTGGGGTAGAGTTTTCCATAATTATGTTTGGCCAAGTATTTCTTACAGATTTTTTAGAAAATGAACTTTTCACTTTCCATAAATGAAACATATTGCAAAGCCGAGTATTATGAGAATGAAATTAGTTATTGACCGAGTATATGGATGATATTCTTTTTGGAAATATATTTTGAAAAAATTTAAAACCAATTAGTGCAGTATATGGTATTTGAATAAATCAAAAACATTTAGGGTTTTTAAACTAAGAAATAAAGAAGCAGAATGGGCATAATAATCACTACCTGAACAAATACGTAGAGCCTTCTTTTATAATTTGAAGAGGGTATTATTTTTTCCATGACACGAATTTCCCCAAATAGTAATCAAATATGTCAGATAAGGTAATATAAGTGAGTTGTACAAGGTAAATAAAACTGGAAATGGTACATGAAATTTCAATTTATATAAGACACCAATACAATTTGATATCTTGTTTATAACATTATCGATGTGGGAATCCCAACGAAGGTTGTTACCTACGGATACTCCAAGGAAATTAACAACATTTAATTTTGATATAGGTGTAGTATCAACACTTAGGTTTACCTTATATAGTATATTGGACACACTTTTATTTTTATTGTGAAATATACAAAAGTTTGTTTTAGAAAGATTTACTATCAATTTATTAGCTTTGAACCAAGTTGATACCTTGTCTAATTCTTTGTTGACCTCATGCTCAACATTATTTAAATCAGGTTGTGAAAATATAAAAGTTGTGTCATCTGTACACATAATATACTGCATGATATGAGACGATTGAGTTAAGTCATAAACATATATCAAAACAAGTAAGGGGCCAAGTATAGATCCCTGGGAAACTCCGTGTGTCAGTCTGCAAAATCAGAAACATGATTATTGTACATAGTAAATTGACGTCGATTGCATTAAATAACTTTTTTTTAATTAAGAGGGTTTTCACGTACACCATGAAAGTTCAATTTGGACAAGAGAATTGAATGATCTACTATATCAAATGCATTTTATAAATCCATAAATATCCCAATACAAAAGTTATTGTTTTCCATTGCTAATGTCACTTTATCCTGCAAATAAATCAAAGCATGGGTTGTGGAATGATTATGTCGAAATCCAAATTGGCAATCAGTAAGTATATTATGTTTAGAAAGAAAACTATACAATCGATTATAAACACATTTTTCTAATAATTTTTATATACAAGGTAACAAAGATATTGGTCGATAATTTTTTAATGAATGACGATCGTCTTTTTTAAAAACTGGAATAATCTTTGCAATTTTAAGTTTGCTGGGAAACGTACCAGTGGACAGTGATGTACTAGATATATAGACCAACGGTTTTACAATAGCATGAATGATTTGTTTGAGTACATTGCAACCTATGTTATCATATCCACAAGATTTTGTATTTCTTAATGATTTACACACTTTAATCAATTAATTTTGTGATATAGGCTTAAAAAATAACGAAGAAGAAGTTGGGACATGTAGTAATCTGTATGAGAAATAGTTTTAACTTGACTTAACTAGTCAAACCCAGAACATGAGAAAATAAAATACGAATTAAATTCATCTGCAATATATTGTTAATTTTCAACCATTTTATCATCATTCATAATATATGTGGGCAATTTTGGTTTTGGTTTATTTAAAAGGGCATTGATAGTTTTCCATGTGCCTTTGATATCATTTTTCGAATTTCCAAATTGTAAACAAAAGTAATTTTTTTTTGCCTTTCTTAATAGATTATTCACGATTTTCAATCGTTTAGATTTATTTGGTACCAAAGGTAAAGATTTGTTGTATGCAATGGTTATCAATGATATAAATGTATCGTACATCTATTTTATATGCTGAAGGCTTTTTAAAATAGTCCAATCTATTCTATACAATTCACCTAATAATGCTGTAATATTTTCATTCGAGATTTTCTGAGTATAAGATTGAAGTGTTTTCTTATGTCTTTCATAATTATCTATATTAAAAAGGGAGAATACAGGTAAATAATCTGTTACATCAGTACAAATTGTTCCGCAAGTACATTCGGATTGAGTAAGGTTGGTAAATATATTGTCGATTAATGTTGCAGAGTTAACTGTCATACGAGTGGGAGTTGTAATCAACTTCTATAAACCAAATGAACAGTTAAAAATTACAAATGCATTTGCACTGTTATTAGTTAATTTTGAAAGATCTATATTAAAGTCGCCTGTAAAAATCAAACCGCGACGAGATACACTAAATAGTAATTCATTATAAAATTGTAAAAAACCATTGTGGTCTGAATTTGGCTTTCTATAAATAACTCCCACTGTATACTTTAAAGTAGGTCCTAGTGTAATATCAAAAACAGATATTCACAAGTTGAATCATCATAGTTTATTGAAAATGGTTTATTGAAAACAATAAATCATAAACATAAGCTTGATGGTTGTTATGTCAAGAGACCAACAGCTGAGAATAAAAAGAAATTTGTTGTTTATAAGAATGTCTAGGTTAATACTCTTCGTATAACCAAGCAAAATTATTACAATGATTTGTTTCACAGTGTTAAAGGCGATATTAGGAAAACTTGGTCTCATATCAATGAATTGTTAGGTCGGTCAAATAGGCATTCACTTCCTCAAGAGATGGATTTTAATGGAGTACTTCTATCATCTGCCAAGGATAAGGCTGAAAGTTTTAATAAATATTTCATTGGATTACCCATAAAAATCAGTACAGATATTCCTCAAGTACCACAATCTTTTCATGATTATATGAAACAGTGTGAAGATAATGCATCTATGTTTCTAAAACCAACTTCAAAATCTGAGATCATTGATATTGTGTCATCTTTGTAGCCATCTAAATCTAGCGGTTCTGATGATATATCACCTAGAATTATAAAGGAGTGCATTCACCTTTGTATTGATCCCTTATGTAAAATCATTAATAAGTCTTTATCTCAGGGAGTTGTCCCTGATAAAATGAAGGTAGCTAAAGTGGTACCAGTGTATAACAAATCTGACCGTAAAAATGTCATTAATTATAGGCCAATAGCATTGTTACCAATCTTTTCTAAAATACTTCCTCAGCAGTGTGGTTTTCGTAAGCACTTCTCCACACAAATGGGTGTGTTTAATTTATTAAGTGATATCATAAAAGCTATTGATGGAGACAAGTATTGTTTGGGGGATATTCTTAGATCTATCTAAGGCGTTTGATACCATTGACCATATGGCATCCTCCTCAAGAAACTTGAGCATTATGGAATACGCGGTGTAGCATTGTCTTGGTTCCGAAGCTATTTGTTTGACAGGACTCAATTTGTTGTGGTGGATGGTACTAGTTCCCAACTTGCTTCTATTAAATATGGTGTACCTCAGGGTTCTGTTCTAGGTCCCCTTTCGTTTTTGATCTATATAAATGATATAACACACTCATCAACATCATTCTCATACTCACTTTTTGCTGATGATACCAGCTTGCTGCTGGCTGATAAGAAGGCTGAAGATGTATTACTAATTGCAAATCAAGATATTCAGAAACTGTATGCATGGTATTGTTGTAATAAGTTATTGTTGAATGTTCAAAAGACCGACCAAATGTGTTATTTTTCGGTCAAAGGGTAAAAAGCTTCCAGATGGTAATACTTTTCTTAATGTTGGAGGACATGATGTTGCGCTTAGTGAAAATGTTCAGTTCTTAGGGTTAACTATGGATGAGCATTTATCTTGGAAAAATCAGTTAGATGTTGTATGCACAAAGTTGTCCCGAAGTTTAGGTGTCATTTTAAGATTAAAATTTATTTTACCCGAAAGAGTGTTGATAACATTATATAATAGTATTATTCTTCCTTATTTGACATATTGTAGTGTTGCTTAGGGAAACATTTTTAAAGTCATATATTGATAAGTTGAGAGTATTGCAGAAGAAGGCAATAAGGCCTATTACTAATTCTAATTATAGACATCCAAGTTCTCCATTGTTCCTTCGACTGAGAATGTTACCACTTAGTGGACTTGTGTCGTTCAATTGCGTACTGTTTATGTTTAAACTTCAGTCTATGCCTCATGAATGTACGTTAAAAGATTTATTCCGTCAGAACTCACAAATTCATAATTATAATACACGTCAAAGGGGTCTTATTCATCAGCCTTTGCAAGAACAAATGTCACTCTGACCTCTTTCCATATCTCTTGCATTAAAGAATGGAACAGTTTGCCTGATGATATAAAAAATTGTACAACTCTTTCTAGGTTTAGAAGGTTATCAAAAACGTACCTACTTGAAAGACTGACATAATTTGTCTTTGTATCTTAATAATGCTTTTTGACCACTGAGGACCTACTCATCAGTGTGTTTGCTGTGTATGTGTTTTTGTGTGTGCGTGCGTGTGTGAGAGTATTTGTGTGTTCTATATTCTGTAGCTTAGTATTTCCATCCCTTGTATATACGTTACATTCTTTTTATTCACCTAGCCATATTGTTAATGTATGTAATTTGTTGACTATTTTATAGGGCCCCGCTCACAAGCTTAGCTTCTGAAGGGGTCCTAAAACCATTCATTTTATGATGTAATCAAGTTAATATGTTGTTTAATGTACTATTACCAGTCTCTTTTTTACTTAAAAGATTATATCATGTTTTGTGTGGTTTTGAATAAAATGAACTTGAACTTGAACTTGATTATCAGCATTATAATGGACTATAAACTTAGGATAATATTATTCTTTAAAAAAACTGATTGGAATATGCTAAACTTTAAAAAGAAGTCGTTTTATATAATATCTGCTGCTACATGTAGTTTTTTTTATTAGCAGATGAACATTTATTTTTAAGTAGTTCTGATTACATAAATGTATCATAAAGCACTTTGAAAACAATTTCAACTATTATCCTGTGTTATTATGATGTTATACTAGTTTATTATCGGCAATCAACCATAAAACAAGCGCTTGTTTTTGTTTTGATTTTCTCTTCTACATAGAATGATCTGTTTTATCAAGTAAAGGATTTTCATATTTGAGTTATAAAAACCAATGATTAAAGAAATGCAATGTACATGTTCACATGTAATGGATTAACATGAAGTACATGTGCATCATTAGAGTTTAAAGAAAAGTTGAACGAACCAAAATCATGTGTCAAAATGTTTATTTTATTTTTCAATATACTTTGGAAGAAATCTCCAAATGGCATGCTTGGAAGAAATTGTTCTTTAAAGTTTTAAGAAGGTATGCACTTTGGCTGTCAAGAATAAATAACGTTGTCACGGACTTAATGAGCAACACTCTATATCGCATGCTCATTATTATTTACAAAAACGGAAATGATACAAGAGATGCTCAGAGGAAAATAAATTCAAATAAACACATAGGGAAATATAGAAAGAGAAGATGAAACAAAGAAAAACAAAGAAATACATAAGGAAGAAAAGAAAGAGAAAGATGGGGGAAAACAAAGAAATATATTAGGAAAGACATTAATAGAAAGAACGAGAAAATAATTAAATACAAAGGGAAAGAGAGATAGAGCAACGGGAGAAATACATTAAAAAATATATAAGGAAATGAAGAGAAAAACAAAACAAATACATAAGGAGAAATAGAGAAATGATGAAGGAAGTAAAATCAAAGAAACGCATAAAGAAACAAAAACAAAAACAGGGAAAGAAAGAGAAGATACAGAAATTAATAAGGAAAGAGAGGTAGAGAAGCAAGATTAAAACTTTAAAAAAATATATCAGGAAAGAAAGAGAACATATCTAGGGCACAGGAATAATTAAATATTTGTTCTTCAGAGACAATAGAAATTTATTTATTTTTTGGTACAAAACAAACAGCAGAGCTCCTCGCAAGTAACGTCCCAGATTTGCTGCTTTCCATTTCATCGATTTCAAATTTTGAACTTGATAACTGTCTTATCCTTTTTCGGACTTCCACCAATTGAATATATACGTTGTTCTTATTTTCTGCTTTTATTAAAATCAACATAATATCGGGGTGAACTTCCTCTTTAGTAGAAAAAAAAGAAGACTAAATAATAATAGAAATATATGGTAGAAGAGGGAGAGAGAGAGAGAAAGAGAGAGGGATGAAAGGGAATATTGAGATTGTATTTGTTTTCTAATATAGCATAATCGGTCTTTTATAAGTTAGTAATTCTCATATCTATACTGATCTTTACTTAAGATTATTCATCATATGAATCATACTTTATTATGTCTAAGCATCTTCACAATCTTTCACTATTATATGGACATACTGGTAACTCATTGCACCTGTCATTTGTGTAATATTGCGTTTCGTGTAGCCTCCATGTGTAAAAATGTAGGATAGGCAATACAGGTTTAAAATCATTTGTAGAACTATACCATAGGAAGACTGTGGTGAAAGACGTATATTGTACCCCCCCCCCATTTCTGTATTAGGAGAGCCTATAGTTAACAGTAATTTGTCTTTATGTTTGACTGTTCATTGCACCTGTTTTGGTTTTATTTTTTTTTATCTCCTGTATATTATACCATGATTACAAACTGGAGTGAATTTCAGTTTGTTTCTTCCATTTACAGCTTATTAAGATGAAAAAATAGACATGTCTACATGTAATGTGAAAATAAACACAACATAAGAAAATACTAACGGATGGTACATAGGATCGTAGAAATGGGTTTACGTAGCGCCCAATGTGTTCCATCATCCCGGAAATGTCAACTGATTTCATAATTTCAAAATATTAACAATTTCATTTAGATACGAATATTTGCCATTTAAGGGCATGATAACACCACGACCACTCCATCGCAATGAGCACCTCGAACAAACCATCATACACTTGTAAATAGTTACATTGGAAGTTATGGGCGATACAGAACTTAGGAAACAAACCCCAAATTAAATGGTGTTTTTATTAGAACCTGGCATTATTTAGTTTGAAGTTTGAAACATAGCATATAATATGCGCGCGCATTATAAAGTCTTTCCCGTAACTTGCATAGGCGATGGATGAAACACAATGACCTTACTTGGAAACAACTAGTCTGCAAGCACAGTCTCTGATTTGAAACTTAACAAATATACATACACACGTATTATGTTTTGAAACAAGCGTCTATTAGTCTGAGCAGCTACCGTATGCAGGGGAGTGTGTGTCGTGTCTTCACTATCCTTGATGCTACAGACTTCTAACAAATACCTCTAGATAGTCTTATGGGGCGTTGCAAGAAAGTTGCGATTGATTGCAAGTTACGATTGATTGCAAGTTGCAAAATTTGCAACTGATATTTGCAATCGATTGCAACTCAACTTGCTTGCAACGCCCCACCTTCTCCTAAATTTCCTAGAATTTGTTAGGATTAAAGTTTTTAACAATTAAATTAAGTTAACTAGGTCTAGCTTTTATTCTCCTCCCCCCTCTCTCTCTCTCTCTTACTAATGGGGCGTTGCAAGAAAGTTGAGTTGCGATCAATTGCAAATCTGCAATTAATCGCAAGACTTACGCTTGATATTGGGGATTTGCAATTGATTGCAACTTTCTTGCAACGCCCCATAAGGGATGTTCTTTCATCTGCGACGTATAACCTGCTCGTCAAAATGCCATTTTCATACTCGAAATCATAAATATCTTTATCATCGTTATTTTTCATATTACTTCATGACTTTTTATCATTAATATAATCAGATGAAATTTCGAAAAGAGAACTTGACTATGAATTTAAATCAAGAACTCACGTTGTATGCTCTGCTGCCACTGTTTGTTCAGTTGAGTTCCATAAGGGAATGTAGCCTTTCATAGTGTCACATCAATGAAGAAAATTGCTCTAAATTACAGCGTACTTTCTTGAGATCATTTTTATTTAGACCACTCAAGTTATAAAATTCACGTGGATGAACAGAATCATGTGCTGTTTAACAAAATATGATAACATTGATTATTTTAAATGATAAAAGGTTGCATTTTTGTCTCGCCTGCGTAGCAAAAAGCGAGACATAGGCGCCGCTTTTCCGGCGGCGGCGGCGTCAACATCAAAACTTAACCTAAGGTTAAGTTTTTGAATTGTTAATATAATTTTGAAAGTATAAGTTCTTATTCAATGAAACTTAGACTAAAGGGTTATCAAGTATCCCCAATCATGTGAGTAGAATTTCAGCCCACTAGGTCAAGGTCAAAGGTCATTTCAGGTCAACAAACTTAACTATGTTGTGGCATCAGGCTAAGATTTTTTAATTGTTATCATAATTTTGAAAGTATACATTCCTATTCCATGAAACTTGAACATAAGGGTTATCAAGTATCACCAATCATGTTATTAGTCTTTTAGGTGACAAAGTAAAGGTCAAATGTCATTTCAGGTCTGGAAACTTAGACTTTGTTGTGGCATCAACATCAAGATTTTGAAATTTTAGCATAATTTCAAAAGTGTTTGTTCAAATTCCATGAAACTTGTACCCAAGGGCTATCAAGTATCACAAATCATGTGACACAAATTCCAGGTCACAAAGTCAAGGTCAAAGGTCATTTTAGGTCAGTAGACTTGGATTATGTTCTCAAAATTTAATATGAGAATTAATAAATAAATTGTTGTTATTTGTTCATATTTCATGAAAGTAGATATTCGAATCATTCGAGTACTTTCCCATGAATATTCTAATAGTATTTTTAGTATTCGATCCCAGGCCTAGTATGTACATGATCAGTTACAGCTAGGTGACAATATTGATGTTTGGATAATATATATTGGAGTATATCTCATAATAATGTTCTCATTATGCTAATGAGACGTGATGTGATGTAGATGGGCTCTACCTTCCAATTTTTTTTACACAAAATGCTGAAAAATCCTCTTTTCTTAAAAAGTTTATTAGATAACTTTATTTGTAAATTACTGACAAGCATTGAAACATTTATAGTTTTACCCATACACATAATCTCATTATACTGTATTCTTATGATACAGTAAATAATTATTCTGATGATTCATAATCAATATTCACTTCAAAATGCTTATTATATTCAGAGGATTTCATTTTCGGGGGTCTGCAAATGGGCCACCCGGCCTATAAAAATAATGTCCCAACCTCAATTTTTCATCATATCGAATTGCGTAATGCCGAATTGCGTAATGCAGGCGAGACCGCCGAGAGCGTTTCACTTGTTTGTTAAAGGTGAAAGATAATTTGCATTTAAAAGAGTAATAAATAAGACTAATAAAAAAATAATTTTTATGCAAGTGTGAAAGAAAATCATAGAAAATATGTCCCTAAGAATTACTACTCTTAAAGTGAGCTCATGATAAATTGAAGAAAAAAACCCCCAAGAAATGGCTGCAATGTTTGGGTTAAAAAATTAATTAAACATGTTTGTATAGTTTCATAAATTTTTTGTTTGTCACAATTCAATTGTATTTTTACCTCTTTATATCGAATGATTGTGATAATGTGATTTATTATTGATAGATAAAGGTCATATCTTCTCAAAATTCTATTGATTAAACTAAAGACTCAGAGAAATTGATAAATAAAGTTCCGTGAAGGTATAGACTTTATGTATAAAGCATAAACCAGGGCCCTGTTTCATAAAACTTATTATCACTTACAAGTTACAGTAACTTGTTATAAGCTACTGAAATCGTGGCATTTGATTGGCTGAGAGCAAGTTTGTCATGGAAATTTAGCATTTCTTATTGAAAGCAAGTTTTATGAAACAGGGCCCTGATTGTTACAAGCATTTCATGAAAAGAGGCAAGAAAATATTATTCCAACTTTATGGGTAACACCATTCGTTATTCGCCATTTATACTGGTATACACCAAGATACAGTGACTTTTGTTATAATCATTAACATATTTATTTGTTTACACATGTTTACTCCCTACTCCATATTCCATATTCATTGAAAATAATAATGCCATTCAGTTTGTCTAGAAATGCTGAATATTTTTTCTATCCAAATTGAAATGCATCATTCAAATATAACAGATAGTTACGCAGCCCGCACTGGTAGGTCTCAACCTTCAAGGGCATTTGTGTTGATCTTATCACGTTTGCTTCGCATGCTCTATCAGTCGGTTATTGAATGGACTTGAACAATCGTTTGTGAACAAAGAAAGCTCTATATAGCCCTGTGCACATTAGGTGCTATTCCTGTCCCCAGTGGCGTAGCGGGGGCGCAGTCATTAGTCTACAAGATCAGTGGATTTCAACCTTTTTATTTAGTCCTGGCACCCTTTTAAGAAATAAAATGCTCCGCGTCACCTCAATCCCAAATACATCACGGAAGATTTACTTTGCATCACTATGGCACTCATTGTTTGCTATGTACACATGTAATGGCATATTTGATTCGAGACTTTGTGAGCGCGAGCAAAAAAAAGACATTTTGAATATGGTAAAAAAATAATTTGTAATCAACACACTAGATAAGACGCAGAGGAATATACATGAATACAATATCTCATATATATTCGGTCACCTCGATACATGAATATGAGGATATTCGGCCAGTTTTTACAGCTAACATCTACCTGTTATTACTGTACTGATGAATACCTTAATTATCTTAGTAGCGATCGGGTAGGCCCTATTGTGCCTTGACTATAAAACTTTACCAACTACTTGTATTACGTAAAACATGTCTTCATTTAATAAACTGGATTTGAATTTATGTCAACCACATATACTTAGTTTGTTGTCGAAACTATTAACAGAAAAACTTATCCAGGAATTCGCAGCACATTTGAATATAATAGCAGTGGTCGAATATATTATAAATTGCGCCCCTCCAACAGAACTAGAGTATGTATAGAGCTCGACATCTGTTCCGACATATTGATTTAGGATATGTCATACGTTGTGAAAAAAATCTGTCTGTGATTTAAACCTTGAAAAATGTTAACACAATAACTAACGCTTTTTTCGCAGCTATATATCTGCAGGTAAACAAACAAAAAACGCAATATCTGCAGAACTGCTTGCTCAATAACCCACATAGGCCTCTGGTATTTGCAAGCCCCAAACTTGATTATCAAATTTATTTGATAATATTACGAAAAAGTGTTACTTCATTCACTGGCTGTTACTTCATCAATGCAGTAGTTATTATTACTAAAACTATTACTTTTACTATCATTATTGCTTTAACTATCAATTTTGAGAGCATAATATATAAGCAAAGAGCTTGAAACTACTATTATTTCTCAACTACGTTGAAAAAAATCACTCAACCAAGGACCCCAAATTTGTCACGGAATAGTTTAACTTTTACGACTTAAGTGAGAATATCAATTTTTATTATACAATAATCAATAACATTATAAACAGAGGATCAAGGAAACCGTGAAACTAGAGATTCTCGTAATGTGACCCGTAAAACCCGTAAATTGCCATAAAATTTTCATACCAATTCCGTTTTGACTCCAATTTTCACAGTATTTTGATCTTATTATAACACACAACCCTACTGAATTTCACACTTCAATAGTAACGCATGATATAAATAGTGCCCTCTAAAATTCTGAAAATGGCTTTCTTTCTTTGGCCGTAGTTCCATCGTGTCTGGCCAAACCCGAACCTCTTTTTGGATTTATATCTTCAAGTATGCCCCTTCAAGCCAAATAATACAAAATATACCCTATCACTGGCCGACTTTGAGAACATTGCCCTCCAAATTAGCAGTTTTTAAGAAAAATGCGAAATAACTTCATCTTGGTCTAAAATGGCGAGATCTTTATACCTAGTACGTCAATGAAAATTAGCAGACATTATGTATCCATACACTTGACACCTGTCTGCCAGTTTGGTAAAATGTTATTACGTCATTGCAAAGTTATCGCCAAAAATGATGAATTTACTATGCACTACACAACAACCCTTTAAATGATTGCGGTACAATTCGCGCAGATGACAATGGTGTCAGAATGACGGCAATAAAATGCCCTTTCGAATGATTCACACAGAATTTTTGAGTACATCGCATTCGAACAAAGGCCACAATACGGGTTCCATTGTTGTAGACCAGCCAAAGATTAAAAAAAAGATTCAATGGCCTTTAGGGGTAACACATGGCATCCAGGCTAATCCTCTCGCAAAAATACTAAGGAATAACATACGGGTGGATGCCACGCGCATATTTTACTTTAAAAAAATCACTTTTGGCTCAAAAAGAATGTCAAAAATCATGATTTTTAATTTTTTGACCGAAAATAAGAATTATCTGATAAAGAAATTTCAGTTGATATGATTTTCGTTATGAGTTTGAAGTAATAAACCTTTTCAATATACATTTGATGTGGAATATTACACACATTTGTATGGCGCATGAAACATATAAGTGTTATTTACTCAGAATATGGGGTTATAAAACTAATAATATATTTCAAAAACAAAATTACACGCCAGGAATCTGTCCATTGAAACTTTTTTTCTTGATTAAACATACCATATGTTGTTAGGCCACACACAGATAAAAGAATCAGATAATGTGATGGAAAGTCATTTTGTTATCCCCAATGAATTGATGTCATTTTACAGGATACCCATTTTGATTGTGGAAACACACTGTACAGTACCGTATATGGCAATTCCTACATATTGGCAGAATAAGTCCATGGGCCAAAACTGAAAAGGCACACACCATCTGAGACACAATCTTAAATGAATATTTTTTCTTCTTCTGTTAATTAGGACCCTTCCCTGTCAGAATATGCTTGTTGCCCCTAAGGTTTGTGGTGGATGTGACCACCAGGGCTATTACCATGTTAATAGTAATAATAATATGGATGTTTATATAGCGCCGGTATCCGCCAGGCTCTGACGCTCATGGCGCTTATGCCTGGATTACATTTGCCCCGGGCGCCGTACGATAAATTAGTCTACGATTTTTCGTGCGATTTTAGGGGCATCGTAGGAGCTAGCTACGGGCTACGATGTTTGTGTTTACATTATCTACGAGCATCGTGCCATTTCTTGTATTGGCCCTCGGAGGCAGGCCGGGGCAAATCCGTACAGAGGCTGATCGGAGATTGTACGGAAATCGTGGAATTTCACTGCAGTAGCCGTGCAGTCTCCGCAGTCTCCGCACGGAAATCGTATACGGAGCCCAAGCAGCTTCCGTGCAAAGGTTGCGCGGAGAAGGCGCGGTGACCGTGCAGCCGCCATGCCGTTTTTAAGCGTTTTTTTGCCTCCATGTTCACCGAAATATTGTGCGTTTGCTGCACGATAAGCGCGAGTCCACCGCGCGATGCCCGTGCGGGGATTGTGCAATGACACCTACGACATGTCTACGGACTACGGGCTTACGATTTTTCAAATTTGTATAACTTCCTGCGAAACAAAATTGTAGAGGCCGCGGAGCCCCGCGGAGTCCGTGAATCCGTACGAAAATCTCACGGCCGCCTTCTGCCTCCGTACGGAGGCCGCACGGAAAAGGGGATACGGGCAGGATACGGGCTCCGTAGACTAATCGCAGGCCAAATGTAATCCAGGCATTAATGCCTATAGGTCACATTTGCCGCGGCGGCCGTGCGGTCTAAAATATCTACGGCCAATAGCAATTATAGGGCCGCCGCAGCATTCCCACGGTCACATACGGTAGCGGTCACCTAGTTAGGGTAGCCGCACGGCGTATTTTGAATTTGTGGAGACAGAAAATCTGCGGCTGCCGTACGGCCTTTGAAGTGATGACGCACGGTCGCCTTAGGGCGTCCCTGCGGCGGCCGTAGGTTTTTGACAAATACTAAGGCGGCCGAAGTGGGACCATACGGCGACCGTGCGACCAGACTGATGCTACCGCTTCACCCCTCGAGTATATAAAACGCGAGGCCACCGTACGCCCGACGTACGGTCGCCGTGGAACCGCTCTACGGCATGGCTACAGCGTGTCTAATCGCTACGGCGAACCTAGAAATGAAAACAGTTATAATAATAATAATAATAATGGTGGCTTCTTATATAGCGCACATGTCCGTCACGTTGTGACGCTCCTGGCGCTGCCCCGATTATTACCCTAGCTTTAGCAAGGCAGCCACTGCGGCGCTCTAGCATTTCAAGGAATTAATTCCTGCCAGGTACCCATTTACATCACCTGGGTTGAGTGTGGCAAATGTAGATCAATGTCTTGCCATTAGTGCCGCTGTGGGACTCGAACCGCGGACCTTATGATCGACAGTCCGTCGACGTATCCACTCGACCACGACACTCCCACGGCGACCCGTACGGCCTGTAAAGATAGGGCTACGCCCTAGGGTGACCTTGAGGCCACCGCAAGTATCTCTCGATTTCGGGGGCGTACGGCCGCCGTATCCTAGCCATAGAGCAAATGTGACCTAGGCATTACACATATTACCCTGGTTGTAGCCGAGCTGCCAAAGTAACTAGCGCTCAAGCATATCAGGTACCCATTGTTAATGAATAAAGAACCTTAGAATTGTAGGAAAATGTCATATGTTTGCTAATTTAAGTAAAAACACATTGTAATAACAAAATGTCAATAAATGTTTAAAAAATTGTTTTATGTTAAATAAAAGTTTGCATAATTCCAAATGACATTACTTTCTGTTTCCTAGGACCCTCGGGTAGGATAATCTGTTTGGTTGCCATAAAGTTGATGATTGACGTGAGTGCTGGGACGGTATAATAATAACGAATCAAGAAATATTGTAGTTTTATGGAATATTACGATTTTCAATAACATGAAACAATTAATAAGCATCTAATAACGTCAGCTGTCAGTTTGATTATGATTATAATTTGAGTCATTTCTAGTAACAAAATAAGTTGCCATGGAAACGGAATGTTAAAGAAGTTGTTATCTTTACCCCCCTCTAAAAAGAAAAGAAATATAACTAATCAACACAAAATACAAAACAAGCAGAAAACAATATCAAATGGTAACATGTTTGTTATCTATAAATATAGGCCTAGTACCCTCAGCTATCAGAATCTGCTCGTTTTGTCATTAAGTTAGTGGTGGATGTGTCCACCATGGCCGTTATCAATTTGAATTTTATGAATACCACATTTCTATAATTTGACAACAAATATAAAAACAAATGTCAGCGTCTAACTTTGTATAATTTTAGATTCCAGTTTGATTGCAATCCAATCTGAGCCATTTGAGGTAACGATAAGATAGAAAAAATGTTATTAATACTGAAAATCGTATTATAAGACGTTAAATATTTTGGAAAAATATTAAATTGACTGATTGATATGGAAAAAGAAATAGCCATTTCTGTGTACAAGAATGTCCAACTGTTTAACTCCAGATCCAGAAGATTTTTTAAAGGTAATAATCATGTCTGATAGAGCAGTTACTATGACACCTCATTATTACTAGGATATGTTACCAAGGTTTCATGCTTTACTTATGTCTCATGGTATAATCTTTAGGCAAAACACCTTGCCCAAGCAGTAGCACTGATAAGAACCAAACTTTTTGTATGAGAGTCAAGAGTCCTCACCAATATACCACAGTGCTCTATAATGTTATTTGGATATTCTAATATCATCAACATTCTCTTGAATCTTCACAATGAAGGGAAAGTAAAAACAAAACATTCACAACTTGTTTTCGAAGGATTTAACAGAAAGGGATAGAGAAGTGAATATTCTCACGATTAACGACCATGTATATTTAGGATTTCCCGTCCATTTTAACTCCTTTTCAATCAATTTCATACTTTTTCACTCAATTTCGTCCCGGAACTTCTTAAACTTGCACATCTCCTATATAGGCAATTTCGTCTTTGGTCATTCGTTTTTTTTAAAACTTTGTCCAATTAATTTCATCATTTCGCAAAGTCAAATAAACTTTGTCATCCTCGGCTGCCATATTCACATTTATGTCTTATTCAATCTATTTCCAATGTTTTCTAAATGTTTTCAAAACAGTATCATTTTTTCGATCAGAGTTTAATCTAGCTTAATGTCCCAAAAGCAGTCTTAGCAATGATTATTGTGATAATGATTATTACATAACAGTTATTGCTGCTCTTTAATACAACCATCAATATGTAACCATAAAAATACAACCATGAATATTCAATGATTCCTTAACCCTTATTGACAGTATTTTCACCAACTTCCTTGAACAAAAATTTAACTCCGGGATAATAATGGGTGATATGTCTGATCACATTAACAGGAAAATCGTCTTTATTATAAGTTAAAGAAAACAAAATCGAAATAAACAAAAATCCTCCAACTATCGTAACACCCTTACATCATAAGGATTGTTACGAGCAGCTAAAAAAAAATACTTTTCTATAGACAATTCCAAATTCACCAATGTAATGACAAGAGTACGTGAAAGGTCACAAACAATGCCCTAAGCAATAAATCGAAATTACCACCCATTACTAACATAACTTTTAATGAATCCGATAAACAAGACTCCACACTGATAGCTGAAACCTTTAACTACTATATTTGGTCAACTGATTGGCCCTAATCTTGCCCGTGATATTCCCGAATCTGATATCGAATTTCACACGTTCTTAAAAGAACCACATGGTCAATCAATGTTAATTTTCTAGAAAGGTAACAATCACTCTTTCATTCTTGAAAAATCGTCTATCCTCGTACTGTCGAATTACTAAACAAGTTTAATATTTTGTCTAGGTTCCAATTTGGCTATCGGGAAAAATTCAACTATCTATGCATTACTGATGTTTATCAACAAAGTACCTAAAGCCATAGATGATTTTTCCCACACAGTCGGTATCTTCCTGGACTTCTCAAAGGCCTCCGACACCGTCGATCACGAGGTTCTTCTCTATAAATTATCTTATTACGAAATTCTTGGGAAGTCCTTGGAGTGGTTCAGGAACTACCTTACTGGCCGTCAACAATACGTTTATAGTCATGAATCTCAAATGAAAATCGTTACATACAGAGTGCCGCAGCGTTCTTTTCTTGGCCCGTCAACGACTTCCAAAAATTTTTCTGATAATCTTTCCTTCCTTTAATTTGTTGTCAAATTTCAAATAAAATCCCCAAAATCATTCTGAATACAATAAGCCACAAAAAAACACTGTTATAAACTGGATCCATTCAAACAAGTTACCACTTTATATAATCAAGAAAACTTCATTTTATTCAGAAATACAATTGAACATTTGGCGGGACCAATATTACTAAACAACTCAACTCTCGCTCAAGTCGATACAACTTAATTCCTAGGTGTATATATCGACAACAAAAAAATGAACAAACTAACATGAAAAACCCACATAAATGATATCAGCAAACTTATATCGATTACTACAGGTGTCATCGGCAAACTTAATATCTCATTTCCTACCCCTTGTCTTGCTTAAGCTACGGTCACAAAGGTTCGTACGAACGATGCGTTCGTACGAATCTCCGCGTTCGTACGAATCTCCCTGTTCGTACGATTTCCAGAGTTCGTAGAGATTCGTAGATGGGGCATAGTTTTTTACGTCCTTCTTACGGAGTTCGTACGAACGCCGTTTAAGTTTTTCACTTTTTTTAAAGAATGCCTTGAGTTCTTCTTATGTCAGACTTACGGCCATCTTACGAGTTTTTGTTCTCGCAAGATGGTCGTACGTGTAACTAACGGCATTCTCAAGTCATTCGTAAGAAGATATTACGATTTTTTGTTGGGTATATTTTGTCGGGTTGCAAAAAAAAGCGCTGCATAATTGCATAAATTGCATAAATTGTGTACGTACACCTTACGAACGCCAGGAGTCGTTCGTCCGAAGGCCATACGAATCTCCGTTTGTACGGCGTTCTTACGAACGCCGCAAGAGCCCTCTATGAACAACTTAATGCGTTCTTACGATCATCGTAAGAATTTAAAGGTACTATGTACCATTTGCATGCCAAAAAATGAAAAGGTTAAATTCCAACGGCATTTGAAAGACAATACTAATTTAGAACTTCCCTAAAAAAAGGGGGGCTTGAAAATGTCTTTAATTGGGAAAATAACGACTATTAGTTGTCGAATCGACTTAGGAGCTATAGAGCCAGTAAGTAATAGTCTGATTTTTCAGACCATTGTGCCGAATGGTCGTACGTTTTATGCTGCGCAAAGATTCAATCAGTTTTTACAAGAAGTGGGTTATTGATGTAGACAAATGCTCATGTATCCTGTACTGCTCATTTTATGTATGTCATTCCCAAAGATGAAAAAAAGCTAGTCAGTCACTCAATAGTGTCTGACAGTGAAGTCTAGCAAGTAAACGGGTTTCCTTGCATAATTTGAATATTAGGACACTGCTAACGTTTAAATTTCACAGATAGGACATACATGACATATTCATAATTCCTGCAAAGTCCTACAGAATTTGATGTTGGCTGCAAAAGGGACATAGTATCTTTAAGGCTTCTAGAATTGTCTCTCGACCCTACGAAACTACGAAGACTTTGCGTGGTCCTTAGGATGTTCTTACGACGTTCGTATGGCCGCCTTACGAAGAGAGGTTTCGTACGAAGTTGAAAAAAATCTTGGACAAGACCATCGACCAGTCTGCGAACTTACGAACGGTCTACGAACGGTCTACGAACGCTGGTTTCGTACGGCCTTCTTAAGAAGATCTAACGAAATATGGTCTGAAAATTGTTCGCACGGCGTTCGTAGCAGTTCGTAATGGTATATGTGACCGAGGCTTTACTTTACACTAATCTGACCTCTTTGAACTACGGAATACTTGCGTGGGGGAACAGTTCAAAATTCCTAATCAATCAACCTTTTCTTATAAAAAAAAACGAGCTATCAAAATAATTAACAATACAAACTATCAAACCCATACATCCACACCCTTTTACTCATGTAAGCTCCTGAAGATACATGAACTCTATTCATTTAACTTGAGTATATTTATGTATCAACTCACTAAACGTGAACAACCCGACCCCGTGTCTCCTAGTTCTGTTTTGAATTATTCAGTCCACTAGCTCCTATCCAACACGGCAAAGCCATTCTTATATCACCTTGCCTTCCACGCGTACTCGAACAGCTTCCACACACAATACGATTATAGTCACCGGACCACTACAGTGCGTCCCAGAAAAAACGAAACAGAGAATTAACGATGTTTTATCATAACTTAATCACAATTATAATTGATAAATGACACATATTTGTAAAGCTTAGATCCTCCTCTTTCATTTGATGCAATTCATATGAGGAGTTGGGTCGCCGGAGGGTAAAGCCTTTGGCGACCGTGATCCTCATAGTGCTCGGCCCATGAACTAGTGTGTTCCGGGGTAGCGGTGTGACTCTGGACGAGTTCAACCAACGAGTCCATTTGGTGAACAAGTTGGTAGAGAATGAGGTGTTCCGTCGGGATTGTGTCTGGGTGTGGTCTCATAGGGGCCTGCAAGCACCCAGATACACTCTCGATGGAGTTCACCTGAACTCTCCAGGGATACATTGCTACGCCCGGACAGTGAAACTTCTCTGCAAATTAACCGTCATTTTTGGTGTTAAATTTATTTGATTAATAAGTGATGTCTTCATGATTCCAATTGTTTCCAGTGTAATAATAAAAAAATAAAAAAATAAAAAATATGTTAGTAATCAGGATTAGTGTAATATATTTGTAGGGCGATGAAAGCTTCATTCAAAGTATGCCAGGGAGGTCTAGGGACATCCAGCTTCTGAGGTATCATGAATGATGTTTTTTCTGAACTCTTCAATGTATTTCAATGTATCGAAATTTATGTATGCATAATTATGTTTGGTGTTTAAATGTGTTAGACGCTTTAATTATTGTTACCAGTTTGTTTAACGCTATTTAAGAAGCCGTCCTATGCCAAGTTGGTACTTTATTTTGTTTTTGGTAACTGTATATAAAAAAAGGGATAACATTAAAAAATAACAGTTGAAGTCTACATAATAAATAAATAAATAAATAATATGGATATTTATATAGCGCCGGTATCCGCCAGGCTCTGACGCTCATCTACTAAGTGGTAGATTATTCCAAAGGGACGGACCAGAATGAGAAAAGGCTCTACCCCTCCCCCCCAGGAACTGCGCGTCTTAGGGACAACTAATTTTGTCTGGGTTGTATAATGGAAGTTGGAGATTAATTAGATAAGATAATTAGTCACCGCTAGTTGTTGCGGAGACTGGGGGTGAAGTTATTATGATACATATACAGATTTATGAGAAGAGGTGTTAATTTTATGTCTTTACCAAGGCAAGTTTATTATTGCTTCCAATGAGATGTTTAATTTTCATGATGAAAATGTTGAAAGTATAACTGTACGGTTAACTTGTCCTTATGAAGATTTGAGAAAAGAGTAGAATTAAGGAATATATACATGTATACAGTAGGTTGTTTGTAATTTGCTTAAACAGGTTGCTATCTATAGCATTATGTACCATTATATGCCATTGATTGTTTTATTATGTTATTAATTATTACAATTACCAGTTGTCTTTGGGATGTCATTGTATTGCCCTTTTAGTGGTTTCACCCTTCCATGTTTGGGAGCAGTTAAAATCGAGGGATGACGTTTATGCCTGCCTTCAAATGAATTGGAGGTCTAGGGATATCCAGCACCAAAGAAGAAGGGCATGACGCCATCCTGACATTTTATTCTGTTGGCTGGGTTATATTTGCAGAGTGGGAAAGATATATGCATTTGCAAGTCTTCCTGGTCAATTGGTTGTAAGAAAGAATAGAGATGTTGTTGTTGCATAATGTAATTATGCATGGTTAATGTTAAGAAGTTATTGACATCACAAAGAGAATGTTAATTGTTATTATTTTAAAGGGACATTCTTTGGTTAAAGTGTGGGTCAATGCAGCCCAAATAGGCGGTGTTGATAGGTAATTGACAAAATTATGATT
Source organism: Mesocentrotus franciscanus (assembly GCA_037976565.1). Lineage (NCBI taxonomy): Eukaryota > Metazoa > Echinodermata > Echinoidea > Camarodonta > Strongylocentrotidae > Mesocentrotus > Mesocentrotus franciscanus. The sequence goes on along the minus strand of CP137668.1, from coordinate 38,575,760 downwards.
TAAAGCAACAAAAATGTTTATTGCCTAATTAAATGATTACCAGTTGCGGGTAATCTAATATAGGATTTCTCTGTCAATTTCGTAAGTTGGCCACACAAATTCATTTTATGTTCATTCAATTTCGCCGATTCTGTCACCGCGGCTGTTATTTTTCGTTCAAATTCGTTTTTTAGCATTTAAATTCATAAAACGATCATTCAAAAACATTTTATTTTCATTCTAATTAAAACGTGTTTCTTTTTCGTAAAATTTTCATTCAATTTAAAGCTAGACGATTCGCGATTACGTAATAGCGTCTTCCGTGAATTCATATTCGTTTCTTTGCATACAATTTCACACGTTTTGCAGACAAATTAAACATGTAAATCTTACCCAGTATGATCATAATTATATAGAACCCCACAAACTTAGTTCCATGCTAAATCCATTTCAAATTGTATGGGTTGGTAAGCAACAAACATGTTATTTGTCCTCACTAGGGGTGTATATCCACTAAATCATCACTATTTAGCAACTGAACGATCATGTGTTAAGTAGATATAACCTAGCCACATCAATATAGAATTAGCATGGAACTAAGCAAGAGTGTCTTTTTATGAATATGCAATGATATAAGTGCATGCAAAGTGTGTGTTTACAGACTCAGTTTATTGGAGTGGCGTACTATAATGGTGGGGGGTATCAATACTCTATACATTGATTTATTTTTTATCTTTTGTTTGGTTTTGTTTTTGATAATTTATTCGATGTTCGTAATTTCTTTGAAGCCATTTATATTTGTGTAAATTATATTTAGTCTGTATTGAACATGTTAAGAACAATCTATGAGTATCAGTTCAATCACAATCACAATCTGAATCGATCACCATCACATTGAATCACAATCACGATCGTGATCACAGTGACAATTACCAATAACTCATTTGTTTATTGTAGATGAGAAACATGTGCATATACCATGTATACCATAGGTTTGTAAAGATAGGCGCAGGGGCGGATCCAGCCGGCGGCAAGGGAGGGGGCCTAAAAAGGGGCCCACTTCGTGCGAAAATTTGAAAATCGTGCCGGTCGATTTTTCGCTCAGGGGGGCCGGGGGGGTATTTTTTCCACCGCCACCCCTTGGGCGCCAAGGAGGGGCCCAACTTCTTTTTCTTTCAAAAAAAGGGTGTTTTTACCTGTTTTTTTGTTGCTAGGGGAGGGGGCCCGGGCCCCCCGGGCCCCCCTGGATCCGCCACTGGGGAGCCCCAACTCAAATAATTATATCATAGGTAGTAACAATTTTAAATATTTTCCACCTTTGTATTTTGGGGAAAACTTACCACAGAATACACTATAGGACTATATCAATATATACGGGCATCTTATAAAAATAGAGAGTAAATGCATCAAAATTCCGAGGGTTGGATGTCCATTCTGTCACACTGGAGTTACCCATACTAATAAATGGAATATTAAATGGAGCAGATAAGACACGTTGACTTTAAAAACTATATTTAAAAAAAATTATCTGGTCCTTTGACAAAATAATACACATTTAGAAGAGTAAATTAATCATTGATGGGCGTACAAATAAATAACAAATAAAATAATTCCATTAAAAAAATATATAATAACAATGTTTAATGTTATGAAAATGTATTTACAATAATTTTTTAATACTTCAGATCGTAAAATTTAAGCACGATAGGATTTGGGGTTATCAAGTAACAGCTAGTATAGTTTGTTATATAAAGAGGCGTCAAAATACTCTCATATCTTTCATGAATAAGTTTGCAGAACAAACTCATTTTCACGGCGAGGTTTAAATTATTTGATGTGTCATTTGTTGAAATATTCCCAACGTGCATTTTAGAATACAACTTTAAAGGGGACTGGCTATGCTGATTTTTACATATGCCTTTTTTTTTTTTTTTTTTTACCTCCAACTATCATGAGTTAACATCGATCCTAATTAAGACATATTTTCACAAATTACTTTCACTTCAATGGAGCCCCTAATTGTTTTGGCCCCAGAGACAAAAATATATGCGTAACACTGGGCATGAGGCATGCTAGTACTTACTCTCATTTTATATAATATCTCAAAAAGCACAACGAATAGGCCTATATATATGAAGGTACTCAATTTGAGGGTGATATCGCGAAAAATATGGGCTTTCATTTGGTATCAAGTTCGAGGTTGTCTATATATAATTCGAGCCCAGTGGCAACTCTGGGGATGAGGCTAAAATCGGCATTGCCCTCATTTTGAATAGCAAATTTACAAGATTTTCGATCTATTTGGATTTATAGCATGTGTGGTTTATTTTTTTAATTAAACAATATTTGATGTTTGTAAAATAACCAAACTGGAAATACACAAGTTCTTGGATCTTGGATTCAGTTCCTCCTAAATACTCCAAAGAAGAGTTTTGACTGGAGGTGGAGACAACAAAAGTGAATAAGTGTTCGTTAAGAGGTTAACATAAAGGAATCTTGCAAATAATGAATAATGAATAATTATAGGCCTAGGCTATAGTTGCCTCATTATGAGCTGGAAAAATAAGGGACGGGAAACTCGCAATCGAGATTCATTGGCCTAATTAACAGTGTTTATTTGAATTATTGGGCAAATGGCAAGCGATAAACTGTTTATCGACTGATAAATGGTGTTTTTCTCACATAGTTTTTCTCGATAAATGCCACACTGTTTGTCAGTCGATAAACATAGTTTATCGCTCGCCATATTACACTGTTTAACTGAATTATTGGGCAAATGGCGCCCCATGTTGAACTTCGTCGATCGATAGTACCGACCCGGTACCCTATATATACCTGCGGCGCCAGCTGTATGGTCGATTCGAGCTAAAATGGCTGAAATTCCGGAGAATAAATTGCGGCAACTAAATCAAACTCTCTCCACGTCGCGTTGTCCAATTTATTGGGTCAAACTCAACGAACTTCAAGGCCACGGAGAGCATTTGCAGCAGCGGGAGCGACATCGCCACTATTACAGAGCCGGTGAAGACAGGTAACTACATACACAGGCGCCTGCACGTGCACCAACAGCGGGCACGCCAACTTGGCCGGGGACGTCCCGGTCTGCCATCGGCCGTTTTCGTCAACATGTGGCCTCCGATGCAGAGGCAGCTCTACACCGAAAGCGACAGACAGTCTCTGATTCTGATGGTTGTTCCCCTGAGCTGAGACTATACGTCTGGCTCCACTGCACTGACCACACATAGCTGCATTACTATCCTGGCTTCTTGTTGTTGTTGTTGAGATTAATCACTTATATGGTTATGTACAGGGAAGGTTGACAAATGTCAGTTTTATTAAAGTCACTTTTAAAGATTTACCCATAGATATCATCATATAGAATCTAGGTCTATAGTATAGGGCATATTACCAGTACCACTTACCATGCTATAAATAATAGTACCCATGAACATGATAGTTGATACCATGCAGACGGTTATTTTTGTCTATAAGCCAAAGAGTAGTCTAACTTTAAGGCAGGGCCAAGCAGCTCACTACCACTTTCCCAGACCTGATCAGACCAGTGAACTAGGTTTGTACATTTGTATATAGACCTCTACATATGATATATGTATATCAATTAGACCGGTACTATAGACTTAATAGTAATTTAGTATACGTGTACGTTAGCCTATGTAGTAGTATGTAAAGTAACTGTAAATTATAGTTTTTTTTCTTCTTTGAATTAAACAACTGACATTGATGATTGTGTCAAGGCTCGTTAACAAACTTGAAAGAAAATTGTAAAAATCTATACACTTCTCGGAGTTACATAACTTTTCAGGTGAATTTACCAATCAGATCACCATCCAACCAATCAAATACAAGTAAATGAAAGCTCCCCTAGGCCCTACCCCTAAAGTAAAAGATTATTCATAGGTCTATCAGTAATCACCATATAGGTAGGTACATAATTTTCAAAATCAAATATACGTTGAAGATAACTGGTCGTAATATCACATTTTAATGGACTATAATTTAGCCCCAAAATCTGAAAATGAGTTGAGTATTTTGTGGGAAAATGATTAAAACAGGTTTTTTAAATAATTTGATGGAAGAGTTATAATCATTTCTCATGAAAACTTACCACAAAATCTCTATTTTCGTTAGGTTTTTGTTGTGTTTCTTTAACCCTAATAAGGCCGGCCTATTTGAGTTCTTAATACGGCCGGGGGCCATTATGGCCCCCTAAGATCTCGGCCGTGAAACGGCCGATCGCAGCGAAAATTTGCATGCATGTCAAGTGAAGTGTATAGAATACTATAGCAATTTCAATTTTTGAAAAATTACTCATTTGCATATTTATGGTAAATTATGCAAATAAGGTCAAAAAATTCATATTTGTACCCATAAATCATATATTCTTCATATTTAAGCTTTCTTTTCCACTACATATATTTGTTAGACCATTTGGAATAATAATAAAAAAAAATTTGGAAAGCTTGGTTATTCCATATGTTATCTCTTGTTTTGATAATTTCTTATGTATTTCATTGTTTTTTTAACTTATGTATTTTATTGTTTTTGTTGTTTTATTTCATTTCTAACTATAATTTAACTATTTTGACCCCCAAAACAAACACCTAAACTTTAAACAAGACCAAATAACCAATGTTTTATCTCTTTTTAGGAAAAATGATGTTTTGTACACAAATCACGAAAATGAGCGATTTTCGGGCCGACATGTTAAGACAAAAGGTCACGTGACTTTGTAACGGTAGGTCCGATTTTCAAAAAAATTATTTTAAAAGATGCGCAAGACTCGAAAGAATAAAGTCATGAAGCGGCGGGGCGTCATCCGTATGCGTTCCCGGACAATCAGAAAAATCGCGGAGGGGGCCATGATGGCCCCGGCCTTATTAGGGTTAAGGGTTAAAGGGCAAGTCCACTCCAAAAATAACTTACTTTCAATAAAAGCAGAAAAATCAGACAAACAAATCAAAAAAAGTTTGAGCAAAATCGGATAACTAATAAGAAAGTTTTGAATTTTTGAAAAAGTATGTAAAACTATGGAACAATGAGAATCACAACACAAATTGCCAAGATGGTTATCAGTTTGTGACGTCATGTCCTCACAACTTATCAATTGCTTTACATAGCTTAATCCCATTAATTTCCCTTTTTATCCCCCAAAACTTGATTTCCCCATGCCTAATTTGCCCAGGTTATATGATTTGTATCATATTGCATTCATATTTCCCCAAAACTGTTATGAATTTGAAGAATTGATACTATTACTATTTTCTGAATATTGTATTTCATAATTATTGATTTTTATATAAATAGTTTATCAAAATTCAATTTTTTCATGATTTAACTGGACAAAATTACTTTTTATTTGTGCATCCACACAAAAACATATTACTAACAATCTAACTTGGATGCTGGTGTGAAGAAATAAGATTCTTAGGGTGAAAATAGGAAATTTATATTATCAATATACAGAAAATAATTAGTGGATAGTGAGGACCATAGAGTGGTGAAGTGTGACGTCATCAAAAATCTATTTTTGGAATTTCTCAATTTTTTCTTCATTTTCCGAAAGACCACCAAAAATAATGTCCAAATGTCGAAAACCAATTTAATATGTTAAGTATTGGCTGAGATATGACCATCTGAATAAAGATTGCCTATGGGAACTCAGTGTTATATTGCTCTGGCTCCTAATGTTATGAGCCAGAGCAATATAACACTGAGTTCCCATAGGCAATCTTTTTATTCAGATGGTCATATCTCGGCAAATACTTAACATATTCAATTGGTTTGCGACATTTGGACATTATTTTGGTGCTCTTTCGGAAAATGAAGAAAAAAATTGAGAAATTCCAAAAAAAGATTTTTATGACGTCACAGCTTTGGTACTCTATACGTCACAGACTCATGAGTGAGCTGCCAATTTGTGTAGTGATTTTCAAAGTTTTTCATGTCATTAAAAATTCATAACTTTCTTATTAGTTATCCGATTTTGCTCAAACTTTTTTTGATTGGTTTGTCTGATTTTTCTCGTTCTATTGAAAGTAAGTTATTTTTGGAGTGGACATTCACCCTATCTAGCCCAGGGGGGCTAGGTTAGAATAAAGATTCAGTCTCTGATATCGACGATTGTTCCACTGAGACTGCGTGTGGCTCCATATACAGAGACTGTTCAAGTACATCGTACAGGTTAGGTTAGTGAGGGGAGGTTTTCGATACACAATACACTTTGTGTGTGATTTCTCATCGCGTGCATTTTTTTCAAGAAAACAGGCAGATAACCTGAAAGAAAGTCGCTATATTTTGATGTTTTATAATGATTTACGATGTTATTTTGATGGTATATGAAGATTAGATATATTTTCTTTCCAATCATACTTTAAAAATATCAAACTGTTAATTCTAGAAAAAAAAGAGGGGGATCGGCTAGTTAACCCCTCACCCCCCCCTTGTGTGTGCGGCAAAAGTTACCGTCTGTGTATAGGGAAGGTTGACAAATGTCGGTTTTATTTAAAAATTCCCCATACCAGACGGTTATTTCTGTCTAAGGCTAGGTTGGCCTTTGCCTCCTTTGAGAGTTTTGAAGATAAAATATTGTCAAACCTGAGAAATAAGATCTTTGTCTTTGTTTCAAGACTCAAGACTTTTTAAGTGTTTAAATTATTTTGAAACTGATCTGCTGATGTGTCATGTTTCTTCTTTTGTAGGTGTAATAATTATTATCCTGATTATGACTCTCAAAATAAATTTAAAGTTACTTGTATTCCCAGCACAATCATGTGAACACACGCAAGGCACTGGGGCATGCAATTAGGATTTGGGAGTGCTATTTCAATTTTCTTTACAATGTTTAATTTAAACTTTAAACATTTAATTTAAACATTGTGATTTCATTACCATTTATTATAGTGTATAGGAAAAATACATCCAGTTTATTTCAGATTCACAGTTCTGATTATGATATTTGAAGCATTGCCAGTGCCATGGCAGAGGAGAATTAATGCCCACCCCCACCCCACACACAAAATCAGGTTGAAAATGTGACTTCCAGAGTAACTGCGAGCCAAGTTAAAAGCATATTTGATTATCATCACATGTATACATGATTAATTTTTACCTTACTGTTTGTCTGAGACTCGTAAGACTTCTCAAACTTCCATTAATTCAATATCCATCAAATCTGTTTCGCTGGTTGTTCTGATCATTCAAAGCAACTCATTTTCGTAGTACATGTTACAGTTCTCTGTTTAGCTTCATGTAAGGCATGTAATTCCGTAAGTGGCAGGTATAGAGAAAAGTGTTTTTTTCTACTAATTTGAATGTTTAAACAAATTATATTATACAAAGTAAGTATGTAAGGATGTGTCTGTATGTGCAGATGATCTGATTCAGTTAAGATTGGTTTTTGTTTGATAAGGAGAAGGTGAAGGCAAAGGCTGCTAAGAAAGAAGCTAAGAAAAGGCCCTTAAATGATGACATCACAGATCTTCCAGAGACGGGTGGTGGAGATGGAAAGCCAGGTGGGAAGAAGAAGCTGTCGGTGGAACGCATCTATCAGAAGAAGAGTCAGTTGGAACATATCCTAATCCGTCCAGATACATATATTGGGTCTACAGAACCATTTACAGAAGTGAGTAATACATTGTTTGAAATGTAGAAAATGTTTTTTTTTTTAAGGTATAGTCTGCCTAGTAAAATTACAATATATTTAAACAATTGGTTAGTGCACAACTGCATATGTAATTTTGTTCATGTTTGCTTTGGGGCTATTGGGGAGTGGGATGATGTTTTCATCACTGTCACTAAACTTTCCCCATGGCCTTTAAATCTTTGTATCCTTTTCCTGCATAGGGCATAGAGGCAAACGAATAATACATTTTGTGCTATCTCTGGATGCTGTAGTCATATGATATGTGTACTTTGCTTTATGCCACAAAATCTTTTCCAAGAATATCTTTCTTTTTTTAAAACTACAGATATATATACATTTAGAGGGTATTTGCATGGCGTTTTAAAATTTTTGTTGCATATCAAATCAAAGTTCATAATAGTTGGTATGTGTACTAACTGCTAATCATATTGTTTGTTTGCTTGTTTGATATAGACAATGTGGGTAGTCGATGATGGTGTTATGGTGAACAGAGAAGTCACCTATGTACCAGGCCTCTACAAGATCTTTGATGAAATTCTAGGTGAGTTCCCTCAAGATATTTATTTGTTTAATGAAACATAGAATAATAGACTGGTAAATACTACAAAGTAAATATTATTCCTCTTTACTTTTATGGGGGTGGGGGGGGGGTGCTGGGGGGCTAGATGGCTGTAGCTCTGCTTGCAACATGTGGAAACCAGAAAACTGATAGTCAGGAAAATAACATCAGCCCCTGGCAAAATCTTGCCTGTTGTTCATTAGCTCAAGTCTGATGGGGATTGTTGCATTATGTAAGAAATGTAAGATGTAAAGCTGAAGATATTACCCATGCTGATTATGTCTGCCAAAAGCCAACAAACTATACTCCTTATTAATAGAACTCAAGCAGTAGTGTCACTGATTGTTCAGTTTGTTTAAATGTAGGGCCAGACTGCTCAATTTGTTCTCCCAGTCTTGTGTTGATCTATTAATACAATATGTTCTGAATTCTTCATTTTGACAGTGAATGCAGCTGACAACAAGCAGAGAGATCCAACCATGAACTGTATCAAAATCACATTGGATAAGTAAGTAAAATAATGCTACTAATAATTCAAGACTTGTAGGTTAAAACAAGGGATGAAGAAAACATGTTTTTTGTGCAATTTTCATTTTTATTTGCCCAAATGTTTTTCTGTTTGATATGAGACTGAAAAAAGATATCAGGTAATCTATCAATAAATGTTAGTTTCAGCCAATAATGTCTCAGTCAGGTTTTAAGTGCTTCAAATGCAATTTCAAACACTCTTATAATATGCATGAGTTATAGTACAGAATACGTGTTAGAGAATTGTCTGCACTTAAGTTTAGTTTATGGTCTGTTTTGAAACTTTTTTTTCAAAATCAAACTCATGAATTACTATGGAACTAAAGGCAATCAACACTCACTTAGAAAATGTAAGATGGAGAGATTATTGCACTGTACAATTATATTGTGATAGAATGATACCCTTTTTCCTGTATCCTTTAATTTTGTTTTTTTAATATCTTACAGAGAGCAAAATCTGATCAGTATCTGGAACAATGGGAAAGGTATCCCAGTGGTTGAACACAAGGGAGAGAAGATGTTTGTACCAGAAATGATCTTTGGTCATCTCCTCACCTCCAGTAACTACGATGATGATGAGAAGAAAGTCACAGGTAGGATGATGGAGCTGATCAAAGAATATGCTTTTCTTTCCTTTTCTTTGCAGCACTTTTATGTACCGATGTTTTTGCATACACATAATTCTGCAAAGTTGGACAAACAACATCTTTTCATTGGCACTTACTTTCGTGGTTGCCCACCTCAGAGGTATACACTTTCAAAAGCTGGATAAATTTGTGAGTTAGAACACATTTGCAAAATCTACCAATATTAAAATAGTTTTCAAAATATGCCATGATGTATGCTGTCAGGAAAAGTGGTGATGGTGAAGGTAATGGTGATTATGATGAGTAGAGTTTGTGTAATTTATGAAATTATTTTTTTTCAAGATTTTAATAATAAGTGACAGGTAGGTTTCTACAGTGAAAGGTGCTGATACCTGCTGAAATTGAGGAGGAAGTTGAAACTTGCAAAAATATATCTTGATGACAACCTGTTTCTATATCATCAATTCCTACTTTTTTCACAAAAAGTTATTAAAATGTTTTTTCTTTTTTTTTCTTCAAAAGGTGGTCGAAATGGATATGGAGCTAAACTGTGCAATATCTTCAGCACAAAGTTCACTGTGGTGACAGCTTGTAAAGAATACAAGAAGAAGTTTAAACAGGTAAGAATGCAGAAATTTTCTTTATTTCTGAGAAGACAGATAAAAAGGAAGAATTAGGATTATACATTATGTATCTTACCTTCTTGTCATTACAATAGACAGTTTTACGGTCCTTTTTAAAAGGATACATGATTATTATTTCTTCTGATAGTATGGAGAGTGTTGCTCATTCATGACACACTCACTTGCATTGAGATAATCCAATGATTTCTGCCTTGTGCATGGTTTATACTGTTAAGTGTACATATCTTGTTTCCTGACCATAACATGTCATTTTATTCTCTTCAGTCATGGCACAGCAACATGTCCAAGACGACCTCTCCCAAGATCAGCCCGTTCGAAGGAACCGACTTTACAGAGGTAACCTTTAACCCTGATCTGTCAAAGTTCAAGATGACGGAACTTGATGCTGATACCATGGCCCTATTGACCCGCAGGGCGTATGATCTCGCAGGAGGCTCCAAAGGTGTCAAGGTCTTCTTGAATGGAAAGCATCTTCCTGTAAGTATGCAATATATTCCACTCTTGATAACCATTATCCATGTCCTGTACAAAACTCCTTCATCAAAGGCTTTGTGTCATCCTCAGTCTTGATGTTGCTAGTACATTGCCTATTAAATATAAACAATTTCTGGAAATGACAGATAGTTATAAGAAGACAATCGGTTAGTTTTGGTACATAATGAGGCATTCGTCACATAACCCCTCCCCCAAAAAAAAAATCAGACTGTAGTGATAATTTTGTTGTATGTTATTGTACACCAGAAATTACTTTAGTTAAAACACTGACAACTTGGATGTAACAAATAACTGCAGAAATAGTGTCTAAAGAATGAAATGATTCAAATGACTTGCCAAGAAAGAAAAGAAAACAATGAAGTGGTATGGCACACAATAAGAGCTCCCCCCTCCCTCTTGCTACTTGGGGTTAAACATACTGGCTTTCCATATAGGTATATATATAGTCACATATTTTCACTTTAAACAAAGAAAGAATTTTAGCTATGTCTTGTTTGATGTATTGCAGGTGAATGGCTTCAAATCCTATGTAGACCTCTACATCAAGGATAAAGTAGATGAGACAGGAAATCGATTAAAGCTCGTTCATGAGCAGGTCAATCCTCGCTGGGAGGTGTGCGTCTGTCTGAGTGAGAAAGGCTTTCAACAAGTCAGCTTTGTCAACAGTATTGCCACAACCAAGGTATGTCAAGCCTCGTTTCCATATGAAGAGTAAACCACCCTTAAAACTGCCAAAAAGGGCAAAGTAAAATGACATAAGTTCAAGGCCCTTCACATTTCTCCATCTATAATATACAGATAGATAACTATGCTTAGCTGACTCTGTCATGAGCAGATACTCTATTTTTATCCCCACTTCTCATTCATTCACACATAAAATAGTTTTTATTTTGGTTAATAGATCTTGTGTGTATGAGCCTTAATGAAAACAAGCTGCATTAAATCTGAAGTTCATTTTCATTGTTTTGTTTCCACTTGACAACCAAGATATTCTCTTCAAGGGAATTCTTAAATGAATGCAACCTACATGTAGCAGCCAAGCAATTATAGGCTCTTGTTCAATGGTAGATTCGAATTGTCCATTGTAAAAGGAACTTAAAGTCAATTGGAAGTGGGTTTTGTTTACTTTATTTATGTAAATAATGCATCCTGCACTCCTTCAAATGTGTTTTATTGATTCTTATTAGGTGGTCTGTCATCGACAGAGCACCTATTGATTTCGTCAGAATTTTCTTTCTTTATTATTTCTTTCTTTATTTTTCTTTCTCACCCTCTTTTGTGCCGGGAATTACTCAAAGTCGGTTCAGCCAATTACTTTCAATTTTGGCACAGTCATAGGTCATTGTCATGAGACGTGACAGCAACATTTTCATGTTCATCAAGTACTCATGGCATTTTGTGTTTTTTTTGGGACATTCAAGTTATTGTCATATCTCCAAAATGGAAAGGTAATTTTCATTCATATTTATCATGATCAAAGTTAATTTTATTCCGGTCAATGTCAGGTCGAAAAACGCGTGCGTACTTTTTAATCAAATACACCAGTTTACGGTTACAACAGTGCACATGAGCAGATATGGGCGCCATTTTAATTTACGAGTAAACAAAGCTGTTTAACCCACTGACCTCTAGAGGTCAGTGGTTTACGTGTAAATTAAGATAGCGCCCATGCAAATATGATGTGAGTGCACAGCCCATAGGCCCACGCAGTGACGCTACAATACATGCGCATCTGAAAACATTGATGACGCAATGTTTACGCTCATATTAAAATGGCGGCCTTAACCGTAAAAGGGTGTATTAGAGTACGTTTCAGGCCATTTTGAGCATTTGTCAAAAAAAAATTAAAATCGTGCACCCGCGCATGCGCACACATTTTCGTTCGTCATGGCCGTACGCAACATAGAATCGCCATTTTTTTTTCCTTTCATGATATTTCACTTTTTTTTTCCAAACAACTTGATACCATGTTTATCTCTTTATGACTATTAATAACGGAATGAGCGTCCATGAGATAAATGTCCATGCACGCGAGCTCTTGTAATACTTAGTATATATGGGCAAAAACACGCCTATACAAAATCCATTATAGCTCTTTGGGATGCAGTGGGACCCCCAATTTTGTTTACATATTTGAATAAAGTATGAGTCGGAGATATGATTTCATGTCTCATTTAGCCATTATAAATATTGTGACGTCATCATAATGGCCTTCGAACTCAAAATAAGAATTTGCATATTATGACGTCAACATATTTATGAAATATCGATTGTATCTCTGGTAAATATTGATCGATTTTCTTCCAAAATTTGATATGTTGTAGCTAAGACAATTCTCTCCAAGCTCAGTTGTGACCATTTTTCATTTTAATGACGTTATCATAATTAAAATTTCAATTAAAGGCCACATGTCAGAAATTTCTTAATTTGCGTGTTATGCCTATGGAAGGTGAATTTCATTCACATCATGAATCTACATGACATTGGTCTTTCAGCAGTATCTCGCTTTTTTTTGCTCTATTTTCTCCCAAATTTTAGTATGTTATAGCTGATATTATAAGCTATCGCAGGTGTGCCTTTTATTTTTTGTTCAGATGTTGGGATCATGTCGAAATTTTCAATTGAAAGTTTAAATTGCGACTATGCCAAGGCCGTTAGTCAGCTTTGCATGTAATGTCTATGGGACATATTTTGGTCTATTGGTTAAAGCTCTCGACTCCTATTCCGGTGACCCAGGTTCGATTCCTGGTGGGTCATTTTTTTTTTTTTTTTTTGACAATTATAACATAACATATATAATCACCAACAATGTAATAAAATGCCTTATTTTGCGTATTATATCTATATGGGAGAGGAATGTCAATAGTCTGGTACAACCCTATGGGAAATCTGATTCCTTGTCGTGTATTATACCTATAGGGTTAATGTCCAAAGTCTGCTACAATATCAAGTGGTCCTATTTCTATGATGCTAGTCTCCTTCCCAGACGTTTATATTTTCCCAGTTATTCAGCCCAGGTATATGCAATGTTTACGTTTCTCAAACAGACATAGAATAGTTTTCATGTCTGTAACTTCTCATTTTCTCTATATAGTAAATATTCAATTCTATTTATGCTGATAATATTAAATGCATCGTTTTCCATTGCATCTCTCTCTCTCTCTCCTAGCTCTCTCTTGCTCTGTTTCCCTTCCCCTCTCTTGGTCTGCCCCCTCTAGGAGAGGGGGCAGTTGCTCTGTCTCTCTATTTATATTCTAGTACATCTCTTTCTCTCTCTCTACTCTTTCTCCCTCTCCTCTCGATCTGTCTCCCTCACACTCTCTTGCTCTATTGCCTCCATCTTCTTCTATTGCTCTGTCTCCCGAGCTCTGTCTCTGATTCTGTAGCTCTTTCTCTACTCTCTCAACCCTCTCACCCTCTTGCTTTCTCGCCTCTGGCTCCTGTTTTCCCTCTTTTATGTCTTAGGATGTTCCTTAAATTTCTCTAGCTTTTTCCTTTGCCCTTCGTAATATTATTTCACCCCTACCATGTTTCCTTATACTATCCTCTCTCCTTTCAAGTGCATACATTCTGATTCCTCTTTTATCCCTCTGTCCAGCTCAAGTATTTTGTTTACATGACTATACCCTGTCTCCCTCTCTCCTTTAATATCTATCTACTGCCATTCATCTCTCTCCCTCTCTCTTCATCTCTCCATATGAAAAAAGCGTCCAGACCACCTCATTCGTCTTCAGTGACGAATTCTTATCTCGTTTTGTTACAATTTTTCAATGCTGTCATTTGTTATCTAGGGTGGACGTCATGTAGACTATGTAGCACATCAGATAGTGAATCAAATCATACAGATGGTGAAGAAGAAAAGGAACAAAGCAGGTATCAACATCAAACCTTTCCAGGTATGAAGATCACTCCCCCCACCCCTCCCCCACCCCTCCCCCACCCCATAGACGAAAGACTTCATGCATGGCTGATTGTCAACGAAACGGAGTTAAGTCTTTTGTCAATTCCGTCTGTTGCTACGGCAGGCAGCCAGTGAAAACGAATTTGTTTAATCAAATTATGGAAATGCAAGCATCACTTTAAACAAACAGAACTTTGTTATTCCTTGCTCATTTTTCCTGATTGAGGTGTCATGTGAAAGGGCAGAAACTGAACTTTCTAGAAATGTGATTTCCTCTTTGAAATTCAGATACCGTCCGTCAAATGATTTTTTGGTTCCCTCTCTTCGAATTGATTTTTATCACTCATGCGTGAAATATGCATCATATGAGTTGCATCAAATGAAAGAGGAGACTCTAAGCTTTACAAATATGTGTCATCTATTAATTATAATTGTGATTAAGTTATGATAAAACATCGATAATTCTCGGTTTCGTTTTTTCTGGGACGCACTGTATATCTTACTGTTTTCCATGTGATTCTTTTCTCTCCTACTTCCCAACCCCTGTTTCTCGATTTCTATGCTCTTACATCATTGAAGATATCTGTCTTAAGCCACAACTCAGGGCTTTATGTATTCAAAGATCAGGGGCGGATCGGGGGGAATGCCCCCTCCCTTTTTTTCCTTCTGAAAGTTTACTCATTCAGAAATGCCTCAGAATGTACCATAGAGCATTTTCAGGTTTAATTAAAAAAATGATAGAGCACCAGGGACTTTAAAAAGTGTTGTCAAAATCGCCTTCTACCAATTTCGGGCTGATTGCACGAATGTGGGTCAGGCCACATGCATGTGCTTCTTTGGTCTTAAATCCTTTTAAAAGTTAAATTTTGCCTCATCCTTCAGTGCTTCATTGTTTGGAATGATGCAATGTATCTAAGCTTTTTTTGTTCAGGATATCTAAGTTCTTTCTGCTCCTTTTCCGCTGCGCTATTTCACAGGCTTAAAGCTCCACTACACTACTTATAGCTACTTGCGCCCTCTATATAGGAAACAATGCCTAAGCGGTGACCGTTGGTCCCCCATGCTGATTTGATGAGATAACCACCTGTCAGTGAGCATGCAATGAGGTCTAATCCCTCTTGGCCAACTAGTGCAGATAGGCTTTAAAGGGCAATCCAACCCTTGTAATAAGTCGATTTGTATGAAAGCAGAAAAATAACAGAAATAGAATGGTCAAAGTTTGAAATGAATCGGACCAATAGTAAGGAAGTTATGAATGTTTGAAATATGAGATCACTAAGTCTATGCGAATCTCAAATTGGTAGTTTGTTCAGTGGATTGTGACGTAGGACGCGGATAACTCTCCCATTTGCCGTGTAGAAAAATATCATTAATATCTGTTTTTCTCCTAAGTTCCTACTCTCTTGGGGCACTACTCAAAATATATTGTAGAAAAGAATAGACCCTCTTGGGCCATGAATTTGGGAAAAAATGAAATTCTTGTCATTTTATATGTTGGAACAGATGGGAAAGTAGTCCGGCAATACATCACATCGACATTACCGCTTCAGCCAATTTGAAGTGCCCATACGTATAGTGATTACAACTTTCAAACATTCATGACTTTCTTATATTTAGTCAGATTTAATTGAAAATTTCATTAGTTTGCTTCTCTGATTTTTGTGCTTTCTTTTAGAGTGGTTGTCTATTTGGGTTGTATTTCCCTTTAAGGAACATTAGGTGTTTGTCTCAAATAGCAAATGAAAACTCGAAGGTTACTAAAACCCAAATGCAATAAAGAACACATATGATGATAAGTATCAAAGAAATTGAAAACAGACTTTCATAAAAAAAGACAACATCCAAATAAACTTTATACATTTTGTATCACTCAATGAGAAGGGATGCGAATGAAATCTAGATTGTAATCATTTTAACGAAGAGAATACTCTAATTATTACAAGCAAAATTTAGGATATTGTACAGACAACAATAGCCTTGTGATCAAGTACAACATATATGTAATAGATATGGCTCAATCGTACCAGACTGAGGAGGTGCCATGGTATAGTGGTTCATTTACTTGACCCTCAATCCAAGAGTTGAGGGTTCGAGTCCCAGCCCAGCACTAAGGTCCTTTGGTAAGACACTAATTCACATTTGCCACTCTCCACCCAGTCATTAAATGGGTACCTGTTAGGATGTGGAAGTCATTGTAGTTTTCTCAGCATTGTGAGCATCTGTGGCGCCTGACTGGAATGAAGAATGTGCATACACAAGCCTTGAAATAAGCGGCCAGGAACTAGGCACAATTTATTTTTTAAAGTTGCCTCTGGTTGACGGGGACTTAACCAGAACCAGAACCAGGGGGCAATATCTGAAGAACCAGGGGCAATGTTAATTTCATAATGCAAATACGATCAATTTTAATAACTTCTTAATCTTAATTCTTAACAAGATCAACAGGAAAGATTCTGTAAATTGCTGGTCTAAGATATTATATTGAAATAAATTGTACTGTATTTTAGGCTTTTTCTGTGTTACATCTACTCTTAAGCTATTGGTTTTATTGCAATGCTGCATCTGTGTTTCACTATTGATTTATTCTCTGTGATCCTAACCATGTGAGTGTGTCACTTGCTGTCCCCTTGCAACGCAACATTCTCCCACGCTGACGCCGACTTTGACAGTTGTTGTTCCCTTCCCTGTCGGCTGCGCACTCATGTTGTTACATCATCTTTTCCTCCCACAGATATAGAAGTTAGGGAGATCCCAGACGGCGCGCCATTTTGTTAACGGCATAGAGCTCTAATTGGGGGTATTGAGGTTTTTCCCGTGATCAAAATAACTGTGATTCGGCAAGTGCGTGTGTCAACTGCATCTCCTGTGATCTGAGCATGGTTTTAAAGTGACTCAGGAACATTGCCTCAGATTCTGAAACAAAATCCTGGATTTAGCTCATGCTGCAATCATAATTATAAACCTTTAGGTCAGTCAGGAATCCCATGACTTTTACAAGCCGATCGCCTGTCTGATTATCAAGATATTTATGATTGGAAATAGAAATTTTGTTTTTTGTTTTCCTAACGGTTTTTATAACACTACAGTCTACAATCTTCATGTAAAATGTTAATATAATTTATTTATAGTTATTTATTCATTAAAAAAAAAAAAAATAATAATAATTTCTATTTATTTAGGTCTATGAAAAATGTTAGTTATGATTGTGTAAAGTTGTTGTTACAAATGTGTTTTTTTATATTGGGATTACGATTAAAGGGATAGTTGAGTTCTTGTTTAAGACCGCAAATGCCTTCAAAACTAGTGCATGGCTATTGCTCTTATTCTTATTTATGACATTTCTAGTGCCTTTTAGGACCTAAAATTGCTATGAAGGAATTTTAGACCCCAAAACGGTGAAATTTAGGTTAAATACGATCACACCAATTCAGCTCACTTTAAAAAAATATGGTGACCGTTAATTAATTAATTAATTGTATCCCCGGGCAGTATGCCGGAGTGTTCTATGGATTCAGCAGCGTTACGCCGCCGCACAGTGGGCCAGGGAGGAACAAAAGTGCGCCATAACTCTTTTTTGGTGATTTGTGTTTTTAAATTTTTTTTCTTGCCCAGTTGAAAGATAATACATTGAAGAATACCTCAGTAAAATATTTAATTCCGGTATGCACAGTAATGGTATAAATTTACTCCTTCAAACTACAAAATCTTACATATTCACAGTTTTAGTGCAAAGGTGACTTATTTTATAAAATCTTTCAATTTAACATGAATTGTTAAAGTTATTGGGTGGTATTCTCTTAAGTTAAGCCGGGACTAAGTCCAGACTAAACAAGAATTTTAGTTCACACTTCTATGGAATGCTAGGTTTCATCTTCCTCCTTCAATATTCATGAGAAAGATAATCTACCAAAGACATTATTGAAAATCAGTTCATACTCATATTATCTTTTTCTACCCATTTCATTGCAAAATTAATTTTTTGGACACTTTTCATTGCAGGATTAAAATAATCTGTACAGGGAAAATGAGTTGGCAACAGGCACTCCATAAAAGTGTGAACTAGTTAAGCCGAGCTTAACTTAGTTCGCGCTATCAGAATACCACCCATTGACATGAAATTGCTCTCACATACCGGTATTCCTGATAGTTCATTTCACTGCATGAATGGGTTAAAAATGGATAAAAACACAATCTCTATAATATATTCACTGAAAAATGGACTAATTATCCATGTTTTTTATAAATCCAGAGGAAATGTTTGGATTTCCTGGGATTTCCGCTTTAATTTTATTACCGACATCTTCTCTGATGTATAAGCTTTAAGTTGATACCAGATTTGGCTGCCGCCTTCTGCAGATTATTATGTTAGAGCTGAGTTTCCTTGCAACATTGCCCCGAAAATGTGTTTATTTTTTTTATTTTTTCGGGGCAATGTGGCAAGGAAAATCGGCTGTAACATAGAAACAGGCTAAAAGGGGCAGCCAAAACTGGTATCAACTTAAAGCTTAGACATCAGAGAAAAAGTTGGTAATAAAATTAAAGTGGAAATCCCTGGAAATTCAGTTCAGTTTCAGTATATTTTCATATTTCACATGTTGTATAATACATCGTTACATTTTGCATGTTACATTTTTTTCCATTTTGTTGTGTATTTATACAAACGAAGAGAATAATACATAAGAATAAGTTAAATAAAAGGAGAAATATGATGGAGCCTAAAGAGAAAGCAATGTTTGTAGGTCATAGGCTCCGGAAGTTATAACAATAAAATAGTCTTGTGTTTTTTAGATAACGTAATGGGATTTAATTGAAACTTATTCTGAGGAAAAGGTAATCATTGGTCATAATTATACTTAGCAATACTTGTACAACGTTTTCACTACCTGTATGCAATGGCAATTCACATAGGAGCATATAGGAGATGTTATGCGCAGAAAATTAAGTGTAGCCGCGCTGGCAAAGACACTGATTGGCAATGACGCCAACATCTTAGTATACCGGTAATAGAACAATACATTTATTTAAAGCTATATATGTTTGCCTGATGATAAGCTGCCACACCCACCCGCCGTAATTAATGCACTGAAAACTCAACAGCAGGAGCGCGAAATGCATAACTCATCGTTGCTAGATCGGACTGACATTAACAACAAACAAAGCACGCACTCCGCACTCCGGCCACCGAAGCACAAGAACATCCCAGCAGGTGAAGGCAACGGCCCGTCACCAGGCACAAGGCTACATTTCAAGAGCAACATAAAAAGGAAAACATTCAGTTTGAATATCGACGATGTTATTAAAAGAACATCATGCTTTTTCTTCCAGTATAGTGTAATTGCTTAGGAGATGACGTTTTAGCTGCGCTTGAACGAATATAGTGAAGTTGATTCTGTGAATTCAATAGGGAGGTCATTCCAAAGCTTAGGGCCCGTAAACGTAATATTTTTTTGAGCAAACAAAGTTCGTGTAAGGGGAAGATGAAAAAGGTTACTTTGGCGAGTGGAATAAGAATGGATTATATTATTTCGCACGAAGAGTGCACAAGTTACGGCCGGTAACTCATTTACAGATAATTGATACATAAACTCTCCTACGTTGTACATATACACATCAGCAATTCGGAGAACTTTGTTATTAAAAAACAGTTGACTAGTATGGGAAAGGAATCCTGCATGATTTATGTTTCTTATTGCCCGTTTTTGAATAATGAGAAGTTTTGCAAGTTGAGCTTTGGTCCCGTTTCCCCAGGCAAGAATGCCGTAGTTAAGGTAGGGTAAAATTAAGTTGTTAAGCCTCGGTCACAAATGCCATTACGAAGTGCTACGAACGCCGTACGAACGATTTTCTGACAATGGTAATTCGGGAAGACAATGGAAAAACGGAGATTCGTACGAAATTATCGTTCGTACGGACCTTTGTGACCGTAGCAGTATACAGAGATAACAAAATGTGGGTTGGGAACTCGTGTTGTAGTTTATTTAATATACCCATAGAGATATATACTTAATAAGGCTAGAGTACGGACTCGTCATAAGCGCCCGTGCAAAGCTCTGTGAGCGCATGGAGGGCGGTCCGCCATTACTGAGAAGGGCAAAACATCGAGAAGTACCTGGATGTCCCATTCGCAACTGTGCTACTGATATGCAATGTGAAGCTTCATTTTTGGGGTAGATTTATCGTTTTTCGAGTATGAAATGTTATAATTGTGTATTTTGCATAATGCATGAACCCTACTCATGCCTCAGTCATGGTGACTGGTGTAGGCCAAGATTAATTGCGGGTGTTATGATGAGGTAAAAGCTATTTATATTGCAGTATATCTTCAATTTGTCTTTCTCTTTGTCAATCTACATCAGTTCGTAATTTCATCCAAAGAAAATGGTGTTTTATTTTATACGAGTCAAGAAATATTTTTGAATAAATGAATAAGTTAGACTCAGAATTAAACAAAGTTTTATGCATAAGGGCCAATGTCTTTCTTATTCAGTTTTTGGGACTGACAGGAACATAAAAGCCAGGGTTTATTGATTTAAAACGCTTTAAAGGCAATATATTCATTTTATGTTTATGGCTATTATAAACAGATTGATACTTATAGATTTAGGATAGAGATGGGTACGTAGATAGCTAGACACATAAATAGATGGATAGATAGATAGAATATAGAAGGATAGGTAGATAACGGAAATGCAGATATAGGACGATACTGAAGATAGGAAGAGGGGGAAGGAGAGAATTATACACATTTATTTAAGAAAATTATGTTAATATGTTATTTACTCATCAAATCATTCATTCAATCATTCATTCATCCATCCTTCCAAACATTCTTTTTCTTCTTCTATCACTCATTTTATATCAAATTCACACCTTATGTCTTTCACCTATTCTCTAGAAAATCTCTATTAATGCCTGAAAGAATAATTCAATTCTTTGCAGTTCACTAGAAATATATATAAATATTCTTTAAAAACAGCTGATCATTGATGTAATAATTATTGATTCACACCACTTTTTTTCTCCATAAATAATATTCTCCTTGATACAGTGTATTTCTTATTTTCTTCATCAACCATTTTTAGAGAATTAACTTGAAATTGAAACTTAAAATGAATAAATGAACCTTTTATTACCACAAGTGTGTTGAATATTCTACAGCATAATAGGCATTTAAGTTTTGACATTTTATCGGACATATATACTGCTATAATACATCACAATTGAAAGGACAGACATTGCAAAAACAACATCTCAGATTTTAGCCCCAAATTTACTAATTACAAAGACATTTCATCGAGTAATACATGTATGCAAACCAGAAATAGTAATTGAGCATATATATTCCCAGTCACCTGTATTGCTATGAAGAACTATAATTGAAGAGACTTAAATCTCAGGATACTGCAATACACTATTCAGTGAAACCTCATGGTAACAAGGTCTTTTGACATCATTATTCATCAGGTATAATAATTTTGAAACTGATTAACCCTAAAATTTACACAGTAGATACTAGATAGCCAAAGAGTGCACAATCTTATGGGTTTACATCTACTGACATTATTCCATATAATTGTTCTGTTATCAAATCTCTTCAAAAGAAGTTTTCCACTTTGGACCAAAATTCAAACCTATGTACAAAAAAGATCTATGGGTGTGTATAAGGTGTGCAATAAGACAAAATTGGGGTTTTCTGTAAATGCGTTCTCTCCAAAGTTGTGTTGAAGTGGGTCAAGCTGATCTTGGCTAATGAGCTTGCTTTAGTGGACTTCCTGCAAGAGAGTCCTGGTTTTTCATCTCTCCTCTTTCCGTTTCACCACTTTAAGCTGTTTCTTGGCATCCTGCAGTTGCTGTCTGGTTATCTTCAGTTTCTGATCAATTCGAATAGAAAACGAATAGTCATGTTCTTTTGTAATGTCATAGGGTTTCTTTGGAGGCACGGGAACACTTTTGGATGTTGTACATCAGCATCAGCATCAGTGTACGCCTGTACGGAAGAAGAGGTAATCCTGTTGAATCTTCCGGTCGCTTCGTCGCGTGGTGCTTGGTTTTGCTGGGAGTCTCTTCAAGCCATGGGTCTGTTTATAAAGAGGATGTCCAGGAAAGATGGTAGGCACGTACAGCACTAGGGTGTATCTCTCTTGGGTGTATTCCTGCATTACAATAAAAGCAAATGTAAACAATGAGTTTTTTCTCATAACATGACAATTGTTCTAGTCTACTATTCATGCTATTTCATATGATTTTTAAGACTGAAACTGGAAGCAGCTTCCAGCCAATCGCGAAGCAGTATTTTATAATGATGTCAGCAAGTCATAAGCAAATCGGATAGAAATAGTGAAGTGTGCGGTGGGCTTTCTATTTTAGGCTAGCCTAGTTGGCCGTTGGATAATGCCTGTGATGTGAAATATGGCAGGCTAGCCTGGCTTAGACCGAAAGCTTCAGTCTCTGATATCGACGGTTGTTCCGCTGAGATTGCATCTGGCCCCTCTGACCGCCTCTATACATATTATTATGGGGAATGTCAACAAATGTCAGTTTTATTAGAGAATGACCCATACCAGACGGTTATTTCTGTCTAGCCTGGCTTTGCCTTTCGGGCTTTACACTTTAGTTAAAATAGACTATTCTAGACTTCTATAATTTTATAAAGAAGTCGACATTTGATTTTTATCTTGAAATTAGATAAGACAAAATTAATTATATATTCTACTATTTCTAGACTTTGCGTTATTAGAATCAAGCTCATGGAGTTAATATTTCCGAGTTGGAATCTCAGACTCTTGGAGTGGCAACTCCAGCACAGCGGAATTTTCCCATCACTGTCCCCAGATCCTTAACCCATGCATATGCCTGCGCCAGCCCGGCGGGCGTGGACTGGCGCGCTCCGCTGCTGCAGGGACGTTAGCTGCGGTGGCTTGTCATGAGACACTACTTGAGTACAGTCACTGATAAACTACATTTTTAGCTCTAAAATCCCCTTAATAATCAATATAACATTAAGAAGAACTTACTTGTGAAAGAATATGCAGTCCCCTTTCTTTCTTCGGTTCGAACAACCAAATGCAACGCACGAACCTGGCTTCTCCTAATTTTTCCCCGTATGTTGTGCACAATATCTTGTCGGGTCATCCGTTTTTCTGCCCTCCTTAGTAATGGCGGCCAAGGCTCCAGGTCGGCACAGCAATTTGAGCGAGTACGCCTTCTAGTGTTAGTAAGTCTATATCTCTATGAATATACCCGTGTTTCTAGAAATCAGTTTGCACAAATAGTTTACATGTATCTTCCATGATAAATCACTGTCAATGTAGATACCAAGAAATTTTGTGGATTCGACCTTGATTAAATTTGTACTGTCTATTAAAATGTTACCTGGTAGGGATTTTATACAATTGCTAAACAGCATAAAGTGGGTTTTACTGACATTTAATGATAGTTTGTTTGCATCTATCCATGCTTGTACCAGCTTAAGCCTCAGTCACAAATGCCATTACGAACTGCTACGAACGCCGTACGAACGATTTTCAGACAATGGAAAAACAGGGAGATTCGTACGAAACTATCGTTCGTACGAACCTTTATGACCGTAGCATTAAGTTCACTATTTACAGTCCTCGGGCGATATTGAGGGTAACGGTGTGAATAGAAAATATTAGAATCGTCTGCAAAGAGAATAAATGACATTATTTCAGACGAATTTCTGAAGTCATTGATATATATTACAAACAATAATGGACCCAGCAATGAACCTTGTGGGACACCACAGGATACTGATCTTTGATAAGAGTGGTGACCATTAATACTAACATACTGTTTTCTGTCTGTGAGATAATTCCTATACCACTCCAAGGCCTTTCCTCGAATCCCGTAATGTGATAACTTACACAATAATATATCATGAGTAATGGTGTCAAAGGCCTTGGAGAAGTCCAGGAAAATACCCACAGTATGAGCCATATTGTCAATAGCATGAGCTACTTTATCTAAAAACATGAGTAATGCATGAGTTGTAGAGTGTTTCTGCCTGAACCCAAATGGGTATCAGACAGAATATCAAAATCAATAAGAAACTGCATTGTTCGAGTATTTTAGAAAGTGACTTTAGCAGAGAAATAGGGCGATAATTCCCAATGTCTTGCGCATTCCCCTTTTTAAAAATTGGAATAACTTTAGCTATTTTCATCTTTTGGGGTACGATGCCATTAATTATTGACAGATTTAGCATATGAGTAAGAGGGGAAACTATTTCACCTATTATTTATTTTAACATAACATTTGTAATACCGTCGTAACCTGTGCTTTTTTTAGTTTTCATATTTTTAACTATATTGATTACTTCATGCTCCAGAATGGGGGTACAGAACATTGAATTAGTGTTTTGCGTTTTCAGGAAATATTGAAAATGTAAATCGGATACAGGAATATTTTGGGCAACATTTGGGCAACATTTCCTCTGGATTTATTTGAAAAAAGGATAATTAGTCCATTTGTTAGTGAATTACCCTATAATATATTATGAAAATTGTGTTTCTATCCATTTTAACCCATTCATGCAGTGAAATGAACTATCAGGAATATGTGAGAGCAATTTAATATCAATAGCTTAAAAACTCCATGTTACATTGAAAGATTTATAAATAAGTCACTTTTGCACTAAAACTGTGAATATGAAGATTTTGCTGTTTGAAGGAGTAAATTTATACCCTTATTGTGCATACTGAAATTAAATATTTTACTGAAGTATTCTTCAATGTATCATCTTTCAACTGGGCAAGAAAAAAAAATAACCAAAAATGAGTTTTGGCGCACTTTGGCTCCTCCCTGGCCCACTGTGCGCCGCCGCTGCGTCATATTCTTGTGTGCGCTCTAACTGCCACATTCCTTGACGGATTTCTTTCTAATTTTGTATGGAGGTGTATCTTGGTATAATCTACACACCTATAATTTTTGGTGATGCTGCCCCCATTGGTCCATCTTCTATAGGGTAAAAGGCCATATTTTTGTGGATGGTTTGTGTGCTCTCTATAGGCCACATTTCTCAAGGGCTTTTGTTCTAATTTTGAATGAAGGTGTATCTTGGTATAATCCTCAAGCCTATAGATTTTGGTGATGCTGCCACCTGTGTTCGTCTATTATAGGGTCAAAGGTCAAATTTTGGTGGGTGTCAAGTGTGCGCTCTGCAGGTCATACTTCATGACGGATTTCTTTCAAATTTTGAATGGAGATGTATCTTGGTACAATCTACACATCTACACTTTTAGGCGATGCTGCCCTCATTGTTCCGCCATTTATATGGTCAAAGGTCACATGTCTTTTATGCGCTCTAACTGCCACATTTAGACAGATTTCTTTCAAATTTTGTATGAAGGTGTGTATTAGTGAAATCTACACATCTTTAGTGTTTGGTGATGCTGCCATCTGTGTTCCATCTCTTATAGGGTCAAAGGTCATATTGTGGTGGCTGTCTTTTGTGCGCTCTAACTGCCACATTTCTAGACTTATTTCTTTCAAATTTTCTATAGAGATGCATTATACTCTAGTTTACGCACATCTGTAGTGTTTGGTGATGCTGTTCCTAGTCTTGACAATAGTCCGAGCCACTAGTGGTGATCTCTATGTCATCCTTTTGTTTCAGGGAGGGGAGAGGGGACCTTTGTCCCTCCTTCGAACATAAGGATGACACAAAAAACGCTGCCACTGTCAAGGGATACATGCGCATTGTGCGGCAATACAGATTGGGATATTTCTAGTTAATAATAACAATACACGGGCCGGCTGGTTGTAGGTATTATAATCAACACGAAAAAGCCAACATTGGCATTGGCTGGAATAAAACATATTAGGCGCTATCTCGTTTTTTCAACGACTGGTTCAAAATTAACAAATATTTGTGGGGCCCCACAAATATTAGAAATGGTTATATTTATGGATATTCTAGCCATCTCTGAACCGATTTTGATCAAACAAAGATGATTTTGTCATTTAAATTGTATGTTCTTTCATATTTGACACTCAGTTTTTCATTATCTCACAAACAAATTATTTTGTGTAGCGCCCTCTGCAACAAAACTCAAACTATCCATTTAAGAACATCAACTTGCACATTAAACAGTATTTTGATGTAACTAAAAATACTGATGAGCAAATAAATAAATAAATCATCAATTTCACGAACATCGGAAATCAGGAATTATCAAGTCTATCCCAAACAAGCATGCAAGTAAGAAAAAAAAGAAAAAAAAGTTTTAATTGATTTACACATGCGTGTACTGTACAGTTACTTTCGTCATTTCTCATGTGATCAACTATTTTTATCAGTGACGTCACATTTTTTGATGCTGCAAAAGAGCTGTTATTTGATTGCTTACCTAATGTAAACAAAGGCTCATATCAACTAATCAGAACACCTGTATGAAGAAAGCAGGCTAGGCAGCGTAACTGGTTTCCTATAACTACGAGCACAAATTAGCACCCCACACCCGTTTGTTTCAAGGCTTGTGCATACTTTATGTGCAGGCAGGCCTAAATCCGATGCCTCGGGTGATGATAAATCTTTACAGCGCTTAGAGACATTGTTGATGTAGTACTAGTAAGCACTATTTTAACTCAGAATATTATTAGTATTATTATCATTATTATGAAGATTAGGGAAAAGACCACCAACTTACTATATTCCTTTCCATGCATATGTTTTCTTCCTGTAGGTCCGCAGTCATATCTGGGTGTTTGTTAATGCCGTGATAGAGAATCCGACCTTTGACTCGCAAACCAAGGAGAACATGACCCTTCAGGTCAAGAAGTTTGGCTCCACCTGTAAGCTCAGCAAGAAGTTTGTCAAAGCAGTAAGAAGAATATTTCTCCTTCTTTCTGTAATTCTTCACTTTACTTACTTGATATTCTCACTCGTGTACAAAATTTATTATCAAAGAAGTAAGGACAAATTTGTTTTTTCTCTTTTACATTTGCTTACTTGATAATTTCTCATATGTGCACAAAGTTGTAGCCTTGAAACCCTCAGCTTTTCAAGGTAGCTATGAAATGAGTTTGTACATATTCATAGTATGCACTATAACAACATGAGATAACATAACATATCTTGTGATTAATTGACGATTCTAAAGATCGATTTGTTCTTAATTTCAGACTGCCAACTGTGGGATTGTGGAGAATATCCTGTCATGGATGAAACTCAAGGCTCAGGTAGAGGAAGAATATTGACTTGATTTTTTGATTGTTTTTATTAGGTGGTCTGTCGGTATCGACAGATCACCTATTAATTTCGTCAGAATTTTCTTTCTTCTTTATTTATTTATTTATTTTTATTTATTTCTCCCCCTTTTTTGTTCCGACGATAACTCAAGATCGGTACAGTCAATTTCTTTCAATTTTGGCACAGTCATGGGTCATTGTCATATACGTGACAGGAACATTTTCAAGGTCATCAGGTCATCGTGACGTCATCCAGGCGCCATTTTGTGAAATCACATTATCAATCATATCTTCATGATGCGTCATCAAAGGTCATTCATATTCACATCACATATACTTCTAATCAAGGGTCAACAGGTCATGTCATCAAAGGTCACATAAAAGGTCATGACGCGCGTGCGTCAAAATTTAAAATGTTCAAAATCACTTTTATTCAAATGAGAGTACGTTTCAGGCCATTTTAAGCATTTTGCAAAAAAGCGCGCGCGCGCGTTTCGCGTTCTGGCATTTTGCAACATAGAATCGCCAAATTTTCTCTGTCATCATATTTGGCATATTTTTCCAAGCATTTTGATACCTTGTTCACCTTTTTTTGACCAGTAATAACGCAATGAGCGTCCGTCAAAGCTGACATCACGCTTGGGCCTGCGTTATCTGTATCCACAATACATGGGCAAAAACATGCCTATACAAAATTCATTGTAACTCTTCAGAATGGATAGGAACTCCCAATTTTTTTTTCATATTTGGATAGAATATGAGTCGGAGATATGATTTCATGTCTCATTTGACCCTCAATTAACTCATGACGTCATCATAATGGCCTCCGAACTCAAAATTTCAATTTGCATATTATGACGTCAGCATATTTTTGAAAACTTGATTGTATCTCTGAAAATATTGATCGATTTTCGTCCAAATTTTGATATGTTCTAGCTGAGACAATTTTCTACAAATGCAGTCACCGCGATTTTTCATTTTGACAAAGTCATCATGGCGTATTTTTGCGATTAAAGGAGGCATGTCAATTTTTCACATTTTGCGTGTATTCTCTATGGGACATGACTTTTCTCAAAACTGGATTCTACATTCCGTCTTTCGCGAGCAATATCTCCGTCGTTTTAGTTTTGTTTTCGCTGAGCTTTGAGTATGTTGTAGCTGAGACAATAAGCTATCACAAGTGTGCCCTTTATTTTTCGATCAGATGCCGGGATCATGCTCATATTTCACTTGCAAAGTGGGATTTGAGAATTCCATTTTCCGTTCACGTGTAATGTCTATGTGGATTATTTTGGTATAGTGGTCATAGCACTTGCCTCCCATTCCGGCGACCCAAGTTCGATTCCTGGTGGGTCATTTTTTTTTTTTTTTTTTTGCCGTCGTTTTAAATTTGATTTTATGATCTTCTTCGACTATTATAACATATTATCATATACAATCACAAACAATGTAATAAAATGCCTAATTTTGCGTGTTATATCTATGGGAGAAGAATGTCAATCGTTTGAGTACAACCCTATGGGAAATCTGGTTCCTTGTCGTGTATTAAACCTAATATAGGGTTTATCTCCCAACTCTGCTACAATATCAAATCACCTTGCTAGTCTCCTTCCCAGACGTTTTTACTTTTCCAGTTATTCAGCCCAGGTATATGCATGTTTACGTCTCTCCCGTGGACATAGAATTGTTTACTTGTCTATACTTCTCTCTTTCTCTATATTAAATTCTATTTATGCTGGATATATTGAATGCATCGTTCTCCATTGCATCTCTCTCTTTCTCCTCTCTCTTGCTCTGTTTCCCTTCTCCTCTCTTATTTTGCCCCTCTCCTTCTCTTGCTCTGTCTCTGCATATATATCTCTCTACTCTTTTACCCTCTCCCTCTCTCTCTGCCTCCCTCTACCTCGACCTCTTGCCTTGCCTCCCTCTTATTCTCTTGCTCTGTCTCCCTCTGCCTCTGCCCTTCTCTTTTTCTTCTCTCTCACCCTCTACCTCTCCCGCCTGCTCTGGTTCTCGTTCTCCTTCTATTATGTCTTGTAATGTTCCTTAATTTTCTATAGCTCTGCCCTTTGCCCTTTGGCCTTGGAACTCAAAATACGAATTTGCATATTATGACGTCAGCATATTTATGGAAAATTGATTGTATCTGTAAATATGGATCGATTTTCTTCCAAATTTTGCTATGTTGTAGCTAAGACAATTTTCTACAAGATCAGTTATCCAGATTACATAACAGACCACCTAATTCGTCCTCATGACGAATTACATTTCTAGTTTTTTTTATTTTTTCAATCAAAATGTAAAATAGATGATAGTTACGACCTTTGTTATTGTTATTTTTTATGCCTCCGCTACAATGTAGCCGGAGGCATTATGTTTTCTGGTTGTCCGTCCGTCTGCCGTACGTCGGTATGTACGTCCCGTTCTCGTGATCGCATTATCTCAAGAACCGATTGATGGATTATCGCCAAACTTAGGTCATGTATGTATCTTGCAGAGCTAATGAACTGATTAGATTTTGGGGTCACGAGGTCAAAGGTCAAAGGTCACATGGCTCATTATGTATGCAAAAATAGCTCGTGATCACATTATCTCAAGAACCGATTGATGGATTACCACCAAACTTTGGTCATGTATGTATCTTGCAGAGCCAATGAACTGATTAGATTTTGGGGT
The DNA here is from genome assembly GCA_037976565.1 of Mesocentrotus franciscanus. NCBI lineage: Eukaryota > Metazoa > Echinodermata > Echinoidea > Camarodonta > Strongylocentrotidae > Mesocentrotus > Mesocentrotus franciscanus. Next base: position 38,545,519 of record CP137668.1, on the reverse strand, counting down.
CAAAGGTCAAAGGTCACTATGTATTCAAAAATAGCTTGTGATCGCATTATCTCAAGAACCCGATTGATTGATTACCGCCAAACTTGGGTTATGTTTGTATCTTGCAGAGCCAATGAACTGATTATATTTTGGGGTCACGAGGTCAAAGGTCACTATGTATTCAAAAATAGCTTGTGATCGCATTATCTCAAGAACCGATTGATGGATTACCGCCAAACTTGGGTTATGTATGTATCTTGCAGAGCCAATGAACTGATTATATTTTGGGGTCACGAGGTCAAAGGTCAAAGGCCACAGGGCTCATTATGTATGCAAAAATAACTCATGATCGCATTATCTCAAGAACCCGATTAATGGATTACCGCCAAACTTGGGTTATGTATGTATCTTGCAGAGCCAATGAACTGATTATATTTTGGGGTCACAAGATCAAAGGTCAAAGGTCACAGGGTTCATTATGTATGCAAAAATAGCTCATGATTGCATTATCTCAAGAACCCGATTGATGGATTTCCGCCAAACTTGGGTTATGTATGTATCTTGCAGAGCCAATGAGCTGATTATATTTTAGGGTCGTGAGGTCAAAGGTCATGGGCTCATTATGTATGCCTATAAGTAGCTTGTGAACAAATTATCATTAAACCGATTGATGGATTGTAATCAAACTTGAATTTAAAAAATTGCTCTATGGCGGAGGCATCAATTTCGACTGCGCGCCGTCGAAGTTCCATCTAGTTTCTTCTCGCATTTCTCCTGTCTAAGAAGAGATTTGTCTCATGTTTATTCTGTCCAATTAGGTAACCTTTATCACGAATCCATTTAGCACATGTTGACTGGTAGTGAGCTCTAGTACATTGTGGCAAATTAAAACAATTTTATCTAAATGTATCTTTAATGTGCTGTCTAGGCACTTTTATAATTAAGATTTAAAAGGTACATCATGATTTTTTGGCATTGTAATTAAAAGAATTTCAGCCTTTGTTTAGCTGCAAAGGTAAGAAAAGGAAGTTGAGACCTGCCATAGTTTTTATACATCATACCTGTCTCTATGAGCTTGCAACTGCATATATTAATTTGGTACAACTGAATGTATACAGAGTCAACTGGACAAGAATTGTCACACTTCCAAGCAATCCAAGATTTATGTCCCCAAGCTAGACGATGCCAACAGTGCAGGGGGCGAGAACTCTTCTGCCTGTACTCTCATCTTGACTGAGGGAGACTCCGCCAAGTCCCTGGCGGTCAGCGGGCTGGGTGTGGTCGGCAGAGAATACTACGGGGTGTTCCCACTCAGGGGAAAGCTGTTGAATGTCAGGGAGGCTTCTCACAATCAGGTAAGAATTCAGGACATCTGCCACATGATAATTATGTTTTAAAGGGAGTGTAGCATGTCAAATACTGGTTAACGCCATCTACGTTTTCTTTTGGACAACTGCACATAAACGAATGGACTTGATTAACGGTAGTTAGCGATTTAATCTCTACTTGGTCAGCGCGCGCCAGCATTTGGTAAACAGACCGAAGTTCTCCTCACGCTTCGGTTTTGCGTATGTTGCACGCACGTGAATGCTGCGGTCGCGTCTTCTGTAGTCGTACTATACCCGATTGGCCCCGAGTAGGGCCACGGGAAAGACACAGTCTCGTCATGCTACACTCCCTTTAATATTTATTTGTTTTTTATTCTATTTTAGATTTTCTAATGTTTTTCTGGAAAATGCTTAGTGTTCCATCTGGATTATGGAGTTTCCAAAATTGCATATCCTACATTTCTTATGCTCTACAGTGTTCATCGCCATTTGTTTTGGGGTGGGTTGGGATGAAATACCCGGGCTGGACCATGTAAGGGAGCAGAGTGAACTCAATGAAAGCTCAGGAACACCAGATCTTTACTTCAAGTCTTTATTGAAGTTTGCATACATGTATGAAAAACCCTGCAATCACAGAGAAAAATACAAATGATAAACATCAGTTCAATGTATCACATTATTAAACAATAAATGCGAAATGACACATGTTCCATTAAACCACATATTCATTTCTAACTAAACAATCCAGGTGTAAAATATCAAACACTTTCTCTTGATTCAATCGGATTGAACCTTACAATCATTATCAAATATACATACATGTATTACATATATTCAAAACAATTTCTGGAAACAGCTAGTCCTTTCTGAATTAGATTCCTTAATTAAACATTTATATAATGCCGTCGACATCTTTCAACCAATTGTCCTAAGTACAATTTAGAAATACATGTACAGAAATTAATGCCTACCCAAAGTAAAAAGCCTACTGGTGGTCACCAACCACTGACATGTCCAGAACCTGCAAGAAACCAGGACATCTTGCCTTAAGATGCCTTACACAGGTCAAGCTAAAGAAATAAACGAAACAGTCATAACTACAAGACCATTAAATCGGCTACAGTCTACACTACTGTCTTTGACTAAATAAAATCAAGTAATCAAAATATTATCAAATTATGTGCATCAATTCATGAATTCCTATTATCAAGAGTTCTGATAAAGAAACATAATTCACTATTTACCGCATAAAAAAATCAAGGTCATTAACCACGTTGTCCTTGAACTAATTTAACTTTCTAGAAGTAAAAGTAACAAAATTCGACATTATACACATACATGCCTTCTTGACAACTAATCTTCTTGAAAATTTAACTTCTTATTACAATAACATTTCATTAACACACTCCACAGAAATGAGATAAAATAGAAACTCACATGGACTTTTCTCTTGGCCGGCTGTGATTACATGCCATGTAATGGATTTTCCAAAAATTGCATCTCCTACATTTCTAATGCTCTACAGTGTGTTGATAGTGTTGATATGCTATAACACCTAGACTTTTCACCATAGTTTTATTTAGCCATCATCCAATAGATATAACCAAAGCAATAGTGCTGTTTATGATGATCCTCCAATTCTTATTAAAAAGTTCAATTTTGTTAACTGTGGGTCTGTGTAATCTAGCTATGGTTTGAGCCATTTTGTAAGGAATAAGGATACATGGTCTACTTATGAATTCATTTGCTGCCATACAATGGACTTTGTCAATCATTGTTGATAGTTAGCACAACCACTGTTTCATGCATCTGTCTGGTTTTCCAGATTATGGAGAATGCTGAGATCAATAACATCATCAAGATTCTTGGTCTCCAGCACAAGAACAAGTATGACTCTCCTGAATCCCTGGAGTCACTGCGCTATGGAAAAGTGATGATCATGACTGATCAAGATCCGGATGGATCTCACATCACAGGTCTCCTTATTAACTTTTTCCATCACTTCTGGCCTCATCTCCTCCGGTGCAATTTCCTGGAACTATTCATCACTCCAATTATCAAGGTATGTTGTTGGTAGTATGGATGGTCTGTGTAGGGGAATCACTGTCTACTTTGTCTTGGACATGATTGCAGTAAACATTTACTTTGTATCTGTTCTGTTTATCTTATTCCTTCTCTTTCACTCTCTGTGTATTTGCCTGTCTGTTCCTATGTCTGTCCGTCTCTGTCTCTCTCTATCTATGTATTTCTGTCTCTGTCAGTCTTTTTGTCTTACTATCTATGCCATCTCAATTTATATATGTACATTCACTATTGTTGATATACAAGCATATAGGCAAACGCCATCTACGGTGAAGAAAAATGAAATTTAAGGAAACAAGATGGAAGGGGGAGGTGATCTGCGGAAATGGAAGCATAACAGTTTTCAACCTATTTTACTGCTCTTTAAAGACATACTTCTTCTCATGATTACTCAGCTACATATTGTGACAAATAAAGTATAACGTGTAAGGCACATTTGGGCTGATATGCATTATTTGGACGGGTATCGTGATCGAGATGGGCAGTGCACGTGGTGAGTGATATTAGGGACTTTTCGATTTGCACGTTGATGTAGTGGACTGCCACATATGCCATTCTTTCAAGGCACTGGCCCGTGCCCGGCAGTGCCTTAAAAGGACGTCACATTACCTTAAAAGGGTGTCACCGTGGCAGTCCACGTTCTCGTCGTGTAAAATCTAAAAGTCCCTATTTAGACTGAGACAGTACGAGGAAGTTGGGTACGATGTCGATGAAGACAGAGAGCGTGTGGAACCTTTAAGTTTATACCCAGCATCATATTCCTCTTTGCCAATTTAGGAAGTTTGGCAAAATTTGAAATTAACAGTTGAAAACTGGCTTAAAAGCCTTAGTCTACTAATTAGACCGTTGTCGTATAGCCCTACCACTAAATTGAAGTTGAAGTTGAAGTATGAATCTGGTTCAGGACCAGGACCAGTTCTAAGGTGAATTAGGCCAATTAAGCCTAGATCTAGCCCTAGATAGATCTAGAGAGGTCTAGAGTCTATGCATGAGAAAGACTGAATTATAAAGTCTTATGAACAGTGAGCTAAATGATGCATAGACTAGACCTAGTCTACTGTTTCTAGATAGAAGTAGGCCTACGGTCTATAGATCTAGACAGTGTTGGATCTAGTTCTACCAAGCCAAGAGCAAGGAGATAGACCAGGTCCAGGACCCAAGTTCAGGATGACAAGTTTACTGAGTCTATGCATGAGCCATGAGAAAGACTGATCGAATTATAAAGTCTTATGAACAGTAAGCTGTGAATGATGCATAGACTAGTCTACTGTTTCTAATTCTAGATAGAAGTAAAGACAGTGTTGGATCCGGTTCTACCAAGCCAAGAGCAAGGAGATAGACCAGGTCCAGGACCAAGTTCAGGATGACAAGTTATTGAGTAGAATATGCATGAGTAAAGACTTTAATAACGTCTTATATGAACAGTGAGCTGTGCATTAATGACTGCAGAGCCAGGTCTATTTATAAGTCTAGACCAGGTCCAAGAAAGTCTAAATCTAGACTGTAGATCTAGACAAGAAAAGTCAAGTGAGCTGCAATGAATAATGAGACATGCATGCAGTTATAAATGACAGGAAAGAAGCAAGGAGGCCTACTCTTTAAGGTCTGTTTGGTGCTAGACCCATGAATGGTCTTAGTCTAAAGAAGATCCAGTCTAGACCAGGTCCAAGTTTGATTCTGAATGAGCCAAATTGGGATTGTACATTGATCGAGCTACGTACAGCCTATTATAAGGCAAGGAATCTTAGACTACACTGATCAAGAAACAGGACTAGACAAGCTTAGGTATAGGACCAAGCTTTACTGCAATCAACAGAACATATTGTGAGAAACATTTGGATCTTGTGAAAGTCAGTTTGCAATGTTTGATGGAGCAACATAATCAGGATTCTCAGGTGCAATCGTTGGTCCATGAAGGACAAGGAGGACCAAATGTTAGACAAGATATGGATGAGAAAGACAAACAGAGTCTTGGTGGGCTGGGAGCAGAGTTCATTCTACCAGATGCAGTACAAGGTCTAGGAGAAGGAGGATATTCCTTTAATGATCACTGTGATGACCTTGAACCATGTGATAGTATTTCCCAATTAGGAGTCCCAAAGAGAATGGGGCAATCATCGGTAGCCAGTAGTGAAGGGAGCATTCAAAGCAATATGTCTCAAGCTAAGGTAGAAGCGGTTACAAGGCAAGCTGAGCTGCAAATAAGAAGTGGACGCTTACAAAGAAAACAAGCCTTAGAAGAACAAGCTCAACTGATTCAGAGAGAAAGGGAGAAGTTCGACTATGAAACAGAGATAGCAGCAACAGCTGCTAAAATTGCTGTAATCAAGCAGTTAGAAGGAGAAGTGATACAAGAAGGGCAGATAGAAACAAGCCATATGCATCCTTCATCTAATATAAGAAATGAGCCACAGACTAGGCCTATTGCCCAATCTATGCCTAGACAAGAGTATAGACCGGAGCATAGACCGGAGCAAATGAACAGGAAAGCTGGTCACACATCAGTCCCTGCAAGAATTGAAATTAATGAGAATACGAGGCAAGTGCCTAGAGGATCAACTCGAGTACATCATAAGGCAAGATCTGAAGCTAGTGACTGGATTGGAGTACAGAGGCAGCAAAACAACCTAACTCAGTTGTTGCTAGAATGCCACATGAAGTCGGCATTGCCTCAAAGACAAGTTCAGCCATTTGATGGCAATCCTCTGCAATATCACACATTTAAGAGGGCCTTTGAACACGTCATCGAGTCAACAACAACAGACTATTCTGACAAAATATATTTCCTGGAGCAGTACACAAGAGGCCAAGCAAATGAAATTGTTCGAAGCTGCATGTTTGGTGACCAACCGATGCAGAATTTCATGAAGGCCAAGTCACTATTGGAGGCAAAGTTTGGAAACAGGTACTTGGCTCTTGACGCAATGATGAGCAAGGCAACTGCATGGCCTATGGTGAAGGCGGAAGACGGTGAGGCGTTACAGAAATACTCCTTGTTCCTTACCGAGTTAGGTAACTTGGCCAAAGATCTTCATCTTGAGCAGGAAATTAATAATTCCCAGACAATAAGAATGGTCGTCATGAAGCTTCCATTCAAGAATCAAGCTCAGTGGAGGGTTACAGCAGACAATTTACAGGAGGCAAATACATGCATAACATTCCAAGATGTTGTGAGATTTGTTAGCAAGCAAGCTCGTGTGCTCAACAATCCTGTGTATGGGGACATCACAGGGTCAGCTCCAACCACACAAGGAGAGAGTAAACAGACCAAGGCTAAGTCTTTTACTAGGCAGAGCTTCAACACGAACTTCACAGAGAAGGTTGTTAAGCCAGATAATTGCATGTACTGCAAGACAGCAAACCACAGCTTAGAGCATTGCGAGAAATTTGGAGGCATGCCTCATGCAGAGAGAGTGCAATTCTGCAAGTCCAATGGGCTTTGCTTTGCATGCTTGGAGAAGTCTGGACATCTGGCAAGGAATTGCATGAATAGACTGACATGTAAAACATGCAAGAAGAAGCATCCTACTATGTTGCATAGACAGGAGAATATGACTGCTTCAAATAGCCAAGAAAGGAAGTTTGAGGAAAATGCCACTACTGCTGATGTAAGCATGCTGACAGGTGTTACAAGGGAAGCTGACAATGTAAGCATGCCGACGGGTGTTTCAAGGGAAGCTGACAATAAACGGTCAATGACAAATAACAGCAGTGAGTCCAATATGCTACCTGTTGTTATTCCAGTGGTAGTCCGATCAAGGGAGTCTAGATGTCAGATGCAGACGTATGCCTTCTTAGACAACAGAAGCAATGCAGTTTTCTGTACGGAGGCAGTCAGGAAAGGACTACAAACAAGAGGACAACTCACCAATATCAATCTTCAAACAATGACCCAAGATAAGGTGATAAGATGTCAAGTCTTGAAGGACTTGGAAGTTATGGATCTAGAAGGAAATAACATCATAGATCTCCAGGAGGTGTTTGTCCAAGACACCATACCAGTGAGCAAGAAGGAAATCCCTACGGCAGCTCACTTTAAGGAACATTTGTATCTCAGACACCTGAACCTCCCTGATATATCCTGTGATGTCAGTCTCCTTATCGGAAACAATGTCCCAAGAGCTGCAGAACCATTAGAGGTCGTTAACAGTGAACATGGTGGACCATATGCATACAGGACACTGTTGGGATGGGCAGTAAGTGGTGTGACAAAATCAGGTACTCCAAGGAAGATATCTTCACATCGTGTATCTGTGAAGAAGGACATTGACCAGCAACTAATCACAATGTTTAACCATGACTGTAGTGAAAGGGTTGCAAATGACAAGCCAGAGAAATCAAGAGAGGACCAGAGTTTCGTGAGAGAAATCAAGAGATCGACAGAACACATAGACGGCCATTATCAAATAGGGCTACCTTTCAAGGATATGAATGTGGTGATGCCTAATAATAGATCACAAGCCGAGCAAAGGGCAACAGGCCTTCAGAGGAAGTTTGCTAGACAGCCGCAGTTCCATAGAGAGTATGCAGGGTTTATGGATAAGGTGCTGAGCAAACAGTACGCTGAAGTAGTACCAGAAGACGAGCTCCTTAGAGAAGATGGTAGGATGTGGTCTATTCCTCACCACGGTGTACATCACCCACAGAAGCAAAGAATTAGAGTGGTGTATGACTGTGCATCTTCCTTCAAGGGCCAGTCACTGAATGATAATCTTCTACAGGGGCCGGAGTTCACAAATAGTTTGGTGGGTGTACTAACAAGGTTTTGTCAAGACCTAACAGCGGTAATAGCAGACATAGATGCCATGTTCTCACAAGTGAAACTGCTAAAAGAAGAAAAGGATCTACAGAAGGAAGGTCGCAATAATGGCCCAGAGGTCCTAACCAAGTCCAAGGAAGAATGGCCAAAGGCTGTAGATGTGTCCATATCACAGGAAACTGAACGTCTTGAGGTAAAGAAAACTTACATGGCAGGAAGAGTTGATACTGCTGATGAAGTTCAACCTGTTGACAGATTGCTGAAACATTATTCTGAATGGAATAAACTCCAAGGAGCAGGAGCTTGGTGGCTCAGACTATAGGCAAGGCTGCTGCAGAGAACCAGAAACCTAGAAGCAGATGTGCAGCAAGATTCTGCATTAACGGTTCATGACGTAGAGAAGGCTGAGAAGGCAATTATTTCCTACATTCAATGGCAGAATTTCCCAGGGGAAATCACAGATGGTAGCAAAGCAAAAGGTGTCAATCAGACTAAGAGATCAGCAATGAAACGATCACATCTTGAGGCTACTAAGTGTTGGAGGGAGATTGAGAAATGCCAAAATCCCAGAGAATGCCAAGCACCAAATAATACTACTGATGGCTGGAGTGGAGGACGTGTATCCAGACAGCTGAGGATTGGTGCCAGGTGCCCGACTAAAGATGAAGATGACAACATTAACTAGAGCGGTGACTTAATTGTGTTTGTTATTGGAGGCAGAATAAGCACAAGTGGAAATCTGACACAAAGTGAATGTGATACCTTTTTGTTGAAAGTTTTGATGGATCATTTCGCAAGTATTGGCATGAATTTAATTTCTCAACCAGCATGATCAACGGTATTCATCGCGTTGGATGGATCAGTTGGAATTGTTGTTTGAATATGGGTTAATTTAATTGTTAGATACTGGGTGCACGACTTGCTCTGCCCCAGTAAATGAATCCGGTATTGATACCGAATTCATAATTTGTGATCGCTTTGTGTGCTACAGTAGACCAGGATCCTTAAAGTTTATATTGGAATAATTTTGGATCAGTTATTGTTTTATGAGGTGCACGACGTGCTCTGCCTCAGTGAATGAATGCAGTATTGTTGCTGAATTCATGAAAGATTAAAGTAGAGACTTCATCTAATAAAGGAATGAAAGAATTTCACAGGATTCATCAGTTTAAATGAGTTTGTTTTTATGAAATACAAGCACTGACTCTGAATTGTTGACACTTATTATTGTGCAACGGAACAAGGATCAACCAAGCAACGCAGTATAATATCAAGTTTTAGCTACATGTACCTGCAGGTTTAGTACAAGGAGAACTATAGTAACATTTAAATGGAAAACTTCTGATGCCAATTATAATGGACATCTTCCTGCATTTATTCAGAAGAAAGAACTTTGATGAGCAGAGGACTGTGATATTTGCTGAGTTAAATTGAATAATAAATATGTACCATCAAGAACATTAGATGTGACTGAAGAACTGAAGTTTTATCAAGAAATTTGTAAATTACATTTTCATGTAACATGCATTTCATTATTTTATTTGGCATAACCGCATAAGAAGGAAGGAGATTAATTTGATGTATTTTAGTATTGAATACAATGTTCTTTTCATCATTTTGTAGTGCTTTTAACTGAGACGTATATGTAACAATTGCTTGGATTACTGTTCTTTTACTTGAATGTAAAATTTGGTGCACCGTAAGCATTATGATCAAAATATTAGTTTGTTCCAAGTGTATTTGACATTTACTCGAACAAGTAAAAGGAAGATAAAAGGTGTAAGTTGATCTATTGGAAGAATAATGTTTTCTTTTTGGGGGAAGGTTATTATGTACATGTACATTATGTTTATGTGCAAAGAAAAGTGCATGTACATGTATTAGGAGTACCTTTTATTAGCATCCAGAAGTGGCATAAGCAAATAATTTTTGTTATTGTCAAGAATCACATTACAAGTACAATTCTTGATGTTTAATAATTGATACAGATGAATCACTCAAAGATGGGTATCGAGAAAACGGTAAAAATTTGAAATGTTTGTGTACTTATTGTTGTTTTAAAGATGATCAAACGTTAGTGTCATTGCTATACAAGGAGAAGCAAAATTTAGTGAAAGTGCTCTAATGTCAGTTGACCTCTTTTTGGATGCATTCTAATTATAGTTAAATTAGAACCCTTATGATTTTGTTTTTAAAGGTTTTTAAAATGTATTATAACTTTGCAGATACATTTAGAGTTTGTAGTTATTTGCAAGAAAAGAAAAAGAGAAGAAAAACGAAGTTTAAGGAAACAAGATGGAAGGGGGAGGTGATCTGCGGAAATGGAAGCATAACAGTTTTCAACCTATTTTACTGCTCTTTAAAGACATACTTCTTCTCATGATTACTCAGCTACATATTGTGACGAATAAAGTATAACGTGTAAGGCACATTTGGGCTGATGATATGCATTATTTGGACGGGTATCGTGATTTGAAATTAACAACTATCTTATCCTTGTTACCTTTGAACACTGTAAACAGTTTGATTAGTCACTGTATAACAGGGAAGACATATTAGAGCAATTATCTCATACTTAATATCTCTCTCCATCCTCTCGAAGCCTATGAATAGTAATAACAGTAGTCATAATAAGAATCAGTGATAAGATCGTATTCGTCATGACATTGTAGGAAAAATAAAAAAAGTAGTTTATTGAAATCCCTTATGCAAATGCTTGACATGAATTACAAAACATAATTATTTTTCACCTGGGATTTGCTCATTACTTAAGAAGAGAACATTCAAAGAAGCTAATAAGTGCAGGCACTTGCTATTTATCAACTAAATGAAATAAATCATACAATTTCATTTTTGCTTGCCAAAACTATATATGGGCTTTGATCCTTGACTGCCACTATGTCATTTTTTCATGTAGTCATACAATGAGCTTCTAAAACAAAGGAAAACAAATTCTAATTCTAAAAGTGCATTCAAGGGAAGGGATCATATTCAGTCACGTTTATTCTCTATCTGTATGTTCTATATGTTAAGGTGAGCAAGGCCAAAGAGATGACATTGCCCTTCTACTCCCTGCCTGAGTTTGAGAGATGGAAAAATGGAACTGACAATTGGAAATCCTGGAAAGTCAAATACTACAAAGGTTGGTTACTATACTAAGTATATAGTGTACTTAGGATGCAATAACATTTGTAAGGTCAGTTGAAATCAGTTCAAGTGAGTGCTAATCTTTGATTATGCTCTTTGGCTCAAGACGATAAGTATCTTGTTTTATGAAATCTTTTCTGAACCCTACATTACTTATTAGTATTTCAGGAATATTTTGTCTTTTTAAAAATATGTATTTACCATCGTTGATGATCGGTATAGATGCAGTTTTTCCATGATATTCAAAACTTGAATTGCTGAACATTTAACAGAATTTGTCAACTTTGCTTGAAGTCCATTTTAAGATTTTTTTTTGTGCATGTCTGTGCCATTTTCTAGGTTTGGGTACCAGCACAATGAAGGAAGCAAAGGAATACTTCACTGATATGGAACGTCATCGGATCCCATTTGAGTACACTGGACCAGAGGATGATGCTGCTATTGTTCTTGTAAGTCTTCTGTTGATATGATTAGTGGTAGTTGCATCATTCGGTGGTGGTGGTGCATTTGATTGTATCATAGTTTTTATTGTGACTTCCTATTATATGCAAGGAGCTTGTCATTAATATTAATATCAAGTGTATTTTATAGGAAACAGTATTTTTTTAAAATAGGGGGTCTTTCAATATGAGTTTTACAAATAATTGTGAAAGATCGGAGGCCAGTGTGAAATTTAGCTAGTCAATTCTCTATGAACTCTTTTAATGTGAAGCTATCTATAGATGAAAAAAGTTCCTATGATTTATTATCAGCAGCAATGAATTACTCTGAGATTAATACACATTGTGTGCATAGATGTCACCCATTGAAAGGGCAGGCTGAATGATAAGCAGACAAAATTCATATACTTTAGGATGCAATGAAATTTTGTTCAGCCTGTTTGTTTGCTTACAATTTTGTAGGCTACTGTTTTCTTGGATGATTTTATTTGTATGCTGGTACAGGCATTCAGTGAGAAGTGTAAGATCCATGTAAAGTAATTAGTTTAATTGATATCATATACTTGTATTACTTCTACAGGCGTTCAGTAAGAAGAAAGTGAAGGATCGTAAGGAGCGGCTGAGTGAATGGCTGGAGGAAAGGAGCAGAAAAGAAACTGGACTTGGGGAGGTAGGATAATTAAGTAATATTGACTGCCTTCAGGGCAATATTGCCCAGACCGAAGGTGATGGCGATATATGACAAGCCGTATTGCCCTGAATTAGGCAGTCAATATTACTATTATTAACAACATCAGACATCTAGAGCAAACAAGAAACTTTTAATATCTTATACTCTTAAATTATGTAAAGTACAATAGCCTTACACTGCACAGGGTTTCCTAGCATGAAAAGTTGCAAAAACGTCGTCAAACCAGCACTTTGCATCCAGTGCTTGATAAAATTTTCGATACACTGCAAACAGTGTGCCTTGGGTGTGATTATTACGTCACAATAGAGTGCGCGCAATGTGCGCAGGGTCTCATACGCGTAATAGATGCGCAATGAAAATTACATAATACCCGGATGTTGGCTCTATATTATTGCCCTCTGGTTTAACATGCATTTTGCCATTGACTTTTCTGATCGGGCAATATATTTTGTCCATTGGTTAACTGTGTATTAATATTGACTGGCAAATTACACACAAAATCCCATTGAATTTGCTGAGCAGTCAACTTTTTTTTTTCGTGCGTAGTTTTGTTGGCTTACCAAATAAACTTAGAGGGCAATACAATTTAAAAATTGCCCTGCTCAGATGTCTGATACGGTTAATAATTACTGTTATTTACCACAATAAATCATATGTATTACCTATTATTGCTTAGTCCTCCAGACAAAGCAGTCATCGAAATAAAAAAGTCACAGTTGTGCATACCCCTAGACCCTGCTATACCCTTCAGTCACGCACGCACTACGATCGCATGCAAACTTCCTCTCTCTTTTTCGCAGTTATACGGTAAGGAGTACAGATAAGTCACTAGCGCTAAATTGGGAGTTTTTTGCTCCTCGCAGTGTTTTTGGGTGCTTTCTTTCTGTCATTTCCAGTTCCAATTTGTTTTTGTACATTTTGGTTCGGTTTTTTTTAACCCTCAGTCACTTTAGTTTGGCAGTAATTAGTGTTCGCTTTTGCCAAGTGAACTTCCTTTTTTGAGTTCAGTCCCGGGCACAGTTTTTTGTGTACCGGGGCTTTTCACTGTGTGTGTTAACTTGAATGTTACAGGATTTCTTTGTGCATACCTCGTGGGTTGTTAAAGTGTAGGTTTACGGTGCGGCTCTTTTGTTTGAGCTCGCTGTGCGTTAAGTTCCTTTTGTTGACGCTAAGATAAGTGTTCTTCCCTTTCGTAGCTCTTTTGTTTGCTACGCTAGGGCTGTTTTGTTTCACTAGTTTTGTCTTTAGTTTGTTTGTTTTAAGAGATAGAATAAACGGATGTGTAGCGACGCTATTGTGGCTTTTTTTTTTGCGGTCGACGCTAATTTGGTTTGTCGATTTTTGTATTAGTAACTGTTGTTACTTTTCCTTTATGGTTCGTTTAGAAAGCTTGTTGTTGTTTTGCTTTCTTTGGAAAGTTTATTTTGTCCTATCCACAGGTTTCCAATGGACAAGGACTCTGGATTTAGAGTGGATTCACTCCCCCCAATTACGGCTGTCGTTACCGCCTCACTAGCGAGTGAGTTTGGTGCGGCAGGAGGGGGGGGCGTCTTGAGTACAGGCTCAAGGCAGGTTGCTCCTCGCACCGGGTATCTTTTGCCTGGTGTGTCAGGAGTTTTGCCCTGTAGTAAGTTACCAACGGATACCGCGTCCAGGCCAGCCAGCAGGCTGCGTTCCGGCGCCAGTATGTCGAGGTCTAGAGATTCGATTTCATCGAATAAAGAGACTCCTACCAGCGGCTCTCCCCCTCGCGGGTTACCTCGGCTTGTAGAGGCCCCGGGCTTCACGGCCCCTGGCTCTGTTGCAAGGCAACAGCCGTGCAAAGCACGAGCCGTGCATTCAAGCAGGCCCCGGTCACACACCGACCGTACGGGTCTCGCTGGGGTTTCTCACGAAACTTTGCAGCAAGCAGGCCCTGGTCACACTGACCGTAGTGGTTTCGCTGTAACTTCTCAGGAAGTATTGCAGCGTGAGGACCCGGTCACACTGACCGTGCGGGTTTTCGCTCAAGTTTCTATAGAAGCAGTGAAGCAAGACGGCCCGGGTCAATCTGACCATGGAGCTAAGCTTAAAGACCATGTCCGAACTGAAAAATGAAATGGATAAATCATATATCAAACTGAAACTTATGAGCCATACAATACATTTATTGCTCCTATTTGCTCACAAAGTGTCATGCAGAGGAGAAATAATTGCTTGAAAGCTTAAATTCAAGACCATCAAAACCCGGAAATAATCTCACGAATATCAACCAGTTGCTTCCTCGCGTGTGTTTACGTGCTGTCAAACATGGTATGTAGACCCTATCCCTATATCACTTTGTTTTTTTTCGTTTTAGAGTATTACATTAGAATATTTATAATTATCGGACAGCTCTATTAGTAAATTAGCTAAATCAATGTGAAATAAACTTATCAGATTCTCTGAGAAGTTTGCTATCATGAGTCGATGAACGGACGGTAAACGTAGGATGCATGGCATATGGTGGCCAGCCGGGTCGTGTGTACGGACATGCACTCTTTGCCTTTGCCATTTGGATTTAACAAAAGATATTTATTAAATGGCACCGACCATCATGCAAATTTGTGCTTTATAATATTGTCAAACAAAATTCTCAAACGATTTGTCAAATATAACTGGTAAACTTCTTCAAAATCAAATTGCCGTTTTTTCCGGATACGTACATTGCACTATTGGGACACACAACATCTTGCATCTGGATACTACGGGCGCGGCCAGTCTGCGCCTGTGCGCCGGCTTGCAAAGACATGGAACTATGGTGCATGTATCCTCCGGGCAAGCGATGTCTATATAGACTATATAATTATAGACCGAGTCTAGGCCTACTGTTAGTTACTACAAACTTTTGAAAACCCTACAAATATACAATTATCAAATTCACTCCCTTTAATTTTCGGATTTAGGATATAGACCAGTTAGACTAGTATAGTCTAGTCTAGTATAGGTCTAGACCTTGACTAATTAGTTCTAGTTGTACTTGTAAGTTGTAGAATTGTACATTTGTATAATTGTAGAACAGTTTCTTCTTGAGCTGAGTCATCCCCATAATTAAAAGGGCCAAAGCCAAAGGTATAATTGAATTAAGACCCTTGTCTGACTCCTGGCCCAGTCCCAGCACTAGCAGTAGTTGTAACTAGTACTAGCTCTTACATTACCGCTATAAACAAGTCGATTCAACTGCGTACGTGGCTTGAAGCCTTGACACCTGGCTTGAATGGAGAAATTTTCGCTACCTAGCCGTAGAGACGTAGACCATAATGATTGATAATGACTCCGAAGGAGAATTGTGGATGAGTGCTATTTAATTGATTTTTAAATAAAAATATTAAAAAACACAGAGTACAATATGTCTGGACAAGCTCATCATAGAATATTCACATCTATCACAACTATAATAACAGAGCACCAGTCTTCTTATAGTTCTGGCTCATTTTTTCCCCAGTATTTTATTCAGGATAAGCGGCTAATGACACTTTTGTTGTTGAGCTGTGCAGTACCCAATTGTCATTTATTTTGTTGTTTTCTTTTCAGTTTAGGTTAATTCTCCTTGCATTTTTTTTTTTCAGCAAAAAAATGTTTAAATCATTGGGGTTTAATAGCTTAGCTAACATAATTTTCAATAGAATTTCTAATTTTTTCTAATAATTATTGCCCACCCCAAAAAAGTCATATATATTATGATCCTTTTCATTTTCTGATGAAATTAGGAATTTGTTAATTTAAAAAAACTAATTGGTAATATTGAATAATGTCAAAACTCACATCTAATGCAAATTAGCATCACGCTAGTATATATATATATATATATATACAGGCGCGTACGCAGCGGGGTTATATGTGTGTTTGGGAGGAAACCCCCCTCACTTTTTTCAAGTGTAAAAAAATAATACAAAATTGGGGGCTAAAGGGGGAAAACAAAACTGACCTAACCCCACCCCCCCCCCCCTGCTTATTCAGCGGCCTGCTGAGTCGTTGCGTAATTTTTCCTCAAAAACTGCACAAAAAACAAAAATGTGCTCTTACCCCCAATATAAACAGGCGCGTAGGCAGCGGGGTAAACCTCCCTCAATTTTTTGTTTATGTGTGTGTTTGGGAGGAAACCCCCTCACTTTTTTTTCAAGTGTAAAAAAAAAATTGGGGTTAAAGGTACTATGTCCCATTTGCAGGCCAAAAAATGAAAAGGTTAAATTCCAACGGCATTTGAAAGACAATACTAATTTAGAACTTCCCTAAAAAAGGGGGCTTGAAAATGTCTTTAAGTGGGAAAATAACGACTATTAGTTGTCGAATCGACTTAGGAGCTATAGAGCCAGTAAGTAATAGTCTGATTTTTCAGACCATTGTACCGAATGGTCGTACGTTTTATGCTGCGCAAAGATTCAATCAGTTTAATTTTGGCCATTACAAGAAGTGGGTTATTGATGTAGACAAATGCTCATGTACCCTTTACAGCTCATTTTATGTATGTTATTACCAAAGATGAAAAAGCCAGTCAGTCACTCAATAGTGTCTGACAGTGAAGTCTAGCAAGTAAACGGGTTTCCTTGCATAATTTGAATATTAGGACACTGCTAACGTTTAAATTTCACAGATAGGACATACATGACATATTCATAATTCCTGCAAAGTTCTACAGAATTTGATGTTGGCTGCAAAAGGGACATAGTATCTTTAAAGGGTGAAAAAAACTGACCTAATCCCCCCCCCGCTTATTCAGCGGTTGGCTGAGTCGTTGCGAAATTTTCGGTGCAATTTTCAAATGTTAAAACCCCCCGTTGAAAAAGCCCTGCGTACGTCACTGTATATATATATATATATATAAAGAAAATTACACACATGTCAACAAATTCTAATTCAAGATTATTCTTATTATTGTCAGAGGTCTCTTGCCTTTTATCTTTCATAGATGACAAGATGTCGAGGAGTCCGGAAAGCAATATAAATGACACAATGGAGGATTCAAGAGGAGCTGTGCCAAGAAAGACGGCCAAACCTGTTGGAGGATGTAGGTGTTTTTTTTTACGCAGGGTGTAGCAACACCAATTACAATGGATACAGCATCTATGAGTTACCCAAGCAAAAAGGTTCAGTGAGGGGGGGATGGATAAATTTCATCAAACTAAAGCTCTCTGGGTTTTATGCAGATGAGCGGGTTCGGGTGCAGGTTTGCAGTGGGCACTTTGATCGCACTCAATATGACGAAACGCAGGTGATGATGTATCAGATGAAAATTCGGAAACAACCACCTTGATTAAAGCCAACAGCCATTCCTCACATCCATAAAGCTACCCAACCGTTCCCACCAGATTTTTTTCTGCAAGCAACTGCCACCACAGCTACTGCTTCCACAACTGCCACCACAACTACAGCCACAACTACTGCCACCACATCATCGATCACCACCATGTCTAATATGCCTATGTCAGCAAGCTGTAGTTTTAGCCTGGTTGGACCAATGTCAACGGCAACTATAAGTCAAGTTACAAGACCCATCCCTTCAAGATGCAGGCCCAAGAAAATGACTGCTGCTGATGCATCTACATCTACTACATGGACAGACACACCTAAAATGCCAGACAAGAACCCTCTGTCTCTGAAACGTCGACTGTCAGTCTACAGCCACAAAAGGGTAGGTGTAACTACATGTACATTTATTGTCATGATGCTCATCGTCAAAGCTTATCAATACTTATCTATGTTGTATTATGAACAGAAACTTCCTTATTGGATTTTTATTACATCCATGATTTGAAAATAAATGGCTATGTTGTTATTTTAGTGGGGACTTAAGATTTTGTCTTTTCTTTTTAATCCCAGAAGAGCTTAATTTTTATGATCGGGTTCCCAGAAAGCAATAACAAGTATTTCTTGATACAGAAAGCTTGCCTCTGTTGGAGGTAATCACACATTATAGTTTTAGCTTATGTTCTCACCACTCAGTCACCAATCATTTGGCTTTACAAAGTCCACAGGAGTAGATGAATGTTTGATGACATTGATTTAAGTTTACGTTACTTGAATAATGTTAAAGAAACATTTTGACATCAAAGATGTATGGTGAACTAAACATAAGTATAACTTGTTTTTCACATTGCAGGAAGTTAAAAGAAATACAGAGAAGTATGTTCAGAAACAAAAAGAGGAAGAGGCTCAATAACAGGCTAGGAAGGAAAAAGAAAACACAAAAGCTGTTCAGTGCTCTCCAGTAGTAAGTACCAAACTACTTCCTAATTCTTGATTTGAAAAATGTGAATTATATCACTTCTACATGTAGTAAAACTTTGTGCAGAGGTAAATGCTGCTATAAGCTTCACATTTTCACTGCATTTTTTAAATTTTATTTTATGTTAGGTTCACATGTTTATGATATTGTTCAAACTAAGCTATTCTTTACTTCTAAGAATGAAAATGGTGTTTATTAAATTTTAATTCAAAAGTAAGATGTTTTTTTTTTCTTTCTAAAAACATTGTTTCTAATTTCTTTCTTTCAAACCAAAAGACTCTGGCATAACTTGTTCATTTTCCTTTTCTCTGTTTTCCAGATGGTGGATAAAATGTCTCAGAAAAGGATAAAAACCAAGACATGTCGACTTCAGGCCAAGCCTCTCGGAAAAGTGAAAGGTGAGTACGCCTGCTGGGATGAGATAACGCTGTGCTCCTCCCCTCCCTTCCCTTCCCTTCCCCTTCCCCTTCCCTTCCAAAAGTAAATAAATAATATAAAAATGAATTTAAAAAAAATTATAGTAATAATTAAAATGATATTAGAAAATAAAAGATAACTAAATTATTAGATAAAAAATGCTCATGATGAAAGTTTACCTATTTAGGATCCATTTTTGTCTCGCCTGCGTAGCAAAAAGCGAGACATAGGCGCCGCTTTTCCGATGGCGGCGGCGGCGGCGTCAACATCAAAACTTAACCTAAGGTTAAGTTTTTGAATTGTTAATATAATTTTGAAAGTATAAGGTCCTATTAAATGAAACTTGGACTAAAGGGTTATCGAGTATCCCCAATCATGTGAGGAAAATTTCAGGTCACAAAGTCAAGGTCAAAGGTCATTTCAGGTCAACAAACTTAGACTATGTTGTGGCATCATCATCAAAAACTTAACCTGAGGTTAAGTTTTTGAATTTGTAATATAATTTTGAAAGTATAAGTTCTTATTCAATGAAACTTAGACTAAAGGGTTATCAAGTATACCCAATCATGTGAGTAGAATTTCAGCCTACTAGGTCAAGGTCAAAGGTCATTTCAGGTCAACAAACTTAACTATGTTGTGGCATCAGGCTAAGATTTTTAGGTGGTCTGTCAACGACAGATCACCTATTGATTTTGTCAGAATTTTCTTTCTTTATTATTATTCTTTATTTATTTTTATTTGTTCCGTACACTTTTTTGTGTAAACGTTTACTCGAAATCAACATGGTCAATTTCCTTCGAATTTCTGTCAGTCATCAGGCCCTATGATATCAAGTTCAAGTAACCTTCTCAAGGTCATGGGGTCATCGTGACGTCATCCAGGCGCCATTTTGTAAACATCAGGTCATTATCTTATCTCGATAACGAGTCATCAAAAATCAACCATATTTGGTATACATCAATTTTAGGTCAAAGGTCAACAAAAATGTCGACAAAATCCGCGCGCACCTCGACGCGCGCGCGCATCAAAATTTCAAAATGCTCCAATTCGTCCCAAATTTTGTTTGCACACGTTTCAGGCCATTTTAAGCATTTTCAAAATTTGCGCGCGCACTTATGCGCGCGTTTTGCGCGTACTGGCATTTTGCAACATCGAATCACCAAATTTTTTCTGTCATCATATTTGGCACATTTTTCCAAGCATTTTGATACCTTGTTTAACTTTTTCTGACCAGTAATAACGCAATGAGCGTCCGTCAAAGTATAACAGCACCCGCGGAGCGCTATCTCTATCCACAATACATGGGCAAAAACATGCCTATACAAAATTCATTGTAACTCTTCAGAATGGATGGAACTCCCAATTTTTTTCATATTTGGATAGATTATGAGTCGGAGATATGATTTCATGTCTCATTTGACCCTCAATTAACTCATGACGTCATCATAATGGCCTCCGAACTCAAAATTTCAATTTGCATATTATGACGTCAGCATATTTTTGGAAAATTGATTGTATCTCTGTAAATATTGATCGATTTTCTTCCAAATTTTGATATGTTCTAGCTGAGACAATTCTCTACAAATGCAGTCACCACGATTTTTCATTTTGACAAAGGCATCATGGCGTATTTTTGCGATTAAAGGAGGCATGTCAATTTTTCACATTTTGCGTGTATTCTCTATGGGACATGACTTTTTCAAAACTGGATTCTACATTCCCGTCTTTCGCGAGCAATATCTCCGTCGTTTTAGCTTTGTTTTCGCTGAGCTTCGAGTATGTTGTAGCTGAGACAATAAGCTATCACAAGTGTGCCCTTTATTTTTCGATCAGATGCCGGGATCATGCTCATATTTCACTTGCAAAGTGGGATTTGAGAATTCCATTTTCCGTTCACGTGTAATGCTATGGGAAATGTTTTGGTATATCGGTAACGCACTTCACTTCCAACCTCGAGACCCTGGTTCGAGTCCGGCGTCTCAACAATTTTTTTCTTCACATTTTTGTCTTTTTGACCTTTCACTGTACCGTCTCATTTGAATATTAAAACACGTAGAATCGCAAATAATGTAATAAACAACAATATTTACTTTATTATTACCCTATTATCACTTGATCCATTACTGTTTGCGTGTAATCCCTACGGAGATGACTTTTCTCAAATCTGGATTTTACATTCCTGTCTTTTGCGAGCAATATCGCCGTTATTTCTGCTTGGTTTTTGTTGATTTTTGAGTATGTTGTAGCTGAGACTATATGCTATCTAAATTTCCCCTCATTTTTTCAATCAGATGTCAGGATCACGCTCATAATCATCATCATCATGATGGTCTGATGATCATCAACATCATCATCATTATTATCATCTAACATTATCATTACCACATCACCATCATGTTCATCATCATCATCATCTCAACTGCTCTTGCTCTGTCTTCCTGTCTTAGACAGACCACCTAATTCGTCCTCATGACGAATTACTTTTCTAGTATTCTAATTGAAACTGTACAAACACTCGAATTTTTTTGGTACACTTTTTTGTGCACACGATTTCTCAAAACTGAACCACACAATTTCTTTCAAATTTGACACAATTGTAGGTCATCATCATGAGATGTGACTTGAAACTTTTCAAGTTCACCAGATTATCCTGACGTCATCCAGGCGCCATTTTGTGAAGTACTCTAAAAATCAACTCATGATCATATCTTTATAACCGAAAATCATTTCTCATTCATATTTATCACGATTCAGGTCAATATCCGTCCGGTCAACTTCAGGTCAATAAACGCGCGCGTGTTCGTCCGCGTTGGTGCGCGCAAAATAAAAAATGCTCAAAATCACTTTTGATCAAATTAGAGTACGTTTGAGGCCATTTCAAGCATTTCGAAAATTTTGCGTCGCACACCTTTGCGCACACACCTATGCGCAACGTCATGGCCGTACGCACCATAGAATCGCCATTTTTGTGTTTTATAGTATTGCCCATTTTTTCCGAACAATTTGATACCATGTTTATCTCTTTATGACCATTAATAACGGAATGAGCGTCCGTTCCAGATAAATGTCCGTGCGTGCGAGCTCTTGTAATACATAACAGATATGGGCAAAAACATGCCTATACAAAATCCATTATAGCTCTTTAGGAAGTCCGTTGACCCCTAATTTTTTTTTCCTAATTGGATAGAGTATGAATTGTAGATATGGTTTCATATATTATTTGCCCGTTAAATATATCGTGACGTCATCATAATGGCCTTTGAACTCAAAATACGAGTTGGCATGTTATGACGCCAGCTTATTTATGGAAAATTGATTGTATCTCTGTAAATATTGATCGATTTTCTTCCAAATTTCGATATGTTGTAGCTGTGACAATCCTTAACAAGATCAGCGTCCACCAGATTAAAAGACAGACCACCTAATTCGTCCTCAATGACGAATTAAATTTCTCGTTTTAATTGTTATCATAATTTTGAAAGTATACATTCCTATTCCATGAAACTTGAACATAAGGGTTATCAAGTATCACCAATCATGTTATTAGTCTTTTAGGTGACAAAGTAAAGGTCAAATGTCATTTCAGGTCTGGAAACTTAGACTTTGTTGTGGCATCAACATCAAGATTTTGAAATTTTAGCATAATTTCAAAAGTGTTTGTTCAAATTCCATGAAACTTGTACCCAAGGGCTATCAAGTATCACAAATCATGTGACACAAAGTCCAGGTCACAAAGTCAAGGTCAAAGGTCATTTTAAGTCAGTAGACTTGGATTATGTTCTCAAAATTTAATATGAGAATTAATAAATAAATTTGTTCATATTTCATGAAAGTACATATTTGAATCATTCAAGTACTTTCCCATGAATATTCTAATAGTAATTTTAGTATTCGATCCCAGGCCTAGTATGTACATGATCAGTTACAGCTAGGTGACAATATTGATGTTTTGATAATATATATTGGAGTATATCTCATAATAATTATGACTGCATGTACATGTATTAGGAATAGAGGTACTGTAACAAAACTGAGAGATTGAGACAGATAGTGAGTGAGAGAGAGAGAGTTAGATCCTGTTTACATCTTAATGAATAGATTAAATTAGTATTTTGGACATATATAGGGGAGAAGAAAAAAAAATCTGAAACAGTCTATTAAAAGAGCCTCTGTGTACAAATTACAGTTTGTATTTTAGAAATTTATCAGGACACACACTCAGTGACACGCACTCAGTGTGCCAATGTATGGACCAACTTGTGGTTTTGGTATGCACTGCTGCAGATCAGAGCTACTCTAGCTAAAAATAGCCACATGTACTTCAAAATGCTTATTATATTCAGAGGATTTCATTTTCGGGGGTCTGCAAATGGGCCACCCTGCCTATAAAAATAATGTCCCAACCTCAATTTTTCATCATATCAAATTGCGTAATGCCGAATTGCGTAATGCAGGCGAGACCGCCGAGAGCGTTTCACTTGTTTTCATATGGATTAGGATCCATAAGTAATTGGGATCCATAGGTAATTTATTTCTTATGTTGCTAGTGAACATAATTTTTTTTTTTTTTTCAGGAGTGATGTGTGTATCAAGTTGTTGTCCTAACATCTGAAGATTTTGGGACCTTTAATTAATTAATTTTTGTCTCGCCTGCGTAGCAAAAAGCAAGACATAGGCGCCGCTCTTCAGGTCAACAACTTAGTGGCGTCAACATCAAAACTTAACCTGAGGTTAAGTTTTTGAATTGTAATATAATTTTGAAAGTATAAGTTCTTATTCAATGAAACTTAGACTAAAGGGTTATCAAGTATCCCCAATCATGTGAGTAGAATTTCAGCCCACTAGGTCAAGGTCAAAGGTCATTTCAGGTCAACAAACTTAACTATGTTGTGGCATCAGGCTAAGATTTTTTAATTGTTATCATAATTTTGAAAGTATACATTCCTATTCCATGAAACTTGAACATAAGGGTTATCAAGTATCACCAATCATGTTATTAGTCTTTTAGGTGACAAAGTAAAGGTCAAATGTCATTTCAGGTCTGGAAACTTAGACTTTGTTGTGGCATCAACATCAAGATTTTGAAATTTTAGCATAATTTCAAAAGTGTTTGTTCAAATTCCATGAAACTTGTACCCAAGGGCTATCAAGTATCACAAATCATGTGACACAAATTCCAGGTCACAAAGTCAAGGTCAAAGGTCATTTTAGGTCAGTAGACTTGGATTATGTTCTCAAAATTTAATATGAGAATTAATAAATAAATTGTTGTTATTTGTTCATATTTCATGAAAGTAAATATTCGAATCATTCAAGTACTTTCCCATGAATATTCTAATAGTAATTTTAGTATTCGATCCCAGGCCTAGTATGTACATGATCAGTTACAGCTAGGTGACAATATTGATGTTTGGATAATATATATTGGAGTATATCTCATAATAATGTTCTCATTATGCTAATGAGACGTGATGTGATGTAGATGGGCTTTACCTTCCAATTGTTTTTACACAAAATGCTGAAAAATCCTCTTTTCTTAAAAAGTTTATTAGATAACTTTATTTGTAAATTA
Organism: Mesocentrotus franciscanus; assembly: GCA_037976565.1. Classification (NCBI taxonomy): domain Eukaryota; kingdom Metazoa; phylum Echinodermata; class Echinoidea; order Camarodonta; family Strongylocentrotidae; genus Mesocentrotus; species Mesocentrotus franciscanus. The sequence continues at coordinate 38,520,860 of CP137668.1, read as the reverse complement.
CTGACAAGCATTGAAACATTTATAGTCTTACCCATACACTAAATCTCATTATATTGTATTCTTATGATACAGTAAATAATTATTCTGATGATTCATAATCAATATTCACTTCAAAATGCTTATTATATTCAGAGGATTTCATTTTCGGGGGTCTGCAAATGGGCCACCCTGCCTATAAAAATAATGTCCCAACCTCAATTTTTCATCATATCGAATTACATAATGCTGAATTGCGTAATGCAGGCGAGACCGCCGAGAGCGTTTCACTTGTTATTAAAGTACAAGTCCACTCCACTGAAAAGTTGAGCTGATTAGATAGACAAAAATCTAAAAAGCCCAAATATAACTTGGTTTTGGAAAATGGTGCTCAGATTTATTTTTAATAATTTTTTTTAATGAGCAAAAAACAAGTTAATGAGCGAGTCGGTTGTGACGTAGGGTCCTCACAACACAGATTCGTAATGTAACCAAATTTAATGCATACGTCTTTGTGAAGTGCCTCGATACAAACTATTTCATTCACCTGATAAGAATAATGAAACACTATTATTCTTATCAGGTGAATGAAATAGTTTGTATAGAGGCACTTCACAAAGACGTATGCATTAAATTTGGTTACATTACGAAAATATATTGTCAGAATGTATACCGCTGGCACTTTCGTTGTGAGGAGCATACGTCACATCCGTACAGCAATATAAATGTTTTGCTCGAAATACCCGAAACAAAAATCGCTCTTAAAAATCACCTGATTGAAGTACGCCCGTGATATTTGGCAGTTTTAACCTTTGATTTATTTACAACATGTTATAATTTTTGAAAATCGGAGTGGACTTGGGCTTTGATTAATTCACATAAAGCTGAAATGTTAGTCTCTTCATAACATGACCATGTAGGCTACTTGCGTAGAGTTGTTGGTGCAGTATATATCGGTCTGTGTTATAGTATGCTGTTACATAGGAAAGCTAGGCATTATGAAATGAGATATCTCGTTTTATTCCTGTTTTTCTTGGACAAGGAGTCCAGACTGTTCTCTCATACGGTTTGGATAAACCAAGAGTCTTGCTACAAAATGCAGGAATGCAGACTGATCTGCAAAACAAGGAGGATGACCTACATGTAGGAGATGAGATCTCTGGAGAATCAGAACCGGTAGAGGTAGAATTTGATGACACTACCAAAGATCCAGACTACAAACCCGAAACTGAAGAAATAGACGAAGAAATTGATACGTGAGTGTTTTTATCTGCATGATTTTATTAAATGTTACAAATTACTAGTATATTAGAATGAGAAGATATATCAGATCACATAGCAGAGGATCTTATAGTCTGTTCACTAATTTTATCCCAATATAGGTTTGCAAGAAGTACAAATATAATTAGGGTCAATGCAGTTTCTATTTCTTTCACATTCTAAATTCCAACCTTTTATGTTGAGTATGGAACGTTGTAATAACACATATAATGTTTTTCTTAATTTAAAAAAAAAATGTTTAATTATTACAATTATTACTGTTATTTCTATTACTATTATTTTGCTTATTGTTATTATTATCATTATTATTATTATTACAACTATTATATCATCATTATATAATGTTATCTTTTATCGTTTTAACTTAACAGGAATACGCCTCCTGATATCCTCCACCAGACAAAATACATTGTCTTTGAGGATCAACTACTGGAACACTTCAAAAGGTGCAGGAATTGTCACATTCCATGCACTGTGACAAAGGTACATCCTCCAAATTTTGGCAGCCAACTCAAAATTGTTGAAAATTGTTGCAAATTGTGAGGAATGTGAGTTTACATTCACATGGTATTCCCAGCCCCAAGTTGGGGGCCTTCATGCTGGCAATATTTTGCTGTCTGCTGCTATCTTGTTTGCCGGAGCAAGTCCTACAAAGGTGCTGAAGGTGTTTCAGCACATGAAACTGCAGGGGATATCCTACAGCACCTTCATGGAACATCAGGGGACATACCTGCAACCAGCAGTCATCGAGGTATACAGCAGGCAGCAACAGTCACTGATCAATGAAGTAAAGAGCAGAGGTCAAGCTTTGACTCTTGGAGGTGATGGGAGGAGTGATTCGCCAGGCCATTCAGCCAAGTATGGATCATACACTTTCATGGACCTGACATCAAATAAAGTGATCGATGTTGAGCTAGTACAGGTAATTGTTCTAACAAATTGAAATATAGACAACCAAAGTGAGGTGTACAGATCATAAAAATGAAATAACGTTATGTTTGCTATGTTGACGATTCCACCTAGGCCTTTAGATATTTATCCACCTTAAATTCTGTGCAGCTACTCCAACTCATATGAAGAAAATCCATCTGAATTGGAACAATTTCATGTAGTTACTGACCATTACAGCCAACTTATGAAGAAAAATCAAATTTTAGAAAGAGTACTAAGCTTGCTCAATGTTATCCTTATTGCCCTTTACTGTAATGGACTATTACATTAAAAAAATAACTATTCTTGGTAAATTCTATCATATCGTAATGTATTGATGAGTCTAAATTTCTTCATCTTTTGCTTGTTTTTCATGTAGGTAACAGAGGTTGCAAATTCAAATGCCATGGAGATTGAGGGACTACGGCGAGGTCTACATAAACTAAAGGAAGCAAATGTTCCTATTGCGAACATTGTTACAGACCGCCACCTCCAGATAGCGAAGTGGTTGCGCGAAACACACAGAGATATTGACCACTACTATGACGTGTGGCATATTGCCAAAGGTAAAAGACAAATGTAAATGACAGCGTATGTACATCTGCACAAACATTCTCTGATGTAATCAGGGAAAATGGCATTGTATCAACACTCTCCTTAAAAAAACGCTTTCACATTTTTTCTATACCTTTTCCTATTACAATAATAATACATGATGCCTCTTTGATATTTTTTCTTTTACAGCTGTGGTGACATGAGATTGCAAAAAATAAAAAAAAAACATTAGCAATTTGGGGTGCTTCCAATATTACACTTGATATATTTGAGGTAGATCTGGTGCTTGCTTTTATCAACACTCTCCTGTACAAATGGTTTCACAGTGTTGTCTTATGATAACGCAAATGCTGATCATGATTGGTTTTGTGATATTCAATTTCTGTCTCTGAATATAGATGTGAAGAAGAAGATCAAGGCTTTGGCGAAAGTAAAAGGCAGCGAGCTGGCGGGATACTGGCAGAGGTCCTTGATTAATCACATATATTGGATGGCGAGTTCCACCCCTGATGGAGATAGTGAGGTCATGAAGGCCAAGTACAAGAGTGTCGTGAACCACATCAGGAACATCCACAATGGCCATGATGAGAAGTACCCTGCATGCGCACATGCAGATGATTATCCAGCCCGGGAATGGATGAAAGCCGGTAAGTTTCTTGTGGTTATCATAACTGTTCCAACTAGCGATTATGCCCTGGGTTTATTGTCATGAGCATGCAGAAATATCCAGTCCATGTTGTTACATAAACCAAAGAGAGAGAAAGAGAGAGAGAGAGAGAGCAATTAAGATTACAATAGTGATAAGAAATGTCTTCTTTTAAAAAATACCCATGTAAAAATATGTAGGTGCTAATCTCTGTCACTGCAGATTCCATTGATATTGAAATCTAAAGATTGTAAAATAGCATTAAGGGCATGATTACTGGTAGCCGAATGTATAAGGTGATGATAGCATGTTGGTTTACTGGTATAATAAATCTGATTATATGTGCATGTATACTATCAATAAGGTGCATGCGGTAAATAAATTGATTGTGTGTAGAGGGAGTAGAGAATTATGTGTGTATAAATGATATTGTTTTCCCATTCCAGGTTCCAAAGTGTATGAGAAACTCAGTGACATCATGCTAAGACCACGACTGGTAAAAGACGTGGGGAAAATGTCATCCATGGGCCAAACCAGCAAAGTGGAATCATTCCACAATGTCCTTCTCCACTGGTGCCCAAAGTTACTGGCATATTCATATCAAGGAATGAAGTGCAGGTAAATATCGAATTACAAATGCTATTTTAACAGTCAGCAAACCAGAGAGAGCAAATGTGATCAATCTTCGTCTCCCTTCGATGTCATTTCCACAATCTGAACAGGACACAGATTATTAATTTCTTGAGCCATTAAAAATGAATATTTTTAGCTACAGCCAATCAGAATGTTTTGTATCAATAAGTTGTGCATAGTTGCATGCTGATATAGTTTTTAGCATGAAATGATAGGTTAATTCTTCTGTTACCTACATTATTTAAAAATGTTTCCTGAGTAGCAAGAATATCATTTATTTGTTGTTCTAAATTTCTGTGCTAAGATTCTGTCAGAAAGACAAAATGAGTAATATACAGCAGGCCATAGAGGTTTTATATGTCTATTTCTTTTATTTCGTGACCACCATCTAGGGATTTTGTTTCCTTTCATACGATGAAGTAGTATGATCCTCAAAACAACATATATTTTTTCACAAGCTCAATTCTTGCACATTAATGAGTTATCATGATTTTAAGTTTTTTATAATTATGTTTGTCGCCCTCTTGAGTCCAAAAATGGAAAATTAGACAAAAGATGTGTCTTTCAACTCCTCTTTTTGATATGTGAGGGAGAATATGATGTAAATCCATGTTCAAAACCTCACTTCAAATAAAGTACAATGTGAACTAAGCTTTACATCCTATTCGAGGGACACTCAAAATGTATTTTCCTCTTGCTTTACTGCAAATGTTTCTACTTATACAGGGTAACATTACTTCTCAAATTCTACTTCACTAACATCTCATGGAACATGATAAAGGAAATGATATAATAATGATAATAATATCAAGAATATATTATAATGATCTTATGATTATTATAATTATTGCAATCATTCCCATTGATATTATTATCTCCTTTATTACATCGATACACGCTCATCTCAACTTTCTTTAAAAAAATTGTTTTTCCTCTTTCATCCCTCTTTCGCATTGTATCTTTCCATAGCCCCCACACTCCTCTCTCTCTCTCTTTCTCTCTCTCCTTTTCTCTTTCAAAGTCTCTCCTTTAAACATAGTGTCTCTAACAGTAGTTTCAACAGGATTACTAAAGTATCCACACATGTACATAGGTGACATTGTATTCAAATTCTATAATATCGCCAATCTGCAGCATCAGAATATGAGTAACTTGATCATGTGAGACATGAAATTGATGTTAATGATGTAAAGGAAAACAAAGTAATCATTTTCCAACAGGTCTAACATCATGTACTAACAATTACAATGCACACCTTTTCATTTAAATATTTATACTATAGTATAGTTGAGTTTTTGTTTAAGACCGCAAATGCCTTCAAAGTGCATGGTTATTGCTCTTATTCTTATTTATGACATTTCTAGTGCTCTTTTAGGACCTAAATTTGCTATGAAGGTAATTTTAGACCCAAAAATGTGTGAAATTTTAATAGCCAATACGATCATACCAATTCAGCTCCACTTTCAAAGAAATATGGTGACCGTTAATTAATTTATTAATAATAACAATACACGGGCCGGCTGGTTGTGCATATTATAACCAACACGAAAAAGCCAACATCGGCATTGGCTGGAATAAAACATATAAGGCGCTATCTCGTTTTTTCAACGGCTGGTTCTAATTATCGAATATTTGTGTCCCACCAAAAATATTAGAAGTCGTTATATTTATGGATATCTCTGAACCGATTTTGATCAACCAAAGATGATTCGTCATTTAATTGTATGTTCTTTCAAATTTGACACTCAGTTTTTCATTATCTCACAAAAAAAATTATTTTGTGTAGCGCCCTCTGCAACTATCCCTATAACAGGGGCTCTTGGAGCGCAGGAGAATAACATAGTTTCTGCGCTTTATAAATCAATATTATATTATATTTATGAGATAGTATGTCATGAACATTTCTCTTGATATTCTATATTTTCATTTCCATTTAGCATGTTATTGGAAAAATCAATATCAAAAAAGGTAAAAAGCATCTACTGAGTAATAGAAATCTTTTTTTCTTGTATCATCAATCGATATTTATACTTTCAAAAAGATGCAAAAAGCAATATATTGTAAACAAATAGTTCTGCAAAGTTTAAATAAAACTGACTAGTCCTCATAGTATTGGGACATACATCATGTACTAGTATTGCATTAGATTCCAATAATGTACCATGTTAATAATACAAAATAGGACGGACTATAATATCTATAAAAAGGGCCATACTCTAGTAATTCCTTTTACAAAACATATTTTCTTACAGTTGGTGAGTTGTATGCGAGTTCTACTACAGTGGAAATGGTATAAATAGACCTGATATAAAGAAATATCTGTTATAACACTGGCATACTGATTGGGGGCAAATGTTGCTGAAATGACATGATTTTCCAGGTTGTTAAAATTTTCCCTCACTTGCCCCCTCCCCCCCCCTCCAAAAGTTTTTGCTCATTACGCCACTGATTAGAACTTTTGTCGGTCCCAATATGATTTCTCCTATATTGTTTATTGGCTATAATAAAATAATGTACCTGCTATAACAAGCAAAATTTCCTGGTCCCAATGACCTTGCTAAAAACAGTTTTCACTGTAATTGTAAACATGATGACTACCTATTTATTTTCTATGACAGGTCAAAGAAATATAATTGATCGGCTGAAATTGTCTGGTTTTCTTAATGATCAGCAATAACATTACTTTTACGCCTTGCTATCCACAAAACTTACAGTGATTTGAGAGATGAATGAAAATGTAGAATATCTTGCTAGACAAGTTCTTTCTCTAACTTGATGATATATAAACTATCTACAGGAAAGATGTAAACAAAATGTGGGAAGACTTCATAAAAAACTGTATGCGAGAACTTGACCAGAAGCGCCATCAAAATAATGAATATTCATATATTAAAATATGTACAAATAACTATAGAACGTTATCCTATTCTTTTTCTTAACACACTTGTATTGATGGAATTATGGTCACATGGACACCTGCATATGACATAAGACAATAAGCTGAGTGCCTAGACATTTACATACAGATTGAGGCGTGTCATCATGTAGCAAGTTTTCTGCTCGAGTTCTTTATATATTTTGTTACAGTGTACCACTATCTAGCCGATATCTAGACAAAATATGAAGAAACGTTTACACAATCTATACATGGGATAGCGTTCTCTAAGCAGCTACAAATGGCACTCGGTAACCCGATGATCAGTCCTCTTCAATGTCTGATTCAACACTCTCATCTTCATCGTCATCCTCGATATCATGTTGACCACCAACGTTGGAGCAGTTCATCCTAGCACACTTGCACAAATCTGTACATGGGATACAGTTTGCCAAGCAGCTACATATGTTGACATCGTTGCATCCACTTCTCTCACAGCTGGCTGTACAATTGGCTAGCTCCATCACACTCTCTGGTGCAGACGGAAGGTTCATCCAGTCGATGACAAGCTCCCTGTTACCGTCCATCTTCCACCCATGGCCATCAGGTGGGGGAATCACTGGATTCTGCTGCAAGCTCCTCTTGTAGATTGCTAAAAAAAGGGGGGAGAGGGGTATATTAATATTACTAGAGAAATGTGTTGAATTTAAATTACTCCAATATCTATTTTTTAAATATTTCTGCAATAGTATTTAAACTCACACCATAAAACTTGAATCTCAAAGAAAGACACAAATCGTACTGTGTTGTCATCAATTGTCACAGTTTTCATAAGAACCTAAGAAAAGTCATGGTTCTTAAACAATTTGTGAGTGAATGTTTAATTTCACAAGGAAATGCTGATATGGATTAATCAAATTAAACTTGTTTGTAGCCAAAACATACACACTTGTAATATAAACTCCTCAAAAAAAGTTTAGAAATCTGAGTTTGATCGATTATTTCTCCCTTCTCTTAGTAATAATTGATAATTTGATATGATATCCTCACTGTATTGATTATGCCATTGGGGAAAGGGCAGTATCTTAAAATATGAGATAGCTTGGTTAAGTGTGTTTCACCTTTTTAAGTACAATTCTTCATACCAAATAAAATAGCAAAGTATGATTATGCAATAGTGTTTGAAAAAGGGAAGAAGAAACATACCTGCTTGGTAATTTGCCCTCTTGATATGCTGTGTCAGTGAATCTTTGTTTGGAGGCATTGCCATTTCAGACTTCCTTGCCAGGCGGAACATGTTGAATCTTGCCTTGTTTACAGTCTCTGCATCATTTTGTCCATAAAGCTTGCAGACAAATTTCTGTAGCACCATCACCATGTCCGGTGTGATGTTGAAATGTTCTCCAAGATCCTTAAATGCAGAGCACAATGTGTTGTCTTTGAGAAGAAGGGACAATGCTTTCTTTTTGCCCTTGCCATAGAAGGCGCTGACACTGTCGCAACCAGTTAGGCAATGCAGTCCGACCAAAGCTTTGCTCACATCATGTCCAATACTCTGTTCAATCTTCTTGACATCTATGGTGCGAAGATTTATTCCTCTGCCGGTATGGAAGTAGAGATTGGCAGCAATTACAGATTGGACAGATATTCCAATAATCAAGACATCTGTGTCAGGGCTTACGATGATGATATCTGTGGCTGCACTGGTATTGGCTGCATATGCGGCATGAAGATATAATCTGGTGTCTGCCTCTTCCTGTGTAGAGTTGAGGTTATCTACCTCATCCACTTGAACTTCCTGATCTGGAGTACTCCTTGAAGAAAACATGTGGCACTTACTTCCATGAGCCAAATATACTCTTACACCTTTAAGCTCAGAGGTTTTCATCTTACCCCATGTCTCATGAAGGAATTCAATTAAAGATTCCTTGTTTTTACCATTTGTGAGGAATTTCTTCCATTGTTGAGGGAGTGCTTGGCCATATATCCGCATTACTTGAGATCCACTGGCAGCTCTGTTTGCATGTTGTGCATTCTTGATCGACACTTCTCTGTAAGTATCTGTCACAAAGTGAATTTCATCTGAGCAGTTAGCCTTTGCTCTGTTCACCAAGCGCTGGAGAAGAACATTAGCTAAATTGAGAAATGTTCGCTGGCCTTGCAGTTTGTTGATGTTGAGTTGTTGTATTGTTGCCATACCATCTACAATGTACACGGCACCCTTTGGAACGTCGACAACCGGCTGCTCAGCTTGACTTTCTAGTGCATGAAGGAGATTTGCTTTGTTGGTCTTGACAAGACCTCCATAGGAAGTTCTTGGAGATCGATCTTATGATGTCGCCCTATTACCACAAGTCTAGCCAAGAGGTTTCTGTCAGCTTTGAGCGATACTTGCTTTCCGTGAACTTTAGATTTCACAGTTTTGGACATGATCTTGAAGGTCTTGAGATGGAGTTTTTTCATACTCTCAAACAAGTCCACTTCTCCTGTCTTGATTCGTTGCTCACATAGCTTTATTAGCGCAGTCTCTCCCCTTTTATGTGCAGTACAGGTATCCTTCTGAACCTCAACTGATGCAACAACACCTGATGTTATGTGAATCAACTCTTCTTCCTCATACTCAAATGGATTGACCATGGCATTGGTTGTTTTGATGATTTTCAGGACGTCTGATCTGTCATGCTTCATTCTACTTGGTAGAAGGTCCGTTCGTGTTGCACTTCGCTCACCCTTGCCCCCCCATAGCCTCACATTCTCGTGTAATGGCTCCCCTTGCATGATGTGACCATATCCATCTGTTCACAGTGCCTTTGCTTGTGGTAAATCCAGTCATGCCACCTTTTGTTTTTGAGTCACGATTTGCTGTCTGCTCGATAGTCTGATCACATGCTGTCTGGGCGAAGGCCTTGTCACTCCTCTGTACGACAAACTCCCCCTCCATGCATTTCTTGTGTATTTCTGGATGAGTGTTCTCCAGGTCATTCATTTCCATCCAGTAAACTGGTAGATATCTGCTGTAATTAATATGATCGTAGGCAAAGATCCATGGTAGCATAAGTCGAACACTGGCGAGATGTAATTCCCAATTCCCCTCTCGGATTCCTCTCAGGAAGAGCAGGAGTATCTCTACCATGTCACAATATGAACTCCAAAATGCAAATGTCTGCTTGTGAGCATTGGCCTCAATGAAAAGTTCATATGAAGTCTGGAACTGTTGAAAGCATTGATCGCTGATTAGGTTGTTGTAATTGGGTCTGGGGAAAGCTTTCTGCATTTCTGTCACAAGCTGTCTTGTCTGGTTTGCCTCATCATCAGAAAGGCTTTCAAGATATGTCTCCGAACACATCTGTTGAAAAGCCTCTGCCATCAGTTTGTGTGCACGTACAGCTCTGTTGTAATGCTTACCACTCATAACACCATTTATGGATCCTGTAGCTACAATTCCAGACTCGATTAGAACGTCCTGTAGGCCAGCATCTCTGAATCGTGTGCCGATACAACCTAGAAAAGACATGGCAGTATGGAATGCCCCAAGTCGTAGAACAAGTCTCTTCATAATAAAACTGGATATTACTCCACCTGATTATTTGTGCCTTCGAGTAGCCTGGTCCATAACAACGATGATTGCTTCCAAATTCAACTTGTCAGCGATATGCACGCTCCTCTGAAGTATTGTCAGCACAGTATCCATTTCAGTTGGGCTTGCTTCAAATATAGGTAAGTATCCAACCACAGACTTGGGTGGAACATCAACAGATGACATGAGCTGGTTAAAACCGGTCCATGCTGGCAGGTCGGTGTCCTTGATGTTGAACTTAGTGATGTTATATGCCAGATCTAACTTCAATGGACTCTTCAGCAATGGGGCAAAAGTTGAAGTTTGCAATGGTATTGCAGCACCAAATGGTTTCGGACCTTCTTTTTTTCCACCATAGTACTTGGAAAGATTCACAGGCGGAGGCATTACTGAACGTTCCCTGGTCCTTTTCACTGATGACCTTTCGACTTGCTGTGTCTCACCCAATCCACTGCTACGTTGAACAACTATTCCATTAGTGTTATGTGTTGTGCCTCTTCCTGTCAAAGTCTCTTCACCAAAGTCATTATTGTCGAAGACCAACATCGTGTGCTTTCCTGGTTGTATTACAGGTGGAAGGGCATTATCCCCACGATCCATTTCCCGTTGTGCTATGGCAGTGTCATGGTTTAGAGCTACTGAGGTGGATACACAGTAGCCAAATCCATTCAGCAGATCAATCAGTTGGGCTGAGCCTGTTAAATGACGAACAGTCATGGCAAGTGACATGTGTTTTGGTAGTTGTTTTCTTCCTTTGGATTGAAGATAGATTATGTCTTGTGAAATTGCAAGAATCTTGTGGTGGGTGTCTAGGGGAACAGAAGCATGGTGGTCTAAGAAAGGCTCATCTGATGCTCCCACTGTCCAAGCAATGAAGTTGTACAAGCTAGGAGGGACAATCTCTTCAGCTTTTTTTGTTGTCAGGTGATCTGACATTGGAGGCCATGGCATGCTGGGTTTTACGTCATTGATTGTGTTCCTCAGATTCAGTGCGGTGATGTAACTATCGTTGCGTTCTTTAATGGTGTGTTGATATTCATGAGTAGTGGGCTGTGGCAATTGTATGTCATCGTCGGTTGTCACTTCTGTTTCTGATGTGTCAGTTGTGCTGTACACTACTTCATGAAGCAACTTCCTATCCTCCACCAACACTTCTCTAGATATGTCATTCACATACACAAGATGACCTTGACTCTGCATGTGTGGTTGAAGAAAGCACAGCTGGGGAAAGGTTTCCATGAGGCGTGACTTCAAGTTGCCTGTCTTGTATGTACTGGCATCAATATCATGAGTTTCCTTCACCTGCCTTATAAACATCTGATTGAGTCGGGTCAGCCTGTGTATTTCCTTATCGATTATTTTGGTTTTGACAGTAGAGCAAAATATGGTGTATGCTTCAGAGTACTTTGAGTCTTCTGTGGTAATGGCTTGAGCGATTGATGGCTTGCTTAAATATCAAGTAAAATCTTTATAACAGGAGGCATGATATTGGACTTTGATTGCCACACAGTCCTTGTCTTGGATTTGAAGAAGAAGTCCCGTATTCTTGGTGTCTTTGGCTGCCTGCAGTAAATTTGCTGCCTCTATGGTTGAGCATTTGGTCAGCCCTTCTTTTCTTCTCTTTCTGGATACTCTGCAGGTGATAGTCTTTTCCTTTTTACAAAGGACACATATGCTTGGTAGTACATGCTTCGACCTTGTCACCCCTTTTGGTCTACACATACCCATGCTCGATCGTAGTCTACGTTTTTTGAAGGGTTGATGACTGCCCTCAACTAGAATGTCTATGGTGTTGGCTGGTTGACCAGTAGATGCTAAACAAAAGAAAAGAGACAACAGGAAAACAAATTAGAATTTTTTACAAGTTTACATAAAAGACATTTAAATGTTCTACATCTGCAACTTTTCTTCAGTTTTACCCCCAAAATAACGAGACAATGTGTCAAAGTTTGTATTAAACTTTTAACAGATCTCGCAGCATGGAAAAATGTTACGATTTACATTTCATCATGACAACCTCCCAAAATTAAATTGTATTGAGAATTGATAACATCAAGATGATTAACAAAATTTGCCAAGAGCCTTAATAGCAAAAAAACATAAATAATAATTACAGTTGACATTAAATATCACCTCAGGTGATGAAAATGTATCCATGTATTCAATGCAATTGCCTGTGATTTTATAGAGCAATGGCAGTGGTAAACATCTCTATATTTATTTTCTTCTTAATTAATAACAACAAAGACAACAATTCTTCTCAATGGAACAATAATGTAAATCATATTGTGGAAGCTAGCAGGGCCGGGTGATCTTTACTTAGTAAGGGCAACTCCATGGACATTATTTTAACATCTGTGTAGTCTATATATAGAACTGTCCACAGAGTTCAGGCTTTGGACCTACATTTACAAGTATGTCTTGCATGGAGAACAGTGTCAACAAATATAATACCATTTAAAACCAGTACACCCATTTCCAACACACTCCAGCTGAACTCACAACTACATGTACCTCCAGTTTTTGCTAGAATTAAAACGTTACAAAAACCTAAATTAGTTTAATAGTTGACATAAATAGTCTTATAAATCTTATTCTAAAAAGTACAAAAGAGGTAAGAGAAAAGAGAATTGTGACTTGCACCATTTTGTTTGCAATTGCAAGTTTTGCAACTGTTTTCAATTTCAGTGTTGTGTCACACAAAACATTCAATTTTATTAAATTTAGGGGAAATTTAAGGAGCAACAAACTTTTTAGTTTTTGGCCACACACTTCCACTGCCACTGTCACAATTATAACCTTAAACTAGTACTAGACCTAGACTATTTTCAGGGCTGTCAACTTTGGGGAACTGTTGAGTGAAAAAAAAAATTATTTGAAGTGCTCACTACCCTCACCCCCACCCCCCGTTGAGCAAAAAAAAAAACGCTGGTTCATTTTACACGTTTGGCGGGAGGTTTTTTCATAAACCGGGAGATTGCGGGAGAGCGGGAGGAAGGGCGAGGTGGCGGGAGTCTCCTGCTACAAGCTGGTGGGACGGCGGGAGAATGAGCGTGGTGGCGTGAGACTCCCTCCAAATGCGGGAGGGTTGACAGCCCTGCTATTTTACATTTTTACCAATTTTAGTATATTTTTAGGCCAAAAACAAAAATACATTATTCATTAAAGTGACTTGGCAACATTGTTGAAGGTTGATGAAAAAACTGAGTAATTTGTGTATGAAATGTTACTTATTATATTCCTTATACTGTACTAACCCTCTAACATGCAAAAAAGTCCTGAAAAAATTCTTAAACCACAAAGATATTTATGGTTTCCTGTCAAGGCGTCACTGTGCGACACCCTCTAACAGTAAATTCTCCCAAACATTTTTGAATTTTCCCAACTGTTTTTCCATGAAAATAAGACATACCACTGGCTTTAAATTTTTGTTCAACACTTAAAGGTCTGGAATGGTATTATAGAGCCAATTCATTGCTTTGTGACGATTTACATTCACCTACAATGTAATTAGACTCTAAATCCTAATAGTTGGGAGAATTAAGGAATCGATCAGATCAGTTTTTCCCAATTTTTTATCATTAATAATGGTCTGTTTTCACTCAAAATTTTAGATTACCTTTAGTTGTACATCTAGCATTGAAGTCACTGTGTTAGCACCATTGTATCTCATCTGAACAATGTTACCAAGTCCCTTTAAATAATAATAATATTTTAAAATATAGACTAGTCTAGTCTAGGCCTAGGGTCTAGACCATGACTAACTGTAGTCTTGTAATTTTGTAGACTAGATAATCTATATCTTACTTACCACTTCTAGCCCCAAGTTGCTCTCTCTTTTTCATATTGTTTGTCACCCTCTCAATCCTTTGCTTGTCGGTAAATCTGGCATAACAAATTGTATGATACCCTGCATCGACGGGAATTGGCATCTCACCATGGCCATGGGCATGGCCATGCTCAGGTAGCTCACAGTCACACACATCATAACCAGCACAGCCACAGGCAGCAGTAACACTAACAGCGATGTACCGTCTTGCAATTTCTGTCTGGTCCCCTTCTAAATTCTTCCATTTGTCGACAAATTGTAAGAAACGTGACCATGTTTTATTTGAAAAGGGTACCACAGTGGATTTCTTTGCAGGGAAAATGCGCATTAAACACATTTTCCCTCCGTCTACCGGAGTGCATTCCTCATCCGTGGAGGACGCGTGTGTGTGTGTATTGGGTTTTTACAGACGTGTATCAATCAGATATGATTATGTACGTCTGGGGACCGACCTTTAACGTCACCATCCGAAAGACGCGATTCAGTTTCGAACCTGCGTCCGGCTGAATCAGTTTGTGACTTCCACTGTTGACTGGATTACAGGCGCGGAGGACACCATGTTGTACACTGCATAAATACGGTATAAACGCGACTTACTACGCATAACTTTACTACGGTCGTTCGTGATTGGTCAGTATGGATCGCATATTGCCCAGTAAAGTCATTACGGCGTTACTGATTGGCTCTATTTGTACCGAATTGTACGATGTTAAATACGATTCAGATATCATTTTTATCCCTTTTAAATTCATTTACGAACTTAAGAACAAGTAAAAAGCTTGTGAAAAGTAATGGTATTCATAATACATTTATTTCATCATTTTAATCCCATTTTGGTGCCCACCCTTTTTGGTGGTCACGAAATGGAAGAATTTAGCGACACAGCAGCCTGTCTATAAGTGCAATGTACTTTTAAGGCCTGAGGCATTGACGTTATCATTATGATCCCCGTGTCAATCATATATCATTTCATTCTATTTTTATTCTCCCTTTGATAATTTCAGATTGTATGTGGCTGTGGTTCATTGGAATGAAAATGGGGACAGACGGCAGGCTACCGACATAAAAGGGAATCCAGTTTACAGGATAAAGTATCCCCGTTTCAAGGAAGGAGGACACACAGTAGAGAAAGTGTTGAGTGCTCCCACCTATGGTGAGTGGTAATTATGTGCCCATGATTAAGATACAGTCAATCTTGCATATATATGTCAAAGTTAATCAGTAGACCCCTATCTTTTCAGTCAGCGATGGTTGGGGTGGGGGGAGGGCGTGGTGGTCTAATTTCTATTTGTCCATATTAAAACAGTTTCTAGTATATTTTGATAACAAAATCACATTGTCACCAATAATTACGTAACAAAATCAAGCCTTGTACAGAAAAATTGTTCTGTACGTTTACGGGTTTAAACAAATAATTTGCAAAAACAAAAGCAAAAAGTACATGCCATTTTAAACTGATGTCCTACAATGACACCCCGCCCCACTCCTGAATAGTTGGAATTGTGTTTACCGTATTGTTTTTTCATGTTCATGTAGTGTTATTTGTTACCCTTACTACATGGGATTTTGTTACCGATATATATTTTCTTTTTTTTCCCTTCTATTTCTCAAATTCTTCTGCCTGTTTAATCCATTTACCAACCAAAGGAATAATACTTTGCAACTTTTTTGGGGGGTTATCTTGCAGATTATGTCACATCTCTCATGAAACATGTTCTTGAATTGGTGGCCAACAAGAGGAAGATCTCTTCAGAACTTAAAGAACTACAGCCCCAACCTGCACGATGTGCAAGCTATGAACATCCTGACAAGAAGGAGGCCATTGCTGCATATCAACAGCATCATCGCTTTGCTCCAGCTGACTGAAGTTCTTTCTGCTCCTTAGACTCTTCCTCTCCACTAACATTGAGCATTGCACATCCACGAAAGTCACTTTATGAAAAACGAGGATCAAAAGTCCTTATTTTGAGAATAAAAGACCCTCATATGATACCCTTGACAGGCAATTCTGATAACGTACAAAGGAAATGTTGATATCCCATTCCAGCTTTTTCCTTATTGCTGCTGAATTTGATGCCTTTTTTCTTGGATTTTTGCAGTTTTCGTGTACACAGATGATATACAGCCCTCAATAAGACTTAGCCCCCTCTCTCTCTGACTGATATGCTATCCATTTATTTCGTACCCCCATTTGATGCTGCCATTGATCATGAGTGTATGTTGTCTGACATGGGTGGGGGGGGGGTTCAACTTCAAGTAATAAAAAGTAATAATTAGAGACATACTCATTCTTCCGATCTCCAAACGTTTTTGCTGCTCTCCGCCATCCGCATCGGTCAGTATATTCGATCTTACCTATGTAAAAGGATACTGGGTCGAGGATCGCAGGCTCAAACTCTCTCTCTGACCCCATAAAAGTCTGCCTCCGCCTTCACTTTTGGGATTTCATGGCAACATGTATAGTCACCTTCATTGAAACTTCTTTCTACATGACAGCAGCCACAAGTACACCTAAAATTTGTACAGATCGAGATAGATAAAGATTGATTTAGAATTTTATTCGGAAAAATTTGTATAAAGTAAAGGCCAAGGAATTCTTTATCCGGTGGGGGGTATAAGGCTGAATAGGCAAAGTCAGAAAGTCAAGCAAAATGAGCCTTCCGAAGAGCGTTCACTTCTCTAAACATGGGAGTTCACAAAACATTTCGTGCCTAAAATTATAATGATGTCGCGACTTGCGAGAAACAAAGGATCAGAATATATTAAATAAAACAACAGCTGTAAGATACAATAAGAAATTTTACCATTCCTCGACATTTCTATTGACTCTGTTTTCACCTTTCGGGTGTCCGGCATAAGCATCACCGACATTACCTCCCCGCTCTTCTCGGGGCAATGGCTCGTACTCCCATACTACAATACGCTGCCTTGCGCCTGCAGCAGCACCGTCTTCGCCACCGCCATCACTATCGGGATCACTATTGTCTTATTCACTGGTTTCCTCTCTATTCTCATCTTCTTCATACTCGCGCTCCATCACCAAATCGTCTTGGTATTCTTCAAGAACTGGTGACGCCATCCCAAATGAAAACTTTCATAAACTTTCACAAACTTTCTCAAACAATTACTTGCGCACAATCTATGGCTGGCAGGCCGCGACATACATATTCGAGCTGGCTGCTCTACATATGGTGACGTCATCACGATAGCGGCTCAGTTGTCATCTGTTTATCCAAAATCGGGAGGGGGCTGAAAATGAAGTCTTTATCTGCTTATTGTTCAATAACGAAATGAAATATAATTTGTATGAGTATGTTTTTGTTTTCTACGTCAAATCAGCTTTCCATTGATGTATAGTTTTATTTTCACCGGAGAAGGTCTTTAAGAAGGCCAAGAAGTTCCCTTCGTCCCCCGTTGCAACGGGGAAGAAGCGGAAGAGTTCGAGCGTCCATGCTTCGGCTGGTTCGCGGGCTAAGAAGACAAAGAAATTGTCGCCTGTGTCGTCTTTCGGGCAGCTGGGCGCCCCAGCTGTCTCGACGGATGCACAAACTTTGGCGTCAAATTTGTCACCTGGCACGTTAGCGGGTTCGGTGCCTTCCATCCCCCGTGCCCCGGCTAGTGTTGTCGCGGAGCCCGTCTCTTTGTCTTCAGATTCGGATTCTTTTTCTGGAATTTGAGTGCTGCTGTTGTTTTGGCGTCAGAATCTTTGCCTAGTACAGTTGGCGCTCGGTTAGGCTTTGTTTCTCCGGCGCCCGCTTCTGTCGGCGCTCCGCCGGGTGACGAGTCGTTTGCCTTAGTGGGGCTCTTACCTCAGCCGTATGATTTGTTCGGTCACTCTGGATCGTCAGTGTGACTGGGACTCTGCCTCCGTTGTCTCGGAGGATTCGCAGCTGGCCTCAGTTCCGGGTCAATTTTCGAGTCTGGGCTCTGACGCGAGGGCTTTGTTAGAAAAATATCTTCCTGATACTTTTTCTCGCCCCAGCGCTGGTGGTAGTGTTCCGTCTAACAGCGTTCTTCCCAGGATTCTATTCCTCTGCCTGAGGAATTTAAGACTGAATTTGAGAGGATCTCAGTTGACCCTATCGAGGTTTTTTGGGATGTGAAGTCTCAAAGCTCTGCTTTCTCCTTTATCGCTGAAGTTACTCGTAATTTTTTTTGTGCAAAGAAGCTTTCACCGGATCTTGTTAATGTAGCGCAAAGGCCTACAAGGATCGAGATAAACCGAGTTGATTTCGACTATGACAGGGATTTCTCTCCGTCTTTCAGCTTATCTTGGTTCACTGGTCAGTCTCTTGGCAAGGGCTGATGAGTTGGGGATTTCGGCGGATGATTTGTTGGTGCTGCAGAATATCCTTTTGTTGCTTTCGGGCCTTTTGTGGACGTCGATTTCATGTACGTCTGTCGTGACTTCTCAGCGCCGTCAGCTTGCGATGTCGGAGCTTGAAGTGTTGGAGCGGGATATTCCTTCTTTGTGTGAAGGTATTCCCTCGTCGGAGCAGTTTCTTTGTGGTGGTCAGTTCACTTCTATGCTGCAGAAGGAGATTGATAGACGTAAGCAGGCCGCTGATTTGGCACGGCATTTCCGCTCGCAGCCTTTGCCAAGGGGTCGGTCAAGACCTCCTGGTAGGTCTGCTGCTTCTGGTTCACGCCAGCGTGCTCCTTCTCAGGCACCTCGCCGGCCTCCGTTTCAGGCCCCTCGTCGGTCTACGTTTCCTGCTCGGGTTCCGTTTGTCTCCCAGGCCCGTTCGGGCCGTGGCAGGGGTTCGGCTAGAGGTGGGGGTGGGCCGAGGTCATCGGTCAAGCCTTTCCCTCCAACCAAGCGGCCCTTTTGAAGGATTGCCCCGGGCGCTTGTAGACCGAGTCGGCGGTCGACTCCGGAGTTCCTTCCCTCTTGGGAAGCTTTCACTGAAGACACTTTTGTGCTCTCAGTCGTGCGAGAGGGCTTCTACATAGAGTTGGTAGAGCCCCTCCTGGGCGGCGCCATTCGAGTTCGTCCGCCTCCATTGTCCGCCCCTTACCAACAACACATCTCGCACAAGATTCTGATGTTGCTGAAGAAGGGCGCGATAGAGCGAGTCTCGGACCACCCTGGTCTGAGTCTCTCTCGGGTCTTTATCATTCCCAAGCGCTCGGGGAAGCTGAGGATGATCCTCAATATGAAGAGGATCAATCTTCATATCGCTCCTATGCACTTCCGCATGGAGCACTTAGCCACGATCCTTCCGTCGATAGGTCCGGAGGATTTGGCGGTATCAATAGATCTCAAGGATGCGTACTTCCACGTACCCATCCATCCCCGTTCGAGAGATCTACTGGGTTTTCGCCTTTTGGGGAGAGACCTACAGGATCAGGGCCCTCCCGTTCAGGTTGAGGCCAGCACCTCGGGTGTTTACCCGAGTGGTTTCGGCTCTCACGGCTTTCCTTCAGAAGCAGGGTCTCAGGCTGTTCGCCTATTTGGACGATTGGCTTCTGGTGGCGAGTTCAGAGGCTCGCCTTCGGGAGCATTTGATCTTCTGCTGCAGGTCACGCAGGGACTAGGGTTCCTGGTGAACTGGGACAAATCTGAGTTGTCACCCACCCGCAGGTTGGTTTATCTGGGTGTGGAGCTGGATTTTCCGAGTCAGTTGGCCCATCCCAGTGGGGACAGAGTTCGGTCTATTACCAAGGCGTTCCCGCAGAGTTCCGGCCAAGCAGTGGCTCCAGTGGCTGGGCTTTTTGGGCCAGCCTGGTCGATGTTTTTCAGGATGTTCGTCTGCTCATGAGGCCTTTTCAAAGGCATCTTCTGAGGTTCTACAGGCCGATGGTAGATTCCCTTTCGGTCAGGATTCCTTTGCCAATGGAGATCAAGCTTCTGTTGGTCCCTTGGTTGGACAGTGCTTTCTTGGCTGGGGGCAAGCCTTTCCGCGTGCCTCTTCCTTCGATCTCCCTGTCGACGGACGCCTCCCACCTGGGGTGGGGGGGGGGTCATTGTTTAGGCAACATGGTGTCGGGGACTTGGGATTTTCCCGTCCTTTCGCACATCAATGTGTTGGAAATGATGGCGACGTTTGCGTCGCTTCGTCATTTCATACGGATGTTAGTTGGTCGCACGGTTCTGTTGCTCTTGGACAACACAACTGTGGCCGCCTACATCAATCGAAAGGGCGGCACAAGATCTTCCAGCCTGGACGAGTTGGCTGCTCGTCTGTGGCGGTGGTGTCGGGCGGTGGAGATCACGCCAGTAGCATCCTTTATTCCTGGCCAGGACAATCTGGTAGCAGATTTTCTGTCCAGAGGGAGGTGTCTCCCATCGGAGTGGGCCCTCCATTTGGAGGTATTTGATCTTCTCCTCTCGATCTGGTCTCCTTTGGAGATCGACCTATTCGCATCCCCGTTCAATCACCGGCTTCCGAGATATTGTTCTCGGGTCCGGGATCTGGAGGCTTGGGCGTTGGACGCCTTCTCGCTCCATTGGTGGTCTTTCCGGGGTTATGCGTTTCCCCCGTTCGGTTTGATTCCTCAGGTCTTGAGGAAAATCAAGTCGGACGGGGCTTGGGTTCTGTTGATCGTCCCTCATTGGCCGAGGAGGTCGTGGTTTCCGAACCTCCTAGAGTTGTTGGCGGGTCAACCGCTTTGTCTTCCGCTGAAGGAGGACTTGGTGGCTCAACCTCTCTCAGGAATACTTCATCCGCGGCCAGCGGTCCTCCATTTGACCGCTTGGTCGTTATCGGGGAGGTTGCCAGAGCTGAGAGCCTCTCGGAGAGAGCCTCTCAGTTTTTGATCAAGAGCCGCCGAGATTCGACGAGAGTGGTGTATAACTCTCGGTTAGAGGCGTTCCACCGGTGGTGTGAGGGTCTTGGTGTGGTGCCCAGGATGGCGTCTCTTGGTGTCATAGCCGATTTCCTTATTTCATTATTTGATAAGGGTAGATCTCTGTCCACGTTGCGTGGGTATCGTTCAGCTTTTGCTGCTATCCATGCGGGGTTCCCGGATGGTTCGGGGATGTCGAACTCTCCTCGACTGGCAATGTTGTTGCAGTCTTTTTTTTCTGGAGCGACCACCCCAACAGAAGCTGGCTCCTCCTTGGAGTCTGCCCAAGGTTTTGGCTGCTTTATCTAAGCCGCCTTTTGAGCCTCTGGCCAAGGCGTCTCTGCACTGTCTCACAATCAAGATTTTGTTTTTAATTGCGATTGCGTCTGGGCAGAGGAGAGGCACTCTTCATGCCCTTTGTGTTTCTCCAGGCGACATCCGCTGGGAGAGAAAGGGTGTGAGACTTATTCCCAAGCCTTCTTTCATCGCAAAGAATCAAACTGTCTCATCTGGTCCGGTGGAGATCTTTCTTTGTCCTTTGTCCAGTGTCTCCTCGGTTGAGGAAGACAAGGTTTGGTGCCCGGTTAGGGCTCTTAAGTGGTAATTGGACAGGACTAAAGGTTTCCGGAAGGATGAGCAGTTATTTCTTATTATGCGGGAACCCTTCTCTTCGGCGTCAAAGGAGTCCATCTCTAGATGGATCATTGAGGCGGTTCAGGCCGCGGGCCCCCGAGGCTCTCTCTCGGAGGGTGTGCGTCCTCGGGCGCATGACACCAGGGGTGTTAGTACCTCCTGGGCTTTATTTCATGATGTAGCCCTTCATGATATTATGAAGGCTGCGTTTTGGTTGTCGCCTAATACGTTCATCTCGTGCTATCTCAAGGATATTCCTGCGAGTGAGGAGCGTTTCGCTACGGCGTCGTTGATGGCGGCTTTGTCTTCGTTGGTCCCCCGCTAACCTTTTTGTTTGGGACATGCCACCCGCTTTCATCTGTGTTGGTCTAAGCAATAATAGGTAGATACATATGATTTATTGTGGTAAATTAGTTAAATCAGAACTGATTTTATTATTTACTATATAAATCTATGTATCTACCTATGTCCCTCCCTCCGGCCCCTCTCCTTGTTAGCAACATGTCCCTTGTATCTGGGACTGCTTTAAGAGAGGAAGTTTGCATGCAGTCGTGGTGCGTGCGTGACTGAAGGGTATAGCGGGGTCTAGGGGTATGCACAACTGTGACTTTTTTTATTTCGATGACTGCTTTGTCTGGAGGAGTAAGCAATAATAGGTAGATACATATATTTATATAGTAAATAATAAAATCAGTTCTGATTAAACTAATATATTGTACAGTGTCTTGGAAATTTTCATTTGAAAGTTGATGATAATCAATTTGCTTCATAAACTTCAGAGCTTGATTGAATCTCTTCAGAAATGAAACCTCATTTTTTATCATTTCATGAGATTATCTTCTTTTGGGGGTCGGGGGGCTTTAGAAGGGAATACAAAGATAAATATAGTTTGTTTAACCCGAAAAATAATCTTGAATTAAGAATGGTTTGATGTATTGTGTATCAAGAAAACAAAAAACAAAATCACGATTATAAACTTATCTCACAAAATATTATTTGTAATAGCCCTATGTAAATGTAGTAGCACTGTAAGGGTTAAATAGAATGAGAAACAACAAGTCACCTTGTGTCTTGCATGATTTGTTTTCTAATGAAGTAGGAATCATTTTAGTATTGATATGAAGATATAAGAGAATCTGGCCATACCCAGATGGATGCTGAAGAAGGCGATCAAGGAAATGAACCATACGACCTAAGGCTGCGACGAGTACTCAAGTAATACTCGAGTACTCGCACTGTTGACAACTACTCGAGTACGATTTCTCGTACTCGAATACTCGGCCGCCATTTTTTTTTTTTTTTCCCGTTCACCTGGCACTGTCCACCCGTGCCAGAAGAGCACCGGCATGGTACCATGGGTAAAAATGTTTCCCAGCTCAATCATACACAGGGTGTCACTGTCAACTCACCACTCAGAAACTGGGACCAAATCTCCAGATTTCTGTTTGGACTCGGAAGATTTTTTTGTCATCTTTAGTTTTAAAAATAACATTGTTTCAATTATTTGTCAAAAATTCAAAGGCACAAATAGGCGATTTCAACAGCAACTTGAAGTAAAATCGCGTGGGTTTTCAGAGACAAACCTTCGTACTGTTCGCAGTATGGTGTTGGCAAAAAAAAATTCAAAATTCAAAAAATTCAAAAAAATTCAAAAAAATTCAAAAAAAACATGGGGTCCAAGTATTTGAGTACTCGCCTGTAAGCCTAGGAGTGTACTCAAGTACCTCATTACACGGTTATGCACAGCCCCCCACAGCTTTGAAAAAATGGACATAAAAGGAGGATGATGATGATGATGGTGATGTGATGGTGATGATGATGATGATGATGATGAACAAAATTAATATTTTTATCTTGCTACAGCGCTACCTTTACCAGGATACCAAGAAAATCAGTTACAATGAATTCATCAACAAAGAGCTGGTTCTCTTCTGGAATGCTGACAATAAGAGGTCCATCCCATCCATGGTTGATGGTAAGTAAAGTGCTCTCAATCTCCTCTGCCTCTGATACTCATCTTTTTCTTTTGTTGTAATCACCTTAATTGTGCAAAAACAAAGGAAAGCTAAATAAGTCCAGGTTATTTGTTTTATAATACAATGTACAGGACTGCCTAAACTAAACAATAAAAAACGTAGTACACAACATAATACATATAAAATGTACATACATTTATTTTAAAACAAATTGGAACAAAATGAGGGTATCTATCTTTAAGTTCACTTCAATATTATACTTTTGCACAAGCTAATTGAATGGTGTGTTTATGCAAGACAGAAAGGAGCATTCATGTATGACATAATTGGACTTTGTTATTTATTAATTCTTATCAGGACCAGGATTTTGTAATGTATTGATAAATATGAATTTTGTAGTATTTCATTTGTTCTGCTCATGTTTTATCATTCTAAAAGACTAGTTGGCTAAAACCTGGGAGTAATTTAACTATGTACTTAGTATCAAACATGAATGAGCATCTCAGCATACATGCATCATTATTAGCATTGACAGGTAATGTTTACCTTACCGTATTTGCCGGCGATAAGGCCGCATAGGCCGCAACCCCGATTTTGACATTTCATAGACTAAAAAAAAAAAAATTTTTTTAAAATGGAAGGAAAAAAAACCAAACAGACCAAACAAAATTATCGTAAATTTCTTGTAGAAAACTATTTTTTCTACAAACTGATACCAAATTCATCAATATTTTTATAAAATTTACAGTAAAAAAATAAGTTTACCGCAAAATTGATCGTAATTTAGCAAATCTTCATTGATTTTGAAGTTAGTACTGTATCGCAGGCAGTTTTGGTATCCTATTTATACCCCTACCTACGAATTGCGTGAAATGGATACAAAGAAAACAGTAAGAAAACAGACTTCGTCCGGATGCGCAGTTGCGTTCTTGCGGTAGCTCCGTAACGGTCCCTTCTTTTAGCAGGTAGGCAATGTATTGGAACATCTAGTAGGCTGCGCACGTCACTACATGAAGGAAATGTCGACGCCCCCTAATGAATATGCATTATGCCTTTGCCTGCACGGCGTGTGTAGTGTACTGTACATGTACCATACACGCTGTGCACACTATCTAGGCTATTTCACCACGTCTGAACTATAGTATAGCCTGGTCTATAGGCCTATGTATTTCAGAACACTTATATTGTTCTGAATCATTCATTACATATATACTTGCATCAATTATAAGTTATTGCCTTTCTATATTTGTATTGTATTATTTTGACTTTTGACTACATACTTGCATCAATTAAGTAATTGCATTTTACCTCTCCAAAGCTGCATTTTACGTCAGTACCTGTTCCAAAATTTCGATCTTTGGGTGATTATATTGTTTTTCCCTACAAACTTGCATCAATCAAGTTATTGCATTCTACCTGTTCCAAGCTGCATTTTAAGTGTTCCCAAGTTTCCATCTTCCAAGCTGCATTTTACGTCAGTACGTGTTCCAAAATTTCTATCTTTAGGCGATTATATATATTTGCTTACACACTATAGCTTGCTTCAATCAAGTGCGCATTCTACCTGTTCCAAGCTGCATTCTACCTGTCCCAAAATTTCTATCTTTGGGCGTATATTGTTTTTCCCTACAAACTTGCATCAATCAAGTTATCTACCGGTGTGTTGGCTCGGTCAGTAGAGCGTCCGCCTCAGTCACGACCGGCAGGGTCGTGGGTTCGAACCCCGGCCGCGTCATACCAAAAGACGTTAAAAGATGGGAGTCGCTGCTACCTTGTTTGGCGTTCAACAATAAGGGGATAGAGCAATGTCGATCTGGCGCTGCTCAGTGGCTGCCGGGCTCACGATCAATTGGGCAAAAAGAATTTCCATTTTCGATTTAATAAAATTTGGAGTGGACTTTAAAAGATTATTATTATTATTATTATTATTATTATTACATTCTATCTGTTCCAAGCTGCATTTTAAGTGTTCCGAAATTTCCCTCCTTTGTATATATTACATGGTTTTGACTATACACACTCGTACTATATACACTCCCATCAATTAAGTAATTGCATTCTACCTGTTCCAAGCTGCATTCTACCTGTTCCAAAATTTCGATCTTTGGGAGGTTATATAGTTTTTCCTACAAACTTGCATCAATCAAGTAGTTGCATTTTACCTCTTCCAAGCTGCATTTTACGTCAGTACGTGTTCCAAAATTCTATCTTTGGGCGATTATACATATTTGCTTACACACTTGCATCAATTAGGTAATTGCATTCTACCTGTTCCAAGCTGCATTGTAAGTGTTCCCAAATGTCCATCCTTTGTATATATTACATGGTCTTGAGTCTTGACTATACACACTCGTACTATATACACTCCCATTAATTAAGTAATTGCATTCTACCTGTTCCAAGCTGCATTCTACCTGTTCCAAAATTTCGATCTTTGGGTGATTATATTGTTTTTCCCTACACACTTGCTTCAATCAAGTTATTGCATTCTACCTGTTCCAAGCTGCATTGTAAGTGTTCCCAAATGTCCATCCTTTGTATATATTACATGGTCTTGACTATACACACTCGTACTATATACACTCCCTTCAATTAAGTAATTGCATTCTACCTGTTCCAAGCTGCATTCTACCTGTTCCAAAATTTCGATCTTTGGGTGGTTATATGGTTTTTTCCTACAAACTTGCATCAAATAAGTAGTTGCATTTTACCTCTTCCAAGCTGCATTTTACGTCATTACGTGTTCCAAAATTTCTATCTTTGGGCGATTATATATATTTGCTTACACTTGCATCAATTATATAGGTAATTGCATTCTACCTGTTCCAAGCTGCATTGTAAGTGTTCCCAAATGTCCATCCTTTGTATATATTACAATGTACATGGTTTTGACTATACACACTCGTACTATATACACTCCCTTCAATTAAGTAATTGCATTCTACCTGTTCCAAGCTGCATTCTACCTGTTCCAAAGTTTCGATCTTGGGGTGGTTATATGGCTTTTTCCTACAAACTTGCATCAATCAAGTTATTGCATTCTACCTGTTCCAAGCTGCATTGTAAGTGTTCCCAAATGTCCCTCCTTTGTACATATTACATGATCTTGACTATACACACTCGTACTATATACACTCCCATTAATTAAGTAATTGCATTCTACCTGTTCCAAGCTGCATTGTAAGTGTTCCCAAATGTCCATCCTTTGTATATATTACATGGTCTTGACTATACACACTCGTACTATATACACTCCCATCAATTAAGTTATTGCATTTTACCTGTTCCAAGCTGCATTTTGCATGTTACAAAATTTCCATCCTTTGTATCACATTGGTTTGGTTTGGTTTTATTTTCCGTATAAAAATTCAAATACATACAATAAGACAATTTACAAATATAATACAAATCAAAAATCAAAAATGGCTGGAATGCTCTATTCAGAGCCATTATTGAAATGGCTCTGTTTTTCCTAGAGGTCCAGAAAGAGATAATTAAACAGAAATAAAACACAAACTATTATGAAGAAATTACATACACACTATCGAACCCCCCTCCTAAACTCTCTCTGATTAAACACAATATGAATACGACTGTTACCCACCCCCTCCAACCCCCTCCCCGTTCACACCAAAAGTCTATACATCAAAATCTTGTATGATTTTGACTACACACACATACATATACACTCCCATCAATCAAGTTATTGCATTGTACCTTTTCCAATCTGCACGTTACGTGTTGCAAAATGTCAATCTTTTGTATATATTGTATGGTTTTGACTACACACTTGCATCGGTCAAGTTATTACATTTTTATCTGTTCCAAGCTATTCATAATACGAGAAGAGGGTTGCTATTCATAATACGACCGGCCCCCACAAATAAATAAAGATGTCTGACATCTGAATGTCCGAGTCATCATCATAGGCGTATACGAGGCAGGGGGGGGGAGTTGGCTAGGGATATTTCATATGTAATGATGTTTTTGTTCTGTAATTCTCTATGTTCTTCCATGACAATTCACGTCAGCCTTAGCCCGGCCTCGTTCGTTTGTTTTGTTCCCTTATTTGTAATTTTTTATTTGGCTATTTAAGTAATTGATTCTTTATATTTCGTGTGTGAACCTGTATGCAATTGTATACATAGTTAAGTTAGGTTAATTAATATGATTCCTAGTACCCTGAGGTATGCTAATTCCTGGAAAAACTAAAATCTTGAAACTCTTCATTGGCTAAACATTGAAATTGAAGAGCTTTTGGGGGCTTGGTCCTTTGACTATTTTGGTACTGGATATGGCTATATAAGGCTATATAATTTGTAGGTGAAAGCTACTTCCACTAAAATATCATTGTCGTATAAACAATTACTAGTTTCTAGAGTAACATGGGGCTGTTTGTTCTATACTTAATGTATCAGTGGCGCAGCCAATATAAGATCAGTCGGGGGCAAAATTTCCCACAATTAAGGGAGACAAATTACGATAGGATTATATGTGTGATGTTTTACTTTATTTTTCGTCACCACAGGAGCGGGACAAATATATAAGCTAGGTTATAAGGGTGTCTCTATAAATTTATCAAAGATAAAAGGTAAAATATAATTTTAAAAAAGACATAACAGTAGGGAACGCCACCGTTCGCATAACGCCTAAAGGTCACAAAATCGTATCTTATTTGGCTTAATATCGTGAAAAAATAACTTCCTTACTTATATGGGAAATATATTTACGAAAAGCTTGAATATGGTATATAACTACAACCTCCTCTCGATCCGTCACTTCCTTTCTTTGCTGAGCGTTAGGGACGTGATAGATCAGTCCCGTGATGGCAACGCTGCTGCACCCCCACCCCACCCCCCGCACAAACACAGGCAACGCCATCTAGGAACTACTTTGACAAACGATTTTTAATATAGCGACCCTCTTCTCGTATTATGAATAGCGACCCTCTTCTCGTTTTATGAATATCGACCCTCTTCTCTTATTATAAATAGCTTGGAACAGGTACAATGCAATTACTTGATTGATCATTGAAGGGAGTGTATATACACTGCAGTGCGAGTGTGTATAGTCAATACCATGTAATATATACAAAGGAGGGACATTTGGGAACACTTACAATGCAGCTTGGAACAGGTAGAATGCAATTACCTAATTGATGCAAGTGTGTAGGGAAAAACAATATAATCACCCAAAGATCGAAATTTTGGAACAGGTAGAATGCAGCTTGGAACAGGTAGAATGCAATTACTTAATTAATGGGAGTGTATATAGTACAAGTGTGTATAGTCAAAACCATGTAATATATACAAAGGAGGGACATTTGGGAACACTTACAATGCAGCTTGGAACAGGTAGAATGCAATTACCTAATTGATGCAAGTGTGTAGGGAAAAACAATATAATCACCCAAAGATCGAAATTTTGGAACAGGTAGAATGCAGCTTGGAACAGGTAGAATGCAATTTTTTAAATAATGGGAGTGTATATAGTACGAGTGTGTATAGTCAAAACCATGTAATATATAGAAAGGAGGGACATTTGGGAACACTTCCAATGCAGCTTGGAACAGGTAGAATGAAATTACCTAATTGATGCAAGTGTGTAGGGAAAAACAATATAATCACCCAAAGATCGAAATTTTGGAACAGGTAGAATGCATCTTGGAACAGGTATAATGCAATTACCTAATTGATGCAAGTGTAAGCAAATATATATAATCGCCAAAAGATAGAAATTTTGGAACACGTACTGACGTAAAATGCAGCTTGGAAGAGGTAAAATGCAACTACTTGATTGATGCAAGTTTGTAGGAAAAAACCATATAACCACCCAAAGATCGAAGTTTTGGAACAGGTAGAATGCAGCTTGGAACAGGTAGAATGCAATTACTTAATTGATGGGAGTGTATATAGTACGAGTGTGTATAGTCAAAACCATGTAATATATACAAAGGATGGACATTTGGGAACACTTACAATGCAGCTTGGAACAGGTAGAATGCAATAACTTGATTGAAGCAAGTGTGTAGGGAAAAACAATATAATCACCCAAAGATCGAAATTTTGGAACAGGTAGAATGCAGCTTGGAACAGGTAGAATGCAATTACTTAATTGAAGGGAGTGTATATAGTACGAGTGTGTATAGTCAAGACTCAAGACCATGTAATATATACAAAGGATGGACATTTGGGAACACTTACAATGCAGCTTGGAACAGGTAGAATGCAATTACCTAATTGATGCAAGTGTGTAAGCAAATATATATAATCGCCCAAAGATAGAAATTTTGGAACACGTACTGACGTAAAATGCAGCTTGGAAGAGGTAAAATGCAACTACTTGATTGATGCAAGTTTGTAGGAAAAACCATATAACCACCCAAAGATCGAAATTTTGGAACAGGTAGAATGCAGCTTGGAACAGGTAGAATGCAATTACTTAATTGATGGGAGTGTATATAGTACGAGTGTGTATAGTCAAAACCATGTAATATATACAAAGGAGGGAAATTTCGGAACACTTAAAATGCAGCTTGGAACAGTGAGAATGTAATAACTTGATTGATGCAAGTTTGTAGGGAAAAACAATATACGCCCAAAGATAGAAATTTTGGGACAGGTAGAATGCAGCTTGGAACAGGTAGAATGCGCACTTGATTGAAGCAAGCTATAGTGTGTAAGCAAATATATATAATCGCCTAAAGATAGAAATTTTGGAACACGTACTGACGTAAAATGCAGCTTGGAAGATGGAAACTTGGGAACACTTAAAATGCAGCTTGGAACAGGTAGAATGCAATAACTTGATTGATGCAAGTTTGTAGGGAAAAACAATATATCACCCAAAGATCGAAATTTTGGAACAGGTACTGACGTAAAATGCAGCTTTGGAGAGGTAAAATGCAATTACTTAATTGATGCAAGTATGTAGTCAAAAGTCAAAATAATACAATACAAATATAGAAAGGCAATAACTTATAATTGATGCAAGTATATATGTAATGAATGATTCAAAACAATATAAGTGTACTGAAATACATAGGCCTATAGACCAGGCTATACTATAGTTCAGACGTGGTGAAATAGCCTAGATAGTGTGCACAGCGTGTATGGTACATGTACAGTACACTACACACGCCGTGCAGGCAAAGGCATAATGCATATTCATTAGGGGGCGTCGACATTTCCTTCATGTAGTGACGTGCGCAGCCCACTAGATGTTCCAATACATTGCCTACCCTTTTAGCAATGCAATGGCACGGACTTAACTCTAGATCTACCGGTAGAATTTGTTCAAAATAGGTAATGAAGTTTATTCACGAGATCGACAAAACTTCATGTCAACAATGCAACATGAAATAGTAAGATGTGTGGAGTTAATCTAGAAATGTCCTGTACCATTACTGGTATAGATCTAGTCATTGTACCGTTGGGAGTCCCATATGTATGAAATTACGTGCTGTTTTAACAGCCGATTTTTTACTGTTGTTGCGGATTGGCCGCACCCAGACTTTTTGATATTTTCGGAAGAGAAAATACTGCGGTCTTTACGCCGGCAAATACGGTAATTACTTGAAAAAGATAAGAAATCAGAATAATGTTTTCATCCATCCCAAAAGGCTGTGCAAATTTTGCAATGTCAGTTATCTTTTTTAGTATTCTCATGAACCATTTGTCTTTAATCTTACACTGTAAGCTGAGCAAGCAACTATATATTGTCTGGTATGCTACCTCTACAGCAGTCAAGTCCAATCTAAAGGACCAGTATCAATACCTTACTCAGATGCACTCACTGGTGCTATTCAGACTCTTGAGCTAGGATGCCCTGATACTCATTGAATAGCTTTTTGTTCCTCTAATGTGATTGTATTTGATTTCAGGTTTGAAGCCTGGTCAGCGTAAGGTGCTGTTCACATGCTTCAAGAAGTATGAGAAGAAAGAGGTCAAGGTGGCTCAGATGGCTGGTGCTGTGTCTAAACTCACGGCCTACCATCACGGTGAGGTAAGGTAGCACTTTCTTGATTCTTGATCAAATACTCAAACATCCTTTCAAATCCATCCTAGATACTTCATGGTGATGTACGGTAGCACTTCTTGTGTCTTGATCAAATACTCAAACATCGTTTCAAATCCATCCTAGATACCTCATGGTGAGGTAAGGTAGCACTTCTTGAGTCTTGATCAAATACTCAAGCACCCTTTCAAATCCATCCTCATGGTAAGGTAGCACTTTCTTGAGTGTTGATCAAATACCCAAACATCCTTTCAAATCCATCCTAGATACTTCATGGTGATGTAAGGTAGCACTTCTTGTGTCTTGATCAAATACTCAAACATCGTTTCAAATCCATCCTAGATACCTCATGGTGAGGTAAGGTAGCACTTCTTGAGTCTTGATCAAATACTCAAGCACCCTTTCAAATCCATCCTAGATACTTCATGGTGAGGTAAGGTAGCACTTCTTGAATCTTGATCAAATACTCAAACATCCTTTCAAATCCATCCTAGATACCTCATGGTGAGGTAAGGTAGCACTTCTTGAGTCTTGATCAAATACTCAAACATCCTTTCAAATCCATATCCTAGATATCTCATGGTGAGGTAAGATAGCACTTTCTTGAGTCTTGATCAAATACTCAAACATCCTCTCAAATCCATCCTAGATACCTCGTGGCGAGGTAAGGTAGCACTTTCTTGAGTCTTGATCAAATACTCAAACATCCTCTCAAATTTATCCTAAATACCTCATGGTAAAGGTTCGTTCGTTCGTGTCTCCTTAGATCAAGATAGTTATGTAAAGTTCCTTAATTAAATTAGATTAAATTAAATTAAATTAAGTTCTTCCATCGCCCGATGGCTGCGATGGCCGTCTCATTAACGAAGGCCAGGTCTTCATCTGTGCAACCCGTTCCGCTGCACCGCAAGATGTGGTCCATCGTCTGAGTCTCTCCGCAGTCGCAGAGAGTATCGTCTTCATGGGCATAGCCCCATCTTGCCATGTTGGCCTCACACCGCCCCATTCTCGTCCATATTCGATTTAGACATGTCCACTCCGGCCACTTCAGGTTGAGTCCTTTGATGAGTACGGGCTTGGCTGATGGTGGAGGATTCTGTTCAGGTGGTGGGACAGAATCGAGGAAGCTGTGTCGGGATACAAGGCGTTTGTGGGGTTGTAAGTGGCTGTATAACATGTGTCTCTCATCTGTCGCCTGCTTCATTAGTTCCTTTAGGCAGGTATTAGTGCGTCTTTGGTTGGGAGATCCAATGCCAGCGAGGTGATATATCTCCTCAACTTTTGTTGGTTTCAGGCAGCCTGTTATCTTTCGATATGTGTTATTGAGTGTGGTGTCAAGCGATGGTAAGGTAAGGTAGCACTTTTTGTGTCTTGATCAAATACTCAAACATCCTCTCAAATCCATCCTAGATACCTCATGGTGAGGTAAGGTAGCACTTCTTGAGTCTTGATCAAATACTCAAACATCGTTTCAAATCTATCCTAGAAACCTCATGGTGAGGTAAGGTAGCACTTCTTGAGTGTTGATCAAGTACTCAAACATCCTTTCTAATCCATCCTAAATACCTCATGGTGAGGTAAGGTAGAACTTTCTTGAGTCTTGATCAAATACTCAAACATCCTTTCAGATCCATCCTAAATACTATGGTATTGTTTGAAGCAATATGTCATCAGTCTTTTCTGGACAATATGTAATAGGTCTTGCAATAGGCACTAGAAATGGAATGAGCAGTTGTTCTAGTTGATGAAAAACAGTATTTTCATCTTATTGTGCATATAATTGATCAACATTACCACTGTAGATGATATTGATGGGTTGAAATGAGACTTAAGAAATGCCAAGTTACGGGAAAAATGTCATATTTAAAAAAAAAAAATTGGTAGGATATATGCATTAGACTTGGAAAATAGTACTGAAGAAAAAAAATGTGTTCCAATCTTCCATAGTTTGGAGGCAGGTAATTTTCACAGTTGGTTAGGGAGAGAGGAAAAATTCCCACTCCCAGCGGGTATTGGGTCATTCCACAGCTAGAGGGCACTCATGTATTAAATGCATCAGATCCACTTTATGATACATTTCTAATGATTCCTTTAATTGGGGAAAAAAGGAAAGTGTAGCAAACTTCATCCCAGTTCTATTTCAAACCCCCAGAATTCTCTGACGAGCACAATCACCAACCTGGCCCAGAAATTTGTTGGTAGCAACAACCTGAATCTCCTGCAACCCAATGGTCAGTTTGGTACAAGGCTTGAAGGAGGCAAGGACGCTGCCAATGCTCGTTACATCTTCACTCAACCCAGGTATGTGTGGCAAAGCAAGTGAAATATGAAAACAAATGTGAATGATAGGTTAAATCTTGAGTAACAACGTTGTGTTTTTTTGTCCATCCTCCGATATCTTTGCTGTTTTGGAAATATAGTTTTATAGAGCTTGCATAAAACCACTTGTCAATATGACCAAGGAAACCAAGGACTTTTGAATCAACATCAAGGATTATCCTTGTAGACACTATAAGCAAAATTATTTTCAGTTAATGTATTAGAGTTATATTTTCATCCTCAGTAATGGTAAAAACTATTTCCCCACCCCGAAAAAAAGACAAAACAGGTTGGTTTTAAAACTCATGCATTTCTAAGAGATCCAAACTTATATCAAGAATGGCACAATATTCATAAAACTATTCAGGACCTATAACAATGCTGTGGTGTAGCTGTATTCATGTTCTCTCTCTCCATCTTTGTTTTAAATCAGCCCTTTGGCAAGGCTTGTTTTCCCTGCCCATGACGACCCCCTCCTGTCCTACTTGTACGATGACAACCAGCATATCGAGCCAGAGTTCTACGCCCCCATCATTCCCATGGTTCTCATCAACGGCAGCGAGGGTATCGGTACGGGATGGAGCACCAGGATATGTAACTATGATATCAGAAAGGTGGTGGCCAATGTGAAACGACTCCTAGCTGGAAAGGAACCTGCTCCAATGGTAGGTGAAATTTTAGATTGTATTCAATGAATTAATGAAATTCAAGAATAACATGGTACAAAGACATACTAAAGGTTTTTTCTTGCATCTGCAGCGTATATTCCAAAAATGAACTACTAAAGAGCTGCAACTGAACTAATTTTTAACTTGAGGAACAAATGAAATATAAAAAATGAAATAAACTTGTTATGGATGAAGGACATGTGGTCCATGTATAACATAATCCCGCATTGGTAATGGTCTTTCATACAACAGTACTAGTCAGACAGACCTTCCATAATCAAGATCATGTTGGTGCAGTCGGTGGACTCTCACAGACCCGCCAGTGCGCGAACAATTCTCTGTGGCTTTATGAGGGCTCAGTTGAGCGAGAACAAAGCAGAGAGCCGATCAAAAAATCTGACAATGCACTTTTTTGTTTTGGTGTTAAATTAAATAAAGAAAGAGTGGTACGGTTTTTAGTCAAAATAAAAATTGGAAATGATTTAACATATTTTTATTTCTTTGAAATTGACCGGCATTTAAAAAAAATGCATATCTAAAATTATTTAAAAGAAATAAAAATGCGTTGGGCAGGTGGTTGTTGTGTACAGGTTCTTAACTACATGAAATCTCAGGGGGGATTTTAAGTGGTCGTTATGGACAGGTGGTTGTTACAGACAGGTGGTCGTTAAGACAGGTTTGACTGTATTTTCATCTTTAAAGAGGAAGTCTATCCTGAAATTAAGTTGATTTAATAAAAGCAGAATAAGAAGAGGAACAGGTCAGTGAAAGATTGAGCTAATTCCGATTCAAATTATGAAAAAACAAATCGGCAACTCTGTGACGTATCTTGCGAGGTCCCCACCCATTTGCTCTGTACTATTAAAAAAGACCAGAAATTTTTGTTTTCCCTCAACAAAATTTTCAATCATGCATGCGCCCTAAATATGATTATTGCAAACATGTTTGTATAAAAACTCTCTAAGGAAAAATTCTGTTCCTTCATTAATAATGAAGAAAAAGAAAGTTTATGAATTTTATGTACAGAGCTAATTAGAGAGGCGCTTGCAAGATACTTCACAGCGTTGCCAATATATGTTTGATTGATTGCAGCTTCAAAAATTCATAACTTTCTTATTTTCAATTGGAATTTGCTCAAACTTTCACTGACCTGCTCCTCTTATTTTTCTGCATCTATTAAAACCAACTGAATATCAGGATGTACTTCCCCTTTAAGACTGCTACCATCCCCGAGATTGATTCTCTGCTTGTCATCCTCAGCTTCCATCCTACAAGAACTTTCGAGGGTCCATTAAGCAGTTTGAGCCAAATCGTTTCACTGTCTGCGGAGAGATCTCGGTGGTGGACAACAACTCAGTAGAGATCACAGAACTCCCCATCGGGGTCTGGACTCGGGAGTACAAGAAATCAGT
This sequence comes from Mesocentrotus franciscanus, assembly GCA_037976565.1. NCBI lineage: Eukaryota > Metazoa > Echinodermata > Echinoidea > Camarodonta > Strongylocentrotidae > Mesocentrotus > Mesocentrotus franciscanus. Next base: position 38,484,745 of record CP137668.1, on the reverse strand, counting down.
CCTAGATAACATGGTCAAAGGGACAGAGAAGGCCAAGCCGTCTATCGAGTAAGACGTCCATAGAAAAGAGCCGATTCTAATTGATTGCATCAACTTTCCAGCGGCCATGTTGGTGGGCTAAGCTAATGTGGGAATTAAAAAGGTTGCTTGCGCACAAAATAAAACCACCTAAGTGTAATTACTTTTCTGTGTATCTGTAATCCAATTATTAATCTGTTTACACCTTCCTGCTTCCAGCGCAGTTTATATACGAGCCTTATCTTTCCATGACCTGTCTAGTATTTGGTTGAAATTTACCTGTGTCTACCATGCTGTGGATAACATTTACCTACTACCAAATTTTTCTTCCTTTTGTCCTGTAATTCACTTAGTACTCATTCATCTTGGAAATCTATGAATAATATCTATTATATACAACTCTTTAGTAATCTAGCCATCTGATTGGTCGAAATTGGAGTCGTGATTTTAGCCATGCCCGCCTACCAGTCAATATTCTTTTAAAAGATGCCCACATGTCCGCCTACCGGTCAATATTCTTTTAAAAGATGCCCGCATGCCAAATCCCCATCGGTTTACGTGTATAAAGTTCCTTTGTGCGAGGGTGGATACAATACAGTGCAGTGTGTGTGCGATTCCCAAATGATTGTAACTTTCAGTCATCTTTCCAGCGAAGATTAACAGACAGTGTCTCAGATTTTCTTTGATGTTTTAACCAATCTTTACTCAAGAAAAGGATAAGGTAAGAATTCATGGTAGATTTTTTTGTGAAAGATATATCGACTGCTTTAATATTCGAGGCCTAGCTGTTTCTATACTGGCTCTCGGGGGACGTTGCATCCTGCCATGACTCCTCGGCGCGCCGCCGGCTCAGACGCCAGCTAGGCTTCTCATAGCAGTCAATATATCTATATTATTTGTTTTATTTAATTGTTCAGGGACTACAAGGAGTATCATACAGACACCACAGTGAAGTTTGTAGTAAAGATGAGCGAGGATCAACTGCTACAAGGAAAAAAAGAAGGTCTTCATAAGATGTTCAAGCTACAGAAAACAATCTCTCAAGCTAACGTCATGGTATGGGCTCCTCTCTTACAGTGATATGTTCATCTTCTGTATCGTAGCGTTGTAAACTCAGATGAAAATTATTTAAATTAGATGTTTTAATCTTGAAAGGATTTTTCAATCACATCTAACTTATCAAATTAGCAGCATTGTGATGTCATAGTAATTATATCCCCCCTCCCATTTACAATACAATTGGATTTTTAAAATTTTTAATTAGACACTGCTTTTTTTCTTTAACAATTCAAGTATTTAACCAGTGCTTATGTCAGCCACCATACATAAATTAATAAGACACGAGAGAGAGAGAGGATTTTTGATATAGAGATCGGACGTGTCATTGGTTCTCTCTCGGACTATACCGAAATTTCTTTTTTGGAAAGTACTTTGGAATTCAAATGGTTTAATTTGGAAAGCTATATGAATCTGGAATTTTTCTGTAGGTAAGCAAATTATTTGTGGGCTTTTTTAACACAATCCTGCACTTTTAACCTTGTATAGCACATAAGACGGCACTCAAATTTCCCGCCTTTTTTGGGAGGCCAATCATGGCGGCTTCGCTACCTCTGAGCCGGAAATGTCTGTGAGAAGCGAGGAGATGATGTATTTAGAATTGTTAGTCATAATCGCCATAGGAAAGGCGAACCTAATAAAAAAAGAAGACGAGAAGAAAGTGTAGCAATAGAAAACCTCAATACCAAAATGTCAGATTCTGACTCAAACACTACGGTTTATCAAACCCCTTCTCCTGGCCAAGATCCCAAGCAAACAGATCTTAAACTTTTCATTACCCCAATAGTGTGTCAGTCCCGTGGAATTTATAAAGCCTGTTAGCTCTGGATTATTAGTTAAATGTAAGAATATAAAACAAGTTCGTGCAATCCAACAAATGGAAAATATAGGGAACATTCCTGTCAAAGTGACCGAGGGTGCAAGAGGCGCCAAAGGGGTGATTTACGCCATTCCAACAGAAATGACGGAGGAAGAAATGTTATCCGAATTAAGAACGCAACATGTAACAGCGGTTAAAAGAATGACTAAAAGGGTAAAGAATGGAGAAGATAAAGAGCAAATGGAAACAAACGAACCTAAGCAGATCCCTCTAACAAGCGTCATCCTGACGTTTAATACATCCACTCTCCCAACAACAATAAGAATGTGCTACCAAATAAAGTCAGTGAAACCATACATTCCAAAAGTAGTCAGGTGCTACAAGTGTCAAAGATTTGGGCACGGGCAGTACAGTGTCGATCTAAAATTAGATGTGTTAGATGTGGGGAAAACCACAATTTTGAGGAGTGCGCCAAAAAAGCTACTCCAAAATGTGTAAACTGTGGAGGAGAGCATTCTGCTGCATACAATGGATGCACACAAGCAAAAAAAGCAAAACAAATAAACAAAATCAGCCCAAAACTAACATCGTCACACAAACCTCCCAAATGAGGAAAGAGGAACAAGTAAACACACAAATTAAACTAAATGATGTGGTACTTGTCTCATATGCCAACGCTGCAACCACACAAAACATACCCTCCGTAACCACTAGCACCACACATACTCAAAATGTCTTACCACCTCGAACTAATCAAACAACAACAACAACAACACAAAATTCCAAAACAACAACAAACAATTCCACAACAATCAATTCAAGAAAAGACAATGAAAACAACGAAAATCCCTCTGTACCCCTGAACTTTATAGCTACTGCAAAGGATGATCAGATAATTGATTTTATATGTCAATTGATTCTCTCATTCACAGAAGGCAAAACTCTCAAAGAAATAAATAATTTTGTTCTGGTCGCAGCGAAAAGATCGCTGCAGCAAAGAAGTAGTGCTGCCAATGTTCATAACGATACTTAAAACATTGATGATATTGTTTTCCATACTTCAATGGAATGCGCAAGGACTACTAGGGCATGGAAAGTGAGCATGGGTAGTGAGCACAATTTTTTTTTTTTGGCACCCGAAAATTTTTTTTCCTCTACGGGAAGGGTTATTTTTTTCCACAACCATCCCCCTTGGGCGCCAGGGGAGGGGCCCATCTTCTATTTTACCTGTTTTTACCTGTTTTTACCTGTTTTTTTTTGCTAGGGGAAGGGGCCCAGGCCCCCCGGGCCCCCTCTCTGGATCCGCCACTGAATGGACAAGTGATAGAGCAATTTGCGAATCAACATAATCTAACTATTTTGAATGATGGTGAAGGAACCAGATTGGATCCACGAACAGGAAAACTGTCATGCTTAGATATATGTATAACCACTCCTTCATTGGCATCTAGAAGTACATGGAGAGTCATGGAAAGCCTTTTTGGAAGTGATCACTTCCCAATTAGTATCAAAACAACTTTAGATGGGAAAAGTTCAGAATATAAAGATGATTCAAAAAGAAGTGCAGATGATTTTATTTCCTTTAAACATATAAATTTGAAAAAATTTGCTAAGAAATGTGAAGAGATGATTAAAAATGATCTCATACTTATAGATAACGATATACAAAAAATATATGATAATTTCATGAAATATTTAAAAGTATGTATAAAAGAAACTGTACCGAAAAGGAGAAATGTTTAAAAAAATCTGGTGCCTTGGTGGACCAAAGAGTGCACGGAGAAAATCAAAGAGAGAAATAGAATGTGTAATAAGATGTCACGGAAAATAACTTTTGAAAAGGTAGATGAGTACTTAAAAAAGAAAGCAGAAGCACAGCGTGTGCTCCGCCAAGCAGAACAAAATAACTGGCAGGCATTTTGCACGAAACCGGATCAGTATATGCCAGAATCAAAGATCTGGGCTTGTATAAAACGGTTGAATGGTGTACCAGTAACAAAAACAAAAAGTATGTCAACATTGGTTGAAAATGGTAAAGATATTGTTTCCGATCAGGACAAAGCAGATGCCTTTGGAAATTACTTTCAAAAAATAGGAATAAAAGACAGAGATACAAATAAGAAATTACCAAAGGCAATGACATTCATATTCTGAATGTTGAACATGTTATAAATGAACCCTTTTTAATAACAGAATTGGAAAAGGCAGTACAATCGCGGAAGAAGACTGCCCCGGGTAAAGATAATATACCTTACGTTGTGTACGAAAATCTGCCAAAAGTAGTTAAGGAAATTATGTTGAATATCATTAACTTAATATGGGAAACCGGGAAATTCAATTCAACTGAAACATTCTATAATAATCCCTATTTTAAAACATGGAAAAGATCCTAGAAATACATCGTCTTATAGACCAATTGCTTTAACATCATGTTTTGCCAAAATTATCAACGAATGATAAAAGAAAGACTGCAATGGTATGTTGAAAAGCATGAATTGTTACCCATGTTTCTAAGTGGATTTAGGAAAGGTCGTAGTGTTACACACAATATTGTCCAATTAGAAAATGACATTCAAAAGAGCATAAACTGTAATGAACACACAATAGCAGTTTTCTTATATGTTGAGAAAGCATTCGATACTGTTTGGATAAAGGGACTGGCATTTAAATTAACACAATATGGAATTGAAGGGAACATGTCAAGGTATATAGAAAATTATCTAACAGCATGAACCTTTCAAGAACGAATTGGTAATACAGAATCTAGAAATTATAAATCACATAATGGGTTACCACAAGGGAGTGTTTTCAGTCCTCTTTTATATAACATAATGATGAGTGATATACCGACAGACCCAGAGGTAAGAATATCTATGTATGCAGATGACTGCGCAATATGGATATCAGGCAGGAACATTGTACAGATTACTGAACAAATACAGAAATATTTGAATCTTTTAATCTGTTGGTTTGAAGAGTGGGGGTTTCGACTCTCAGCTGACAAAACAGTGCCCATATTTTTTACGAAGAGCTGGAATGCTTTACCGCCTGAAATAAAATTGAATGGAAATGTGCTAATGTACGAAAAATCTCACCGCTTTTTAGGAGTTATATTTGATAAAAGGTTAACCTGGCAACCACATATCGAACATGTAATCATGAGAAGTAAAAGAAAATTAAATATCTTAAGATGTCTAACTGGAACAAATTGGGGAAGCTCCTCGAAATCACTTATGATGGTGTATAGAGCACTAATAAGATCTCTTTTTGATTACGGATGTGAGGCGTATGACAGTGCAGCTGTTACCACAAAGAAAGCCATTGACTCCGTTCAATACCAGGCATTGAAAATATGCGCTGGTGGGCTGCCTTTAACCTCTTTAGAATCGCTACAGGTGGAAATGGGGGAAATGCCTTTGGATATAAGAAGACAAATGCTTTCAAGTAAATATCGACAAAACATCGAAAGATGGACGAATCATCCGCTGTTGAAAAACATTGAACCATGTTGGCAATTTGAATACCTTAAGGGAAAAACGTAAACAAACCTTTTGGATATAGAACACAAAGCAAGCTGGGAAAACGTATAGAATCGATAGGCCCCTCCCCATTTCCACCATGGTTATTCTACCCTCCGGTAGTTTCAACGGAATTAAGTACTCGAATAAAGAAAACAGATCATCCTACACAGCAAAAACAAAGCAGTTTGGAAGTCATACATACAAAATGGGTGACTCAATTACATATATACACGGATGGATCAAAAGTACCTGAAAGAGGGACTTCTGCAGCTTCCTTTACGTTCCTTACTATTCTATACATCAGAGCAAAAGGTTGGCAAATTTTACCTCTTCGTACAGGGCTGAATTGGCTGCCATCATTCTTGCTCTCAGATGGGTAGAGGAAATAGATATCTATGTAGGGGTTGTTATTTTCAGTGATTCACTAAGTGCTCTTATTGCATTACAACAACAGAAGGACGAGGCATTTATTCTGGAAATTCTCACCATTACTACCCACTTAAAGAATAAAGGAGTTGATATATACGTAGAGTGGATACCTGGACATTGTGGAATCAAAGGAAACGAGATGGCGGATTTCCACGCAAAGGCCGCATTAGTTAAGAAAATAGAAGTCAATAATAATCTAACTCTGTCTGAGATGAAAAGCTTGATTATTATAAGTTCCAAACTCCTTTGGCAGGAGAGGTGGAATAAAACAAACTCCTATTTGAAAACATTTCAAAAAGATGTTAATAAACAATATATATGTTCATTAGAGAGACAGCATGCAACAATCATTCATCGCCTCCGCTTTGGAGTCATTGGACTTAATCAGGATCTCCTCAGATTAAGAATTCATCCCACTGGTTTTTGTGATAGATGCCATGAAATAGAGACAGTAAAACACTTTTTAGTACACTGCCCTAACTATATTATAGAAAGGGCTATGTTTTTAACAGAAATAAACGAATCTCAACCGGAAAAAATTATGGAATACTTAAAACAGAGTGAGTCCAGTATACAAAAGGCTATTGTACGGTTCGTTCTTAGAACGAAACGGTTTCCTATCAGGAAGTAATACCTCCCTTGTATAGAGAACAAAGAATAGCAAAACATAATACAATATCATACATGACCCTATGCCAAATTATACTCAGTAAATCAAAAATATAACTATAAACAACAAATAAAAAAATATAAAAAAGCAACAATAATAAGAGTAATAATGATAATAATAATACAAATAAAAACAATAATAATAATAATAATGAATATAAAATATATAAAAATTATAATAATAATATGAAACAATCACAACATGAATATCCAAAATTTCAAGAGGTTCGATAAAGTAGTGAACACCGGAATCTGATAAAATAAAGAGACATATGTATATGTATATAATTATATGCATATTTATATAGGTTGTTGATGTGTTGATGTCTATATAATAAATAATCCGCACTGTATAGTCACACTAACCAAGCCCACGAATGTTTTGCTTAAAGGGCAAGTCCACTCCAAAAATAACTTACTTTCAATAAAAGCAGAAAAATCAGACAAACCAATCAAAAAAAGTTTGAGCAAAATCCGATAACTAATAAGAAAGTTATGAATTTTTGAAAAAGTATGTAAAACTATGGAACAATGAGAATCACACACAAATTGCCAAGATGGTTATCAGTTTGTGACGTCATGTCCTCACAACTTATCAATTGCTTTATATAGTTTAATCCCATTAATTTCCCTTTTTATCCCCCAAAGAAGTTCCCCATGCCTTTGCCCAGGTTATATGATTTGTATCATATTGCGTGCATGACATTTCCAAAAACTTTTATGAATTTTGAAGAATTGATACTATTTTCTGAATATTGTATTTCATGATTATTGATTTTTATATAAATAGTTTATCAAAATTCAAATTTTTCATGATTTAACTGGACAAAATTACTCTTTATTTGTGCATCCACACAAAAACATATTACTAACAATCTAACTTGGATGCTGGTGTGAAGAAATAAGATTCTTAGGGTGAAAATAGGAAATTTATATTATCAATATAAAGAAAATAATTAGTGGATAGTGAGGACCATACGTCACAGACTCATGAGTGAGTTGCCAATTTGTGTAGTGATTTTCAAAGTTTTCATGTCATTGAAAATTCATAACTTTCTTATTAGTTATCCGATTTTGCTCAAACTTTTTTTGATTGGTTTGTCTGATTTTTCTGGTTCTATTGAAAGTAAGTTATTTTTGGAGTGGACTTGGGCTTTAAATACATTTTGTCTTATTGTCAAATTTTGAGATTGAATATATATGGACCCCTCAGAACATTTCGGTGCACAAACGCCCCCTAGCCTATGCCTGAGTTACCTAGGTCCGCCAAAAATGGTAAGATGGCATCGTTTAGACAAGGGCAGGGCAAGCGCTATGTGAAACTGAGTGGGGGAGTGTGGTCAATTTGGTGAGTTAATTTTTCGATACTATTTTTCGATAATATCCTAAAAGATAGATGAATACAAAATTAAAATTAAAAACAAATAAAATAAAAAATGAGAGATATAATCACGTGTCGTAAAGTCATTTGGCGACAATAGTCACAACTGACTAATTGCCATTAAATCAAAACAGAAGAAGAAGAATACTTGTTCCTGAGTCAAGACCTGTACTTAATAAGTCAAAGTGTACCTGCAGCAACATACACCATCTTGTTCTTCCTTCATATTTTAGACTGAATCTTTGATTTGTGTGTACATGTAGATAACCAGAGAGTTATAAACTTAAATATTTGTCAAATGAATCTTAGTGTGCATGACATTCTGTGATTTTGTAAGGGCTGTGGTACCTTGTGTTTTTAGTGCTCCTAATTAAACGAAATAATTTTTATTATAAGATAGGCAAGAGAAAAACATCTCAACTTATCTTAGAATTGTTTTTATCTGAATGTAATAAGAGCACAACAATTTCATACCTGATGGCAGCAATGCATGGTTCTGAAACCTTGTTTCCTAGTTCTCATAACTCCCTAATTTACCACAATAAATCAATGTATCTACCTATTATTTGCTAGTTTATCCAAATTACGCCACCATCGAGAACTAAAAAGAACGTCACATTCGCGCATGCCCCACCCCCAATACATCACCTTCCCAAGGTTCACGTGCGCAACGCACGCCCGCCATTCATCCTCTTTCTATTCTCGCTTGCCGGGTAGAACGACATACAGCTGAGCAACTGCTTTTAAATTAAGTATTTTGTCCTTTTTTCGCAAGGCTTAGTTATACGCATTAAATTCAGTCCTCATTTTAATTACTATTAATTTGGTGGTACGGGTTCGCTGTCACATATTTCATTTTAGGCGGAAATTTGACTTTCATTTCTACCCCGCAATTTCCACTTTTGCGACCGTTTTTGCAGGCTTTGTGACGCCGCTGGGTTAGGGCGTTTGGTTCTGGCTTAACAGCCTTTGTTGGTTGGGACTTTTACGTATGGTTAGGCGGTTAGTTTATTCACCTGCCTAACGTCCCTCCTTAGCTCGTTCCGCTTTGCGGATCACCGCTTCTGCGGTGCGACCTTTTGTCTGCTCGTGATTGTTTGGTTTTATTTTTTTTGGGAAACATTTTATTTGAAACTGCTTGGCTGGAAATATAGTGAGCATGGAGTTTATTTCACTCTCGCTTCCTTTGTCTGGTGTTTGTCTTTGTTTTCCTTTTGTATACAGGTTCGTGATGGATGCTTCGGAACCTAGTACCCGTGTCTCCCCTCCAGCTATAATAGGGGGTTGTATTTTCGGGCGTGTCGGCGGGTAAGTTAGAGAGCGTACTAGCGTCTCCCGGACAAGTCCGTTACTGTTTGCCGGCTCGACTTCTGTCGGGCTCGGTATTACATCCACTGATGGGACCTGTGGTCCCGGCAAGGGGGCGGTCGGTTTACGGATCACTAGCCCCCACCGCACACAGGACGCGGGCGTCGTCTGCTTGCCGACCACTGACGCTCTTGTCCGGGGGAAGAGTGTCGCCATTGCAGCCACTGACACTCGGACCCCGATCACTGGCTCAGCTCCAGCCATGTACGAGATATAGCCTTGAATCCTCAGGAGTGTGTTCCCTCCCGTCACAGACGGGTTAGGAGTCGTAAGATACTGTCCGACCCTCGCGTCCAGGGTACGTCCGACAATTCTCGAGTGTTGCCGATTCGGTTTCGGATTCGGTCCCGGGTTACCGGTTCGATTTCGGATCCGGTCTAGGGTTACCAATTCAGTTTCGGATTCGATCCCGGGTTGCTGGTTCGGTTTCGGATTCGGTCCCGGGTTACCAATTCGGTTTCGGATTCGGTCCCGGGTTGCCGGTTCGGTTTCGGATTCGGTCCCGGGTTACCGGTTCGATTTCGGATCCGGTCTAGGGTTACCAATTCAGTTTCAGATTCGATCCCGGGTTGCTGGTTCGGTTTTCGGATTCGGTCCCGGGTTACCAATTCGGTTTCGATTCGGTCCCGGTTGCGGTTCGGTTTCGGATTCGGTCCCGGGTTACTGGTTCGATTTCGGATTTGGTCCCGGGTTGCCGGTTCGGTTTCGGATTCGGTCCCGGGTTACCGATTTGGTTTCGAATCTGGTCCCGGTTACCGGTTTGGTTTCCAAATATCCGATTCGGAGATCTGGCTCACGGTCGCCTGTCATGGGTGTTTGAAAACCGTGAGAGTTTATGCAAAAGCCCTGAGTGACTCAGCTTGTGGTTGTGCAGCTACTGTCACTCAGAGTGTCGTCGCTTATGCGACCACTCACACCCGGACCCCAATCACTGGCTTAGCTCCAGACAGTGATGTGTGCAATTTGAGAGATTCCGCAGCACCCTGTGCAGCCTTGAGTCCTCAAGAGCCGGTTCCCCCCATCTCAGACAGGCGTTTGGGAGCTGTAAGAGACCATCTGACAGCTCTGCTGAGCACGAACTGACGGGTGAGGCCAAGACTTTCAGCCGGGGGCCCGTCCTCGGGTAGTCATGGAGTATAGCCATGTCTCGGCCACGTCTCGGTCATGTCTCTTTCTAAGTCAATGTCTGCCGTGGGTACACATTAGACTAAGGCTGGGAGGAGGGGTACGGCCTCTTTTAGACGCCAACCCTTTCTCCGTTGCCATCGATCAAGCTGAGCCTCTCGATTACTTGGAGCTGTTTGCTGAGGAAAGCTGGTGGGCTAAACCCCCAGCCTCTCGGCCGACCTCTGGTACAGGTCTTCCTCGAACGCGGTCGGCCCTGTCCGGTATTTGGAAACGGGCGTCCAGGACCTCGGTCCGGTTTGACCCTGTCCAGGTTCGGACCCATCCCGAAATTGTGGCTTGATCTGGTATCAGTTTGCCTGGATCGTGTCCGATCTTTCGGATCTCTCCTTCCAGTATCCGGACCTGTTTACATGTACCTGATACTCAGGATCCTGTTCTCATACTGGTTTGGTACCCGGTATTGTTCTTTCCCGGCAGCTCGGAGCCGCCTGGCCAAAGTTGCCCCTCCTATCTCAGTCTCCTCCCGGCGAGGAGACTAATGATGCAGGCTCTCCTAGAGGCTTAATTAACTGAGGCCTTCACACTGGCTCTGCCAGATGCAGCCCAGGCTTCCCTTCCCCCCGGGAATACCGCTCACGGTGGTTTGCCAGTCCGATGACGGGTATGTTGTGAGTGAGGGTTTTTTTCCTCCTCCGGAGATCTCCTCCCGTTCTAGTTATAGCGGTTATGTCCAGCACACTAGAGAGTGAGTTTGGTTTGACAGACAGGGGACGGGGTAAGGTCTTCACGGGCTCATGCTCGAGACTTCTCTCTCCCCCGTTCCAGCGGGTCTTCCGGGTGCGCCACCTTAGGGTCGGCCAGTCATGTAGAGGTCGTCACACTGAGCTCCCCCTTTGGGTCAAGCTCTGTGTCTTACGGATTTGTTGCAATGCAACGACCCGCAAATTCTTGTTTGGGAATGGCCCTGGTTTCACCCACGACGTTGTTTGATCCACGTCCGTGAAACGCAAAGATCCCGGTCTCACAGAGGCTCGCAGTGGAGCGGGTCGGACCCTGTCACACTGAGCCTAATTCTGGGCTTACGAAGTCTAGTAAGGCCGCTATGCTCGCTTCTTCTCCCGTGTGTGCGGGTAAGAAGTACATGCCTTCTGACGTCCAGCTTCCGACTGGGTCAAAGGTAGAGAAGACTGAGTTAAGTATTACTTCAGTCGGTGTGTTCTCTAGCCGCTCAGGCTGGGCTTCGTGGCTTTTTTATGCTTTGGGCGACTGGGGTTACCAGTAGACCCGAAAGGCATTCTGGGCTCGGGTGGAGGCTCAGCTTCTGCCCCTTCCCGTGCCTCGGCTAGCAATGAGCCGGCCCTGGTCACACCTGGCTTTGGTTCGTTCGGATTTCGCGGGTGTTGCTGCTCCGGCATCCGAGACACTTTAGGTCCGGGTTGCCTGGTGCTGCTGTTGGCCTTCCACCATGTGCCGTTGGCCTGTTGGTGGGAGTTGGGCCTGTAGCTCCTGCTGCCCTTGACGCTCCTCCAGGTAGGGAGTCGGCAGTTGCTTTGGGTACCTTCACTCACCCGTGGGGATGGGTGCCCCTTGCCCGTCATTCTGTCTTGGCCTTTTTTTCGCGGTTGTCTTCGGCAACTGCAGTTGAGTTCACCACTCAACAGAAAGGTTTCGGCCACACGTAAGCTTTGCGCCCCAAGCTCTTGCAGCCTCTGATGCGGTGAGGCGTGGTCTAGGGGTGACCTTGCGGAGCATATTTAGCTAAACCTTCCAGTTTTAGCAAGGCTCTTGAGCAAGCTTTGTCACCCGACGCTTCGGCGAGGGGTAAGAAGTTTGTAGTTGGTATTTTATAAGGTTTATTGTAGCCTTCTGATGTCCAGTCTCCGACTGTGACTTAGATGGAGAGGGCTATGGTGATTTTTAGACCTCAGCCTGCCTTCTCTCCAGCCGTTCAGACTGGGTTTCTCGCTGTGTTGAAGCATCTTGGTGGGTGACAGGGGTTACCCTGGTCCCATCTGTCTGGTCTGAAGCCCAGTTTCACTTGTCTGGTGTAGTCCGGTACCCGTTTTAGTTTGGGGACCGTCTTGCCGAGCTCGGGCCTCTGAGAGGCTCTGTTCTGTGGCTGGCATTTCCCCTCGGGCTTTTTGGCCGTTGGTGATGGCTAAGCTCTCTTTTCCAGCTTCTTTTGCTACTCCTCCAAGAGAGGAGTGGGTAGCTGGATCGGGACTCGCCCTTCCCCTCTGGGGTTTGGCGTTCTCCCAGGCTGTTTTTCTATCTGGGACCCTTTCTCGCAGTTGGCTTCGCCATCTGTGATCGATTCTCGTTGAAGCTAAGCCCTGCGGCTGACCAGCCCTTGAGGGGGCTCTCTGAGAGAGCCTCGCAGTTTATAGTCCAGAGTCGTAGGGATTCCACGAGGGCCCTTTCACAACTCTCGTTTGGAGCCCTTCTCCATTTGGTGTGAAGACCTCGGGGTCTCACCCGTAGACTTTGGTAGGTGTGATAGCGGATATTTTGATTTACTTGTTTGACAAGGGTAGAGCCCTTTCCACTATTTGTGGTTACCGTTCGGCCTTTGCCGCCACTCATGTCGGGTTTCCGGAGGGCTCGGGGGTTTATCTCCCATTTCTTGTCCAAGTTACTGCGTTCCTTTTTTCTGCAGCGGCCAGCTATCCCGAAGCTGGCTCCTGCTTGGAGCCTGCCGAAGGTTTTGGAGACTTTGGCTAAGCCTCCTTTTGAGCCTATGACTAAGGCTTCACTTAGTCATTTGACGATGAAGAACGTGTTTCTTATGGCGATAGCATCTGGACAGAGGAGGAGTACGCTCCATGCCCTGTCTATCTCCCCCGGCCACATCTGGTGGGAGAGGTGGGAGGTTCGGTCGATTCCACGGCCCTCCTTTATTGCCAAGAATCAGTTGGCGTCCTCCGGGCCGGTTGAGGTCACGGAGGACAAGGTCTGGTGCCCGGTGTGGGCAGTTAAGTGGTATCTGGATAGGATCAAGGGTCATCGGAGGGATGATCAATTATTTCTCATCACTCGAGAGCCTTTCTCTCCTGTTCTCGCAAGTCCATTTCTAGGTGGATCGTTGAAGCTGGCCCTGAGGCCCTCCTCCCAGAGGGCAGGGCCAGGGCCCACGGTACTAGATGTATCAGCACTTCCTGGGCGCGTTCCAGGGAGTAGGTTTGGACGTTATTTTGAAGACTTTTGGCAGTCTCCCAATTCTTTTACGTCGTTTTATCTTAGGGACGTCCCCTCTGGGAAGGTGTTGTTTGCAACCGCGTCCCTAAGGGCGGCTTCGTCTGCCATTGTTCCCCAGTAATCTCCTTCCTTTTGGGACATGCCTCCTGGTCCTTTCTGTGCTGGTCTAGCAAATAATAGGTAGATACATTGATTTATTGTGGTAAATCAGAAAAATCAGAAGTGATTTTATTATTTACTTTATAAATCTATGTATCTACCTATGTCCCTCCCTCTGTCTCCTCTCCTTGCACGGCAACATGTCCCAAGCATTGTCTCTGGCGGCTCGTGAAAGAGGATGAATAGCGGGCGTGCGTTGCACACGTGAATCCTGGGAAGGCGATGTATTGGGGGTGGGGCATGCGCAAATGTGACGTTTTTTAAAGTTCTCGATGGTGGCGTAGTTTGGATAAACTAGCAAATAATAGGTAGATACATAGATTTATATAGTAAATGATAAAATCAGTTCTGATTTTTCTGATCACTGCAATTTCTTTAATATGAGGATTTTAGTGTGATAACCTCACATCATCTGTACCACTTCATCTGTTCAGGTATTGTATGACCGTTATGGCTGTATCAGGCGCTATGAAAACGTAGTGGAGATCCTGAGGGAATTCTTCACTTTGCGTATGGAGCTGTATCACAAGCGTAAGGCCTATCTTGAAGGTATCTTAGAGGCAGAGTCGAGCAAGCTCAACAACCAGGCTCGATTCATCAAGGAGAAGATAGATGGCAAGGTGGTGATAGGTGAGTACACCTCTAACAAAGGGAATTCTCTTTCATATCTAATGGCTCCTGAACTTCTAGCAATACTGATGACAACCCTTTGCTATGGGGCATTGCCGTGGAATAGAAGTTCAATTTTTGTGACTTTTAGTCAATAGATTTAAAGTTCAAATGCTGGTCTTTAGATGAGTTATTTTATCTATAATTGTCCCTTTGGATCCAGGTGTATTTCAATGGTATTTCAGAGGTAGAAATTGCTTATATGTTTTTAAAGCCTATTGGATGTCCCATAGAACTAATTGGTAATTATTATAATCATGACCTTGTTCAACAATTCATATTTACTCTACTTTTTTCTTCTCCACATTACCTTTACAGAGGACAAGTTTAAGACTTCCATTATCAGGCAGCTCACCTCTCGAGGGTACGACTCCGACCCAGTGAAGGCCTGGAAGGAGGCACAGCAGAAGTCTGTTGAGGCTGGTTCAGGACCTGATTTTGACTACCTTCTAGACAAGTCCTTGTGGAGTCTGACCAAAGAGGAGAAGAATAATCTTCTCCAGCAGAGAGATGATAAGGTCGGTTGTGCAATAATAATATAATTATTTGTGCAAGTCAGAGCCTGGTATCGATTAGATCTGTGTTAGAATTCTGTGTGTTACTATGATGACCTGAAAAAGGGGTTCTACTGGGGTATTTTGTTGTGTGCAGAAAAATGGGCTTTTTCATTTAATAGGGTTCTATTTTGAAAGTTTGCTGGAATTATTTCACATGTAGAAGTTTAGTAATATGTCTGACATGTCAAGAGGCACACTTATGGCTTAGCAGTATTATTCATTGAGTGTTTTTTTTTCTTCTTTTTTCTTCTATCTAGGCAACAGAGCTGAGTGCCGCGAGGAAAAAGACTGCCAGTATGCTGTGGATAGATGATCTGAATGCTTTCCAACCAGAGCTAGATGTAAGTCAATAAACAGAGAGCCCTAAAACTGAGTCCAATCCCAGCCACTTCAAATGCCCAGTGAATGAACATTTGTGATGTAGTAGGATGTTATGATATTTGTGTAACTCATGGTTGCAATGGGATTGAAGATCCAGATAAACTCTGTTGCACAGAAAGGAAAAAGTAGCCACATTTGCATCCCCTCGCCGATGAAGTCGAAGGGGATATAGTAACACTGCCGTCCGTCCGTCCGTCCTTCCGTAAAAAAATCTGGTTTCCGATCGATAACTTTAGTAATGTTTGACAGATTTTAATGAAATTTTATATGAACGTATATGGTATCAAAACACAGCCTAAGTTCGATTTCGGAGTATGTAGGTCAATGGTTAGTCCAGCCTCTGTACCGTTTCCGTGTCGCGCGCCCAATCAGCTGATAAAATAACACACCCTCAACGTTGAAAGTAGACATATCCATTCCTCTCATTCTGAGGTCTCGATAACGGTCCAGACGAATCTGCCATTCTCCCCCGACATTCCGGGGGAGATTAACTCCGCCCACAAAGCTATGTACGTTCGATGTACGCTGATTGGACGAGTAATCTGACAATCACTTTGGCGCATTACGTAATTCTCCGCCGCCGTCACGAAGCTAATATTCTCATTATAAGGATTCCATAATTATTTTCAATTTGTAAGTTGGAGTGTTTATTACTTAATTGCATTTTAAATTCTTATATGATTAAATAATCCTCGCCTGATTTCGAGTTTACACAAACTGCTTTTCGAGTTGGCTTTACCGAGTTGGTTTTCTGAGTTTTACATTTACAATTCATGATTTTGGGAACTGTTATTATCATAGTTTGTTTACCACACTCTGTAAGAATGTCCGTGGATAATCATCATCGTTTTACGGAGGAAAAGATGGCCGAAGCTTTGAAATATGGAGCTACGAAACTGGGACTGAATGACTTTTGAATCCAACATGTATTCATGTTTTATTTATTACAATGGATAAAAACAGTGGAGAGTACTGAGTAGTCCGTTTCAGTTAAAAGAAACTGCTTTCCAACGGAGCCCTCCACATGATACAAACAAAAACAGTAAACATAAAAACAAAACATGGATGAAAACATCAATACAATTAAAAATATAAAAAACATTTGTAAATTTGAATAAACAATACATCTAGCGCACGTGGGATGCACGGCAAGACCCCCCAGTAATCAGATTGTCGTTTTTTTTTAAAAGCATGTTAGAGAACTGTTTACATTGTTTCTTGAAATTTTTAATTGAGGTGGATGGGGTGATTGTTGTTTGCAGGGTAAATTTGCTCTTAAATTTTCAGTTTTTTTACTGGTGATTGGATTGAAATATGTCATCAAAAAATCTTTTTTGAAACCAAGGAAGATCTATTTATTGCTTTGGATACATTTTTGAGGCTTTTCTGATGAGGATTGCAGTGATTTTTGAGGATATATTACAGTTCTGAGCATGGCTTTTTGAAGCTTGGAGGGTCATATCAGTCCCACATATGAGATTTTATGTTTGATGTCTGATGAGGATTTACAACTTCTATAAAGTGACACCAGCAGTTGATATTGATTTCTCCTCGCTCCAAAGTATGTGAGTAATCTTTTTAGTTTTTACTGTTACTGCGCATGAAGGAAGATGACGTCATCCATTGACAGTAACAGTTTAAAATACGGCTGCAAGAATTTCAACACGGAGCTCAATTTCGGCGATGAAAATCCGGAAAAAAGACCCTTAAACGCATCATACAGTCAATCTGGTAAGTGGAACCGATGTAGTGTAGCCTAGGCCTAATTTAAAATAATAAATGCATCGGATATGCATCGGGTAAAATGTAGTATTTTGGGCAAAGAGTTTTGGCCATAAATGGCCAAAATGTTTTCACAGGAGCGCCTATGGTCGGCTTCTGTCTCTAAAGAGAGGAGCCGACCCTACCCAAATCAGAGGCTAACGAACGAAAGAGACAGAAATCTTCGGTCTAAACCAAACATAGACCACAATTGTGGTAGTTGCAATCTTATTGGATTGGATGAAGATGCTGCAATTGAATGCGAACTTTGTAAATTTTGGTTTCATTGCACATGTCAAAATGTATCCAAAAAGCTGTACGATACCATCAATGATATAGAATGTGATGCATTACACTGGTACTGAACAAGAGAAGGAAAACGATCTAAGCAACCATCCAGACTATACTTTTCGAACTGAGTCATCAATTAAGTTTTTCTATACAAATTGTGATACTCTAACAAACAAGAAGGAAGAGCTCTATACAATTATTTCACTTGTCAAACCAGATGTAATAGCTCTGACTGAGATCTACCCTAAAAGGATTAACCAGGATTATGCAATCCAGCCTACTGAATTGCAGTTACAAGGATACCATATGTTCTTACTACCAAAACTTAAAGCCAGTCATAGAGGAGTAGTAATTTATTTGAAGGAAGGGATTTCTGGTAGCTTGGTAGACATAGACAAAGGAAAATTGGAGGAATCAATATGGATACGACTGTCTACCAATGGCACTGATCTTCTCTTTGGATGTGTTTATAGAAGTCCGTCAAGCAACTCTGAGAACAATATGAATTTGAACTGTCTCCTACGCACAGCGTGTACAATGAACTACTCACACTTGATAGTGGTAGGGGACTTAATTATAGAGGAATCAACTGGCAGACAAATACCACTTGTGGAGTCAGTATCAATGATGAACAAACATTTGTTGACACTGTGAATGATCTTTTCCTACACCAACATGTAAAGGAAATTACCAGACAGAGGACAGGGCCAAAGACCTAGCTTGCTTGACTTGATCTTAACCAGTCACGAAGATACAGTCAGTGATGTAACTATCGGCCCACCCTTTGGCAAAAGTGACCATGTGACTATTACCTTCGAGATGGATGTCAGCAACATAAAGGCAGAGGAGGAGTTACCTACGAGAAGCTACTACCACGCAGATTATGATAAAATGAGGTATCAACTGAAAGACATTGATTGGAGTTCCAAGTTTGCGAATACTTCTGGGATACAAGCCTGGAATTTATTTGAGGAGATTCTCAAAAAAATCATAGAAGAGTGCGTCCCACTGAAGAAAAGGAGAAAACGGAATAGACCAGAGTGGATGAACAGTGAAGCTCTAGAAGCAGTTCGAAGGAAAAGGAAAGCTTGGAATAAATATCGTGAGAGTAAAAGAAACCAATATCCTGATGTGAATTTGCATTGGAGGGAGTACACCAAAATAAGGGACATAACCACCTCTGTGATCAGAAAATCAAAATCTGACTTTGAAAACAAACTAGCGGCAGAAATTAAGTTAAATGTCAAAAGCTTCTGGAATTATGTAAAGAAACAGACAAAGTCAAAACCAACATTGCCTGATCTACAAAAACCGGACGGAACATGGGCTAAAGAGGACCAAGAGAAAGCTGAGACCCTTAATGATTACTTTGGTAGCGTTTTCTCAGTGGAGGATATTCACACAGTTCCACTACTTGACAGGAAATGTAGCAATCTTCTCACTATCATTGAATTTACAACTGAAGAAATAGATGACCTGTTATTGCATCTGGACATCAACAAATCTCCAGGTCCTGATGGTATTCATTCTCGTGTGCTTAAAGAAACCCATACTGAGATTGCCAAACCACTGTAAACAATAGTTACTAAACTAATGAATGAAGGGAAAAACCCATCAGTATGGAAACAAGCGACAGTGGTTCCAATCTTCAAGAAGGGCAAGAAGAATTACCCAGCCAACTACCGACCTGTGAGTTTGACATCCATTGTATGCAAATCTATGGAGAAACTAGTAAGAAAACAAGTCATACATCATTTAGAACAGAACAAGTTAATGTGTGATGAACAACATGGATTTCGGGCTGGAAGATCTTGTTCAACTCAGCTATTAGAAGTTTGCGAGGAGTGGACTGATGTCATTGACCAGGGTCATAATGTAGACTGCGTCTATCTGGACTATCGAAAAGCATTCGACAGTGTGCCACATCAACGTCTCATATGCAAACTTCAGTCATATGGAATGGAAGGTCCCTTACTTGCCTGGATTAAAGACTACCTTACATTAATTAATGGGAAAGAGTCGAGATCCATTCCTGTGACAAGTGGTATTCCGGGAAGTGTGCTCGGACCTACATTGTTTAATGTGTTCATCAACGACCTGCCATCAACTGTTGACTCTCACATGAAGCTATTTGCTGACGACACAAAGTTATACAGGACAGTGGACTCTAAAGCCGACTCAGATTTGCTACAGATGGATGTTAACACCGTAACAAACTGGTCCAATGTATGGCAATTGCCCTTCAACGAAAGTAAGTGCAAAGTAGTTCATTATGGAAGAAAGAATCAAGGATATGACTACACACTGGCTGCTGGTACCAATATAATCTCAGTTCCATCTGGCAGCGAAGAAAGAGATTTAGGAGTGTTGTTTCAAGAGGACCTGTCTTTCAGCAACCATGCAGCAGATGCTGCCAAGAGAGCCAACATCAAAGTAGGAATAATAAAAAGGTCGTTTTCAGTCTTGCAAAAGAAGGGTTTCCTTAGTCTCTACAAAACTATTATTCGACCAACACTGGAATACTGCAACTCTGTGTGGTGCCCATTACTGAAGAGAGATGAAGACATACTAGAAAAAGTCCAGCAGAGGGCCACCAGACTTCTTCCTGAGCTGAAACAAAAAGAATACCCAGACAGACTTAGAGAACTACAACTACCTACTTTGGCTTACAGAAGACAAAGAGCAGACCTGATACAAGTATTCAAAATCCTGAGAGGCTTCGACAGAGTAAATCCCTCGAAATTCTTCCAACTAGCCACTGGCTCAACAACAAGGGGCCATAATTTCAAGATAGTGAAAGAACGTTTCAATACAAGACTTAGGCAGTATAGTTTCTCAACAAGAAGTGTAAACAATTGGAAGGCCCTGCCTAAGGAAGTAGTCAATGCTGCCACCATTAACCAATTCAAGTCATCCCTAGAAAGGTATTGGAGAAACAATCCAATTAAGTTTGAACCATACTTGAGACGGGATGGAACAGTAAAGAGGGACAAATAAGCTAAGCTTCTAGTCTCTACACCCAAGTACAAGTCCAAGTACAAGTACAAGGGCAATTCTGGACGGACAATGGCAATTTCCGGTAAATGAAAAGGATTGATTTTTTAAATTCTGTTTTAGGGTATGGTTATTTGTTGACGTTTTCGGGTGCAAGGTATGGCGAGCATTATAAACAATAGGTCGCATAACAGACTATGGTAATCATATTACAATTAAAGTCACCAAAAATAATAATGTTATTTGTGACAGAAAATACATCAATATTTTGTTCAAGTATAATTAAAGAAAATTGAAGAGTTGCATCACTGGATGGTTTTCTATAACCACAAAACGGAAACTGCTTTGTTGCCTTTTTATTTCTAAACACATCAGTTCAATCTTGTCACATTCCAAATCTTCTCTTCTAAAGTAAGATATATTTCCCTTTATGTGGCAACCCACTCCTCGTCCTACTGACCCTCTATGTTTACCCACAAATTCATATCCAGGCACATAATTGATTTCATTCATACATAATTACGTCATCGTTTAACCATGTTTTGGACAAACTGAACAAATCATATGTGGCGTAAGCAGGATTTTTTCAAGGGGGGTGTTTTGAAATTGGATGGCATCATTAATGTGACCCCGCGAGGTAGCGAAGCAACTGAACAGGAGAGGGTGTAGGAGGGGCTAATTCCATCTAACGTCGTGAATTTCAATATCCTTACTTTAAAGAACCTGGGGTTTTCCTGCATTTCAAGTTTTCTTTTTTTTCTCCACATTTTTACAGTAAATAGAGACAGACATATGAAATAGAAATCATATATGTTAATGGTATGCCTATATAAGCACGTTACAATGATACTCAATTCACATGTCAGATTAAGT
The DNA here is from genome assembly GCA_037976565.1 of Mesocentrotus franciscanus. Taxonomy (NCBI): domain Eukaryota; kingdom Metazoa; phylum Echinodermata; class Echinoidea; order Camarodonta; family Strongylocentrotidae; genus Mesocentrotus; species Mesocentrotus franciscanus. The sequence goes on along the minus strand of CP137668.1, from coordinate 38,463,475 downwards.
AAAATGTGAGGAACCTATTGAAAAGCGGTGCTTGTAGATTATAGGTTCCTGATAAAATAGATAAAGTAGATCATAGGCGTAGGAAGCTTTTTTGAAGTGGGGGGGGGGGCGTTGAAGCTCTCACCCTTAAATCTGAATGTGTGCGATGGCGAATTTCCTTTCGGCCGGGGTCCAGGGCCCGCTGAAGGGCCCTGGAAGCTTTAGGATTCTAGATTCTCTCTGGTACATTATCAGGTTTATTTTAGTGCATTTTATGACATTGTTTTCAGAGCAATTTACAGGCAATTCATCACGAATTAAAAAATACCAAATGGACATTGTGGACATATAATAATAATAATAATAATGGTGGCTTCTTATATAGCGCACATGTCCGTCACGTTGTGACGCTCCTGGCGCTGCCCCGATTATTACCCTGGCTTTAGCAAGGCATCCACTGCGGCGCTCTAGCATTTCAAGGAATTAATTCCTACCAGGTACCCATGTACATCACCTGGGTTGAGTGTGGCAAATGTAGATCAATGTCTTGCCAAAGGACATTAGTGCCGCGGCGGGACTTGAACCGCGGATTTTAAGATCGACAGTCCGTCGACGTATCCACTCGACCACGACACCTCTATGTATATGGGGAGTAAGGCTGCGACGAGTACTCGAATACTCGAGTACTCGCACTGTTGACAACTACTCGAGTACGATTTCTCGTACTCGAATACTCTGCCGCCATTTAACATCATACTTTGCAGTTGGGTGTGATGGTCTGAATATGTATTCGTGAGCAAGCGATGCGAGCGAGCAAAAATTTTAAGATTTGTGAAGTCGCAATGCGAAAAATTACATCTTATAAAGAGGAAAACAAATCCTTATCATGAAAGACTTAAAAGATCTTTATATAAGAAACATTGAAACAAAATCATAACTTAAAATGCGAGCGTATATAGCGATTGAGCTTTGGGTGAAATCGAACAAAAAAAGGTTCTTAGTCGCTTTACATTGGGAGTACATTTTATGATGAGAAGAAAAGGGGGCACATATCCAAAGGGAAAAGGACACTTTTTTTTTATAAAGTACAAAATAAGGGGTTTTTAGCCATAACAAGTTGGGGGATCGATATTCCCGCCACCCCCAGCTCCTATGCCAGTGTTGTAAATGAAAAACTGTGAGGCAGTAGAGAAAGACGTAATTTAGAGGGGGAATTTAAAACACAATGGAATGAGGAAATTTGTATACAAATACATTAGCACCAATACCTAGAGTCACCTAGTTAAAATGCGTATTTGTCACCCAAGAAAATTCGTTAGCAAGGCACCGTTGAACAAAACATCAAGTGTATGGATATAGTAATTAATTCGAGAATATAATACACGAAAGCTCACGCTGCATAAGAATACTTGGAGAAAACACAAAGATAAGTGTTACACAGTTTCCCAAAATATGAAGTCATCATTTCAAGAGTTCAGCGGGAACTCCGGAAACTTCTTTTCTCTCTCTCTTTCTTTTCTTATTTTGGCCCTCTCATTTCCCTCCATGATTCGTTTTTTTTTTCTTGGGGGAGCGTGCCTGTAACAAACATTTACGGCATTGCCAATCTACAAAATCCTCAAGTGGATTGTTATATTTACATTGTAATGGAATTCTGTCACACTTAATGTGAACCCATTCCCTACACTTTGAACATGCCAAAGAGCTTTTTGATTTCGTTTCACTGGCTTACTACATCAAACTCATGGATTCTTGATCCCCATATCAAAACATGAAAATCAACATTAATTAAATAAAGAAAATTATAATACCATTAGGATAAATGATGTAGAATACAACGCCCATTATTATTATAGTTATTATCATTATTATTATCATTATTTTTTTAATCGTTTCCTTGTTGTTGTCATTGTTATTATTATTAATCTTATTATTATAATTGTTCACAATTTAGGTTTATCCGCCTTTTAATTGGAACATGAATTATGCTCTACGAACGTCAAAATAAACATATCCAAGATAAATGTTAAGATATAATTTACATTTTCTCCTTTATCCACTGGGCCGTCTCTTTCGTCCGCAGATCTCTGTTCATTCTTATTTTCACCACTTCCCATTCAATATATTGTCTCATAATAGAATGACCTTATACAAGGCCACACTAATACAATACTATTCACAGACTAGGATTTTTCGTTATAATTTTAACATGAATAATGCTCTACACTAACATCAAAATAAATATGCACATATTATTATACTCTCTTCATTTATAAGACTTATTTCTAAGTGCTAAGGTTTTTTTTATATTTTAAGTCCAAGAGATTTTTTAACCGGGCACAAACCTTTCAGATTTAATAAAGAATGTCATAAGACTTAATATTTTTTATTAAAATTCAAGTCTAGTGGATAGTCCAATACGATTGACTTTTGGCTGTGCACGCGTGCAAGTGACATCAGATTTTGCGAGAAGTTTAAAGTCCTAAAAGATTTATTTGCAGAAGTTACTTTCGTTAAAACTTATATATATATTTGATTAAATAAAACTTTAAATACTTGAAATATTTTTAGTCTGAAGAAGGATTTGGAATTTAATTTCTAGAAATTACGAGAGTATGCGATATACATGTAATGGACGTTTTCTCTTTAATTGCCGCTCTTTGCTCACTCTCAATACAGGGAAATAAAATAGTAAGCCAAAAGAATTGGGAATAGGCCTTTTCATTTCCTTCTTAAACCATGAATGTCTTTCATTCACAGATATTCGTTCTTATTTTCCCCTCCTTTCCCCTAAAGTATTCCGACCCCCCTGTTCAGATCATCATGTTCCCAAACAAGATTTCCTCTTTTCCCGTCCTTCGGGAAAAATAAAGACGTAAGAATGAAAATAATCTTGGTGGTCAAAATTCCTAATACTAGCTCAATACGCCCCAAAGAAAATATGAAAGTTTGCCCTGTATTACAAAAACATATAAATCAAATTTGGCTGTGGCTCATCATTCCAACGATTACGAGCCATGAACAAAAGAGAATTGTATAGTAAGGACATAGTATAGTTATTCCGTTTCCAATGCCTGAGCGTTTTGACGTTGAATCAACGACCTTTATATCATTATTATATTATCATTATTATTATTATTGATATTATCATTCTTTCATTTCTGCATTGTTTAACATAATAAAAAGTAGTATACAAGCTAGGTACATTAACAAAAGTCAAAATACATATGATCATAATATAAATCAATTGAATAATTAAATACCTTTAAAAGGCTTTAACAAGAAACATAGTTAACAAATTATTTCAACTTGAATGCAGGAGACCACCATCTTAAGTTTACAGCTGATTTTGACTCAAACAACGAGAGATAATGGCATTAATTGCAAGTCAGAATCTCATTGAATCTAGACAAGAATAAAGTTTGCATGTGATGATCGAGATCAGGGAGTTGGGATCCCAACTCGTTAGGCCAAAAAACCAGCAAGTAGCTCAAACCATGGAATTCCACCCCTTGTTTTCCATCGTGTAATGCGGGTAGGCGGTGTAGGGTTTCAAGCAGGACTGCCGATTTGAAGTACACACACAACAGTCTGTCCGCAACGCATTCAAATTCGCACGCATTCATTCAACTCGTATGCACGATATCACGGGCCTTGCATATATAATGAGCAGAATAGGGTCGCACATAAAACTCTATAATCGCCAATTTCCAACAGATTTTCATGATTTTGATATTTTTGTGAAGATAAAACTTTGACGACTTTATTATGTAAAAAGCAGTGAAGTATTCTGTTTTCTTATTTGTAAAATTTACTAAGTTCCAAAGACGATGAAAAAAATAAATACATGGCTTAGGAAACCGTTCTAAAATCGTTAAAAAAATGAAGTGCCCCTAAAAGGTAAGGCAAATTTCGTATTAAGTAGACCCTCTTCTTTCATTTAATGTAGTATTTTTTATAATTCATAAGCAATACCAGTCAGGAACTAGTAAAATCCAACACCTTGTCATTCGTGCACACTTCAAAAAACGATGTCCGACAATACTGAGAGCTGATTAGTTCACGCACTCTAGCAGACAACTTGCGTCGAACCAACGATTTAAGATGACGAACGAAAAATGATCTGAAAAGGCATACCATCAAAGATTCATAGGTGAAAACCAAATATCACAAACCAAAAAATACATTTTAGATGTTGTATTGGAACTATTCTTGGAAATACCAGTCGGTTTTGCAAATATTAACGTATTTAATTCTCAACATAGTCCCACATGTTCAGTTTAATGTGGTGAATGAGTAGCCATGTGCGAGGTTCTATCATCAGACTCGAGTGCAGAGCACCCGACTGACCTTAAATATCTGGTGCAGATCAATCACCGTAGAAGTAAAAATATATAAGTCGAATGATACTGAGCAATACTATATTCACGAGTAAAATATTAGATTTGTTTCATGTATCTTTCTTTTTTCATTAATTTTCGCTCTGCTCACTCTATTTTGTTTATAAAGTTCAACTTTTGAGCTTGAATATTATTTTGTCTCATAACATGTGGTGAAAAAAAAAAAACGGGGGTCGTACTAATCATCTTCATGTCTGTTGGCAAATCTGTTTTTTTGTTCTCTCCAGCGTATTCGTAAATGATTCAGTGTAAATCCACGATTTTTTTTAAGTCTACAAATTAAAAGTTTTTCTTGGTTTGTTTGTTTCATGTCTTCTTGTATGATAGGGGATTAATTGGGTGCCTGGACACTTAACAAAGACTTCTCTTTTGCCTTCAAATTCAACTGAATTTTTTCTCAAATATCACTAAACATCATGAATATTTGTCCTTTAAGGTATTGTCCAACATAAGTCTCAAGAGATTTATGAGAAATATTGCTTTTCAACTTCTTCATATTATTGTTTCATTTAAATGAACTGTCAGGATACACAACGTATGGGTACATGTTTCGCTTTTAAGTACTTCATTGGCTTCCTGCAAGAATTGGGCTCTTAAAGCCTTCTTGTGGACATCCGAGCAATGCCCCTGATCCCAAAAGAAAAAAAATGCCTTGATCATCCCAAGAAAAAAAGAAAACAAAATACACAGCTTAAGTCATGATTGTATATATAATATGTGTCAACAGTGTCATCTACACTTGATCATATGAACTGCAATAAAAAAAAAGACAGCCTTTCAAATGAATATAACTTTTATTAAAGGAACAAAGCTGCATCAAAATAACACACTTTGGTGGATAACTTATCTATCCACAATCACCTGTCATATTGTACTCTTTGGTACTCTGTATGAGAAGGACACTTTTGAACAGCCTATACAATAGAGTGCTTTCAGTTACAAAACTGAAATACATGTACTATTGAAGTCCAGTCTGTCAAATCATGTTAATGATAAAAGTAAACTATTTCAAAGAAGAAATTGTGAATAGAGATTTACCTGAAGACAAACTACTTGAAAAATGATATCACCCTAACATAACAATCTGAAAGGAAATGTATGGATCAGATTGATTTTTCTTACCGTATACAAGTTATTTTGCAAGAGCAATTAATATCAAAAAGAATATCAGTTGGATTTCACAGATGATATGATTTTGATGATTTTGCATTGATTCAGTAATTTGTTTTCAATAGTAGTTCTCCTTCTGAGGAAATAAAAATGACTGAAACTACATTGTACATTTAAGTCTCGGCCTGGTTCTTCGATCATATCTACACATACAACATTCTCTCTTTTGGCGTACAAACAATGAAATATTTGTGCGTGATAAAACATACCCTGTATTGATTTGTATCACCTACATGTACTACACACAACTGGAATGTTGAATAAACAAAAGAACTTCCAAAGAATTAACTGGCAGCATTCACAGTCATCACCCTCATCCATTTGGCACAATAACAACTAATATGTCCCCGGATATAAAGAACAATAGCAGGGAGGCAAGAATTCAAGTATATGTGCATGTTTTGGGTGAAAATGCCTAACCATCTGCTTCATAATTAATCGGTGTCACTACATCTACATTTACTTAAAACATTTACTAAGTACATTTAAGTCTCAGCCTAGTTATTTTCATAATCATTTCAATATGTACAACAGACCTTTGTTTAAACAAAATGTATGTGTTTCAACAGTGAAATACATTGTACTTACTATAAAACATAAGCAAACTCTATTTTGCTTGAATACATCAAAATAAAGACTACAAACTTTTGAACTGATTTGGCAATGTCTGCTGTTATCACCCTCATCCATGTAAAAAAAATATAACTAGGTCCATGCACAATAAAATATATAATATACAAAACAGTAACATGGCAAGTGTGTTGAAAGCCTTTTGTCTTATACTACATGTACATAGAAACAAGTAAGCTTCCCATATTGCATAAATGTAGAATACAGAATATAACATATTTCCAAAAGATTTAATACAACATCCAGTATACATGTAAATAGTCACTATATTCCTGATATTATTTTGAATCCAAATCAACTGTTTCCTATGAGATCGATAAACAAAGTAGGTTCGGGTAGAGGTAGTCATGATCAAATTGTAATTGTAACACGATGAATATTAAAGAGTAATATTCAAAAGCAGGCACACATTACAAAAGAATACTTCAGTAATCATGTGCTTCTATTCAGTGTTTGTTTTGTAATCACCATGGTACTAGCACTTTGGTATTTTTTGTATACATGCAACCCCATCAAAAAGTATTCTCGTCTGATAAATCTGAGTCGTATGATTCATGGAGTTCAGGAAAAGTATGAAAATCAGGCAAATCACTTTCACTATCCTCACTGCTCTCACTGTCTGATTCATGTACAGAAGATGTTGAACTAATATTTTCACAATTCTTACAACTGCACACTGGGCCACAAAGAGTATCAGATTTCTTACACTTACACTGGTTATTGCTGAGCATGAACAACCTCTTGTTAAATATAACACATTGGTTTTAACTTTATTCATATTTTCTTCTGTGTCCCATTTGATATCAACCTCTCCTTTTTCATCACAAATGTATCCATACTTAGTAATGTCAGGATAATGTAACAGTAATGATATGTCATTGTACAGCATATATAAATATTTTCATCTGTCCTATATATTTAGATATTTCTAATAAACAAAAACTACATGTATAACTTCCAGGTGCATTTATGCCATTTCCGATGGTATAGGCTGTAGAAGCTGAAAGGCTTGATGGTGACTGTTGAGGACTTGATGGGGACTGTTGAAACAGCTAGTGTGCATACAGTGATGGGAAGTCCTGTACAGAGAGAGAGAGAAAAAATATGGTTGTAAATAATTTATTAATTTTAAACTTTACATAATCATCCAAAGGCGTAACTGCAGTTATTAACTGGATAACACTTGATTATGCCCCTTCTAAACTTTCGAATGGCGATATCGACGGTGTCCAATCTTTGGAAAAATGCAACTGGTTCACAAAACTGTTTACAATACCAGTCAGGAACTCGAAAAGTGTCCAGATATGTTCAAAATGGCTCTCAGAAACGACCGTAAAAACTTTGGCATACATTTTCGACCTCGTATTTGCAAAAAAAAGAGGAGAATTTGGTCTCAAAATGACAAGTAGAAATCACTTAAAGCCCAAGTCCACTTCAAAAATAACTTACTTTCAATAGAACCAGAAAAATCAGACAAACCAATCAAAAAAAGTTTGAGCAAAATCGGATCGCTAATAAGCAAGTTATGAATTTTTAATGACATGAAAAACTTTGAAAATCACTACACAAATTGGCAACTCACTCATGGGTCTGTGACGTATGGTCCTCACTATCTGTGACGTTAAAACTGCTAAAATGACCCCAACAGTAGACTAAAAGAAAGGACGATGACAGCCAAGTTGAGTACGTTGCATAAGATGCAGTTCATCTGTAATATCAGTAAAACAAACAAGCAATCATAAGCATGTGTACAAATTTACATACATAAATTTGCATGAATAAACAAATATCTATTGTATTGCACAAATAGCTTGCCATAAATGACCTTAATATGCATGACTGAGTAAAGAAAACCTATAATAAACTTTGAAAGTGAAGCTCACCTTTGCAAACACAAATTGTATCACATACTGCCTCATTTGTCTTATTCTCATGAGCTGTCTTAAATTCTACCTTTGTTTACAAATATAAATCTTATAATTCATCCCTCTCTATCTTGTAAATTAACGTCATACACAAATAAACCCTCGACCAGCCTTATTTCCTGCCTCTATCTTACACTCTTTACTTGGTTCCTGAACTAAAATTCCTATTTGCTGCTATACCTTTGACATTCTTTATAACCAAGGAAAAGACTTCATACTCTTGTTTCATGTCAATTATCATCACTCATTACACACAAATCTAAATTGTCCGTAACACAAACTGATATATGCACAAACTGTACATTCAACACACATTATCCTACGTTTGTCTATATGTGGTGCTACATGCACTGATGACATTTTAACATACTTTTCATCTTAAATTACAGAAAACTAGATTTATATCTTGTGCCATCTTTGGCCTCATACAATCAGTTAAAGATCGATTTATAGAAATAATAGCTTTAGAGTACTTACAACATTGGGCTTGTCTCGATTGTCAGGAATTACTGAGGGAATCATTGACCACAAAACAGTTCAAATTTCGTGACTTTTAGGCTGGTGCACTACAAACGCCCTCTAACGGCCAAATGAAAACATGGTTAATCCAAACTGACGTCATGACCAAACCAACAAAAACTTTCTAAATCTTACATCCCGGCCCCTTAAATGCATAGCCACAGCTAAGCATTTATCAAATAACTTCAACTTCCATTAAAAGAAAATGTCCTTATTTTTCCTTTAACCTATTCAAAAAACAACTTGACATTCAGAATTTACACTTAACTCTGCATAGCACATTCCATAAATTGCGTTTACACAAGTACATGTAGTACATTACAGTGAATGCCTTTAAGGCGAGTTTAGCCTTTAACAAAAACACTTGTCGTCTAAAAATGTATGCCGACATGTCAATTAAAGTAGCATTTGGCAAAATGATAAGTTGCCTTAGAGTACACATCAACTAAATCTTAACACAATTGTTGACACTCTGTAGCAATTAACAATAACAAAGATTGTTAAAGTCCTTGACTTTCCTTACACCACTTTGAGCTTTCTTATGAATTCCAAAGAAAAATACAAAATATATTAGCTCAGACATAATTCTACCTCTATACATACTCTAGAGCTGCTATCTACTCAGAACTGTGTATTTCAGTACTTGTATTCTTGAAATTAAACTCTCTTTGTGAGTTTCAAAAAAAAAAAATAATCAGTAACCAACCACTGGGTACCACAGGGTTACACACAAAAAATAGATTTTCAAATTCAGAAAATGTTGCTTCTTCGATTAAACTTTCACTATCTTCAGTCTTGAGTAAATTGTCAATTTACATAAAACAGAACTTCAGTTTAAATATCCCTTTCATATATATACTCTTTTGGGTCTATGCATCAAATATCAACCAATTTTGGTTCCTTAAAGTTTCAACTTGAACTAGACACTACATATATGTATGCTCACATAAACCAAAAAACCTGTTATGATCAAATGATTCTCATTTGTAGTGATCATATATTTAACTCCTGCTCTTAGGAAAAAACATGTAAGAAATTACGTATGAATATCGTTCGAATAAAAATTTCTTTCAGCAATAGTCGCAGTTTAATACTTAAATGAATACATGTATTCTGAAGTCCATTATAGTCTTTCTTCAAGTAATGAATAATAAACATATTATGACATAGTCTATTACAAGGCTGAAATGTATATTTTTCTTCAAAATTAGTGTCCACTGTCCTCAAATATAACGTGCCCAATTTTCCTCAAGGGCGCAATGTTACTGCAAATAGTCTTGTATCGAGTCTGAGGAGTGTTTTTCTCAATTTCTTGCACTGAAACAATAGTTTGTTGCTGTAAACGAATTCTGTCTTGCTTCGACGTCAGTCTAACTGGAACATGATGATCAGGATCTTTCGCTTGTCACGGATCAGGATATTGCGACACAAAAAATTCACAAGAGGCGGCGCTAGGCTCTCACCTCGCACGTTTAATTCATCGTGCATCAATTAACATGTAACGAAATATATATTATCTCACATAAGAAATTAACGCTTTCTTCGCTGTGGATCCATTTAAATTAAGATCGCTGGCTCCATGGTTCACCGATTTACGCTCTCTGCTTCTTCCAAAAGACATAGTTTCTGCACAGGCCTGACTAGGATACCGGTGCTATGTTTCAGCTTCACCGATCTGACGAGCTTGTCCTTCCCAGGATAGGTTTCGATTACTCTTCCGTTAACCACTTGTTCCTCGGTAGATTATCGATGATCAGCACGATGTCACCTTCCTCCAGATTTCTCGTCTCTTTCAGCCACTTCTGCCGCTGTTGTAAGGAAGGTAGGTATTCCCTCACCCACCTGCGCCAAAATAAGTCTGCCAGGTATTGAATCTGCCGCCAGCGTCGACGTCCATACATATCGTGCTTCTGGAACACATCTGGTGGTAGGGCATTGTTTGACCTCAGGAGCAGCAAATGATTTGGCGTGAGAGGCTCTGCATCCTTCGCGTCATCAGATGTTATGGTGAGTGGACGCCCATTGATAATCGCCTCTACTAGACACATAAGAGTCGTTAAGCCCTCATCATTCAGAACCTGCTGCTTCATGACTGCATTCAAGACCTTTTTCGTAGTTCTGATTTGTCTTTCCCATGATCCACCCATATGGGATGCTGTAGGTGGATTGAACTTCCAATCAATTCCTTGTTGAAGGAGATCATTGTGGATCTTCTCTTGGTTCCATCGTTTCAATCCCTCCCTCAATTCACGTTCTGCACCTATGAAGTTGGTGCCATTGTCGGATCTTAAAATCTCTGGTTGTCCACGGCGTGAAACAAATCTCTGTAGAGCATTCAAAAATGAATCAGTCTCCAATGAATGCAGTACCTCTATGTGTATTGCTCTAATTACCAGACAGGTAAATATACACCCATATCTCTTCACAGAGCTCCTTCCTTGTTTCACCATGTATGGTCCAAAACAATCCACTCCCACGTTACTGAATGGAGGTTTTTCTGGTACCACTCTATCTGTCGGCAAATCTGCCATCTTCTGTTCCACTGGTTTTGCACGTTGACGTTTACATGTGAAACACTTGTTCAGTACATGACGAACTGCTAACCTCCCTCTGATTATCCAAAATCGTTGTCTGAGTAGGGATAGCACATACTCCTTCCCCGAGTGACCACACATAATGTGGTAATGTCTCACCAAAAGCTGTACTACATGATGCTTTGAAGGCAAAATCACTGGGTGTTTTGTCTGCTCTTCTAGTGGTGCATTGTGTAGTCTTCCTCCAACACATATCAATCCTTCGTCTGTGAGTTTCACACTCAATTTAGATAGTGGGCTGGATTTTGCTATTCGAGTGGGTGACCGTTGTTGTGTAGTCTTATTTTGCTGTAAGACTCTGTACTCCTCAGCATAGGTCTGTTGCTGAACGTATCTGACAATGGCTTCTTCAGATGCAGCAATATCCCCAGTGTGTAGTGGCCCCTTGGAATCACTGGTGTTTCCTTGAATCCTGCTCCGCAAGTGCTGCCTCACTCGCAAGATCCAAGCGACTGCTCTTTGTAGTTTGTACCACGATGAGTAGTGTGTCAGCAATCTGTCTACAGCATCAGATTGGTTTGTACCAGTTACAAACACCTCAATTCCCTTCTTCCTCTTTACTTCTGGGTCATCCTCGTTAATGTTTACTGCTGTGGTTGGATCCTTGGGCCAACTATTCTCAGCTTCTTGAATGAATTCTGGACCCACTAGCCATCTGGTGTTCGCCTTCAACTCATCTGCTCCCATACTTCTTGTTGCATCATCTGCTGGGTTGGAATGAGAACCTACATGATGCCATTGACTTGGTTCAGAATGCTCTCTGATAGTTGCTATTCTGTTAGCTACAAATGTGTTAAATCTTTTGTCCTCATTCCTAATGTACTGCAACACAATAGTACTATCAGTCCAGAACACCGACTGCTTGATTGGGAGCTCCAGTTCCCTTCTCAACATGGCATCTAGCTTTACAGAAAGAGTTGCTGCGGTTAACTCCAGTCGAGGAATTGTCATCTTCTTCAGTGGAGCTAGATGTGACTTTGCCATGATCAACCCGCTAGTAGACTGCCCATCAGCATTCCTTATGACCAGGTATGATGCAGCCCCATATGCCATCTCAGAAGCATCAGCAAAGTGATGTAGTTTATGCTCAACTACTTGGCCAAAATCATGTGGTTTGATGCATCTGTTGACCTGGAATTCAGTCATCTTGGGTAGTTCCTGTAACCAGTCATTCCATTTCTCTATTTCCGTGCTTGGAATCTCCTCATCCCATCCAAGTTTACGCCTGGTCAGCTCCTGCAAGATCATCTTAGCCCTTAGGACAAAAGGACTGGCGTAGCCGAGAGGGTCGTATATCGAAGACACAATACTCAAGATGCCTCTCCTGGTTTGGGGTTTGTCCTTGGGTCTGAACTTGTACAACAAACAATCCATTTCTACGTCCCAACTGATTCCAAGTGCTCTCTCAACCGGAAGAGCATCATGATTAAGATCCAGACCCTTCACATCTTTTGCTCTCTCTTCTTCTGGTATGGATTGCAGGACAAATGGGTTGTTGCTGACCCACTTGGTTAATCTGAAGCCTCCTTCACTGAGCAAGGCCATCAAGTCTGCAGCAAGTTTCACCGCCGTTTCTTCATTGTCAACTGACACCAGGCAGTCGTCTACATAGAAGTTCTTGAGAATGGCCTTAGATGCTTCAGCTTTACCATTACCATCACTGTTTCTTGCTGTCTGACGAAGTGCATGACTGCACACACTTGGGCTCCACGTACCTCCAAAGAGGTGGACACACATCCGGTAGACCAACGGTTGCTTGTTGACGTCTCCATCCTCCCACCACAAGAATCTCAACACATCTCGTTCCTCTGGGGCACCCTCACTTGGTGAAACATTGCCTCGATATCTGCCATGAGTGCTACTGGTTGCTGGCGGAATCTAAGCAGTACTCCTACCAGGTTGTTGGTAAGATCCGGCCCCTGTAGCACTACATCATTCAAGGATACCCCTCGATGCTTGGCCGCACAATCGAAAACGATTCTCACCTTGCCCGGTTTTGTGGACTCATGACTGGATGGTGGGGCAAATACCAAACTGGTGTGTCCTTGGGTTGTCCAATCTCCTCACAAACTTCCTCTGCATAGCCTTTCCTGAGGAGGTCCTCTATGCCCTGTTTGTATTTCACATACAAATCTTTATCTCTTTGCAATCTCTTTGCCAATGAATTCAAACGCTGTTCTGCAGTCCACTTGTTGTCAGGCAAGTTAGGTGGTCTCCTTCTGAAGGGCACCGGTAGTTGGAAATGTGCACCTTCTCGTTGGACGTCCCTCTCCCAGATTTCCATTACTTTCTTGTCATTGATAGACATTGCCTTGTTCGTCTCGAGCACATCTGTGGCTTCAATCTTCCAGAACTGGTTGACTTGTTCCTCCAGTCTAACATTACTGTCAATGAAGCTAGATGTAGCTTTGGGTACACCATCTGAACTGGCACCTACAGGTCCACTCACTGACCAACCCAATTTGGTCCTAACAGCATAAGGGCCATGCTGTCCTTTTCTCACCTCGATAGGTATCAAGGCTTCGGGTGAATCCTGCCCTATCAACAGTCCAACTTCATGTCGTTCAACGATTGGGAGGTTGATTCCTTCTAAGTGTTGATATCCTGAAATGTCATCCACATTGGCAATGTGTGTGTCTCTGATATTAATGGTATCTCTGGTATACACGCAGGGTAGCTTCACACAGTCTGTATCTGGTCCCGTGTCTGCAATCAGACTAATTACTGAGGTCTCTATGGGGCTATTACACTTCTCCAGTGTTGTCAGGCTTAGACTTTGTTTCCTTCCACTTGCATTGAGTTGTCTGGCCAAAGTAGCTGTACAAAATGTACTGGTTGAACCAGAATCCAACAGTGCATATGTATTCATAAAAACATTCTCTCCTTGAGCTCTAACCCTCACCGGAACGATGGGAAGCACACACCTTCCGGCCCCTGTGACACACTTCCTAACGAACCCATTCTGGACTTGGGGGACTTCGTTGTTCTGGGTTTCAACTCGAGCCTGTGTCGGTGTAACCTTTCCTGCAGATGAAGATGCATCTTGTGTGAAATGGAGAAATTTAGTGTGTTTTCTCTGGCATCCTTGTACTGAGCATCTTCTATTCAATCTGCAAAACCTACTGTTGTGGCCAGATTGCAGGCAGTTGAAACAGAGTCTATTGTCCTGAGCAAACTTAAATCTCATTTCAGGTGTCATGGATTTGAAGCTGTCACATCCAAACAAAGAATGCTCTTGCTTACACTTCAGGCACTTCTTGGGCTTTGGGTTGAATGATACCTCCGTAGAGTAGTTACTTCTTGTACTCTTCTTGTTGAAAGTGGGTTTTGAAGTTTCAAGTCTTTTTGTCGTTGCTGTCAGATCTCCAAAGACAGGATCATTGGCTTCCTCGGCAGCGTTGGAGACAAACCTAACCATGTCCGAGATATCGGAGAACGCTCCTGTTGTCTGATGTCTCTCACCAATTTCAACCATCTACCCTTAAGGTAATATGGAAGTCTCTCGGCCACCTTCAGCAACTCTCTCTGGCTACTAATTTCCTGCAGTAGATCCAGTGCTCGAAGAGTTTCCATGCTGATCCTCAACTCATCTGCAAACTTCTGCAGCCCCTTCCGATCATTAGCATGGCAAATTGGACCATTGGTGATACGTTTGATCCAGGCTTCTCCGATCTTATACTTGCTGCCAAAGCGTTCCACCAACAGCTCTCTGGCACGTTGGTATCCATACAGCACTGTATGATGCCTTTAACATCTCCTACACAGCAATGATACAACTTCATCAGCTTTGTCCCACTGTCAAGCGAAGATCGACCAATTAAGTTGTCGAAGGACATCATAAATTCATGGAAGTGCAAGGGACTCCCATCAAACTTCATTATCTCTACATTAGACAGACTAATGGCTTCCAACAGTCGTTGTTGCTGAACTTGAGTCTGCAGATAAAATTCTCGGTCGTCTCGTGGTTGATAAGCTTGACCTGACATGGGAGATGAAGCCATTTGCTGAGCTGGATAAGGAATAGTCTCTTCTAGGAGCGCAGGTTCCTTGGCATCATGATTGCTGACATGATGATGATGTTCCTTAGCATGCTCTGTACTTTCATGCACCTGCTTGACGTTCTGTTGACTGGAACTTCTATTCCCCACACTCGACACCTTACTGCCACTCCTGTGTTGCTCATACACGGCTTCCTCTGCCTCTGCTGCGCTAAGTTTGGCCCGTAGAGTAACTTAGCCTTCCTTTGCCGAAGGCGTATTTCTTCAAGTTCTATGTCTTGTTCTTCCTGGAGAACTGCTAATTCAGCTGCCAACGCAGCCCTCTTGGCCCTGGTCCTAAGTCCAGATGACGTGGTAGAACTCTTCCCAACCTGGCTTGCAGAGTCCTCTGGTTTGACATCGTCGACACCTTCTACTTGACTCATGGTGACGGATGTTAAATGACGCTGTTATGAACTTTGTGTGACGTTAAAACTGCTAAAATGACCCCAACAGTAGACTAAAAGAAAGGACGATGACAGCCAAGTTGAGATACTTGCATAAAATGCAGTTCATCTGTAATATCAGTAAAACAAACAAGCAATCATAAGCATGTGTACAAATTTACATACATAAATTTGCATGAATAAACAAATATCTATTGTATTGCACAAATAGCTTGCCATAAATGACCTTAATATGCATGACTGAGTAAAGAAAACCTATAATAAACTTTGAGAGTGAAGCTCACCTTTGCAAACACAAATTGTATCACATACTGCCTCATTTGTCTTATTCTCATGAGCTGTCTTAAATTCTACCTTTGTTTACAAATATAAATCTTATAATTCATCCCTCTCTATCTTGTAAATTAACGTCATACACAAATAAACCCTCGACCAGCCTTATTTCCTGCCTCTATCTTACACTCTTTACTTGGTTCCTGAACTAAAATTCCTATTTGCTGCTATACCTTTGACATTCTTTATAACCAAGGAAAAGACTTCATACTCTTGTTTCATGTCAATTATCATCACTCATTACACACAAATCTAAATTGTCCGTAACACAAACTGATATATGCACAAACTGTACATTCAACACACGTTATCCTACGTTTGTCTATATGTGGTGCTACATGCACTGATGACATTTTAACATACTTTTCATCTTAAATTACAGAAAACTAGATTTATATCTTGTGCCATCTTTGGCCTCATACAATCAGTTAAAGATCGATTTATAGAAATAATAGCTTTAGAGTACTTACAACATTGGGCTTGTCTTGATTGTCAGGAATTACTGAGGAATCATTGACCACAAAACAGTTCAAATTTCGTGACTTTTAGGCTGGTGCACTACAAACGCCCTCTAACGGCCAAATGAGAACATGGTTAATCCAAACTGACGTCATGACCAAACCAACAAAAACTTTCTAAATCTTACACTATCCACTAATTATTTTCTGTATATTGATAATATAAATTTCCTATTTTCACCCTAAGAATCTTATTTCTTCACACCAGCATCCAAGTTAGATTGTTAGTAATGTTTTTGTGTGGATGCACGAATAAAGAGTAATTTTTGTCCAGTTAAATCATGACAAAATTGAATTTTGATAAACTATTTATATAAAAAGCAATAATTATGAAATACAATACCGGTATTCAGAAAATAGTATCAATTATTCAATATCCATAACAGTTTTTGGGAAATGTCATGCACGCAATATGATAAAAATCATATTACCTGGGCAACCTTGTCTGATTTTTCTGCTTTTATTGAAAGTAAGTTATTTTTGGAGTGCACTTGCCCTTTAACCACTTACCCATTCATGCTACACCCTGGAAATGCATAGAAATAATGCACGCTATAGTTTGTTGACCCTTGCAGATACGTCACGAAATCTCGCGAATTTCGAGAGTGGGATATGCGCTGGTAACGGCGTTCGAGAAGTTGAGTAGAATCGGCGTAATCAGCTAATTTGCATATGCTGTGCGGATAGACCACAAAGTACACACAGTTCGACGATGTTACTGATGCATATTCATTAGGGCATAAGCGAAGGCACTACGTCAGCATACATTTGCGCGAACTTTTGACCCCCGACACTGGCAGATTCGTCTGGACATTCGTGTGGACGGAAATTTGGGGATAGCGCAATCAATGGAGAGAGCGTGCTGTGTGTGGGATCGATGTGTGGGTTGGAGAATAAAAACAAAGAATGGACTGAACCTGGACTAGTCAATGGTCAAAGGTCATAGCTCATTAAATATGCGAAAAAATACAAATCTGGTTTCCGTTCGATAACTTAAGTAATGTTTGACAGATTTTAATGAAATTTGATATGAAGGTACATGGTATCAAAACACAGCCTAAGTTCGATTTCGGAGTATGTAGGTCAAAGGTCATAACTCATTAAATATGCGAATCTGGTTTCCGTTTGATAACTTTAGTGAAAGGTCATAGCTCATTGAATATGCGAAAATGTGGTTAACCTCCTTGCCTATAATATAATAGTATAGTCTAATGATGTAACTTGTTCTGACGTATATAGGCCATTTGTACTCTGCGAGGGGATGCTACGCTTTGCGTTGACTTGTTGCATGTTTTATTTTCTATTCATTTTTATGTTTGACAATGTATGCGGCCCTCCATAGTTATCCCCTCGCCGACGAAGTCGGAGGGGATATAGAAACGCTGCTGTCCGTCCTTCCTTCCGTGCTTCCGTGCTTTCGTTCTTCCTTCCGTTCGTAACAAATTTGGTTTCCGATCGATAACTTCAGTAATGTTTGACAGATTTTAATGAAGTTTGATATGAAGGTACATGGTACCAAAATACAGGCTAAGTTCGATTTCGGAGTATGTAGGTCAAAGGTCAAGGGTCATAGCTCATTTTACTTCTCATGTCTCGTTGAAGAGACTACATGAGATCCCGCCTTCGCGCATGCGCACATAGTCGTCTTCGCAAGCTAAGGCTTATGAAAAGTAACTTTTCATCGCAAGAAATTATACTTCAAATTTCATTGGAAATCTTCAGTATTTATTGTAAACGAAGTTTACTTTGACTTATTAAACGTTTTTTGGACGTTTTGATCAGGTTAGACGCTGTCTAGGCCTTTCCACTATCGTTTTTAGAGCGATTCAGGAATATTTTGTTCGTACATGAGTCGTGAGTTTCACGGACAATGTCTATGCACACAGCGGATTTGCCGCCGTGCTTGTCGGCGGACTTGGCCGACACTGGAACACTCATCCCGCCAAATGAGCCTAAGAGCTCCATGCGGGGGAAAAATAAAGAAATAAAGAAAAAGACTTTACAAAAATCAGACATCCTGTCGGGAAGTCGCTCAAGTGCTATCAAGCCAAAGTCTATGGCTCCGGCGACGGTCTCGAGACCTCCGGATGAACATGACAGTGAAGAAAACGTGGGGTTTCAGGCAGTTCAGCCATGGAACTTCGCATGAACAAAATGGAAGCCATGTTGGCTCGTGTGGTGGCGGCCATCCCGGGGACTGTGCCGGGCCCCTCTCAAAGTGGAAATATTTCCAACGATTTTGTTGAGTCAGCGGATGATGTTGGCTCGGATGATGTAGAACAATACACATCAGAGGCTTGTGTGCCTAACATTGCAGCCAAGTTTGCTGTACCTACTGGAGTTGGAGAACCAGTTGATGAGGAAATTGCAAATTCTGTCTCATATTTGATTATGAACCGATTGGAAGATAAAGTTCTTTCAGATACTTCAGCGAAGTACTTGCCTCCAAGTAATTGTGAATATTTGGACACCCCCAAAGTCAACTCGGCAATCTGGGACAACCTTTCACAAAGAGCTCGCACTCGTGATTTGAAGCTACAGAGAGTACAAAGATCTCTGACCAGAGGACTGTTGGCTTTTGCGCAGTCGCTTTCATCTCAGACAATCACAGAAACTCAGCAAGACTCTTTGGCATTAATCTGTAATGCAAATTATGAGTTGAATAGTTTGAGAAAAGAATTCATTAAGCCAGAAATGAACGCGGCTTACAGCCATCTTTGCAAGCCTACAGCTCCAGTGACAAAGTTTCTCTTTGGAGATGAACTTGGAAAAGGCATGAAGGACCTCAAGGAGGAGCAACGGGCAGCGGCCGGGGCGGTAAAAATTCAACAGGACAAGCCCACCTATCGGGCACACCAACGTTACCACCCATACAAGCCACAGAATTTTGCAAAATTCCAAGACGCGGGATGGACTCCATCCGCCGGCTCAAACAAGCAGAATTATCAGAAACCTTCTTACCCGCGTTCGGGTTCTTTCCGCCAGCCTTTTTTAGGCCTGGGGCAGGGACGGGGAAAGCCACCCGCCCAACGAAACCAGCAACAGCAGAGCCGACAAGGCCAGAGGAAGTAGCTGCCATCATACCAGAAGAGGTAGGTGGAATATTTCATTCTAGACCTAGATCTAGTTCAAATGCGATTAAAGATTTGAATAGTGACCCTCCTGTGGGAGGTCGACTGAGGCTTTTCTACCATAAATGGTGTGATATTACATCAGATCCCTTTATCTTAGAGGCGATCAGAGGTTATAAGATTGAATTCAATCAGATTACTCAAACCCTGCAGGGGACAAAACCTTTTATCCTTCATAAAAGGAATAAATCAGAAACTGAGAGTATTAGCAAGGAAATAGCTAAACTTCTTGATAAAGAAGTGATTGAACCATGCTCTCGAAAGCAGGGGGATTTCATATCTAACATTTTCCCCATACCAAAGAAAAATGGCGGTATGCGTTTGATCCTCAATCTTTCAGAATTAAATCTGAATCTTATGACCCAACATTTCAAAATGGATAGCATACATACAGCAACTTACTTGCTGACTCAGAATTGCTATTTAGCCTCAGTCGATCTACAGGATGCTTATTATTCGATCCCAATCAACAAGAATCACAGGAAATTTTTGAGATTCAAATGGCAAGACAAATGCTGGCAATTTAAAGCCCTACCTAATGGTCTGAGCACGGCACCTAGGTTATTCACTAAGGTTATGAAACCAGTGTTTGCCCACTTACGAGAATTGGGACATACAGTTATAGGCTATCTGGATGATACATTAATTGTGGGTGAATCTAAGAGACAGGTAGAATTGGCAATTCAAAATACTACAGAAATTCTGAGTGAATTGGGGTTCAAAGTTCATCCTGATAAATCAGTTCTGGAGCCGCAGCAAGAGCTCCGATTTCTCGGGTTCATTCTGAATACTACTGATATGACAATCAGTCTACCAGAGGAGAAGATACAAGACATATCTGGGATCTGTCTGGACTTATTACACATTACATCTCCTTCTATCAGACAGGTAGCACGAGTCATTGGGAAACTCGTATCCACTTTTCCAGCGGTGCAATTTGGGCCCCTATTTTACCGCAATCTAGAGAAAGACAAGGCGGTAGCCCTGAAGGTAAACAAGGGACATTTTGATAGGCATATGACCCTCTCTGACGAATCAAAACATGAACTGTTATGGTGGACAAAATTATGTGATAGGGCCTCATCACCCATTAGAAGAGAAAGTCGTACCCTTGAAATCCGCACAGATGCGAGAGGAGCTGGATGGGGGGCAACCAACATGCAAGTTGAAACGCGGGGTAGATGGAATGAGAGTGAATTGGTCAGAGCAAAGAACAACGAAATAAACTACCTGGAAACGTTGGTAGTGGGATTAGGTTTGAAGTCGTTTTGCTCTGACTTACGTGATGCCCACATGCTTGTAAGATCAGACAACGTTACAGCGGTCACTTAAATTGTATGGGCGGCTCCAAATCACTTGCCTGTAACAAAGTAGCACACAAGATATGGGAATGGTGCATTGACAGAAACATTTGGATCAGTGTAGCCCACTTACCAGGCCGAGAAAATACAGAAGCTGACCGAAAGTCACGCAAATTTAATGACAGAACCGAATGGATGCTTAATAGAGAAGAATTCCATAAAGTAGTTTCATTTTTTGGGCCTCCTGAGAGTGACCTGTTTGCATCTAGATTAAATGCACAGTTGAGTAGGTATGTCTCTTGGCTACCAGATCCTAATGCAGAATCAGTGGATGCTTTCTCACTGAACTGGAGAGAATTCAATTTCTATGCATTTCCCCCTTTCTGCCTCATACCTAAATGCCTCCAAAAGATTAGAATGGATAAGGCAAAAGGACTGTTAGTTGTCCCAAATTGGTCAACGCAAGCATGGTTCCCATGCCTTAAGGCGATGATGAAAGGAGAACCACTCCTATTAAAGAGAAAGGTTGACCTTCTCACTCAACCTGTATCTAATGTACCACACCCCTTACATGATCGTCTTGATCTTCTTTGTTTCAGATTATGCTGGGATCCTTTAATCAATATGGACTAAGTAAAGAAACAGTGGACATTCTCACAGCATCATGGAGATCTTCAACCAAAAAGCAGTATACCATTTACATCAAGAAATGGAGACAGTTTTGTGCACAACATAAAGTGAGCCACCTTCAAACCAAGGTTAACACTGTATTATAATTTTTAAGTGACCTTTTCCAAAGTGGAGGATCCAGTTGTAGTGCAGTCAACACAGCACGCAGTGCTCTTTCGTCTTACGCTGTGTTAGAGAATAGTACGTGTACGATTGGAAACCACCCACTCATATGCCGACTACTTAAAGGCATATTTAACCTGAAACCACCAAAACCTAGATACACAAGCATCTGGGATGTGAACATTGCTCTGAAATACATGAGGAAACATTCTCCAGCAACATCGTTGAATCTGAAGGCACTCACCCTCAAACTGTGCCTTTTAATGGCACTCATATCGGCGCAGAGGGTACAATCTCTGCATTTTTTAAAAATTAAGTAACATGGAACTTAAGAAAGGTTCTGCGACATTCTGTGTAGACGATGTCATTAAGCAGACGAGACCAGGTTCGACAGGTCTCACTCTTCATCTTAAAGCTTACCCACCAGACAGACATCTGTGCATTGTTAACTACCTTAAGCAATATATTAGCAGGACAAAGGATTTAAGGAAACAAGAAGATTATCTATTCATTAGTTTCTCTAAGCCTTACCAGAGAGTTACATCGCAGACAATTTCCAGGTGGATTAAGGAATCCTTGACAGCTGCTGGGATTGATACATCTGTATATAAATCACACTCAACACGTGCGGCAGCGGTCTCTGCAGCAAAGAGAGCAGACCTGCCTATTTCCAATATCCTCACCCAGGCAGGGTGGGCTAACAAACAGACACTCAGGAAGTTCTACGACAAACCTTTAGTGAAGGGACAGGGAGCCTTCACAACAGTGATTTTAGAACAGTAATCCTGTACAAGATGCAAGGTACATCTTTTATTACAAGGACCTTTTTTTATTTACCTCTGGTTACTAGTTTTTCAAACGTATTTTGTACAACAGCCAAATGTTACTACTGTGTTTCAAAATCTCATGTACCGGTAGTCTCTTCAACGAGACATACGAAGTAAAATAGAAAGATTAAACGAGAACTTACCGTTTGAAGTTTGATCTTTATTTTATGAGAGTGTCATACATAGCTCATTAAATATGCGAATATGGTTTCTGATCGATAACTTTAGTAATATTGACGGATTTTAATGAAATTTTATATGAAGGTACATGGTATCAAAACACAGCCTAAGTTTGATTTCGGAGTATGTAGGTCAAAGGTCATAGCTCATTAAATATGCGAATCTGGTTTCCGTTCGATAACTTTAATAATGTTTGACAGATTTTAATCAAATTTGATATGAAGGTACATGGTATCAAAACACAGCCTAAGTTTGATTTCCGAGTATGTAGGTCAAAGGTCATACATAGCTCATTAAATATGTGAATCTGGATTCATATCGATAACTTTAGTAATGTCTGACGGATTTTAATGAAATTTGATATGAAGGTACATGGTATCAAAACACAGCCTAAGTTCGATTTCCGAGTATGTAGGTCAAAGGTGAAAGGTCATAGCTCATTAAATATGCAAAAACACCTAATTATATATGTGAAAATGTCAATGCCTAGTAATATAATAGTATAGTCTAATGGAGGTAACTTGTTCTGACGTATATAGGCCATTTGTACCCTGCGAGGGGATGCTGCGCTTTGTGTTGACTTTTCTAGTTAAATTTGTTTTTGATGGCATAAGAATTAGAGTAGGGCATTACAAATTTGAAGCTTGTAATGATCTGGACTCACAGTGATTTCAAAGCTAGAATGTATCATTTCTAACCTGGATGGTCTGAATATTGCCTCCAATATGTCATAATATTAACACAATCCCTTGTCCCTTTCTTCTTGACATTTTATTGTCTGTTGAGAGCCATGCAGAAGCACATTATACTTTTACATACAGTCACGCCCTTCTGGCTATAACAGACGCCATATGTATTATGAAACTTTATTGAAACTACATCAAAATTTTGTTTCACAAAACAGAAGGATGAAGGATGTAAAAAATTATTTAAGATATGTACATGCATTGTGAATAATAAGAATTTGGCAAAAAGTTTAATTAGGTGGTCTGTCGGCATCGACAGATCACCTATTAATTTCGTCAGAATTTTCTTTCTTTATTTATTAGGTGGTCTGTCGGTATCGACAGATCACCTATTGTTTTTGTCAGAATTTTCTTTCTTTATTTATTATTCTTTATTTTTATTTATTTCTCCCCTTTTTTGTTCCGAGGATAACTCAAGATCGGTTTTGTCAATTTCTTTCAATTTTGGCACAGTCATAAGTCATTGTCATGAGACGTGACAGTAACATTTTCAAGGTCATCAGGTCATCGTGACGTCATCCAGGCGCCATTTTGTGAAATCACATGATCAATCATATCTTCATGATGCGTAATCAAAGGTCATTCATATTCATATCACATATACTTCCGGTCAAGGGTCAACAAGTCATGTCGTCAAAGGTCGATAAAGGTCAGGCGCGCGTGCGCGTCAAAATTTTAATATGCTCAAAATCAC
This sequence comes from Mesocentrotus franciscanus, assembly GCA_037976565.1. Classification (NCBI taxonomy): domain Eukaryota; kingdom Metazoa; phylum Echinodermata; class Echinoidea; order Camarodonta; family Strongylocentrotidae; genus Mesocentrotus; species Mesocentrotus franciscanus. The sequence continues at coordinate 38,439,292 of CP137668.1, read as the reverse complement.
TTAACTAATAAACGAGTACGAATCAGGTCATTTTAAGCATTTCAAAATTTCCGTCCGTGCGGCATGCATGCGCGCAGCGCGCATACACATCGTAAAAACGCCGTTTTTCGCATGGTTTGTATTCCTGACACTATTTTGGACAATTTCCAACTATTTCCAGTCATTCTCGACCTTCCATAATGCCACACGCGTGCGTCAAACTTTAAAATTCGTGCGCGTCAATGGGCAATATAATGTAAAAAGTGGTAAAAACATGTCTATATAAAATCCGCCATAGCTCGTCAGAATGCCTAAATACCCCCCAAATTTTTAACGTTTTCTGGAAGGCCATGAAATTTTAATGTGATTTCATGTATAATTTTGTCCAATCGTATGTTCTGACGTCATCATATTTGCATATGAACTCGAAAATTTGATTTTGAAAATATGACATCATAATTTTTGTATTCATTTGACAATATTGCAGTAATAGGTTGTCGATTTTCTTCCAAATTTTAATATGTTCTAGCTGAGACAATTCTCTACAAATGCAGTTAACACGAATTTTCATTTTGACAAAGGCATCATGGCGTATTTTGCGATTAAAGGAGGCATGTCAATTTTTCACATTTTGCGTGTATTCTCTATGGGACATGACTTTTCTCAAAACTGGATTCTACATTACCGTCTTTCGCGAGCAATATCTCCGTCGTTTTAGTTTTGTTTTCGCTGAGCTTCGAGTATGTTGTAGCTGAGACAATAAGCTATCACAAGTGTGCCCTTTATTTTTCGATCAGATGCCGGGATCATGCTCATATTTCACTTGCAAAGTGGGATTTGAGAATTCCATTTTCCGTTCACGTGTAATGTCTATGTGGATTATTTTGGTATAGTGGTCATAGCACTTGCCTCCCATTCCGGCGACCCAAGTTCGATTCCTGGTGGGTCATTTTTTTTTTTTTTTTTGCCGTCGTTTTAAATTTGATTTTATGATCTTCTTCGACTATTATAACATATTATCATATACAATCACAAACAATGTAATAAAATGCCTAATTTTGCGTGTTATATCTATGGGAGAAGAATGTCAATCGTTTCAGTACAACCCTATGGGAAATCTGATTCCTTGTCGTGTATCAAACCTATAGGGTTAATCTCCTAAATCTGTTGGAATATATCAAATCATCCCATTTTTATGATGTTAGTCTCCTTCCCAGACGTTTATACTTTCCAGTTATTCAGCCCAGGTATATGCAATGTTTACGTCTCTCCCATGGACATAGAATTGTTTACATGTCTATAACTTCTCTCTTCTCTATAATATAGTAAATATTTAATTCTATTTATGCTGGAAATATTAAATGAATCGTTGTCCATTGCATCTTTCTCTTGCTCTCTCTCTCCTCTCTCTTGCTCTGTTTCCCTTCCCCTCTCTTGTTCTGCCCCCTATCCTTCTCTTCCTTTGTCTTTGCATCTCTCTCTCTACTCTTTAACTCTCTCCCTATCTCTGCCTCCCTCTACCTCGACCTCTTGCCTTGCCTCCCTCTTATTCTCTTGCTCTGTCTCCCTCTGCCTCTGCCCTTCTCTTTTTCTTCTCTCTCACCCTCTACCTCTCCCGCCTCTGGTTCTCGTTCTCCTTCTATTATGTCTTGTAATGTTCCTTAATTTTCTATAGCTCTGCCCTTTGCCCTTTGGCCTTGGAACTCAAAATACGAATTTGCATATTATGACGTCAGCATATTTATGGAAAATTGATTGTATCTGTAAATATGGATCGATTTTCTTCCAAATTTTGCTATGTTGTAGCTAAGACAATTTTCTACAAGATCAGTTATTCAGATTACATAACAGACCACCTAATTCGTCCTCATGACGAATTACATTTCTAGTTTTTATTTATTTCTCCCCTTTTTTGTTCCGACGATAACTCAAGATCGGTACAGTCAATTTCTTTCAATTTTGGCACAGTCATGGGTCATTGCCATAATACGTGACAGGAACATTTTCAAGGTCATCAGGTCATCGTGACGTCATCCAAGCGCCATTTTGTGAAATCACATGATCAATCATATCTTCATGATGCGTCATCAAAGGTCATTCATATTCACATCACATATACTTCCGGTCAAGGGTCAACAAGTTATGTCGTCAAAGGTCGTATAAAGGTCAGGGACGCGCGTCAAAATTTTAATATGCTCAAAATCACTTAAAGGTGAAATTCTAGGATAATCCCAAATATTGAGATAATCACATCAATAGAAAGCTTTTAACCCCCAGAATAACACTAAATGGCGTTTAACCGACAAAACAAGTTCAGAATAGTTAATTTATGCGAGTAAACTCCACCAAAATCTCAAGTCGGAAACCCGGAAATGCACGGAATTGCCGGGTCCTCTATTCTTGACGTCACGACCGGGATCATGGGCTGAGTGAGTGAATACCAATGATATGCCCACGTAAATGCTATCCTGTTAGAGCTTAGAATTTTTCTTGTTAACAAGTTTATTTGATAGATTTTCTGTTTTTATTTGAATGAAGAATAACTAAGCAACGTTTTCCAGTTGCTGATTTCTTTATATCCTCACATTATCCTTTTTGGTAGAGTTTTAAGACGGGTTTACTGCTTGGAAAATAAGGTTAAATCATATGCAGGTAGAATAGGCGGGTGTACATATACATTATCTTGTCATCAGATAAGGTACAGGAGCAGTTTTGTGAAACGAATAGGCCTAGAACTGTGACTGTAGTTATCATGGATGTGTTTGACTGCCTCAAAAAAGGATACAGAACCAGTTAATATTTGTTTTAAATATATATATATCACACTTGAACGAGATCAAGCTTCCTCTATTTAGCGGACGACGTCTATGAACGATATTCATCCGCAGTGATACGGCCGCTGCTCTAGGCGGCTTGTTGAACGTACATCGCCAAACTGAGCTCCGTGTTGAAATTCTTGCAGCCGTATTTTAAACTGTTACTGTCAATGGATGACGTCATCTTTCCATGCGCAGTAACAGTTTAAAATACGGCTGCAATTTCAACATGGAGCTCAATTTCGTGATGAAAATCTGAAAGACCCTTAAACGCATCATACAGTCAATCTGGTAAGTGGAACCGATGTAGTTTAGCCTAGGCCTAATTTACAATAATAAATGCATCGGATATGCATCGGGTAAAATGTAGTATTTTGGGCATAAGTTTACTGCTCGGACGAGCAGTAGTTTGCAATGAGTCACTATGGTCGGCTTCTGTCTCTAAAGAGAGGAGCCGACTACCCAAATCAGAGGCTAACGAGCGAAAGAGACAGAAATCTTCGTGCTACTGCCGCTACTCCCGCCCCGCTGCAGGAACGCTCGACATCTCCTTGCTCTCCGACTTCTCTATCGTCTTCTCCCCCACTTGTACCCGTCCTCCCAACAGCCATCATCCTCGCCTGCACTATATCGTCCCCTTTTCCTTCATTACTTTCATCATCTTTCTCCATAAACTCTTCAAAATCCATACAAAATTGTTCTGGTCAAACTCTCCAGCCATTATCAATTGATATAATTATATAATGTACCGTACGTGAATCGAAAGTGTATATGTATAAAGCGAGCTAGACCGAACGCGAAAGACTCGAGCGAAGCCAAACGACCGTATCTACTTTACCGAGCATACACGAAAACAATCTCACCAAATTCAACACACTCAAACAAAATCACATGGTGAAAATATCGACTAATAGCGCATCGTTGGCTTGTTTATGTCATAATTCTGAAAAAGGGAATTGATATTAGTACTATGAAATATTAGGGAAGGTGAAGAATTCTACATAGAGTTATGAAACTAAACTTTGAAACTAAATAGAAGAAATTCGTATCTCTCTGCCCATGTTTTTCTATGGAACATCCGGGTACGTGAATATACTCGTCCGGCGTGACGTCACAAATAGTGGACCAGCTCCGTGACTGACTTTCTAGGCAAAGAGAGGAGGCTATTTCGACATTTCAATTGAGGATATCCAGTAGCTAGAAGATTTTTGTGATATGCAATGAAAATGAACAACTTCGAAATAACATAGGCTTGCCGTAGGTACCAAATTAATGGACATTTATTGTCCTAGAATATGAGCTTTAACTATTAAACGAGAGTACGAATCAGGTCATTGTAAGCATTTCAAAAATTTCCGTCCGTGCGCGTCTGCGCGCGCGTCATGCTTCGCAGCGTACACATCGTAAACGCCGTTTTTCGCATCGTTTGTATTCCTGACACTATTTTTGACAATTTCCAACTATTTCCAGTCATTTTCGACCTTCCATAATGCCACACGGTGCGTCAAACTTTAAAATTTTGCGCGTCAATGGGCAATATAATGTAAAAAGTGGTAAAAACATGTCTATATAAAATCCGCCATAGCTCGTCAGAATGCCTAAATACCCCAAATTTTTAACGTTTTCTGAAGCCCATGAAATTTTTATGTGATTTCATGTATAATTTTGTCCAATTGTATGTTCTGACGTCGTCATATTTGCATATGAACTCAAAAATTTGATTTTGAAAATATGACATCATAATTTTTGTATTCATTTGACAATATTGCAGTAATAGGTTGTCGATTTTCTTCCAAATTTTAATATGTTCTAGCTGAGACAATTCTCTACAAATGCAGTCATCACGATTTTCATTTTGACAAAGGCATCATGGCGTATTTTGGCGATTAAAGGAGGCATGTCAATTTTTCACATTTTGCGTGTATTCTCTATGGGACATGACTTTTTCTCAAAACTGGATTCTACATTACCGTCTTTCGCGAGCAATATCTCCGTCGTTTTAGTTTTGTTTTCGCTGAGCTTCGAGTATGTTGTAGCTGAGACAATAAGCTATCACAAGTGTGCCCTTTATTTTTCGATCAGATGCCGGGATCATGCTCATATTTCACTTGCAAAGTGGGATTTGAGAATTCCATTTTCCGTTCACGTGTAATGTCTATGTGGATTATTTTGGTATAGTGGTCATAGCACTTGCCTCCCATTTCGATGCCTGGTGGGTCATTTTTTTTTTTTTGTCACGTGTAATGTCTATGTGGATTATTTTGGTATAGTGGTCATAGCACTTGCCTCCCATTCCGGCGACCCAGGTTCGATTCCTGGTGGGTCATTTTTTTTTTTTTTTTGCCGTCGTTTTAAATTTGATTTTATGATCTTCTTCGACTATTATAACATATTATCATATACAATCCCAAACAATGTAATAAAATGCCTAATTTTGCATGTTATATCTATGGGAGAAGAATGTCGATCGTTTGAGTACAACCCTATGGGAAATCTGATTCCTTGTCTTGTATCAAACCTATAGGGTTAATCTCCTAAATCTGTTGGAATATATCAAATCATCCCTTTTTTATGATGTTAGTCTCCTTCCCAGACGTTTATACTTTCCAGTTATTCAGCCCAGGTATATGCAATGTTTACGTCTCTCCCATGGACATAGAATTGTTTACATGTCTATAACTTCTCTCTTTCTCTATAATATAGTAAATATTCAATTCTATTTATGCTGGAAATATTAAATGCATCGTTCTCCATTGCATCTCTTTCTCTTGCCCTCTCCTCCCTCTTGCTCTGTTTCCCGTCCCTCTCTTGTTCTGCCCCCTATCCTTCTCTTGCTCTGTCTTTGCATCTCTCTCTCTCTACTCTTTCACTCTCTCCCTATCTCTGCCTCCCTCTACCTCGACCTCTTGCCTTGCCTCCCTCTTATTCTCTTGCTCTGTCTCCCTCTGCCTCTGCCCTTCTCTTTTTCTTCTCTCTCACCCTCTACCTCTCCCGCCTGCTCTGGTTCTCGTTCTCCTTCTATTATGTCTTGTAATGTTCCTTAATTTTCTATAGCTCTGCCCTTTGCCCTTTGGCCTTGGAACTCAAAATACGAATTTGCATATTATGACGTCAGCATATTTATGGAAAATTGATTGTATCTGTAAATATTGATCGATTTTCTTCCAAATTTTGCTATGTTGTAGCTAAGACAATTTTCTACAAGATCAGTTATTCAGATTACATAACAGACCACCTAATTCGTCCTCATGACGAATTACATTTCTAGTTTATTTATTTATTTTTATTTATTTCTCCCCTTTTTGTTCCGACGATAACTCAAGATCGGTACAGTCAATTTCTTTCAATTTTGGCACAGTCATGGGTCATTGTCATAATACGTGACAGGAACATTTTCAAGGTCATCAGGTCATCGTGACGTCATCCAGGCGCCATTTTGTGAAATCACATTATCAATCATATCTTCATGATGCGTCATCAAAGGTCATTCATATTCACATCACATATACTTCAAATCAAGGTTCAACAGGTCATGTCATCAAAGGTCACATAAAAGGTCATGACGCGCGCATACACGCGCGTCAAAATTTTAAAATGTTCAAAATCACTTTTTATTCAAATGAGAGTACGTTTGAGGCCATTTTGAGCATTTTGCAAAAAAACTCGCACGCGCGTTTTGGCATTTTGCAACATAGAATCGCCAAATTTTCTCTGCAATCATATTTGGCATATTTTTCCAAGCATTTTGATACCTTGTTCACTTTTTCTGACCATTAATAACGGAATGAGCGTCCGTTCAAGAAACATGTCCGTGCGCGCGATCTCTTGTAATACATAGCATATATGGGCAAAAACATGCCTATACAAAATTCATTGTAACTCTTCAGAATGGATAGGAACTCCAATTTTTTTCATATTTGGATAGATTATGAGTCGGAGATATGATTTCATGTCTCATTTGACCCTCAATTAACTCATGACGTCATCATAATGGCCTCCGAACTCAAAATTTCAATTTGCATATTATGACGTCAGCATATTTTTGGAAAATTGATTGTATCTCTGTAAATATTGATCGATTTTCTTCCAAATTTTGATATGTTCTAGCTGAGACAATTTTCTACAAATGCAGTCACCACGATTTTTCATTTTGACAAAGGCATCATGGCGTATTTTTGCGATTAAAGGAGGCATGTCAATTTTTCACATTTTGCGTGTATTCTCTATGGGACATGACTTTTTCTCAAAACTGGATTCTACATTCCGTCTTTCGCGAGCAATATCTCCGTCGTTTTAGTTTTGTTTTTGCTGAGCTTTGAGTATGTTGTAGCTGAGACAATAAGCTATCACAAGTGTGCCCTTTATTTTTCGATCAGATGCCGGGATCATGCTCATATTTCACTTGCAAAGTGGGATTTGAGAATTCCATTTTCCGTTCACGTGTAATGTCTATGTGGATTATTTTGGTATAGTGGTCATAGCACTTGCCTCCCATTCCGGCGACCCAAGTTCGATTCCTGGTGGGTCATTTTTTTTTTTTTTTTTGCCGTCGTTTTAGATTTGATTTTATGATCTTCTTCGACTATTATAACATATTATCATATACAATCACAAACAATGTAATAAAATGCCTAATTTTGCGTGTTATATCTATGGGAGAAGAATGTCAATCGTTTGAGTACAACCCTATGGGAAATCTGGTATTAAACCTAATATAGGGTTTATCTCCCAACTCTGCTACAATATCAAATCACCTTGCTAGTCTCCTTCCCAGACGTTTTACTTTTTCCAGTTATTCAGCCCAAGGTATATGCATGTTTACGTCTCTCCCGTGGACATAGAATTGTTTACTTGTCTATACTTCTCTCTTTCTCTATATTAAATTCTATTTATGCTGGATATATTGAATGCATCGTTCTCCATTGCATCTCTCTCTTTCTCCTCTCTCTTGCTCTGTTTCCCTTCTCCTCTCTTATTTTGCCCCTCTCCTTCTCTTGCTCTGTCTCTGCATATATATCTCTCTACTCTTTTACCCTCTCCCTCTCTCTCTCCTCCCTCTACCTCGACCTCTTGCCTTGCCTCCCTCTTATTCTCTTGCTCTGTCTCCCTCTGCCTCTGCCCTTCTCTTTTTCTTCTCTCTCACCCTCTACCTCTCCCGCCTCTGGTTCTCGTTCTCCTTCTATTATGTCTTGTAATGTTCCTTAATTTTCTATAGCTCTGCCCTTTGCCCTTTGGCCTTGGAACTCAAAATACGAATTTGCATATTATGACGTCAGCATATTTATGGAAAATTGATTGTATCTCTGTAAATATGGATCGATTTTCTTCCAAATTTTGATATGTTGTAGCTAAGACAATTTTCTACAAGATCAGTTATTCAGATTACATAACAGACCACCTAATTCGTCCTCATGACGAATTACATTTCTAGTTATTATTGATAAAGAATTGTTGATTTGATTTGTCGATCATCAGAGGGTGGAAGCTCAAGAAAGGGAAGATGAATCATTGGGCGTGGCAGGTCTCTCATCCAACATGACCAGGGGCAAAAGAAGCAAGATCACCAAACCGCGCAAGCAGAAGCTCCTCACAAGAGCAGAGGCCAAGCCCTCACCCTACGGACAACCTGTAGCCCCACGTATAGACAACCTTATCAAGAAAGCATCTGGTGATGGCAAGAGAGGAAGGGTAAGTTTTTGAAAAATGTTGGGCGTGTTCCCACATGCCTCTGCCCTGTAATGAAAACTATTTCATGTGTATATATATATATATATATATAAATCTGATCTTTCTCATGAGAAAAGGCAATGCCTTTTTGCTTTCGCTTAATGCTAAATAGTATTATATTTTGCCTCTGGAATTTTGTGAAATGGTTTGCAACATGTAAGAATACACAATATGGAGGATATAAATCACATTAATTCAAATAATTTTATTGAAAAAGAATCTTTTTTGTAGCGGAGGCATTGTGTTTTCTGGTTGTCTGTCCGTCCGTCCGTACATACGTCCCGCATGGAAAATTTTTTTAGATTTTATTTCGGGGGCTCCATATCCAATTTTTGGCCAATTTTCGGGGGCTACTTTTTCAACTTTCTGGGGCTTTTTTTTCCATTTCGGGGGCTCTTTTTTCTGGGGCTACTTTTTCATTAATTCATTAAAAAGGATACACATATACAGTTTGATGAGTTTATTTAGTAGGCTTTAATTTGATCTACTGACTGTCTATAGTCGTAGACTAGATATAGTCTATATTATAGATCTATAGTATTATCTTTGATTAAGGTTTCGGGCTTCCTGCTTCATAATTACCATGATTACCCATTCAAAAAGAAAGCATTTATCTAGTTAAATAACTAAGTTTTAATGCATTGATTTGATGCAAGAACTGTGTCATAGTAAACTAAAAGTAAAACAAGAAATTTAATTCGTCATTGAGGACGAATTAGGTGGTCTGTCATGTAATCTGAATAACTTGTCTTTGAGAGAATTGTCTCAGCTACAACTTATCGAAATTTGGAAGAAAATCGATCAATATTTACAGAGATACAATCAATTTTCCATTATGAAAAGTTGTTTTTTGAGTTCCAAGGCCGTTATGATGATGTCACGATATATTTAATGGCCGAATGAGACATGAAATCATATCTACGATTCATACTCTATCCAAATATGAAAATAACAAATTGTGGGGTCAACAGGCATCCTAAAGAGCTATAATGGATTTTGTATAGGCATGTTTTTGCCCATAAATGCTATGTATTACAAGAGCTCGCACGCACGGACATTTATCTGGAACGGACGCTCATTCCGTTATTAATGGTCATAAAGAGGTAAACATGGTATCAAATTGTTTGAAAAAAATGGGCAATTTTATGATAGACAAAAAACGGCGATTCTAGGTTGCGTACGACCATAACGAACAAAAACGCGCGCACAAATTTATCCGCGCGCAAAGTTGTGCGCACGCAAAATTTTCGAAATGCTTGAAATGGCCTAAAACGTATATATGTATAAAAAGTGACTTTGAGCATTTTGAAATTTTCGCGCGCACTGACGCACGGACGTACGCGTACGCGCGCGTTTATTGACATGAAAATGACCGGACGTATATTGAACTTGATATTGATAAATATTAATGATAAATAAATTTCCGTTATGAAGATATGATCATTAGTTGATTTTCACAAAATGGCGCGTGGATGACGTCACGATGATTTGATGAACTTGAAAATGTTCCTGTCACGTCTCATGACAATGACCTATGACTGTGCCAACATTGAAAGAAATTGACCGAACAGATCTTGAGTAATCGCTTGCACAAAAAAGTGGAGAAATAAATAAAAATAAATAAATAAATAATAATAATAATAATAATAAAGAAAGAAAATTCTGACGAAATTAATAGGTGGTCTGTCGATGACAGACCACCTAACGAGAAATTTAATTCGTCATTGAGGACGAATTAGGTGGTCTGTCGTGTAATCTGAATAACATGACTTTTAGAAAATTGAGCTACAACATATCGAAATTTGGTAGAAAATCAATCAATATTAACAGAGATACAATCAATTTTCCATAAATATGCTGACGTCATAATATGCAAATTCTTTTTTTGATTTCCAAGGCCATTATGATGATGTAACGATATACTTAATGGCGAAATGAGACATGAAATCATATCTCCATCTCTTTCTTAATATGAACACAACATGAGGGATCTCTGGGCATCCCATAGAGCTATTAAAAAAATAGCTCTATAGGATGCCCTTGATCATGATAAATATGAATGAGAAATGACTTTCTGTTATGAAGATATGATCATGAGTTGATTTTCACAAAATGGCGCCTTCAATTGAAATTTTCACTATGATGACGTCATCGAAATGAAAAAATTGTGAAACTGATCTTGTAGAGAATTGTCTCAGCTACAACATATCAAAAATAACCGGAAGACTATAAACATCTTTTAAGGAGAGTAGAATCATATATATATATATATATGGGACGAATTGATGTTCCAGTGTACATTGATAATCATTATCATCGATAGGGATGCTGATGACGATTGTAACAGCTAGTATCCAGTTTATGTGATTTTATTCAACTGGCACACTATAATGTATATTCATTTAGAGGGCGCACTCATGCTTTGTATTAAGTACCTTCCTCACATGTTGAACACCTGTGCAAGTTATGTAGATTCATGATGTGAACGAAATTCACCTTCCATAGCCATAACACGCAAATGAAGAAAATTCTGACACGTCGCCTTTAATTGAAATTTTCACTATGATGACGTCATCAAAAGGAGAAATAATGGCTACCGGTCTTGTAGAGGATTAGCTCAGCTACAACATATCAAAATTTGGGTGAAAAACAAACAATATTCACAGAGATGCAATCAATTTTCCATACATTTGCTGACGTCATAATATGCAAATTCGTTTTTTGAGTTCCAAGACCATTATGATGTGTCACGATATATATAATGGCCAAATGAGACCTGAAATCATATCTCCGACTCATATGCTATCCAAATATGACAACAAATTTGGGGGTCTCTGGACTTCCTAAAGAGCTATAATGGATTTTGTATAGGCATGTTTTTGCCCACATTTGCTATGTATTACAATAAAAAGTGATTTTGAGCATTTTGAAATTTTGCGCGCGCACTGACGCGCGGACGTACGCTTACGCGCGCGTTTATTGACCTGAAAATGACTGGACGGAAAATGACCTTGATATTGATAAATATGAATGAGAAATGATTTTCCGTTATGAAGATATGATCATTAGTTGATTTTCACAAAATGGCGCCTGGATGACGTCACGATGATTTGATGAACTTGAAAATGTTCCTGTCACGTCTCATGACAATGACTTATGACTGTGTCAAAATTGAAAGAAATTGTATGGTTTGATTTTGAGTAATCGTCTGCACAAAAAAGTGGAGAAATAAAAATAAATAATAAACGAGAAATTTAATTCGTCATTGAGGACGAATTAGGTGGTCTGTCTTGTAATCTGAATAACTTGTCTTTGAGAGAATTGTCTCAGCTACAACCTATGGAAATCTGGTAAAAAAATAGAGCAACAGTAAGCGAGATACTGCTCAAAGAACAATGTCATGTAGATTCGTTTAGATTCACGAAATTCACCTTAGGCAAAACACGCAAATTAGGAAATTCTGACATGTCGCCTTCAAATGAAAGGTTTACTATGATACCGTCATCAAAATGAAAAATGACGAGTATGGCACTTTTCGAGAATTGTCTTGGCTACAACATATCGAAATTTTGAAGAAAATCAATCAATATTGAGAGAGATACGATCAATTTTCCATAAATTTGCTGACGTCATAATATGCAAATTTGTTTTTTGAGTTCAAAGGCCATTATGATGATGTCACGATATATATAATGGCCTAATGAGACAGAAATCATATCTCCGACTCATATCTATCCAAATATGACAAAAATTGGGGGTCTATGGACTTCCTAAAGAGCTATAATGGATTTTGTATAGGCATGTTTTTGCCCACATTTGCTATGTATTACAAGAGCTCGCACGTACGGACATTTATTTGAACGGACGCTCATTTCGTTATTAATGGTCATAAAAATAAACATGGTATCAAATTGTTCGAAAAAAATGGGAAATATCATACCAAAAAAACATGAGGATTTATGTTGCGTTCGGCCATGATGAACGAAAACGCGCGCGCATTTGCATGTGCGCGTTTTTTTGCGAAATGCTTAAAATAATCTGAAACGTACTCTAATTCGAATAAAAGGTGATTTTGAGCATTTTTAAATTTTGCGCGCGCACCGACGCGCAGACGTACGTGTACGCGCACGTTTATTGACCTGAAAATGACCGGACAGATATTGACCTTGATCATGATAAATTTGAATGAGAAATGAATTTCCGTTATGAAGATATGATCATTAGTTGATTTTCACAAAATGGCGCCTGGATGAAATGTTGGAGACACATCTTAGGACAATGACCCATGACTGTGCCAAAATTGAAAGAAATCGACTGAACCGATCATGGAGTTATGCTCTGCACAAAAAAGTGGAGAAATAAAAATAAATAATAAACGAGAAATTTAATTCGTCATTGAGGACGAATTAGGTGGTCTGTCTTTTAATCTGGTGGACGCTGATCTTGTTAAGGATTGTCACAGCTACAACAAATCAAAAAGTGGGTGAAAAACCAACAATATTCACAGAGATACAATCAGTATTCCATAAATATGCTGACGTCATAATATGCCAATATGCATTTTGAGTTCCAAGGCAATTATGATGACGTCACGATATATTTAACGGCCAAATGAGACATGAAATCATATCTCCGGCTCATACTCTATCCAAATATGAAAAGAAAGTTAGGGGTCAACGGGCATTTTTAAGAGCTATAATGAATTTTGTATAGGCATGTGTTTGCCCATATCTGCTTTGTATTACAAGAGCTCGCGCGCACGGACATTTATCTTGAACAGACGCTCAATCGGTTATTAATAGTCATAAAGAGATAAATATGGTATCAAATTGTTCGGAAAAATATGGAAAATATCACGAAAGAAAAATAAACGGCGATTTATGTTGCATACGGCCATGACGAACGAAAACGCATGCGCGTGTGCCCGATTTTTTTTTTTGCTCTAAATGGCGTGAAACGTATGCAAAATAATTTTGAAATGATTTAGAGCATTTAAAAATTTTGCGCGACTTACGCAGAGACGCACGCTGCGCGCGTTTATTGACCTTAAATTGACCGGACAGCTATTGACCTTGATCATGATAAATATGAATGAGAAATGACATTCCATAATGAAGATATGATCATGAATTGATTTTAAGAAAATTTCACAAAATGGCGCCTGGATGACGTCATGATAACTTGATGAACTTTAAAATGTTCCTGTCACGTCTCATGAAGAAGACCTATGACTATGTCAAATTTGAGAGAAATTGGACGGTTCAGTTTTGAGAAATCCACTGCACAAAAAATGGGGGGTGAAAGAAATAAAAATAAAGAAATAATAATAACGAGAAATTTAATTCGTCATTGAGGACGAATTAGGTGGTCTGTCGTGTAATTTGAATACTTTATCTTGTATAGAATCGTCTCAGCTACAACATTTTGAAATTTGGAAGAAAATCGATCAATATTTACAAAGATACACTCAATTTTCCATAAATATGCCGACGTCATAATATGCCAATTCGTATTTTGAGTTCCAAGGCCATTATGATGACGTCACGATATATTTAAAGGCCAGATGAGACATGAAATCATATCTCCGACTTATATTCTATCCATATATGACGAAAAATTGGGGGGGGGGTCTCTGGATTTTCTAAAGAGCTATAATGGATTTTGTATAGGCATGTTTTTGCCCCTTTATGCTATGTATAACAAGAGCTCGAACGCACGGACATTTATCTTGAACGGACGCTCATTTCTTTATTAATGGTCATAAAGAGACAAACATGGAATCAAATTGTTCGGGAAAAATGGGGAATATCATGAAAGACAAAAAAATGGCGATTCTATGGTGCGTACGGCCATGATGAACGAAAACGTGTGCATTCGCGTGTGCGCGTTTTTTAAAGAAATGCTTAAAGTGGCCTGAAACGTACTCTAATTTGAACGAAAAGTGATTTTGAGCTCTTTGAAATTTTGCGCGCGCACTGCCGCGTGGACGTACGCGTACGCGCACGCGCGTTTATTGACCTGAAAATGACCGGACGGATATTGACCTTAATCATGATAAATATGAATGAGAAATGACTTTCTGTTATGAAGATATGATCATAAGTTGATATTCACAAAATGGCGCGTGGATGACGTCAGGATTATTTGACGGACTTGAAAATGCGGCTGTCAGGTCTTATGACAATGACCTATGCGTGTCTCAAATTTGAAAGAAATCGAACGGTTAGATATTGAGTTGGAGAAATAAAAATAAATAAATAATAATAAATAATAATAATAATAATAATAATAAAGAAAGAAAATTCTGACGAAATTAAAAGGTGGTCTGTCGATGACAGACCACCTAATGAGTTAGTCTAGATCTATGTTTTTAAACGACTGTCTGATTTTCTTGTGAAAACTTTACTTTGAAAAATGATTATCGAAATTCAGTATACAACTATATATGGCCAGAATAATCTCTGAGCTCAGGTTTCATACCTCTATTCACAAAAACTATACAATAATGATGCAAACAGATAGCAATTTCAAAGTGTTGTCGCGTCGAGTCTCTTCGAGATCGACTCTAGCTCACACAGCTCACAGTTCCGACAGCAGCTGCAGTCGCACTGCATTGTACGTGTGTGGAATAACTGAAAGGTCAGTCACAATGATTTTCTCTGATTTTCTTGTGAAAACTTTATTTTGAAAAATGATTATCAAATTCAGTAAACATGGCCAGAATAATCACAAAATACACTCTGATTTCATACCTCTATTCACGAAAACTATGTAAAAATCGCGGCAATAATGATGCAAACAGATAGCAATTTCAAAGTGTTGTCGCGTTGAGTCTCTTCGAGATCGACTGTAGCTCACACAGCTCACAGTTCCGACAGCAGCTGCAGTCGCACTGCACTGTACTTTACGTGTGTGGAATAACTGAACGGTCAGTCACGAATTCAGTAAAGATGGCCAGAATAATCACAAAATAAGCTTTGATTTCATACCTCTATTCACGAAAAACAATATAAAAATCGCCGGCAATCGTGATTGAAATAGATTGCAGTTTCGCGATGTTCAGCGAACGGTCTAGGTTCAGCTAATATGATCTATCTGAGCAAAGTCGACCATCAAAACAAAATCGACCGCCAAAAACTCGGTCCCTACGTTCCGTCTCGCAACTGCGAAAATTTACGTGTTTTCGCGTATGTGAGACATGGTAAGCCAGTTAAGGTATGGAATTATGGATGGTTCAAGTATTTTACGACCGAATTTGTGTATACAATTTTACACGGAGATTCAGAGTAGACTCCGCTCGTAATCGTTATGGGGGCGATTTTAGATCATTTCCTTTTATGAAGTCGCCCCCGTAATCGGATTTTTGGCCTATTTTGGGGGCTGTTTATGGTGTTTCCGGGGCGAATTCGCCCGCCGCCCCCGTGTAGTTTTTTCACTGACGTCCCGTTCTCGTGATCGCGTTATCTCAAGAACCAATTGATGGAGCAGTGCCAAACTTGGATCATGTATGTATCTTGCAGAGCCAATGAACTGATTAGATTTTGGGGTCATGAGATCAAAGGTCATGGGGCTCATTACATATGCAAAAATAGCTTGTGAACGCATTGTCAATACTGACGGATGGATTACTATCAAACTCGGGACATGTATGCATCTTGCAGAGCCAATGAACTGATTAGATTTTAGGGTCATGAGGTCATAGTTCAAAGGGTCATACATGTATATGAAAAATAGCTTTTAATCACGATATTCTGAGAACCTGTTAATGGATTACAATCAAAATTTTGGTTTGTAAAATTGCTCTATGGCGGAGGCATCATTTTCGACTGCGTGCAGTCGAACATCCATGTAGTTCTTTCTCCCAAAAGTATATGAAAGATGATACATATACATCCATTTGAGCTTCTGTAATGCTATTTATATTCATAATTTTAATACATTATCAAAATATTGGTACGTTCTCATGGAACAGTAGTGGGTTTCTTGTAGTGGTTTGCAGTATCATTTTACATTTCATTATAACTCTTCGTAAAATCACATAATTTTCATTTAATCACAGGCAGAATAACATTTTTATGCCTCCGCAGCAAAGAGTGCACACCATGTGTCTGCTTGCTAGTGCTAGCTCCCTCATAGCAACAGTTCTCTTACCAGTTCTTAACTAATACTTTGTCTTGTATTGTTAGCATAGGATTATATAAGTATTCAGGAGCCTGCTAGGAAGTTTCGGCTCTGGCAACGTTCTTAACATGTTTTTCAAGGAGGAAAGTTTTTGAGGTTTACTGCATTTGGAAGTGTAGCCATATTGCACTCTCTACTGTACTGTCAGTAGCATTAACCTTGTATTGTCACTGCCTGACTTAGCACGACCGTGAGTATTATTATGTAATACAGTCGCTTCTATTCATCTCTGGCTTCTTGTAACATTGTGCTTCCATGTGAGTAACATTCCATGTGCGCATACTCAGTCGTTTGCCAGGTTAGTGGTACTGTAAAGACTTTGTACATCAACCATTTAGTAGGAGTTGCTTCTTGAAAAGAAGAATTCCATATACCGTATTTGCCGGCGTAAAGGCCGCAGTATTTTTGGAAGAGAAAATATCCAAAAGTCGGGGTGCGGCCAATGCGCCACAACAGTAAAAAATCACAAGTCAAGACCATGAAAACAGCACGAATTCGTACATATGGGACTACAATGACTAATGTGCAATGGTACTGGACATTTCTAGACATGTCTTACCGACAATTTTGTGTTATATTGTTGACATGAAGGGCAAAGTTTTGTCAATCTTGTAAATAAACTTCATAACTTACCAAACAAAAAGTGCTGGTAGATCTAGATCTAAGTTTGTGCCATCGCTAAAGAAATCCTCGCAGCCTGCGCGAGCCCAGGTACTATGTCGCAATACACGACTGTGACTTCGGCCGGAGAGGGCAGTATTTTATTTGATTTTTTTTATTTATTTTTTTTAATATATTTTTTTTAGTCTATGAAATGTCAAAATCGGGGGTGCGGCCTATGCGGCGCTGCGGCCTTATCGCCGGCAAATACGGTAATGCTAATTCATGTGCGAGTTTCCAACTAGAAATTTTAAATGCAGGTGATATACAACCTAATCCAGGTCCAGATAAAAATACATTTAATACCATTCATTATCCACCTTCTGTGACTAATGCCTGTTCTCAGCTCAAGTCCACACGACATGTATATAAGTATAATACAGCTGAGCTTCGGCAGTGGAAAGACAAGTTCTGGTCATGCGACTGCATTGTGAAAGAAACGTTGTGGAATCGATCAGAAAAGGTTGATCATCTAGCATATAAGTATTGGTGTGTACTGCAAGGTTCTGGAATCATCAAAATGATAAGAAATTTGGCCCAGTCTTGGTAAAGTTACAAGCACTGTACACAGAAAGATGTATATGGGACTACGCGACCACGTGCGCGATATCTAATTTACCACAATAAATCATATGTATCTACCTAGTATTATTGCTTAGTCCTCCAGACAAAGCAGTCATCGAAATAAAAAAGTCGCAGATGTGCATACCCCATCCCAAGACCCCGCTATCCCACCTGTCACGTGCCCGCCACGCCCACATGCAACTTCCTCTCTCTTTTTCGCAGTCTTCGTTAAGGAGTACAGATAAGTCTCTAGCGCTAAATTTGGAGTTTTTTGCTCCTCGCAGCGTTTTGGAGTGCTTTCTTTCTGTCTTTTCCAGTTCCAATTTGTTTTTATACATTTTGGTTCGGTTTTTTTAACCCTAAGTCACTTTATTTTGGCAGTAATTAGTGTTCAATTTTGCTGACCGAACTTCCCTTTTTGAGTTCAGTCCCGGACAGAGTAATTTGTGTACCGGGGCTTTTTCACTTAGTGTTTTTGTTAAGGGATTTCTTTGTGCATACCTCTAGTGTAGATTACGGTGCGGCTCTTTTGTTGAGCGCGCTGTGTGTTAATTAGGTGATACGTACGTAGTTATACGTATCACCTTTTGATTTCGTCAAGATTTGTCTTTATTATTATTATTATTTATTATTATTATTCTTCCTCAAATTTGTTCGCAAGATATCTCAAGAATGGTTACAGCCATTGTCATGAAAATTGCCAAGACGATAGATCCTAGTCTAACTTAGAACTGCGTGACTTTTCATTGACTCAAGATTATCGTGACGTCATCTATGCGCCATTTTGTTAAAATCAACTCATGACCATATCTTCATAACGAAAAGTCATTTCTCATTTATATTTATCATGATGAAGGTCAATATCCGTTAGGTCAATTTCAGGTCAATAAATACGCGCGTCATAGCACATTCACGCGTAAACGCGCAAAAAATTTTAAATTGCTCCAAATTTATTTAAATTAATTTTGCATACGTTTAACGCCATTTCAAGCATTTTTCAAAAAATCCCGCACACGCGCATGCGCGCGCGTTTTTATTCCTCTTTACCGTACGCAATATAGAATCGCCATTTTTTTTTCTTTCATGATATTTCCCATATTTTGCGAACAATTTGATACCATGTTTTTCTCTTTATGACTATTAATAACGGAATGAGCGTCAGTTGAAGATAAATGTCTGTGCGCGCGAGCTCTTATAATACATAGCATATATGGGCAAAAACATGCCTATAAAGATTCCATTATAGCTCTTTGGGATGAATAAGGACTGCCAATTTTTTTCATATTTGGATGGAGGATGAGTCGGAGATATGATTTCATGTCTCATTTGGCCATTAAGTACATCGTGACATCATCATAATAGCCTTGGAACTCAAAATACGAAATTGTATATTATGACGTCAGCATATTTATGGGAAATTGATTGCATCTCTGTAAATATTGATCAATTTTCTTCTCAAATCTGATATGTTGTAGCTAAGACAATCTTCTACAAGATCAGTACACATCATTTTCCATTTTGATGACATCATCATAGTAAAAAATTCAATTAAAGGCCACATGTCAGAAATTTCTTAATTTGCGTGTTATGCCTATGTAAGGTGAATTTCGTTCACATCTTGAATCTACATGACATTAATCTTTGAGCACTCTCTAGCTTATTTGTACTCTATTTTCTCCCACTTTTTGGTATGTTATAGCTGAGACTATGGGCTATAGAAAATGTGCTTTCGGTTTTTTATCAGATGTTAAAGGTATTATAAAGTGTTGGTAAAAATATTGAATTCCTCTGAAACTGTTTGATCTTATAAAAAGATGTTATAGGAATATTTTTAACCAATCTCCACTGCTGAAATACAGATATTTTATTTTTAGTAAATTAAACAGTAATTAATAAATCAATTATTAGTTCCAAGCTGCCTGTATATAAAACAGCCCCTGGTGTTGTTTACTAGCGCCATCTACTGTCGTACATGGTCCTTGGTATAATCGATATTGAAACTGTGTTACATCTCGGCGCAAGCCTCGACACCGCGGTGACCTCGCTGAGCGGGGAAGCGACTGTATTTGCATGGCTTATATCCATGGTACAGTGTGTGTCTGTGTAGTGTATGAATCAGATACACATCTCCGTTGCCGTTCAATATGCACAATGCATAGACCTACGTGAGTACATGGACCTACTACTCCATAAAACCCTCTTCGGCAACCGTCTCAATCTAGTCTCAGCTTCAACTGATCAGCTCTTGGATCTATATACATGTATAATAGACAAGTTTCCAGTAGGCCTACGGGATACATGAACATATTATTTGTTCAATTCTTATGTCTGAAATGTATTCAGGAAAGAATATCGGAAAGAAAGCAATATGAAAATAAATGACCACAAAATCGTTCAGATATAGGCCTACATGTAAGAAATACAAGAAATATGTCTATCTAGATATCTCCTCTCTTTCTCTCTCTGTCTCTCTCTGTCTCTCTCTTTATTTCTCTCCCTCTCCCTCTCTCTTTCCTAAAACACGGTAGTTTGTTTGGCGCTAGTTCAGAATCATATCTAGACTTCGACCCTAACTCCGGCGTGAAGATACCCTACTAAAACATACCAAAAATCAACTAAATCTTCATCGATTGTTCAAATAATGGTCATGATTTAAAAGCCGTTATGTTTCTTTCCTGTTTTTGTCAATTTTCTTATCTTTTGAGGAGTATTTTTCTGAAAAATGAACACTTTAGTATACACTTTCTCACAGGTTTCACGACAAACCGCTGCACAATACATGGTGGGTTGCGTGCGGTCGAGCGCCTGCGTGAAGTTATCTACCGTAATACTTGGGGTATCTCCACCCCGGAGTTACGGTCGAAATTTGATATGATTCTGAACTAGCGTCGATTGTTTTTTCCTGTACCGTTTGGATTATAACCAATTATATTTCACCGCGTCCCTCTCTCGATCTCTTTCCGAAATATTATAGGCCCTTATTATCATTGTCATATATATCATCCTCATCTACATGCATAACCCAAACCCACACAAATATATGGTCACTTCACGCAAATGAGAATTTCTATCGTTTTGTGATTATCATTATCCTTGTCATATCATCAACATCTACATAACCCCATCAAAAAAACAAATATGGTTCTTAATTTCACGGTAATGAGAACGTCTATCGTTTTGTGGTTATTATCCTTGTCATTATATCATCCAAATAAAATTCAAACATGGTTTATTTCTAATTCGATACCAGTGATTTACAAATGTTGCTGAAATGACATGTTTTTCCGGGATTTGACCACCAAAATAAAATTCGAACATGGTTTATTTCTAATTCGATACTAGTGATTTTCAAATGTTGCTGAAATGACATGATTTTCCGGGATTTGACCACCGAAATACATGATTTTCCTGGATTTTTCGCACTTTTTTTATAATTTATACTTTTGTATGCGTTTGTTGGAAAATGACTCATTCCCAAATTTACAGACGGGCAAAAAATATGCTTATTTAGAAGCATACATGTCAGGACCTGCGGAACGGCGGTGCTCGGGGCTCGACCCCCTCATCTTTTTGAAAAAGAGTAATAGAAAGAAAGAATAGCGACCTGCCAGTGTCACAAATGACATATCAAAATATGCATGCTCATCTGACCGTAATTTATTGCCTGAAACCCCTGAGCTTCTTGGTGCTTCGCCCCCTGGACCCCACACCTATTAGTAAACTGCCTGTGTCACAAATAAGGTATCACAATATGCTCATCTGACCGTAATTAAATTGCCGAAACCCTTGAGATTCCGGAGGCTCTGCCCCTGGACCCCATCAGGGGCCCTAAGGCCAGCCTCTGGATGCTCATCTAACCGTAATTTCTTGCCTAAAGCCCCTGAGCTGGGGGCTCCGCCCCCTGGACCCCACGCCTGTTAGTAACCTGCAGGTGTCACAAAATAATAAGGTATCAAAATATGCTCATCTGACCGTTATTGAATGCGTAAGACCCTGAGCTTCAGGCGCGTAGCCAGGGGATGGGGGGCAGTCGCCCCCAAAAAAAAGAGAGAGAGAGAGGGAAGAGAAAAAATAAGAGGACGTAGGAAGAAAAAGGGAAAAGGAGTCGAGAACGGAACAACAAATCGTCTCCTTTCTCTAATAATTTAATGAAACGTCAAAGCTTCCGCGCTTCGCGCGAGAGGGGGGGAAACTCAATTCAGACAAGGACTAAAGAGTCGAGAACGGTACAACGAATCGTCTTCTTTCTCTAATAATTTAACGAAACGTCCCAAACCCAAAAATACGGTCCTATCACGCGAATGAGAACGTGTGATATCATCCTCATCTACATGCCCCCCCCCCCAATAAAAAAATACGGCCCTTTCACGCGAATGAGATCTTCTATCGTTTTTGTGATTATTATCCTTGCCATACATTATCATCCTCATTTACATGAACCACAACCGAAAAGGGAGAATCATCAGAATATTCATGATGGATTCCGATTTATCAAATTGTCTCCGATGTATTTCAGCGTTATATTGCGAAGAAGAACAGGCCCCCTCCCCTAGCAAAAAAACAACAGGTAAAAACACCCTTTTTGAAGAAAAAAGAAGATGGGCCCCCTCCCCTGGCGCCCAAGGGGGTGGGGGTGGGGGTGGAGAAAAAAAATCACCCTTCCCGTAGGGAAATTTTTTTTAGGGATGCCCCCAAAAAAAAAAAAATTGTGCTCACTACCCCTGGTGCCCAAGGGGGGGAGGGTGGTGGCGGTGGAAAAAAATAATCCTTCTTTTTTTTTGGGTGCCAAAAAAAAAAATTGTGCTCACAAGAGAGACTCTCTTTCTATAGCCGTATATATTATATACGGAAAGGGAGATAATAGTCCAAAACACGTGTAGCAATTCACGATTCACTGACCTCTCTGACCTCTAGCTACCCGAGGTCAGTGGCAGAACAACATTCCTCAATAAGGGATGATCTCAAAATAAGAATGTGCAGTACATGATCGACTGTTGGGGAAAACGTCAAGTCGACCTAATTATTAATTATTAAATCTTTGTTTGTATGATTAAACGTATCTTCTTCTTTTTTAAATAAAGAAATAAAAAAAAAATAATGTTACGTTCTGTCTATAAATGATTACCCAAAACTGTCCCTGTACAACGACTTTGCGGGGTATTTTGAGATCATCCCCAAAATACATGTGCTCAGAAAATGCAAGCCTGGGGATGCGTCTTCGGGCCAAGCCAACGCACATACTATACTACACACTGCACTGGGCCTGGGATCAATGCCAGGCAGTCAATGCACGATCACTCCCACAACATACAGACATGGCCCGTTCGTTCACAGCACAGAGCTGGCGAAACAGCATAGCCGAGTCATAACAAATGCATTTCAATTTGAAAACACAGAAACGATTAAGAGATGGAAATGGAAAAATAAGTTAAAGAGAACAACACTGAATATTCCGGCAGGACCGAGCAGGAAATGCATAAATTTACGTACTGAATTAAGTACAGTAATTGCAGTCAAGATTGCGGCCTGATCGATTATAAAATTATATATTACGATTATAGTGTACAGACAAGTATTTTTTTTTTTAAATTAACGAGACAGTATAAAAATCATACACTAAGGCAACTTGACTTTAAAAATTTATCTTCATGATTATATATATTTGATTAGTCTGGTAATATGATTTGGTGTCAAAACATGTTAATTATTATACTTTGACAATAGTGCTATATATGTGTTATGCTCTTCAGATGACATGTAAATTTTCGAACTGAGAGGGAGCTATACCAAATTTACCGGGAGCACCGGTAAATTTTTTATTTAAAAAAAATTTTTTTTCTCCAAATCAAAAGTGTTTTAGAGCCCAATTTTGTTAGAATTGAGTGTTCTAACACTAGGCTTCACAATGATAATGAAAATTTTAAATTTCATGATCCACAAAAATTGAAATATTCCCAAAACTTTGTATTACCTTTAAGATCATGTCGAAATTTTCAGTTGCAAAATGTAATTGCGACCATGCCAAGGCCGTTTGTCAGCTTTGCATGTAAAGTCTATGAGAAATATTTTGGTCTATTGGTTAAAGCACTAGATATATCCATAATGATCAAGGCTACACAGATGAAATTGACATATGGATAGACCATAGTCGGAAGAGCATTTTATAAGATAATGTAAAATCGTGAAAATGCATGCTTCATTATGTAAAACATTAGCATACATATCACCTAATTCGTCAAAGTGACGAATTCAAGTCTAGTATTTATTTTGTGTCTGTATAGAAGAAATTATTATTATTCTTCCTCGAATTTGTTCGCAGGATATCTCAATAATGGCTGAAGCCATTGTCATGAAACTTTCCCTGAAGGTAAATCTTAGTCCAACTTAGAACTGCGTGACTATTCAGCGACGCCAGGGCAGCGTGACATCATCATGACGTCAATATGTGAAATGTCATTAATGGTCGTATCTCAGCCATGCAATATCAATTTCCATTCAAATTTGGTATCAATAATGCTCAGGTCATGGGTCAGAATTTTAGCCCACGCACATGCGCCTTCCCTTTCAAACGTGCGTGTATGCGTGCGTCAAAAAGAAAATAGAATTAAAAATGCTTAAAACCCCAAACCAAGTAATTTTCTATACGTTTCAGACAATTTTAGGCGTTTCAGAAATTTCCGCGCATGCGGGTCGGTGCGCGCGCATTTGCAATTTTAATGCTCGCGGATCCGAACGATTCTTTTTCTTGCATGCTTTTGATTCCTGATACTTTCCTCAACAATCCCTGTAAATTTCAGCCATTTTTTACTCATAATGATAGAATAAGCGGGCATCAAAGATAACAACACGCGCGCGTATAATTGAATTTTTAAATAAAAACATGCCTATGTTTAATTGGCAATAACGTCTTTAAATGCTCAGATAACCTAATTTTGTTTTCACATGTGGATAGAGTTTGAGTCGGAAATATGATTTCATGTCTCATTTGGCCATTAAGTACATTTTGACGTCATCATAATGGCCTTGGAACTTAAAATACGAATTTGCATATTATGACGTTAGCATATTTATGGGAAACCGATTGTATCTCTGTAAATATTGATTGATTTTCTTTCAACTTTTGATATGTTGTAGCTGGGACTATTTACTACAAGATCAATATCAATTATTTTGGATTTTTGTGACGTCATCATAGTGAAAATTTCAATTAATGGCGACATGTTGATAAGATGTTGATAATGTTGATAAGAAACTGTTTGGAAATGTTAAGGGTTGCTCCACTGTACACTATCTTGTATACTTGCTTAAATTTGTTCTTGAAGGACTTGATAAACCTGGCCATTACGCCTACCTAGCTACCATTGATTTCACTAAGGCCTTTGATAGGGTAAATCATTCGATTGTAGTCAACAAGCTTATTCTATTGGGTGTTCGTAGATCGATCATCCCAATCATTTGCAGCTTCCTAACTGCCCGTACTCAGTGCATTAAGGTCCATAATTGTCACTCTCCCCTATTGGAGGTATCTTGTGGCGTACCGCAGGGTACCAAGTTAGGCCCGGTTTTGTTTCTGATTCTTGTTAATGATGCTGTATGTGATTGGGAGGCTCGATGGAAGTACGTTGATGATTTGACACTTCGAGAAATTGTCAAACGTAACCATAATCCCACACTTCAATCTTCACTAGATCGTCTTTCAATATGGTGTAGCGATAACGATGTGCTTCCCAAACCATCCAAATGTAATCTCATGACTATATCATTTTTAAGGAACTCTACACCCGTACTAATTTCCACCTAAACTCAACCAGACTCAATAATATCCAAAATCTCAAATTACTTGGAGTCACAATTCAAAATGATCTGAAATGGAATATACACATTGCAGAAATTGTTGCTAAAGCATCACGTAGATTGTACACGCTATGTATACTAAGGAAATCAAGGGCAAGTTTGGCTGATATGGTGACTGTCTACACAACCTATATAAGACCCATTCTCGAATATGCTTCCCCTGTTTGGCACACTTCTATCACCATCAATGAGACTTATAAATTGGAATTTGTTCAAAAGCGGGCACTAAAAATAATTGTTGGATATAATGTTGACTATACGAATGCCCTTGTCATAACCAACCTTACTTCCCTATCCTCGAGAAGGGACTCACTTTTGTTAAGTTTTGGACAGAAGCTCAGGAACTCTGATCACCACAAACACATTCTGCCCATTCCCAAGTCCGCCTCAAGCATGAGACAGTTGCGCAACATGACAGGTTTTCCGACAATTAAATGTAATACTGAAAGATATCGTAAATCCACCATCCCTTACCTTGCCAGAATCTTGAAGTAACTCTCACCCCTTACACTTTCTTGCAGATCTTTATCTTAATTTTGAGTCAATAAATCAATGTCACTATATCAGCCTGCATGTCTTAATACTACGGTTGTATGTATATGATTTTCTTTGTATTTCAGTTATTGTTATATTTACTTGCAGTTTTTCCCCTCTCTCTCCCTCCCTCTTTCTCCATCTCCCTCTCTCTCTATCTCTGTTTCTCTCTCTTCAAATTTCTCTCCTTTTTGTCTTCCTTCTTTTAACCTTCCCTTTTTATCTCTTCTTGCATGTACTTGTGTGATGATGATTGTTGTCTCGCCGAAAGTTGACTTCTCTTAATTTTCATAATGCATTACATGTAATTAGGAATAATATGTTTTACTTATGTTCATTCCATTCCCTGCTCTCTCTCTCTCTCTCTTCCTTTCTCTCACTGTACCTCCCCTTTTCTCTCATCCTCTCTCTCTCTCTCTACCCCTTTCGCTCTATATCACTCTTACTTTCATGAGCCATATATTTTCCCCTGCTTTTATATCTCTTGCCAGTACATCCTTTCATTTAATGTACATAATCGAATGCAATATAATTATGTTGTATTATCAATATGTTACTGATTTATTTACTATGTTTTGTAATACTATTGTACATGTATATTTATATACATTACTGTACCTTTGTAAATTGACCCTTTCAGCCTTGTGCTGCTGGTCGATCATTATATACCAATAAATAAATAAATAAATAAATAAATAAACATGTCAGAATGTTCCTAATTTGCGTGTATTCTCTATGGGAGGCAAATTTTTCTGAAATCTTCATTCTACATTCCAGTCTTGTTTGAGCAATATTTCAAATTTTGTGGCTCAATTTTTTGCCGGCTTTGGATATACTGTAGCTGAGAAAATTCTCTACATGAAAAGTACCATTAATTTTTTAATCAGATGTTGGGATCATTGTGATATTAAACTACAAGATGTGATTTGAGAATCCCATTTTCCGTTTACGTGTAATGTCTACGTGGATTTATTTGGTGTACTGCATGGTCAAAGCACTTGCTTCCCATACCGGCGACACAGCTTTGATTCCCGGTTGGTCAGTTTTGTTTTAAAAATAACAATTAATGGAAGGAGCATTTTATAAGATAATATGAAATCGTGAAAATGCATCCTTCATCATATCAAACATTAGCATACGTATCACCTAATTCGTGAAAGTGACGAATTCAAGTCTAGTTTCTTTTGTTGACGCTAAGTTAAGCGTTCTTCCTTTCTTAGCCGTTTGTTGACGTGAAGATAAGCGTTCTTTGTTCGTAGCTCTTTTGTTTAGCTATGCTATAGGGCTGTTTTGTTTTCAAGTTTAATTAAACGGATTTGAAGCGACGCTGTTTGTTGCTTGTTTAGTCGACGCTAATTTAGTTCGTCGATTGTTTGGTTTTAGTAACTGTTGTTGCTTTTCTTTTTTGTTGTTGTTATCGCTTTCCTTGAAAGTTTGTTTTTGTCTTATCCACAGGTTTCCAATGGACAAGGAGTCTGGATTTGGAGTGGATTCACTCCCCCCAGTTTCGGTTGTCGGTACCGCCTCACTAGCGAGTGAGTTTGGTGTGGCAGGTAGGGGTAAGGGCACCCGAGTACAGGCTCGGGGCAGGTTACTCCACGCACTGGGTATTTTTGCCGAGTGTGTCGGGAGTTTTGCCCTGTAGTAAGTTACCGACGGATACCGCGTCCGGGCCAGCCAGCGGGCTGTGCTCCGCGCCTGTATGTCGAGGTCTATAAATTCAGCTCGGCTAGAATATAGAGACTCCTACTGGTGGCTTTCCCCGTCGTGGGTCTGTCCGTCCGGTAGAGGCCCCGGGCTTCACGGCCCAGGGCTCTGTTGCGAGGCAACAGCCGTGCAAAGCACGAGCTGTGCATTCAAGCATGAAGGAGACCCGGTTTACGACGCGCGATTCATTTCGCCAGTATTCCTGCGTCCACTTTTGGGGTGCCTGTTATCACGCCAGTGGAACGCCAAGGTCTCGAGCTCGCTGAGGCTTCTCACGAAGCACTGAAGCGAGCAGGCCCGGTCACTCCTCGCTTGAAGCGAGCAGGCCCGGTCACACCTCGCTGGTGTTTCTCACGAAACATTGCAGCGAGCAGGCCTCGGTCTCACTCTCCGTAGTGGTTTCGCTGTAACTTCTCAGGGAGTATTGCAGCGTGAAGGCCTCGGTCACACTGACCGTGCGGGGTTTTCGCTCAGGTTTCTTTAGATTCAGTGAAGGGAGACGGCCTGTGTCATTTTGACTCTGGTGCTGAGCTGAAGTAAGCTAGCAAGGCCAAGAAGCCCCTTCTTCCCCGTTGCGACGGGAAGAAGCGGAAGAGTGTGAGCTTCCATGCTTCGGATGGTTAGCGGACAAGACAAAGGCCGGGAATCCTCCTTTGTTCGGGGCTGTCGATCAAGTTTCTATAGAGGCAGTGAAGCGAGACGGCCCAGGTCAATCTGACCGTGGAGCCAGGCTTTAGATAGCTTGCAAGGCCAAGAAGCCCCCCTTCGTCCCCCGTTGTGGCGGGTTAGAGGCGGAAGGGTTCGAGCACCCAGATTTCGGCTGGGTCGTGGGCTATTGTCTTGGCAGGTGCACAAAGTTTGGCGTCAAATCTGTCACCCGGCACGCTAGTGGTTCGGTGCCTACCGTAACCCGTGCCCCGGCTGGGGTTGTCTCAGAGCCGGGCTCTTTGTTCGCTCCTGTGGCGTTAAGATTGTCACCCCATGCAGTCGGCTCTCCGTTAGGCTTTGTATCTACGGCGCCCGCTTTTCTCGGTGCTTCTCCGGGAGAGGAGTCTTTTGGTTCAATAGTGGTTTTACCCCAGCTTTGACTTGTCAGGGTGACTGGGACTCTGTCTCCCATGTCTCGGGATTGGGCCGCGAGTTTGCCTCAGTTCCGGGTTTGGTTTCCGGCGCGAGGTTTTATTGAAAGTATCGTTCTGATATTTCTTTCTCGGCCCAGCTCCGGTGGTAGTGTTTCGTTTTCGCTCTTAAACAGCGTTCTTCCCTGATACTCTGCCTCTTCTTGAATAATTTTGACCGAGTTGTCTTTCTCGGACTCGCTGTGGGAGTTATCCCGCTGTCTGTAGAGTTTACGAGGTTCTCGGCTAACTCTACCGCGGCTGCCTGGGAAGTTTAACGCCAGAGTTTGGCGTTCTCCGTTGTGGATGAGGTCACTCGTAATTATGTTGTTGCCGAGCGACTGTCGCCGGAGTCAGTCGACTTAGCCCTGAGACTTGGGTTTTACGTCAAGCCATAGGCAGGCAAGGACTGGGATAAGCGGTTTCGGCGGTGGCGGATATGACATGATTTTCTCTTCGTCTCTCCGCATATCTTTGTTCAGACGTTATTTCCTTTGCTCTCGGGCCTCATGTGGGCGATTTTCGCGCACGGCAAACTTTTGCGTGACATCCCGTCTCTTGGGGGAGGGATTGTCACGGCTGATCCATTCCTTTGTGGGGACAATAGTGTGAGATATTGGTTTTGTGATTATACGATCGCCTGGTAGTGATTTTGGGCTCAGGGCCCCATTCACACCGACCGTAAAGTTAGGTTTAGGTTCTATTGAGGCCGTGTAGCTTGCTTCGTCCCCCGTTTTAGGGGTGAGATGAGCGGAAAAGCTCGTCCACCCGATCTTCGTATTTACGGGTGAGAAGCAGAAGAGCTTGAGGCCCTGTTCACACCGCGCGTATAGCTTCTGTTAAGCTCTAGTACGGCCGTATATCTCGCTTCGTTCCCCGTTTTAGGGGTAAGAAGCGGAAAAGCTCGTCCACCCGATCTTCGGCTGGGGCTGGAGCGAGGCTAACCCGGCTTCTCACTTCCGACTTTGTCGGGAGGGGTCTTGTCTTCTCTAGCGAGGTGCCTGTTATCGCCGACGGGAAATGTGTGGTTTTCGAGCTGGCTTTTGTTTTCCTGTGAAGCATTGTAGCGAGGCGGTGCTGGTCTCACCGGCCGTGAGGCTGAAGTTGAAGCTGTAGCACGGCCGCGAAGTTCGCTTTGTCCCCCGTTTTTAGGGACGATAAGCGGTGTAGTTTGGGGCCCTGGCTCCATATCCCGCAAGCTAGAGCTAAGGCTCTAGCAGGGCCGTGGATTTGTTTCGTACCCGTTTTACGGGTGAGAAGTGGAAGGGCTCGTCGATCCGAGTTTCGGCTGGGACAGGAGCTAAGAAGACGAAGGAGAAATCTTCGCCTATGTCGGCCTTTTCTGCTACTGCTCGGGCGGAGCTTCGGGCCTTTTCTCAAACGGCTACTGTTCCGCCGGGTCCAGTCCGTTTCAGGCTGTGTTCATCCACCATGAGTGGTTTTTCAGTTATTTAGGGCTGTCGCCTTGGATACAACGGCTATTACAAGCCGTGCTGTCTTGTCCGGAAAGGCCAGCTTGGTATGAGGTGCGGGTCTCGTTGACTGTGCATAGTCGTTTACAACAATTAGTGCCGTCAGGCGCGGAATTGACCCTGGTTTTCACAACCGACTTTTGGTTCGGGAGTGACCCCGGTTTCTCAAGTGAGGTGCTTCTATTCACCACCGTGGAGCACCAAGGCTCCGTGTTCGCTTAGTGTTTCGGTGAAGCGGTACTGCCCGTTCCCACGGGCCAGGGGGCTGAGGAGACGAAGTGGTAGTTTGATGGCCAGGGATTGGCATCAATCGCTTCATCCGGTCGTTTCTGTGCCAGCTCAGGCGTTTTTGTTTGGGGTTTGATAATTCTTTCGCTCGGGCAACTTGAGCTTCCAGTTGTTCCGGCGGATGCCAAATGTTTGGCGTCAATTTTATCACCCCGTTCGGGCGATGGCTTGGCGCCTATCTGTGCCCGTGCGTAGACTGGCTTTGAGCCGGCCTCGTCCACACCGTACTCGTCCACACCGTACTTGTTTTTAAGATGTTTTCGCAGAGTTCGCGAGTGTGTCTGCTGTGGCGTGAAAGTTGGGGGGTTACTGAAGTTGTCAGTAAACCCAGCGGGCACCGCGGTTTTTCAGGCGGAGGCTTACGCCTGTTCTTGCCCGTGCGTCGGCCGGCATTTGAGCCGACCCCGGTCACACCTGACTCAGTTTCGGTTTCGTTTTCGTTTTTTGAGTCTCGGTTGTCGCTTCTCCGGCATCCTTTAGACCTTTTAGGCCCGGATTGCCTGGTGCTGCTGTTGGCTTACCACCATGTGCCGTCGGCCCTTGTGTGGGGTTAAGCCTCCGGCTGTTTTAGTGCTCCTCCGGGGGCAGCTACTTTCGGCATCATGCCCCGTTTTGGGGGGATTGGTGCCCCAAGTCCGTCAGTCTGACTTGGACTCTTTCTAGCGGTTTTCTTCGTATATGTCTTGGGTTCTCACTGGAGTTGCTCCCGTGACAGAGAGCCCCCGGTCACGCAGTGGCTTTTAGCACCAAGCGTTGCAGCCTAAGGTGCAGTGTAGCACGGTAGTGATGATCGTGCTAGGTCTGTAGCTAAACCTCCCAGCTTTGGGGCAGGCTTCGTCACCCGTCGTTTCGGCTTAGAGTAGGAAGCGTTTGCTTTCGGATTTCGAGTTTCCGATTGTGGTTTCGGCTAAGAAGTCCATCGGCAGCCCAGGGAGCTGGTAGGGGTTTTTGCCCCTGCCCCTGGGGTATCTTGACTGGACTCGGTTACACTTTCTGGTGTTTCCGGTTCTCGGTTTGTTTCGGGATCCGTCTTGCTAAGCTCGGCTTCTGAGAAGCTCTGTGCTGTGGTTAGTCTTTTCGGGTCTTTGCCCGTTGTTGGTGGCTTGACTCCCACCGTCCATTACCCTGGCTACTCCTCTGTGTGAGGAGTCGGTAGGTGAATCGGGTTTCTCCTTTCCCCTCTGGGGTTTTTGGTTTTTTCCTTGATAGCGTTCAGCTGTTTCTTATCACGCAGGAGCCCGTCTCACCTGCCTCGAAGGTATCTGCCTCTGGATGGATTGTTGAGGCGGTTCAAACTGCGGTTCCCGAGGCTCTCTCGGATGGTGTGCGTCCTCGTGCGCATGATACCAGGGGTGTTGGTACCTCCTGGGCTTTTTCTATGGGGTAGCGCTTCATGTCCTTATGAAGGCTGCTTTCTGGTTTTCGCCTAACACATTTTTTCATGTTCGCTAAGGATTTCCTGCGAGTGAGGAGTGTTTTTGCTACGGCGCCTTTAGGGGCGGCATCTTTTTGCCTGGTCTCCCGCTAACCTTTTGTTTGGCACCCCGCTGACCTTTTGTTTGGGACATGCCCCCCGCTTTCATTTGTGTTGGTCTAAGCAATAATAGGTAGATACATATGATTTATTGTGGTAAATTAGTTAAATCAGAACTGATTTTATTATTTACTATATAAATCTATGTATCTACCTATGTCCCTCCCTCCGTCCCTCTCCTTGTTGGCAACATGTCCCTGGTTGTATCTGGGACTGCTTTAGAGAGGAAGTTGCATGTGGGCGTGGCGCGCGTGACAGGTGGGATAGCGGGGTCTTGGGATGGGGTATGCACATCTGTGACTTTTTTATTTCGATGACTGCTTTGTCTGGAGGACTAAGCAATAATAGGTAGATACATAGATTTATATAGTGAATAATAAAATCAGTTCTGATTTAACTATTTGGTCCCAATAGATATAATAATTTACCAAATATATCAATTAGTAGGCGGTTTCCCGACTTTCCCGGCAAAATTTGTATCATCACGTATTAGTCAAAACATATTCTTTCACATGATTGGTAATGAGAGCTTTTTTTGAGAGAGGGGCGTTTCCAAAACTGGTCTTTACCTTTAACTGAATTACCACATGATATTTTAAATGTTATCGCATCATATGGGCTTCAACCTTGTATACGTAAAATGCGCAGGGGAAATCGAATGGGCAAATGTAGAAACTGTCACCGAAATAAATAATAATAATAATGATAATAATAGTGGGTTCTTGTATAGCGCTCATGTCTGTCAGATTTGACACTCTTACCCCGGCTTTAGCATGGCTGCCATTACGGCGCTCTAGCATTTCAAGGAATTAATTCCTGCCAGGTATCCATTTACATCACCTGGGTTGAGTATGGCAAATGTAGATCAATGTCTTGCCAAAGGACATTAGTGCCGCAGCGGGACTCGAACCTTGTATGACATCACTGCCTCACCGTTCAAAGGATAAACTTGATCGACCACAACAGAGTGTCTCCTTTTGTATGATTAGTACCCGCTCGATCCATAATAAAACCTCTGAAATCAACGACTTTGTTATAGATAATGACCTTGACATTGTTCATGTATGTGAGATGATGATGCTGTGATAGCAGCCCTAAATCCAGGTGGTTACAGGTTTAGTCATACACCAAGTCTCCATAAAAGAGGTCGTGGAGTTGCACTCATTTATCGTAACTTGGATTTTAAAGTTGTTCCTTCCTCACTTAAACAGAGCTGCCAAGTAGTACGTTTTTAACGTATTAATACGTTTTTTTTGGGTAAAATACATTTGTACGTTTTTCTGTGCTAAAATACGTTTTTTTTTAAGTTTTGAGTATGGCTGTGCGAACGTGGTTGGCTGTGAGAACGAGCGTATGCATTGTTGTGCTATTGGGTTGTGTGAGCAATTCGTACAGCTTGCGCTGACACACGCACATACAAATGCAGGCGATTGCAAGGGATGCCCACCGTACAGTACATGCATGAATGTATTCGCGCACTCGCACGCTGTGTATAGTGTGCGCTGCATCCGCGCACGTGTTAATAGATGCTGCTGTGTGTGTGTGTACGTACATGCGATGTTCGAAGTTGTTGATGTACGGAGATCAGTAGCGTGTGTATTGTGCATATACATGTAGATCTATGTGCGATTTTTGATTGATCTTGCCGCTGTTTTATACCTTCGATATCTTCGTGCTTCGTGCAGCTTTTTTTGGACTATAATATATCGTGGATTATTATTGAAGAATAATGGCATCATCTTCGAAATTTAGAAACTTTTGATTTATCCAGCTTCCTTCCACATGACAAAAACTGGTAAGTTTTGATGAATGTGTCCCTGCACTACATGTACATGTAATGAAGAATAAATTAATTCACACGAAATAACTTTCTGGCATTGAACGCATTTTTTTATTCAAAGAAACATAGTTGCAATAGCATTTTATAGGGAAAATAACGAAAAACATATAAAATAGGCAAAATATGTTTTTTCACCTGAAAATATTGTTTTTCAAGCTGAATAATATGTTTTTTGAAAGTTACAGGTTCGCAGCTCTGCTTAAAGGTAATACAAAGTTTTGGTATGGAGTCCTGAATTTGGTTCAAATGAACATATTGGAAGCATATGCGATTCTACAATATTCAGACGGATCGTTGTCGCTGTTTAAATCGAGTCTAAAGTGATGAAATTGTAAATAATAAACTTGTCAAGATATTAATTAAGCTTTAAAACAATGTTTCTTGACTAAAATCGACCGATTGGCTATTCCCGTTTGGAAATTATATATCACAACTGCATATTCTGAGATTTTCATGGTCGCAGCTAGTGACTTGCTACCATTGGATGTTTATCTGTTACCATTACCCTTTAGCAGTTTAGTAATTGGACGATCATGACCATTACTTTCTCTTAGTTGTATCCCCAGCAGTATGCCGGTGAGGTACTTTGGATTCAGCAGCGTTACGCCACGTCCACCGCCGCCACCGCGTCATATTCTTGTGTGCGCTCTAACTGCCACATTCCTTGACGGATTTCTTTCAAATTTTGTATGGAGGTGTATCTTGGTATAATCTACACACCTATAACTTTTGGTGATGCTGCCCTAAGTGTTCCGTCTTCTATAGGGTAAAAGGCCATATTTTCGTGGATGGTTTGTGTGCGCTCTATAGGCCACATTTCTCAAGGGATTTTGTTCAAATTTTGAACGAAGGTGTATCTTGGTTCGATCTACAAGCCTATAAATTTTGCTGATGCTGCCTCCAGTGTTCCATCTTTTATAGGGTCAAAGATCATATTTTGATAGATGTCTTGTGTGCACTCTAGTGTGTGGTCTAACTGCATCATTTCTTGACGGATTTCTTTCAAATTTTGTATGGAGGTGTATCTTGGTATAATTTACACACCTATAACTTTTGGTGATGCTGCCCCAATTGTTCAGTCTTCTATAGGGTAAAAGGCCATATTTTTGTGGATGGTTTGTGTGCGCTCTATAGGCCACATTTCTCAAGGGATTTTGTTCAAATTTTAAACGTAGGTGTATCTTGGTATAATCTAGAAGCCTGTAGATTTTGGTGATGCTGCCTCCAGGGTGATGCTGCCTTATAGGGTCAAAGATCATATTTTTATAGATATCTTGTGTGCACTCTAGTGTGTGGTCTAACTGCATCATTTCTTAACAGATTTCTTTCAAATTGAGTATGGAAGTGTATGTTGGTAAAATCTACGCACCTAGAGTTTTTGGTGATGCGAAAATTGCCCTTCAAATATCCAGTTTTCAAGAAAATTGCGAAATTACTTCAACTTGCTATAAAATGGCGATCTTTATACCTACATTAATGAAATTTGGCAGACATATATATTGATATACGTGACAACTGTCTGCCAAGTTTGGTCAAATTTGATGACGTCAGCGCAAAGTTATCACCAAAAATGATGAATTTACAATTGTTATGTAACAGCCCGTTAAATGTGTGCAGCAATTGCGCGCAGATGAGAATATATTCAAACTGACTGCAATGACATGCCCTTTCGAATGATACCAAATATGTTGTATGTTATCGCTGAAATATTTGAGTAAATCGCGTTTGAACAAGGGTCACTATACGAATTCCGTTGAGTTTCGGCTATGACGTCATTTTTTTCAGACCTATTTTCGCCCCCTTTACTTTTTTTTTTCCTTGATATTTTGCAGTGACATTTCTATTTGCCATAGTTGCAACTCGAAGCCGGATTTTTGCTCTGTATGATTGTGTTAGTATGGACGGCCGTTTGTGCCACAGCACGCGTCACCACATGTTCATCATGCACCAAATCCCATTGGTTTTGCACGCAGTGCTTGTGAGCCCTTTCTAGGTCCCTTCCTCTATTCCAATTCCCTTCAAACTTCGTAGGTATAGTCTCTAGCATCCCATAAAGGTCACTGTATTCTTTGTCCTCCAGAATCACTATTTTTAGGCCATTCTTTCGCCATACCTATCTCCACTATATCCTAGATGCTACAGACTTCTAACGAATTGCTCTGTATAGTACAAGAGAGGCTCTTTCGTTTAAAACGTAGAAAAACATGCGTCATTGCACGCATATCATTGTGACACGATTGCATTTCTAGTTAGAGTTGCAAATGTTCTGCTCAACAGAAGTAAGAAATATCCCCTTTCCTACTCCTGTAAATCTTGCAGATCTTTTTAACAATTTCTTTGTGGAAAAACTTCAGAATGTTAGATCAGCTCTTACTAATATCGGAGGGTTTGAAATTCCTTTGATTACAGAAAAGACACTAGATACACTATCTCCGACAACACCTGATGAGATTGAGTCAATCAAAATGAGTTCATCTTCTAAATCCAATGAACTTGACCTCATGCCAACATCGCTTTTGATACAATGTCTCCCTGCTATTTTACCATCAATTGTAATCATAATAAACACAAAACTCTTGGTTCGGGGATAGTTTCTGACAGTATGAAGATTGCAGCAGTGCGCTCCACCTTGAAGAAAAAAATCTAATTTGGACAGTGAATGTCTCCAGAACTATAGACCTATCTCAAATTTGTCATATCTGTCCAAACTCGCAGAACGAGTGGCTTTCTCATGTCTTAGCACATATCTTATTGAAAATAATTTAATTGATAATTTTCAATCTGCCTACCGCCTGCACCATAGTGTGGAAATGCTGTTAACTAATCTTGTGGACAGTATCCTCTCTGAAATGGACAAAGGTAATATTACCTTTCTTGTGCTACTTAATATGTCATATATATTATATATACATTATATAGATAAGAATATGCCATTTATTAAAAAAAAAAGATAATATAAGTATAAAACAGCCATGGATTACTCAGGGGTTAATGCAATCAATTTTAACTCGCAATCGTTTGTATAAAATATCATTGCGTAAACCAACTGCTCAGAATAAAGATAGATATAAGCATTATAGAAATAGATTGACAACTTTAATTCGTGTATCACGTAAACGGTATTATTCAAATAAAATAGAATCTAATCAAGGGAATGTAAAGGTATTATGGCAAACTATTAATGATCTCTTAAAAACTAAAAAGAAAGTATGCTCTGATATAATAGTTGAAAGTGGTAATGAAATCACGGACCCTCATTCAATTGCTA
Source organism: Mesocentrotus franciscanus (assembly GCA_037976565.1). Classification (NCBI taxonomy): domain Eukaryota; kingdom Metazoa; phylum Echinodermata; class Echinoidea; order Camarodonta; family Strongylocentrotidae; genus Mesocentrotus; species Mesocentrotus franciscanus. Next base: position 38,401,750 of record CP137668.1, on the reverse strand, counting down.
CTGCTTTCAATAACTATTTTGTTAATATAGGTCCACGTTTAGCCTCAATAATACACTCATATGAAAACTTTAAGGATTATTTATTTGATGCTAATGAAAATTCATTATTTTTTATTCCAGTGAATGAAAATGAAATATTAGCGATAGTTCGATCGTTTTAGATGAGTAGATCATGCGGTTATGATGGAATAAGTGTGTATTTATTAAAGAAAATTATTTATTGTTTGGCCTCTCCCCTAGTTCATATTTGTAATTTATCACTTTCGACAGGCATTTTCCCGGACTCCTTAAAGATAGCCAAAGTGATTCCTATTTATAAAAAAGATGATTTAACTCAAATAAAAAATTATCGCCCTATCTCGCTATTGCCGGTCATTTCCAAGATTTTAAAAAAATTGTTTATAAACGTCTTTATTCTTTTTTACAAGAAAATAATACTCTTATTTGCAATCAGTTTGGATTTCGAAAAGGTTTTTCTACTGATTATACTTTGATACAATCTTGTTATAAAATAACTCAAACACTTAATAATAAGGAACATATAATTGGGGTATTTATGGACCTGTCAAAAGCTTTTGACACCATGAATCATAACATTTTGTTGCAAAAACTTACTCATTATGGTATACGAGGCACAGCCTTAAAATGGTTTAAGAATTATTTAGTTAATCGAAAGCAATTTCTTTCATTTCAGTCAGTAAATTCCCCTAACTTAACCCTTTGAGAGCGAGCCCGCGCACGGCGATTGTTTCCCCTGTGACGAAGCGATTTCGGTTACATCGCCAGTAATGGACAATTTGGCGGTGCTTTCTACTTTCATTGCTCATTGCGCCTCATTCAGTCATTTTCGTGATTTTTAGTAAATGTAAAAATTAAAGATCAGACTTTTTTCTTTCTAAAAATATAAGTTTTGTTCATCAATACGAAAAATAAGGTCTGTTATTTTTGAGGGAAATTGCTGTCTTATTTTGCTGAAGCTTCACGTCTTTCCTTTTCAATACACTCACAATACAAATTGCGTAAGCACCGCCGCACGCGCAGATCGGTCGATACCTCCATTCATTTCCCCATTGTCAATGATTGTCGTCTGCTAAAGCTCGGCCGATTATCAACCGAGCCATAAATAATAGGCCTTCGTTTTACATGGGTTTTCGACACATTTTGTAACTATATTCTGACCAACATTATGCCATGATCTACACTAAATGCCCTTTCTTTTAAATGTGCAAATCAAATATAGGACTATTTGGGAAATGAATTTTGAGATGAACATTGTTTTACTCTCGAAAATAAAAATAATATTTACTTTGAATGCTTTCGACTTCGTTTCTCATAATTTGAAATATTCATTTTGTTTTAGTTTTTGCCTCCCGCTTAATTTTGTTTATTTTTCTCTATCTATACATCTCTTAGAACCCCATTTTGATATGAGGTTGCTGTATCAATAAAATATTTATTGAATTTTTGTACGCATATTTGATTTGTTTTGTTTGTAATGGAAAGATCTAAATGAATGACAGAGATTAGAACAAAATCATAATTCATCACAATCATCTCTCTCTCTTTCTATCTATTTATCTATCTATCTCTGTCTGTCTCTGTCTGTCTGTCTCTCTCTCTGTCTCCCTCCTCCCCCTCCCTCTCTGAATACGTCAGGAATTTCGTGAAATTGGAATTGTGCTTCAGTGTGTTTTATATCGGCATCGCGTTGTTGTGTTGTTGTTTTTTTGAAAGGGTGTGGCTAATAAGGAGTTAATCGCCGTAGTCTTGGTAGTCTTTTATTTATTCGAAAATAAATGATATTGAAAATATAGTAATTCATTATGTTACGAAACAATAAAGAAAGAAATGCAAACAACGTGAGAATTCAATTTATTTGTCTTTGTCTTCATCTGTGTTCTCGTTCAACCTATCATGTCAATAAAACTTTGTTAACTCGTTACTTCCGTTGGAGTTTACAACCATGACAACGAACTATACCCTTGGCCACGTTCATTGTTCCTCTTACGTAACTTCCGTTCCGTTCTTCTATTGTTGTAGTTTAGAACCATGACAACGAACTTTACCCTTGGCCACGTTCATTGTTCCTCTTACGTAATCTAGCTGTAGGGGACCTAAGACATAACTCTTTTCGTATATTCTATATAGGTCTAAAATACTTTTTGGTTGTATATACTTTGTCAATACTTACAAACTATAATTGTCAAAATTTGCCAATACTTACAAACTATTACGTTTCCCTATCATCTTCCGCTCTAGAATCCTATCTTTTTTGGTGTAATTTGTTGTGTCCTTTTCATACTTATTTTTCTTGTCTCCCTCTTCAAGATTTCTTCGGTTTTGGTATTTATGCTATTTATTTTTTATAAATAAAGAAAGTTTTATTCTTTCTCTTATAATGTTGTCCACCTTCTTCTAAATAACCCTTTTGTGATAAAGTATAATGTCCGATGTATATTATTTCTGTCAATAACATAAATGAACGTATCATTTTATTTTGACGCAACAAAGATTTACATTCAAAACACAACCTTTACCTTCTATAATTTTTGTACAGTAGTATTCTTCTCATTTCGACATTATCAGTCGCTCGTTCTCTATTTTCGTTCCCTATAATAAATATAAGGTATAATTTTGTGTACATTATCAGGGATATGTTATAATAATTTGTCTCAAGGTAGGAATGATGCCGGCATACTAGCAAATGTCGGAATAGAAAACAACATGAAAGATAAAGATGGAAAACGACATTGACAGAAAGACAGAGAGAGAAAGACAGACATACATACAGACAGTGGGAGAGAGAGAAGAGAGAGAGGGAGAGAGGGGCGGGAGGGATAGAAAGTTGGACGTAGTCTGTACTATATTTATTATTATGATATTTGTCTCTCCGAATATCCGATCACCCCCAGCTCTGATTTTTACTTTTTATAATTATTGTACAGTAATATTCTTCTCATATCAAAATCATCAGGCGCTCGTTCTGTGTTTTCCTTCTCCATATCGAGGTTATAGTATAATAATTTATCTCAAGATCGAAAGGAATACTTTTGGACGGAAAACAGTACCAAAGATGAAGAAGGAAAATGGCGCTGAGAAAGCGAGCAAGAGATATAGAGAAAGACATACAGAGAGAGAAAATCATTTCTCATGTCATCTTTTCGTCTGTGACATTTTACTAAGTCACATTTATATTATTCCTTTATCTTTCCATGATTGTTATATATTTGAACGAATATTTCAGATAGGGTCAAATCTGGTTCTACGTTATAATTATGATCATCTAATTTTATTTAGGAGTAAGTCGAAACGCGATCTCATCAAAAATCGCGGAACAGAAAAGATGAAGATAGAAAATGACATTGAGAAAACGAGAGAGAGAGAGAAAGTTGGACGTATTGTTATTTATTATTATGATATTTGTCTCTCCGATCAACACCAACCGCCCCCGCTGTGGATTCCTCTTCAGTTTTTTTTAAAATCATGATTTACACTCAACAATTTTACTTTTTATAATTATTGTACAGTAATATTCTTTTTATTTCGATATCATCAGGCGCTCGTACCGTGCTTTCCTTCTTCATATCGAGGTTATGGTATAATAGTTTATCTCAAGATCGAAAGGAATACTTTCGGAATAAAAGCAAATAGCGGAACGGAAAACAGTACCAGAGATGAAGATGGCAAATGGAGCTGAAAAGCGGCGAGAGAAAAGAGAGAGAAATACAGAGAGAGAGAGAGAGAAAAAGAGAGAAAATGAGCAAGGAAAACAAAAAGAAAGTTATAAAGAGTGAGAGACAAAGAAAGAGACAAACAGAGAGAGAAACAATCCTTTCTCATGTCATCTTTTCGTCTGTGACATTTTACTAAATCACATTTGTATTATTCCTTTATCTTTCCATGGTTGTTATATATTTGAATGAATATTTCAGATAGGGTCAAATTTGGTTCTACGTTATAATTATGATCAGCTATTTTTATTTAGGAGTACGTCGAAACGCGATCTCATCAAAAATCGCGGATCAGAAAACACTACGAGAGATGAAGATGGAAAAAGACATTGAGAAAGTAGAGGCGTATTGTTATTTATTATTACGCTTTTTGTCTCTCCGATCAACCCCACCCGCTCTGGATTTCTCTTTAGTTTCCATTTTTTATCATGATTTACATTCAAAAGTTTTACTTTTTATAATTATTGTACAGTAATATTCTTCTTATTTCGATATAAAAGGCGCTCGTTCCGTGTTTTCTTCTTCATATCGAGGTTACGGTATAATAATTTATCTCAAGATCGAAAGGAATACTTTGGAATAAAAGCAAATAGCGGAACGGAAAACAGTACCAGAGATGAAGATGGAAAATGGCGCTGAGAAAGCGAGAGAGAGAGAGAGACATACAGAGAGAGAAAAAGAGAGAGAAACAATAATTTCTCATAATCATCTGTGACATTTTGCATCATCACATCTTTTTGCTCATTCTTTTATCTTGCATGATTGTTATATCTTTGAATTATTATTTCAAATAGGGCAAAATCTGGTTCTACGTTATTTGTTTCATAACAATTTTTTATTTGGGAGTACTTCGAACGTGATCCCGTAAACATTCTTTGAAAACAGTAACGACAACTGCAAAACAACAAGACCCCCAAAAAGGGTTATCTGAGTTAACCCGCTATACATGTACACTTGTACAGTATACAAGGATCATTGTGAAAAATCTATACATACCCGCTCTTCTATTGTTGGAGTTTATAACCATGACAATGACCTTTACACTCGGCCACGTCTATTGTTCCTCTTACGTAACTTAGCTGTATAGCTGGGCCAGATTTCCAAATGATCTGCGCATGCGCTATGTTCCTGCTCGTCGAAGCAATAATCCTGGCAAGAATATAGAACAGACGTCGCGTCCGCCTCCAGCTGTACGGGTATTTCGAGGGCCTTTTTCGATCCGAACACTAACTTAGGGTAAAGTTGAAATGATATCACTTTTTCTCGATTTTTTCCACGTAACTTTATTATTTTTTAATAGATGAGATGAATGAATATATCTAAATAATACTTCAAAGAACTTTAGCACATAATAGCTAATAATAAGCTGGAAAACTTTGTCAACATATTAGGGATATATCTCGGCTTCTGTAGAAGCCCGTCGTCACAGACTTAACAACTCGCTCGGCTTCTGTAGAAGCCCGTCGTCTCCAAAGCGTTAAATGTGTTATGTGGTGTTCCACAAGGATCAATTTTAGGCCCCCTTCTTTTTCTTATTAGGTGATCTGTCATTGACAGATCACCTATTGATTTTGTCAGAATTTTCTTTCTTTATTATTTATTTATTTATTTGTTTGCACACGTTTCAGGCCATTTTAAGCATTTTCAAAATTTGCGCGCGCGCGTTTTTGCGCGTTTTGGCATTTTGCAACATAGAATTGCCAAATTTTCTCTGCCATCATGTTTGGCATATTTTTCCAAGCATTTTGATACCTTGTTCATCTTTTTCTAACCAGAAATAGCGCAATGAGCGTCCGTCAAAGTTAACAGCACCCGCGACCTGCGCTATCTCTATCCACAATACATGGGCAAAAACATGCCTATACAAAACTCATTGTAACTCTTCAGAATGGATGGATACCCCAATTTTTTTCATATTTGGATAGATTATGAGTCGGAGATATGATTTCATGTCTCATTTGACCCTCAATTAACTCATGACGTCATCATATCGGCCTCCGAACTCAAAATTTCAATTTGCATATTATGACGTCAGCAGATTTTGGGAAAATTGATTGTATCTCTGTGAATATTGATCAATTTTCTTCCAAATTTTTATATGTTTTAGCTGAGACAGTTCTCTACAAATGCAGTCACCACGATTTTTCATTTTGACAAAGGCATCATGCCATATTTTTGCGATTAAAAGAGGCATGTCAATTTTTCACTTTTTGCGTGTATTCTCTATGGGACATGACTTTTTCTCAAAACTGGATTCTACATTCCCTCTTTCGCGAGCAATATCTCCGTCGTTTTAGCTTCGTTTTTGCTGAGCTTCGAGTATGTTGTAGCTGAGACAATAAGCTATCACAAGTGTGCCCTTTATTTTTCGATCAGATGCCGGGATCAAGCTCATATTTCACTTGCAAAGTGGGATTTGAGAATTCCATTTCCCGTTCACATGTAAACGCTATGGGAAATGTTTTGGTAACACACTTGATTTCCGACCTCGAGATCCCTGGTTCGAGTCCGGGCGTCTCCAAAAAAAAAATATTCACTTTTTTTTCTTTTTGACCTTTTACTGATCATAAGAATTGAAGACAGATCACCTAATTCGTCCCTATGACGAATTACTTTTCTAGTTTATATTAATGACATAGTAAAGTCATCACCACTTCTTACTTACGTGCTTTTCGCAGATGACACTAACATATTTTGTTCTCATAAATGCTTGAATACTCTAATTTATACTCTCAATAATGAATGAGTTAAAATCTCAACATGGTTTAAATGCAATAAATTGTCCCTTAATTTAGATAAAACATGTTTTATAAATTTTGTGCTTCCCAAACACACTTTGATCAGGTTATAAACATTGTTATTGATGATATTTCTATAGTTGAAAGGAAATCGGCAAAATTTTTAGGTATAACTTTGGATTCAAAGCTTACTTGGAATAATCATGTAAATAATATTACAACATCAATTTCAAGGGCAGTTGGGGTAATTGGTAAAATGAGGGTCTTGTCCCGAGAAAATACTTTATACATTATATAATGCATTAGTGTTACCTTATTTTACATACTGTAATGTAGTTTGGGGGAACTGTAGTATAACTAAGATTAATATAATTTTTCTCTGCAAAAAAGAGCACTTAGGATTTGTACTCATTCTAATTACTTAGCTCACACCAATCCGTTATTTTATAGATTAAACATTTTAAAAGTGAGTGATTTGCACTTATATCAAACAGCAATCTGTATGTTAAAATACACACAAAATTCACTTCCTCTTTTTCATGACGTATTTATTCCTAATTCCCATGTTCACTCATACCCAACGTAATTGTACTGATTTTCATTTACACAATCCTAAAACTTTGTTAGCGCATAAGTCCATAAGATATCACGGTCCAGATATTTGGAATGCACTCCCTAGACATATTAAACAGTGTACATCTCTCTATTCATTTAAAGCTACACTAAAAAAAGTCATTATTTCACAATGTAATGTATAAAGATAAAAAAATAAACTAGAAATGTAATTCGTCATGAAGACGAATTAGGTGGTCTGTTATGTAATCTGAATAACTGATCTTGTAGAAAATTGTCTTAGCTACAACATATCAAAATTTGGAAGAAAATCGATCCATATTTACAGAGATACAATCAATTTTCCATAAATATGCTGACGTCATAATATGCAAATTCGTATTTTGAGTTCCAAGGCCAAAGGGCAAAGGGCAGAGCTATAGAAAATTAAGGAACATTACAAGACATAATAGAAGGAGAACGAGAACCAGAGGCGGGAGAGGTAGAGGGTGAGAGAGAAGAAAAAGAGAAGGGCAGAGGCAGAGGGAGACAGAGCAAGAGAATAAGAGGGAGGCAAGGCAAGAGGTCGAGGTAGAGGGAGGCAGAGAGAGAGGAGAGGGTAAAAGAGTAGAGAGATATATATGCAGAGACAGAGCAAGAGAAGGAGAGGGGCAAAATAAGAGAGGAGAAGGGAAACAGAGCAAGAGAGAGGAGAAAGAGAGAGATGCAATGGAGAACGATGCATTCAATATATCCAGCATAAATAGAATTTAATATAGAGAAAGAGAGAAGTATAGACAAGTAAACAATTCTATGTCCACGGGAGAGACGTAAACATGCATATACCTTGGGCTGAATAACTGGAAAAGTAAAAACGTCTGGGAAGGAGACTAGCAAGGTGATTTGATATTGTAGCAGAGTTGGGAGATAAACCCTATATTAGGTTTAATACCAGATTTCCCATAGGGTTGTACTCAAACGATTGACATTCTTCTCCCATAGATATAACACGCAAAATTAGGCATTTTATTACATTGTTTGTGATTGTATATGATAATATGTTATAATAGTCGAAGAAGATCATAAAATCAAATCTAAAACGACGGCAAAAAAAAAAAAAAATGACCCACCAGGAATCGAACTTGGGTCGCCGGAATGGGAGGCAAGTGCTATGACCACTATACCAAAATAATCCACATAGACATTACACGTGAACGGAAAATGGAATTCTCAAATCCCACTTTGCAAGTGAAATATGAGCATGATCCCGGCATCTGATCGAAAAATAAAGGGCACACTTGTGATAGCTTATTGTCTCAGCTACAACATACTCAAAGCTCAGCGAAAACAAAACTAAAACGACGGAGATATTGCTCGCGAAAGACGGGAATGTAGAATCCAGTTTTGAGAAAAAGTCATGTCCCATAGAGAATACACGCAAAATGTGAAAAATTGACATGCCTCCTTTAATCGCAAAAATACGCCATGATGCCTTTGTCAAAATGAAAAATCGTGTTGACTGCATTTGTAGAGAATTGTCTCAGCTAGAACATATCAAAATTTGGAAGAAAATCGACAACCGATTACTGCAATATTATCAAATGAATACAAAAATTATGATGTCATATTTTCAAAATCAAATTTTCGAGTTCATATGCAAATATGACGACGTCAGAACATACGATTGGACAAAATTATACATGAAATCACATAAAAATTTTATGGGCTTCCAGAAAATGTTAAAAATTTGGGGATATTTAGGCATTCTGACGAGCTATGGCGGATTTTATATAGACATGTTTTTACCACTTTTTACATTATATTGCCCATTGACGCGCACGAATTTTAAAGTTTGACGCACGCGTGTGGCATTATGGAAGGTCGAGAATTACTGGAAATAGTTGGAAATTGTCAAAAAGTGTCAGAAATAAAAACCATGCGAAAAAGGCGTTTTACGATGTGGGCGCTGCGCGCGCGCGCGCGCGACGCGCGGACGGAAATTTTGAAATGCTTAAAATGACCTGATTCGTACTCTCCATTAATAGTTAAGTGATTTTGAGCTTTTAAAATTTTGACGCGCGCGCGCGCGTCATGACCTTTATGTGACCTTTGATGACATGACCTGTTGACCCTTGACCTGAAGTATATGTGATATTAATATGAATGACCTTTGATGACGCATCATGAAGATATGATTGATCATGTGATTTCACAAAATGGCGCCTGGATGACGTCACGATGACTTGATGACCTTGAAAATGTTTCTGTCACGTCTCATGACAATGACCCATGACTGTGCCAAAATTGAAAGAAATTGACTGTACCGATCTTGAGTTATCGTCGGAACAAAAAAGTGGAGGAAATAAAAATAAATAATAATAATAATAATAAAAAAGAAAATTCTGACGAAATTAATAGGTGATCTGTCGATTACGACAGACCACCTAATAAAAGCGTTCTTTGTAAAACTTTAGAAACTACATTAAATTTTGGTCTGACGTTACATAGTAATACTGATGATTCAACACTTTGGCGCATGAGGACACTTGCACTTGCACACACACGCACCACTCGCACCCTTGTTTTTGTTTAGTTTCTCTCTTATCTCTGTCATTAACGTATAATTAGTAGCCATATAAAGATGAGATTCATATGCTAATTCTATAATTATTTATATTGAATCCAACTGTTTATATTCACATTTAATTGTAATATATATCATTTGAGTATCATGGCCTTCTCTTCTTGTTACTTTGCCAATATTTCACAACTCATTTTTATCTTAGCTCGGTTGACCGTCTGCTCAAGCTTTTGCTTATAACGGCGACCTTCTGCTTTCTTTCTTTATACACGCAATGGCCCAACGTATAAATTTACTCTTACTCATGTATTATACATTTGTTTCTATATTTTGTATATTGTTTGCATACCTTATGTTTTATATAATTATCCATATTTGTTGTATAACTGATTTGTTTGATTGCAGAAAATAAATTCTTTGAAATGAAGTGCTTTCGACACTATTGACCACACAATACTTGTTAAGAGACTACACTCTCTTGGCTGGGATAACAGGCACCGCATTGCAGTGGTTTTCATCATACATTTCCAAAAGAACCCAGTATGTCTCTTTAAATAATTCTCAATCTGACGAGACTTTATCTTTCATATGGTGTACCACAAGGGTCTGGTCTGTTGGTGGCCCGTTAATGTCTTCTGTCTACCTTGAGCCAATCAGTACAATAATTAGAAAGCATAATATAAAGTATCATTGTGACGCTGATGACATTCAGCTGTTCATTTCTGTACATCCTTCCTCTAGAACTTTAGAAGCCTGTATTCATGACATGAAAGGCTGGATGGATTCCAAAGGTCTTAAAATAAATGAAAATAAAACTGAGTTTATCATTTTGGGCTCTAAGAAATATTTACTGAGAGCTAATCATGATCATTTAGGTTTGCATGTAGGTGGCAAAGTTATAAAGCCAGCCTCAAAGGTTCGTAACCTTGGTGTGATATTTGACATTAATATGTAATTTATTGAACATGTATCTAGCATATCAAAGTCTGTGAGATATCAACTGAAGAACCTTGGGTTCATACAAAAATCTTGGACTCGACAAGCATGTGAACAATTAATCCATGCTTTAATCTCATCTCGCTTAGATTTTTGTAATTCTATTTTATTTGGACTCACCGAACAGCAGCAAGACAGACTGCAATCCCTCCTAAATTCCAGTGCAAGACTCCTTACTCGTACACCAAGAATGTCCTCTATATCACCTATGTTAAGCTCTCTTCACTGGCTACCTGTCCAGAAAAGGGTCCACTTCAAAATTATGTTACTTGTTTATCGGGCCCTCCATGGAATTTCGCCACAATATATTAAAGACTCTCTACACCCCTCCAATCCAACTCGTACCTTAAGATCTGGAAGTGATAATTTGCTGCGAATTCCCTGTACCCATCATATGTGGGGAGACAATGCTTTTTCGCATGCAGCAGCCAAATTATGGAATAAGCTTCCCCAATCACTTCGCTGTATTGCAAAATACTTATTTTAATAAATCCGTAATGAATATTTTATTTGTATATATACATCTGGACTTAATTAGTTATCACCCTTTAGTCTCATTGGCTGCCTGTGTGGGGCCTGGTGGCCTCGGATGCTAGAGGTCCTATGAATCATGTGCTGACTGGGCTAGTCCCTCAAATTGTCAGTGAACGGAGCAGCTGGAGGGCACCGGGCCCCACCAGGCAGAGCTGAGGATTGAAATGGGTGATACAAATGTTGCAAAATTGTTTTTGAGTTTCTGATGGTATAAATCTATGATCAAATAAACATTTACTTTACTTGTATTAAAGAGAACTGTTGCTGAGCTAGCGCCATGAGCGTCCCTGGACGGTGTGTGCGCTCTATAAGTTTACACTTTTATTATTATTATGTTTTCGGGTTGTCCATCCGTTCGTCCTTCCGCGTTCTCGTGATCGCGTTATCTCAAGAACTATCAATGGATTTCCGCCAAACTTGGGTCATGTATGTGATTTACAGAGCCAATGAACTGAGTAGATTTGGGGGTTACAAGGTCAAAGGTCAAAGGTCATGGGGCACATTATGTATGCAAAAGTAGCTTGTGATCGCATTTTCATAGAACCGATAAACGGATTACCATCAATCAAGCTCAAGAAATGGATGTATCTTGCTAAGCCAAGGAACTGATTAGATTTTGGGGTTACGAGGTCAAAGGTCATGGGGCACATTATGTATGCAAAAATAGCTTGTGATCGCATTATTATTAGAACCGATGGATGGATTACTATCAAACTCAGGACATGTATGTATCTTGCAGAGCCAATGAACTGATTAATTTCAGGTTTATGAGGTCAAAGATCAAAGGGTTATACATGTATATAAAAATAGCTTGTAATCACGGTATTCTGAGAACCTGTTAATGGAATACAATCAAACTTGAATTTGAAAACTTTGTAAAATCGCTCTATGGCTGAGGCATCATTTTCGACTGCTCACAGTCAAAGATCCATCTAGTTACTAATGACTTTTGTACATAGTACACTGTCATTTAAATGTTTTGAACAAAATTGTTTTAAAGGTACTATTTGCAGGCCAAAAAATGAAAAGGTTAAATTCCAACGGCATTTGAAAGATAATACTAATTTAGAACTTCCCTAAAAAAAATGGGGGCTTGAAAATGTCTTTAAGTGGGAAAAAAACGACTATTAGTTGTCGAATCGACTTAAGTGCTATAATACAGTAAGTAATAGTCTGATTTTCAGACCATTGTACCGAATGGTCATACGTTTTGTGCTGCGCAAAGATTCAATCAGTTTAATTTTGGCCATTACAAGAAGTGGGTTATTGATGTAGACAAATGCTCATGTACTCTTTACAGCTCATTTATATGTATGTTATGACTAAAGAAGAAAAAGCCAGTCAGTCACTCAATAGTGTCTGACAGTGAAGTCTAGCAAGTAAACAGGTTTCCTTGCATAATTTGAATATTAGGACACTGCTAACATTTAAATTTCACAGATAGGACATACGTGACATATTCATAATTCCTGCAAAGTTCTACGGAATTCGATGTTGGCTGCAAAAGGGACATAGTATCTTTAAATAGAGCTAAGAAAGAGGTCATCACGTTGTAAATAGAATGTCACTAACAGTGACATGATGTATTTTAAGTTTTGTAAAATATGATAGTTAAAATGACAGACTTGGAATGTTGTACGTTCCCTTGACTCATTCAGGCGTTGGTGTTTGGGTATATTAGCCTTTTCAGGACAAAGAAGTAGAAAGTGACTCTAGCTCGTATTATAATTCTAGCTCGTATTATAATTCATTCTTTCTAATAAATCTTTCCTATTGTTGATTCCAGAAACCCAAAGACTTGGAAATAAAGATGGAGGAAGGATTTGAACTCTCAGGACTCATGGAGGATGATAAGGATTCAGTCACACTCTCAGACAAACCAGCTGGAGCCAAGTCTAAAACAAAGACTGGTATGCTTTCTCACAGCCTGGCTGGCTACATGCTACGTAGAGCTATGCACATTTGTAGTAGAGAGACATTGCCCCTTTCAACCAGCCCTCATTGTCTAGACTTTATCTCTAGCCAATCTGTTAGTGTAGCACCTCATAACAAATTCCCAAATTCCCAAATTACAGGATTCAAATAGCTAGCTCAGATCTTCACATATTTAGATTTAAAATACAACTATGCAACACAGCAGGCTGGTTGTATACATTGTATAATTAAGAGAGCAGGACATTTCAGACCAAGTTTGATGAGTTTACATTCAGTGAAAGAAATCAGCTGTGTAGAGGTCATAAGAATAGACTCTCATTCCAGTCACTCACTATCTGCAGGGCCATAGCCAGAGTTTGATGTTTGGGGGCACATACATGTAATTGATCAACGTCCTGGGGAGGGGTCTAAGAGGAGGGGTGTCTCCTTTCCCTTTGGAAAATTTTAGCCTATTTAAAAGGGTGAAGATGCAAAATGGTGAATTTTTGGACATAAATTCACTCTAATCTGGATGTCATTTTATCATAAAAGCGGAACTTCAAAATCACGATCAGCTCATACATTCAAGCATGTATCTGATCTGTACAAATGCACAGCAACTATATTATATGGTTAGGAATTTCTTCATGACATCTTTTATATAAGCACCACAGTGGTCAGGTGGTACCGCGTCATCTCACATTTTGACAGTGAGTTTCCTTAGCTACCTTTGCCAATATGATGGTATACAGTGATGGAAAAGAAAATACGATCTCACCAGTTCGTATATCTTAGTGTTTCCGCTTAGAAGAGTTGAATCCTTGTTCTCTGTTCCCGCTGCAAAAACTTCTTCACCACCACCACTGGATTAGTTTGTAACTCCTTACTTCTTTCACCGGACACATAAATAACTCCAAGATCAGAGAGCCGTTGATTTCCCATTGTACTCCGTAAATAGTTCTTGATATACTTCATTGCAGAGAAAATTCTCTCGCATACAGCCAAAGAAACCGGTAATGTCAAAGCCAACTGGGTCGTTTTCCGCAGATTTGGTAAACTAGCATGGGTATCAACTTTTCCATGCTGGAAAAGCTATTTGCATTGTGCCTTCTAGACGAATCGGGGGTGCTGGAGTCCTTCTGTTTATTGCTAATGATTTGTCTGGCCATTGCCATTTCAGCCTTCAGTAGCTGGACGTCCACATCCAGAGAATCTGTGTATAGTTCAACAAAGGGTCCGACGGTAGAGAACTTGAGGAAGTTGACAGAGGAAGGTGTCAGTAGCGCGTCAACACCTTGCATGATTGCAATGTTGGATGCAGAGAAACGCCTGGTCATTTCAGATTTGAATGCATCCAGTATAGGGAGAAAAATGTTGACACGAAGGTCATCGAGGAACTCAGCGCTTGACTCAGCCTCTGATTGACTCCGATGACCAGTTGAAGCCATGAGGAAACTATCCTCAAAGGTTCATTGCTTCCTCCGGCGCTTTGGTTGCGGCACTGTAGGGATGTTGTTGTCCTCACAAATCCGAGTGATATCTTGCACTAAATCAGGCCACCCAGATGCCCGTGTTTCCTCGACAACTGATATCACAGAGTTGATCATTGTCACAGCATGCCCTAAGTTGGTGTCACTGGCTTGCAAGGTCTCACTGAATGCCTGGGAGTGAGACAGCAATGTCATCAACACTTCCAAGTGAGTGACGAATGAAATGCTCATCGCTTGATTGAGAAGTCCTCGAGCTTCAACCACGAGTTTCGGATCTCGTTTCGATTCTTGTGAATCACAGAAATGCTCCAAGACCTCAAGTACATAACTATACTGCGTCTTCAAAGTAGAAAGCGACTGGTAATGACAAACCCACCGCGTGTCACTCAGTCGGACGAGTTCTTTAACTCAACACTTGGCTCGTTGCTGGTAGTCCACAAAAACTTTATGGACGAGGGAACGGGTTGATGAAGACGTACAATGCTTCCAACAAGACAAAAAACTCGCCAGCAGAACTCACGTTTTTACAGATATCCACAAGGACCAGATTGAGCCTGTGCGCATGACAGTGGACATACTGGGCGTTCGGAAAATGTTCTTTCAGTCGTGCTTGTACTCCATTCAGATGTCCAGACATAACACTCGCACCATCATAGCACTGGCCCACAATGTCAACATTTCTCAAGCCAAGCTTACCAACTTCTCGCAATATCTGGTTGGAAAGTGACTTGGCGTCAAGATTATCTGCTTCATGAAAGTCTAAGAATTCCTCATGCAAGATATGTCCCTCTGCTTCTTTGTATTCGGCATATCGCAGGCAAATGCTGATTTGTTCTTTCTTTGAGACGTCTTTACTTTCATCCACAATGATTGTGGCCAATCCTGCAGAGTTCACCTCCTTCGCAATTTGTTTCCGAATTATGTCAGCTGTCGCGTTCAGGAGCTCATTCTGAATTTCGGCGCTGAGATAAGTAGCATTGAGAGGCATCGCTTTGATTCTTTCATCGAAAGCAGGATTGGCATCAGCGATCAGAGAACACAGTTCTAAAAAGTTCCCTCGATTAAGTGAGTCCACACTCTCGTTATCACCCCTCAACGCTATTCCCTGTCTTGCGAGGAAAATGATCATTTTGGAAATCTGGGTTATGTATGCCCAGTTTTCCTTCACTACTCGAGAGTGTTGTCCGGATATTGTGGAAGCAATGCTGCCTTCACTCAGACTCTGAAGGTAGTGCTGCCATCTTAAAAAAGAAGTCTTGTGGCTTTCACTTTCGCTGTGCTTCCTAGATTTCTCGATAGCCTTCTTCCATTGATTTATCCCATTTCCAGTGAAATTGTGTTCTTTGTGACCGGATATTGACGGAAAATCCGGCAAGAGTAGCAGAAGGCAGCATCACTGATTACGGAGTATTCCAGCCAGGTGAATTGGTTGTACCAATCTTTGTTGAACGATCGATCTTTCCCACCTGTTTTAACTTGAGGGAATGACGCTAGGATTGGTTGTTTCGGTCCAGAATCCTTTGATCCTAAATCCAACAATTCAGCATTACTCTCAGCCTCACTTATCAGTTTCACATCACTTTTCGACGATCCATCACTTGTTCTACTGGGTGGACCCGGTTGCAGTGTTAATGTTACTGATGATTCTCGCAGACCTCCCTCTTTCAATTCCTCATGTTCCTCTCGAAATTCCTCCGTTTTGCGTGATTTACTTTCACTAAATTCCGCTCCTGATTAGCCCGACTCGTGAATCCAAATTTAAAAAGAGACATTTTTCATTGTAATAATGAAATAATTATCAGAGCAGTGTATGAAATCCAGCGTAGTCAATAATAGTGGCCAATCATAAATCCTAATTAATGTACTGTGTATATATACTGTACACACCGAAAATGTACATTTATACAACTTCAGCTTACGCGCATAGTCAAAACAATAAACGCATTATATTTGTCCCGAACTTGACCCCACGCGCGACGACCTTAGTCGGTAGATTCATCCACACAGGCTATTATGTTTACTTTCGGAACGTACGTTTCAGTTATCAAAAATTCTGAAAAAATGGCTGCTTAATATAATATAGGTGAAATGAAGTTGAAGGCATAATACAATAAAGTTATGAAGAATGTGTGAAGTAAATAGTATAAGGCTTTTGTTTTCATAATAAAAAAGTTCAACCGATCTTGGAAATTTTTGGAGGGCACGTGCCCCCCGTGCCCCCCCGTGGCTACGTGCCTGACTATCTGCCATCATTATTCCTCTAGCTCTGGGTTCAAGTAGGAATAGGTTCAAGTTCAAGTTTATTTGTTTCACATTTCACAAAGCAGAATTCACATAAATGACAAAATTAGATCATAATATGAAATATGCTCAAAATATGACATTATATAATCAAGTCTCTGAAAGACCTCAAAATTAATTAGATTAAATGGTAGGTTATTCATGGTGAAATGTGAGTAACCTATTCAAAAGCTTAGCTTTTAGATTATAGGTTCCCCTAAATAAAATCTAATATTTGATTGAAGTGGTTGCAATGGTGAAGGACGTAACAATAATAATAGGTGGGCAAAATACAAAGTAAAACCAGCAAAAATAGCAAAAACATCAAACAAGTTAATTTGTTACCAAAGGAATGTCACTTTTGTCACTTTTAAATATTGTGGTCACCCGAGCGAGGCAGTAGACATGAACAATCATGATAATGTACAATGATAAGTAGGCCTAGACACAATATACCATTTCCAACATGCATTCAAACCCATGCACGCGTGCTCCCAGAGAGCCCCAACCACATTCACCTGCGCCAAGCCCCACGCCTCCCCTGCAGTGTCATTTCGCATAAATTACTTTACAATAGCCGTTGTCTGGCCGGACAAGCTACATGGCTTGTCCAACCTAGTAACAACCGATTTATGCAAATGACCCCAACAACAAAAACAAGGACCTGGCACATCTAGGCGAGCACATTCGCATGCCCAAAAGCCCTCCGGGAACAGGCACGCATACATCAGAACATAATTATCGGAGAAGGCCCACTGTGTAGGTCATACCGAGGCGACAACATTCATGGAATGTAGAATAACATAAGTACTTTAATTACAATGTGGGTCATATGAATTAAAAAAGGAATGTCTAAGAGTATGCTTGAAACAATTCAACGACTGGGATTCTATTATCTCCTTGTTCAGCGCGTTCCAAAATGTGGGTCCTGCATGGATTATTGTTTTGAGTGCAAATACAGTGCAGACGCGGAAAAGGTGAAAATAATCATTTGTCTGGTGGCATATGAGTGGACGGCATCGTTTTTTGTGAACATGAGAGTAAAGACACAGGGTAAATCACCTTTATTTACCACAATAAATCATATGTATCTGCCTATTATTGCTTAGTCCTCCAGACAAGCAAGCCATCAAGATTTTTTTTTTTTTTTTTAAAGTCACAATTGTGCACACCCCACCCCCAGGACACCGCTACACCCCTAGACACGTACGCACCAAGCACACATGCAACTTCCTCTCTCTTTCTCTCAATCATCGAGTCTACATACAGATAAGATACCAAGTGCAAAATTTGGAGTTTTTGACTCCTTGCACGTTTTTGGTTGCTTTTTGAACAGTAATTTCCAGTTCCATTTTGTTTTAAACGATTTTGGTTCGGGTTTTTACCCTTAGTCACCTTTAGTTTGGCAGTAATTAGCATTTGCTTTTGCCAAGCGAACTTCCCCTTTTTGAGTTCATTCCCGTTCACAGCTTTTTGTGTAACGTTTTTTTTCACTGTGTGTGTTATAGCTCGAATGCTACGGGAATTTTTTGTGCATACCCCCTTTGTTATTGAAGTTATTGTTAACGGTTGTTGAGTTCTTTGTTCGTGTTCACTACTCGTTCAAGTTAATTTACCACAATAAATCAATGTATCTACCTATTATTTGCTAGTTTATCTAAACTACGCCACCATCGGGAACTTTAAAACCGTCACATTTGCGCATGCCCCTACCCCCCATACATCGCCTTCCCAGGGTTCACGTGGCAACGCACGCCCGCCATTCATCCTCTTTCTATTCTCGCCTACCTGAGTAGAACATCAATACAGCTGAGTCACTCTTAAAGAGAAGGTTCATTGATTTTAAAAACTAACTTTATTGTCATTATTGCAAAGATGAAACTTTGATTGGACAAGGTTATCAAAATTCAATGCTTGGAAACATTCAAAGTAATGATTATTATCAATTACAAAACGCTTAAATACAGCCCCGGCATAGCACCTGAAAAGCTCTCCGATCGCTGCTGAGATGTGTGACGTCACATGTTGAACATGATTTGCACAAGCAGACGATGTCCCATGACATCTCACACATTTTCAGTGCCTGTTTTGTCATCTTCTCTTCAGTTATTTCTCTTACTTCACTACCGTCAGGCTAAATGTTTAATCTATTGCCTCACTCTAAACCCCGCGCATGGTATTATTTTGATGAAAAATGCAGCGATAAAAAATAAGGAATCCGTCGCTTGTAAACAAAATAAGACGCCATTGTATTTTCAGCTGCATACACCGCGGTATGTTCGGCGTTTCAAGAGGGAACAAATGCCGTCCATGCTATCATTCTGGGGTTTTAAATTTGAAAGTGTGGTTTCTTTGATTGTTCATTAACCCCTATCCTGTGTATTTACAAACAAAAGAATTTAGTTATCAGAATCGGTTTCATATCCCTTTTGAATGGTGTAAAATTCCATCACATTTATATACACTAAACTCATTATAATTTGAGAAATAATAGCATTGCAATTATGTTCATTCTTTATGGGATGTCGTCTGCTTGGGCAGGATTGGTTCATATTGTGACGGCATTTAAACATCGTTATTTTTCTGGCGAATCTCTCGCATATCCCAGATGCTATGGAGGTGGTTTTATTTGTATTTTTATAAATCACCCAATATGCTGTTGACCTAAAACTTCTACGATGGCCATCTGTTAGCTTATCAGTTTCTAGTGATACATTGTTTGCCAAATTTGTGATTTTCTTTGAACCAGCACTTTAAAATTAAGGATTCTGTCCTTTTGCGAAGGCTTAGCTAGTATATACGCAAGTTAATTCCGTCCACATTTTAATACTCTTTATTTTGGTGTTACGGGTTCCCGAGTCAGATATTTATTTTGGCAGAAATTTAACCTTCATTTCGGCCCCGCAAATTTCCTCTCTCACGACCGTAATTTACAGGCGTTGATACGCCGCTTGGTTAGGGCGTTTGGGCCTTTGTTGGTTGGGATTGTTACGTGTAAGTTAGGCGGGTAATTTATTCACCTGCCTAAACGTCCCTCCTTAGCTCGTTCCGCTCCGCTGATCAACGCTTCGCGGATCACCGCTTTGGCGGTGCGGCCTTTTGTCTGCTCGTTATTGTTTAGGTTGTATTTTTTTTGTGCATGCCTTTTGGGTTGAGTTAGTTTGAGAAACATTTTATTTGAAACTATTTAGGAAATATCGTGAGCGTTGAGTGTTTGCGCTCGCGCTCTCTTTGTTTGGGTTTCTCTGTGTTTGTTTTCCATTTGTTTACAGGTTCGTGATGGACACTTCCTCAAGAGCTGGTTCCCTCCCGTCACAGACGGGTTGGGAGTCGTAAGAGACTGTCCGACCCTCCCATCCAGGGTACTGTCCGTCAGTCTCGAGTGTTTACTCGAGTGAATTCGCCGCACCCTGTGCCGCCTTGATAACTCAGAAGTACACTCTTGCTAGCTCTCTCGCTCCCGTCACAGACGGGTGGTTATGAGACAAGCAAAATATAAAAATATCCGACCGCCTTGCTCTGCATGGCCTGTCCGATATATCCGTGTCCAGACCCGGACCCGGCGGTTAGCTAATATCCGCCCCCTAGTTACCGGCCGATGTCAGACTCGGTCTCCGGTTACCGATTCGGTCCCGGGTTGCCGGTTCGGTTCCGGATTCGGTCCCAGGTTACCAATTTGGTTTCGGATTCGGTCCCGGGTTACCGATTCGGTTTCGGATCCGGTCTCGGTTTACCGGTGCGACTTCGGATCTGACGGTAGTTTACCGGTTTGGCTTTAGTCCCGGTTACCCGTTCGGTTTCCAGATATCCTATTCGGATATCTGACTCACGGTCGCCCGTCATGGGTGTCTTAGAACCGTGAGAGTTAGGCAAAAGCCCTGAGTGACTCAGCTTGTGTCCGTGCAGCTATAGTCATTCAGAGTGTCATCGCTTACGCGACCACTGACACTCGGGGTCCCAATCACTGGCTTAGCTCCAGACGGTGATGTGTGCCATTTGAGAGATTCAGCAGCACCCTGTGCAGCCTTGAATCCTCAGGAGTCAGTTCCCTCCTGTCACAGACGGGTTGGGAGTTGTAAGAGACCTTCCGACCCTCCTGTCCAGGGTACTGTCCGTCAGTCTCGAGTGTTTACTCGAGTGAATCCGCCGGACCCTGTGCCGCCTTGATAACTCAGAAGTACACTCTTGCTAGCTCTCTCGCTCCCGTCCGCGGGTAGTCATGGAGTATAGCCATGTCCCGGCCATGTCTCGGTCATGTCTCTTCTAAGTCGATGTTTGCCTTGGGCACACATTAGACTACGAATGGGAGGAGGGGTACGGCCTCATTTAGACACCAACCCTTCTCCGTTGCCATCGATCAAGCAGAGCCTCTCGATTACTTGAAGCTCTTTGATGAGAAAAGCTAGCGGGCTTAACCCCCAGCCCTCTCGGCCAACCTCTGGTTGTACAGGCCTTCCTCATACACGGTCGGCCCTGTCCGGTCTTTGGACATGGGGTTTATGAGGTTTATTGTAGCCTTCTGATGTCCAGTCTGTGACTGTGACTTAGACGGAGAGGGCTGTGGTGATTGTTAGACCTCAGCCTGCCTTCTCTCCAACCGTTCAGACTGGGCTTCTCTCTGTGTCGAAGCATCTTGGTGGGCGACAGGGTTTACCCTGGTCCCACCTGTCTGGTCTGAAGCCCAGTTACGCTTGTCTAGTGTAATCCGGTACCCGTTTTAGTTTGGGGACCGTCTTGCCGAGCTCGGCCTCTGAGAGGCTCTGTTCTGTGGCTGGCCTTTCCCCTCGGGTTTTTTGGCCATTGGTGATGGCTAAGCTCTCTTCTGCAGCTTCTTTTGCTACTCCACCAAGAGAGGAATGCTTAGCTTGATCGGGTCACACCCTTCCCCTCTGGGGTTTCGGGTTTTCCCAGGTTGCGGCTCTGTCTGGGACCCTCTCTCGCAGATGGCTTCGCCATCTGTGATCGGTTCTCGTTGAAGATAAGCCCTGCGGCTTCTTTTGCTACTCCTCCAAGAGAGGAGTGCGTAGCTGGATCGGGTCACACCCTTCCCCTCTGGGGTTTCGGGTATTCCCAGGTTGCGGCTCTGTCTAGGACCCTCTCTCGCAGTTGGCTTCGCCATCTGTGATCGGTTCTCGTTGAAGATAAGCCCTGCGGCTGACCAGCCCTTGAGGGCTGTTGGGCTGCCTTTTGGGGGGGAATTATCTCTGGACACTATTCCCCAGTTAACCTTGAGGGTAATCAGAGTCCGTCGCTGATGTTTGGGGCAACAGGCTCCCCGGCGGGTTTCCCGTCTCCGGCTTGTTTCAGGTCAGTGGTTTCTGGTTTCTGTCCCTTTTTGCTATGGACATCTGTTCCCTCTCCCGCTGAGGCTGGACCTGTTGTCCTAGCCTCTGTCAGGGATTCTTCGTTATCGTCCCGCGGTGCATGCTCTCTCTGACCGCCGGGACGGTGTCGGGGAGGACGTTATGACTTTTGGACTCTCTGAGAGAGCCTCGCAGTTTATAGTCCAGAGTCGTAGGGATCCCATGAGGGCCCTTTACAACTCTCGTTTGGAGCCCTTCTCCATTTAGTGTGAAGACCTAGGGGTCGCACCCGTAGACTTCGGTAGGTGTGATAGCGGATCTTTTTTGACTTGTTTGACAAGGGTAGAGCCCTTTCCGCTATTCGTGGTTACCGTTTGGTCTTCGCCACCACCCATGTCGGGTTTTCAAATGGCTCGGGGGATTATCTCCCATTTTTGTCCAAGTTACTGCGTTCCTTTTTCTGCAGCGGCCAGCTATCGATAAGCTGGCTCCTGCTTGGAGCCTACCGAGGGTTTTGGAGACTTTGGCTAAGTCTTCTTTTGAGCCTATGTCTAAGGCGTCGCGTAGTCATTTGGCAGTGAAGACCGTGTTTCTTATGGCGGTAGCATCTGGACAGAGAAGGAGTACGCTCCATGCTCTGTCTACCTCCCCCGGCCACATCTTGTGGGAGAGGTGGGGCGTTCGGTCGATTCCACGGCCCTCCTTTATTGCCAAGAATCAGTCGGCGTCCTCCGGGCAGGTTGAGGTTTTTTCCTCAGCCCTCTTTTGGTTTGCTCCTCAGTCACGGAGGACAGGATCTGGTGCCATGTGAGGGCAGTTTAGTTATTGTTCCAATTATCGATCGAATTATTGACCGCCGCACCGGTCCTCCCTTGCTTACATTAGTTTTTATCACCTGACGAAGTGTTGCAGCGGCGCACGAAACGTCGTGATCTTTTAGATTCCTTATTGACCACATTGCGAGACAAACGAATATCACTAGCGATATTTTTTTCGATAATATCATTTCATCGACAATTTTATAGTCACCGACTATTTTCCAGGCCTCTGATTGGTCAAATTAAGTCAGCGCTGACAGTTGTCGGTGAAAAGCCCCCCTGCTCTCGCGAGTCCATTTCTAGGTGGATCGTTGAAGCCATCCAGGGGGCTGGTCCTGAGGCCCTCCTCCAAGAGGCCAGGACCAGGGCCAACGGTACTAGATGTATCTGCACTTCCTGGGTGCTTTGCCAGAGAGTGGGTTTGAACGTTATGTTGAAGGCCGCCTTTTTGCTGTCTCCCAATTCTTTTTCATTTTATCTTAGGGACGTCCCCTCTGGGGAGGTGTTGTTTGCAATCGCGTCCCTAAGGGCGGCTTCGGCTGCCATTGTTCCCCAGTAATCTCCTTCTTGTTTGGGACATGCCTCCCAGTTCTGTCTGTGCTGGTCTAGCAAATAATATGTAGATACATTGATTTATTGTGGTAAATCAGAAAAATCAGAACTGATTTTATTATTTACTATATAAATCTATGTATCTACCTATGTCCCTCCGTCCCCTTTCCTTGCACGGCAACATGTCCGAGGCGTTGTCTCTGGCGGCTCGTGAAAGAGGATGAATGGCGGGCGTGCGTTGCGCACGTGAACCCTGGGAAGGCGATGTGTGGGGGTAGGGGCATGCGCGAATGTGACGTTTTTAAAGTTCTTGTTGTTGGCGTAGTTTATATAAACTAGCAATATATAGGATATAGAAACGCCGCTGTCTGTCCTTCCGTGCGTCCGTCCGTAACAAATTTGGTTTCCGATCAATAACTTCAGTAATGTTTAACGGATTTTAATTAAGTTTGATATGAAGGTACATGGTATCAAAATACAGGCTAAGTTCGATTTCAGAGTATGTAGGTCAAAGGTCAAAGCTCATTAAATATGTGAATCTGGTTTCTGATTAATAATTTTATTAATGTTTGACGGATTTTAATGAAATGTTATATGAAGGTACATGGAATCAAAACACAGCCTAAGTTTTAGGCGGAGCTCAAGGGCTTTTAACAAAGCTGCAGGCCTCACAGACCGTGACATTGTTGCTTGCAACAATCCATGCCGTCAGGCGCGGAGGTGACCCTGGGTTCAAAACCAATATTATGTTCGGAAGTAACCCCGTTTTCTCAAGCGAGGTGGTTCCATCCACCTCCGGGGAGCGCGGAAGTTCCGCGCTCGCTAAGGCTTCCTGTAAAGCGGTGAGGCGATACAACCCCGGTCCCATCGACCATGAAGCTAGACTGTTCGGCAGCGGCAGCACTCGTGCTCCGGCTGTCGGCTGTGCTGTTGGCAAAGTTTGGCGTCAAAAGCTTCCTCGGCTGAATCAGTTTGTAACTTCCACTGTTAGCTGGATTACATGCGCACGCCACAACGCCTAGTCTGTACTGTGGTTAGCCTTCCTTCTGGGCCTTTTGCCCGTTGATGGTGGCTAGGCTCCCACCTCCCACTACCCTTGCTACTCCTCCGTGGTAGGAGTCGGTAGCTGGATTGGTTAATCCCTGCTGATGACCAGTCCCTAGGGACTGATGCGCAAGCTTTCTTTAGGAAATATCTCTCGGACGCATTTCCCCTAGCTAATCCTGAGGGTTATCAGTGTCCATCGCTTTGTTTTGTGAACAATGAAGTCCCTGGCGTGTTACTTGCTACCGGTGGAGCGATCACCAGCCTGGTTAGGCCGTGTTTAGCGTTGTCGGAGTGCGGGGCTTGGTCTATGCTTCTACACTCATCTCGGTGCGCTTGTCAGTCTCTTAAGGAGTTCAGACGAACTGGAGTTTTCTGCCGAAGACTCGCTGGTCCTGGGGGACCTCCTCTTGTCACTGGCGATATAGTTCCGCCCGAGACAGTTGGCTAAGATTTTCAAGTCCAATTGCCGATCTGCTGTCTAGCACTCGCCGCGCTGGCCGCCTTCCCTTTGGAAAGCGGTCTCCGACCTTCGCTTTTGGGTAGACTGGCTATTTTTGTGAGGTCAGAGTCCCCGTTACGGATTCAGCTTCAGCTTCCTCTGCATTCCATGTAGTATGTAAGCTCTATGATTAACTCTGAGTTTTCGGAGCTTTCCTTGGAGCATTGATCCTATCTCGGCACGGATGACCGTTCCGTGAGGGATTATTCCTCCTCTCGTGCCTCAAGCAACCAGCTCGCTTGTGGCCTGGGCGCGAGCCACCCTGCTTTTCTCTGCCTTGCTCTCTCGCTCATGACAGATGCCTCCCCCTCGGGGTAGGGCGTTCATCGACAAGGCAGGTTGGTCTCTGGGACCGGAAAACGCTTGAATGTGCTTCGCACACCGTCGTTTGGATTCAACGTCAGCATTGTTACATTGCCCTGTCAATTCTGACGATCCCTTGCGGGTTCGCATGATCCTTATCCCTACGGGCTTCATCCCGGAGATTTTATTTACTTGCATATTCCCTGTTGGACTATCTGATTGCAGATAGCCTCTCCGGGGGCAAGGTTCTCCCTGCGGAGTGGTTTCCTCCTGGGGATCTTCGGTCCTCTCGTATCGGCTTGGGCGTCGCTAGAGACCGTTGGTTCGATTCCTATACCGGCTACCGATGCCCTGTCCTCGGGCTCGGGTTCCGGAAGCTTTGTCACTGGGTACCGTCTCTCTTCCCCTTGGGAGATTGTCGGGGTTTTGATTTCCTCCTCAATTCCCCAGGCCTCGGGAAATCTCGGAGGAGCAGGCATGAGGGCTTTTATTTGTCCCGCATGTGCTGACTGGTGCGCAGTTCACTCTCCTAGTCAGTTGCTGGCTCCTACTTTAAGCCTTCCCAAGGCGCGGGAGGCTGTGTCGGAGCACTCGCCGTTCATGGTGTAGACAACTTGCACCCCGCACCGGGATTTTTATGCCTGGTGTGTCCGGTACTATGCCCTTTGGTACGCCGGCAGGTACTGTACCGCCCGGGCCAGCCAGTGGGCTGCGCCCCGGCGCCATACCTCCGAGGTCTATAAATTCGACTCCAAAGAATATAGAGACCCCTACATGCTGTACCCCCACAGTGGGCTTGTCAGTCTTGTAGAGGCCCAGGGCTCTGTTGCACTGCAACAGGCCGTGCGTCCAAGTATGAAGGTGGCCCGGGTTACGCAACCGAAGCATTTCGGCAGTAACCCTGCTTTCATGAACAAGGTACCTGACATCACCTCAGTGAAACGCAAAGGTCACGGGCTCACTGAGGCTTCTCAAGAAGCATTGATGCGAGACTGCCCCGGTCGCACCGACCGCAAAGCCAAGATTAAGAAATCTGGCAAGGCCAAGAAGCCCCCTTGTTCCCCGTTGTGACGTGGAAGAAGCGGAAGGGCTCAGGCACCCAAGCTTCAGTTGGGTCGCGGTCTAAAAAGGTGAAGAAAGCTACGCCAAAGTCGGCCTTCTCGGCTTCCGCTCAGGTGGAGCTCAGGGCTCTAATGGGACAAATGTTTTAGCAGCTGGGTTTGCCAGTGGCCCCGACACGCGCACTAAGTTTGGAGTCAAATTTGTCACCCATTACGATGGTTAGCCCAGCGCTGCCCGTTTCCCGTGCCCCGGCTGGTGTTGAACCAAACCCGGGTTCGACAGGCGCACAAAGTTTGGCTGCCTTCTGGCTGTCTCCTAACACTTTCATCTCGTGTTATCTTAAGGATATCCCTGTGGGTGAGGAGCATTTCGCAATGGGGACTTTGATGGCGGCGTCGTCTAGTTTGGCCCCCCGCTAACCTTTTGTTTGGGTCAGGCCCCCCGCTTTCATCTGTGTTGGTCTAAGGAATAATAGGCAGATACATACAATTTATTGTGGTAAATTATTAAAATCAGAACTGATTTTATTATTTACTATATAAATTTATGTATCTGCCTATGTCCCTCCGTCCCCTCTCCTTGTTAGCAACATGTCCCAAGTTTGTGTCTTGGATTGCTCGTAAGAGTGGAAGTTGCATGTGTGCTGGGTGCGTACGTGTCTAGGGGTGTAGCGGTGTCCTGGGGGTGGGGTTTGCACAATTGTGACTTTTTTAATCTCGATGGCTTGCTTGTCTGGAGGACTAAGCAATAATAGGCAGATACATAGATTTATATAGTAAATAATAAAATCAGTTCTGATTTAAATAGTAAAAGAAACGGCGGAGGAAGGTGGGTTGCGGCGACAATGACGTGACTCAGCGGCCGACATAAAAGCCTGTGGGTCACTGACGTCACAAAACGTGGAAAATCGCTCTAAAAGTTTTAAATCGTGGACCATCGTTGCAAAATCGTAACCCATCGCAGACCACCGTTGCAATGCCAACGAAATTGTGACAACTTCAAAACCACTAGAGACGGCATGGAAACGTCAAGGAAATGAGGGTTGTGGTCTCCAACGAAATCTGAACGGCATCACAACAATTTTTTTTTGCCGCCACAAAATTTTCAACATGCTGAAAATTTGCCGACGGATGCGACTGATAATTTCGGCCTTTAATTGTCGCTAGCGGTTTCGTTAGCGACAATTAAAGGCAACACACGATGATTGGCAGGAAATTCAATATTGCAATTCGCAGCTTAACGTAGCTTGCGGTACCCCCTATTAGTCATAGTGTGAGCCAGCCTTTACCAGTGATTAAAGTATTAACTGCTGTGTACTCTTATGGTTCATTCATCAGAGTTAGGTATTCAAAATACCTCACCTCAACCATCGGTACTCAATGCAGCAACAACACAGCTCCCAGGGCAACCAGTGAAGAATGCGTATGTTGCTCCCTTTGCCATGAAGTCACCTACAGCAACACAGCCATCAACAGAATTTCCCGTGCTACCCCCAGGAGCAGTGAATACGCAGTTAACGAATGGAGCCATGTCAACCTCACCTTTGGTTTCCTTCCCGCCTCCTATATCAACTCCAGTGGAACCAGTAAAGCAGAACTCTCTTCCAGGACCTCTGAAAGTAAGGTCGCCTGCCAAGGTGACTTGAAAATTTACTTAAGATCAGAAATAAGTTTGACCGATAGTTTGTGTATTTATATCAAAAGCTTATTGTAAGCACATGAAGAATCATGGTCCACAATTTAAGTATTGGGGATGTACATAACATGAGATCTGGATGTTAGCAAACTACACTGTAATGATAACATTTTAACTTTGTTAACCTTTCTTTGCAGTTGTCTTCCATGAATTCTAGGCTGCAGTAATTATGCAGACCTGTGATAAAGTTGAGATAATGTTAGCTCTCTGTGGAAATTATTTCTTTTAGAAATCATAGTTGATGTGTACCATTAGTGCTTCAAAACAAACACGTCCCCAGCTTACACATATACATATGCCCTTTGTACTCCTTAAACTCATTAAAATGAACATTAAAATGAAAAATAATTCTTGAATAATATTTCTGTATACAGACAAAAGGGGCAAGGGGAGTAAAGAGGAAAACAGACACAACCACACCCACAACAATAATAGAACCTCCTGAACCCATAGTGGCTCCCAGTGCAGACTACCACTTGGCCCAGGCCAAGCAAGTTAAAATTCTGCTTTGTAATAATTCATTTTGTGGTAATACTATTTTGGAGGCATAGTTGGAGGCATTGTTCTGTAATTATTTTCCTCACAATTTATTCCTCTTTCCTCTTTAGTGCTTAAAGGTAAAGACCAGTTTTGGAAACGCCCCTCTCTCAAAAAATGAAATGGAAGCTCTCATTACCAATCATGTGAAAGAATATGTTTTGACTAATAGGTGATGATACAAATTTTGCAGGGAAACCGCCTACTAATTGATATATTTGGTAAATTATTATATCTATTGGGACCAAATAGATATCGCGCAAGTGGTCGCATAGTCCCATATACATCTTTCTGTGTACAGTGCTTGTAACTTTACCAAGACTGTGCCAAATTTCTTATCATTTTGATGATTCCAGAACCTTGCAGTACACACCAATACTTATATGCTAGATGATCAACCTTTTCTGATCGATTCCACAACGTTTCTTTCACAATGCAATCGCATGACCAGAACTGGTCTTTATCTTTAAATGTCTTAAGGTCCTTATAGTTACAGTTTTATCTTTGACCTCATGACCCTAAACTCTAATCGGTTCATTGGTTCTGCAAGATAAATACATGTCTTGAGTTTAATGGTAATCCATCCGTCGGTTCTAATGATAATGCGATCACAAGCTATTTTTGCATACATAATGAGCCCTATGACCCTTGGCCTTCAAAAATGATGCATCCGCCATAGAGCGATTTTTACAAACCAAAACAGAAGCAATTTTTAAAATTCAAGTTTGATTGTAATCCATTAACAGGTTCTCAGAATATTGTGATTACAAGCTATTTTTCATGCATGCATGACCCTTTGATCTTTGACCTCATGACTTCAAAATCTAATCAGTTCATTGGCTCAGCAAGATACATAAATGTAACACCAAGAGTCCTACTGCAAATCTAGTACGCAATAGCTTCTTGTGCAACCCTGCAAATATATAAATCGTAATAACAAAGCAGCATATTAATCCCCAACCTTATCTTTTTTTTAATAATAATATTTTATAGTCCACTCCAAATTTTATTAAACCGAAAATGGAAATTCTTTGTGCCCAATTGATCGTGAGCCCGGCAGCCACTGAGCAGCGCCAGATCGACATTGCTCTATCCCCTTATTGTTGAACGCCAAACAAGGTAGCAGCGACTCCCATCTTTTAACGTCTTTTGGTATGACACGGCCGGGGTTCGAACCCACGACCTCCCGGTTGTGAGGCGGACGCTCTACTGACTGAGCCAACACTCACTGCAGAACTTATCAGTTCTCCCGGTTGTGAGGCGGACGCTCTACTGACTGAGCCAACACTCACTGCAGAACTTATCAGTTCTGCAGTGAGTGTATCAGCAACGCGTGCATTTTACCTCATGTAGAGAGCAGTGAATGGGGGTCATGTGATCTGAGCCCGCCTGCTCCCATTCATAGTGTAGTAAAAGGTTGCAGTAGCTAATTTGCCCTGCACATGCACGGCGTGGGGTGTGCTCTCTCGGCCAGAGCTCCCCAAAACTTACGGCGCACTGTACAGGCAGGCAAGGTGTCCTGCCGGGAACATGCGGTATCTCTGAGATGAGCTGTGACTATGGCTTAGCGTATCGGTACAATCTTCAGTTCTTCTTCCATTGGAGTACAGCATCCCTCTTACAGAGTATTGTCGTACTTTGTGCAGAAAAAGGTGCGCGGTCGCAGGAACATGTGCAAGGGAAGTGCAGTGACAGACAAATAAGAAAAACCCAAAGCTAATCTGCAAGTAAAAAACAGCATCTGTCACTTAGCGAAGAGTGACTGAAGAGAGGCGGCTCCTGAAGACCTCAATAGAGGGGGCCGACACACTGCTGTAGATGGGAGAACATTCCAGAGACAGACTACACTTGGAAAGTAGCTGTGTTGGTAGGCAGAGATTCTGCAGTGCTATTGTCTGAACTGTAGGTGATGTCTCTCCAAAAGATGGATATAGGTAGGGTTGAGCCACAGGAATGGCTACAAAGGCCATTCATAGTTCTCTACAGCATACAGCATGATGACCTTGCTGTGGGCTCTTCGTTCGGAGAGAGTCTGCCATTGGAGCTTCTGGAGCATCGTGGTGATGCTGCTCTGTTGGCCATAATCAGATGTTACAAAACGGGCAGCTCTATTTGAGATGTGAGTTCAATGGTGTGTGGGTCTCATACTGTAGAGGAGTACTCCAGGGTCGGTCTGACATATGTCTTGTAGGCTTGCTCTTTAATTCGTGGAGGACATTTCCTTGGGTTACGTCGGAGGAAACCGAGGGTGCTGTTGCTCTTGTTACAGATATTGTTGACATGAGGTTTCCACTTTAGAGTTCCATGGATAGTGACGCCTAACTACTTTGCCTCATCCACTGTGCGAAGTGCTGTCCCATGAATGGAGTGAGGGGTTGAAGCGATGATGTTTTTATGCTTGCTGGAGATCCTCAGCACATCACACTCAGTATTGAAAAAATGAGCCACTTGCGCTCCCATTCCTGAATATTGGTAAGATCTTGATGTAGAGCTTCGGTGTCATCATGGGTCTTGATGGATCGGTACAAAAGAGCATCGTCGGCGTAGAGGCAAATCGATGATGAAACGCAGTCAGGGAGGTCATTGATAAAAAATAAATAAAAAAGAGCAGAGGCCCGAGGACAGTGCTCCGGAAGATACGGTTGTTGTGATGCTCTTAACTCCTTCAAGTGACCCTTAATGGGTGCGTCCTTTGAGGAAGTCACGGATCCAAGACAAGAGCTGACCTCTAATACCATAATAATGCAGTTTCAGGAGAAGCCGCTCATGTGGTACACGGTCAAAAGCTTTTGAAAAATCAAGCATTCTCTTCAACAATTGCTTATGTGGTTAGCATATTTTCGATTGAGGAAAAGAACATCCGAAATGGCATCCAGGAAGGTTAAATATTACCAAAAATACAAGGACGACTACCATATGGAATGGCCCTGTCTACGGAATTTTAGCAAGGGAAAATACCATGCATTTTGTACAGTTTGCAGTACCAGTCACTACAAGCAAGGACTATTCTCTATGTATTTCAAACTCATCTCAGTCCTTTTCTTCATCTAGTGCATCTTATCCTCCCTCATCCAGTAGACAATAAAGGTATGATTCCTTTAATGTTGTTGTATCCATGAACATAGATTAAATGATTATTGTTATGTAGATATTACTCACAATTATAATATAAACACCATCGGGCCACAGAATCTCAGAAACCTCACTCTTTCCTTATAAATCATACTCAAATTTACTGTCAAAATATTCAAATATCATTGAAAATTTGTGCACAAAAAGGGTGTCACAATGGCTAAAAACCAGGGCCCGTATTCAATAAACTTCTAAGACATTTTTCTTAAGTCTAAGAAAATGTCTAACACTTTGTCTAGGTTAAGAAAGTTGCCTTAGCCGTATTCTAAACACGTAAAGCAGTTTGTCTTAGCTTAGACGACAGATAAGACAAATTCTTAGACCAGATGACGTCATGTTGGAAAGTCAAGTTGGTCGAGTCGAGCGACTTAACTGCAGCTCAATTTGCCTATGCAATTTGCGTGTTAAAATAAAAATCGCACCGCACGAAAATTATACACAAAACGTATGGGAGATAGAGACGAGTGTATGGGAGGAATGATGCTCACAGAATTGTTTTAGGCTTGACCAACTGACACTAACATATTAATAAGGTAGTCTAGTCAAGACCCCCTGATCTAGATCGAACATCCACCGTAGGCTTAATTTTTATTCTTTTATGTCAAACATCTTCGAAGAACCAAACCGCGGGCCTAGGGCTAGGGTCAATGAAGTTAGCACTGTCACTAGCCGGCCAGCCAGTGCTAGCATTGGAGCTACCCTTAGTGCCTTTCATCGTCTACTGATATAGCTAGCCTAACATTAATCAAATAGCTTAGTTTAACCTTTATCAGACCAATAGTATAACAAATTTTGTCTCACCTAACATCATGCCGAACACACATCATTCCCTGTTTCCATATTTTAAAGCCAATGACTAAGAGATGATTTCTTAACGACAGCTATGTCATAAAATAAAAGTTGAAGGCGGCCTATATGCTGGATGGATCATAAGTGTATTACAAACAAACATACACAAATACCTACCGTAAATCTCCGTGTATAAGGCGCACTTTTTTGCCGCCGAAAAAATTTGAAAGTCGGAAACTAGAACACTCAAATTTGTCTGTCATCTTGGTTTGAAAGTAATCTTTCTAATAGATGTCAATATGTAGTTTATAATAATTCTTCCAATTTTTCTTCTATTACACATGGCATACCACAAGGTCCTATCCTAGGTCCTCTACTGTTTTTCTATTTACATTAATGATCTTACATTCTTCTAAAAACGACATTGTTCCTATTATTTGTGACAAGTTCACAAGCACAAATCGGCGCCTTCAACTGCACCTCGCAGTTAAATGAAAGACCTTCCCAGCGTGGGTTTTAACACAGACCTGGGGGAAAAAAAAAAAAATTTTTTTTTTTTTAATCTTAAAAAAGGGGTGCGCCTTATACACGGGTGCGCCTTATACACGGAGATTTACGGTAAGCTATAAAAGCTATATGGCGCTGTGCCGCCAACGCTGTACTACGTATACTAAGTACGCAAAGCTTACGTTGATATCTAGGTCAACTGATAACCTACGTTCGCGCTGCATGCATGTTCGCATCCGTATATTTTTTTCATTCCATTTGATCAAAACCCAAAGCGACATTGTGTGCAGCAGCACTACCGATGATCATGCCGAAGCCCTATTTAAGCATCCTCATGAGTATGCTTAAATATAGGGTAGATTTCTTACTTATCTTAGATATCTCGATTGTATAGAATACGACATGCTATTTAAGCCCTTTTTCTTAGATAAAATCTAAGAATTATTCTTATCCTCAAGGCAAAATTCTTAGCCCCCAATGCTTTTATAGAATACACATTTTTGCTAAGACTGTTTTCTTAGCCAAAATTTAAGAAAAAGTACTTATATTTCATGCTTAAGAAGTTTATTGAATACGGGCCCAGGAGCTCCAAGGAGGCAGAGCCCCCTGGAGTCACCCCACCCGCAATGGCCCTTCCCTTCCCTGCCCTTCCCTCTTGGGAAGCTATCACCGAAGATACTTTCGTGCTCTCAGTCGTACGAGAGGGCTTCTACATAGAGTTGGTAGAGCCCCTCCCGGGCTGCACCATTCGAGTTCGTCCGCCTCCGTTGTTCGCCCCTTACCAACAACACATCTCGAACAAGATTCTGATGTTGCTGGAGAAGGGCGCGATAGAGCGAGTCTCGGACCACCCTGGTCTGAGTCTCTCTCCGGTCTTTATCATTCCCAAGCGCTCGGGGAAGCTGAGGATGATCCTCATTATGAAGAGGATCAATCTTCATATCGCTCCTATGCACTTCCGAATGGAGCACTTAGCCTTGAAACTTCCGTCGATAAGGTCGGGAGGATTTGGCGGTATCAATAGATCTCAAGGATGCGTACTTCCACGTACCCATCCATCCCCGTTCGAGAGATCTACTTGGTTTCACCTTTCGGGGAGCCGGCCTCGGGTGTTTACCCGAGTGGTTTCGGTTCTCACGGCTTTCCTTCAGAAGCAGGGCACTTCCGCATGGAGCACTTAGCCTTGAAACTTCCGTCGATAAGGTCGGGAGGATTTGGCGGTATCAATAGATCTCAAGGATGCGTACTTCCACGTACCCATCTTTCCCCGTTCGAGAGATCTACTTGGTTTCACCTTTCAGGGAGAGTTGAGGCTGGCGCCTCGGGTGTTTACCCGAGTGGTTTCGGTTCTCACGGCTTTCCTTCAGAAGCAGGGTCTCAGGCTGTTCGCCTATTTAGACAATTGGCTTCTGGTGGCGAGTTCAGAGGCTCGCCTTTGGGAGCATTTGAATCTTCTGCTGCAGGTCACGCAGGGACTAGGGTTCCTGGTGAACTAGGACAAATCCGAGTTGTCACCCACCCGCAGGTTGGTTTATCTGGGTGCGGAGCTGGATTTTCCGAGTCAGTTGGCCCGTCCCAGTGGGGACAGGGTTCGGTCTATTACCAAGCAGTGGCTCCAGTGGCTGGGCTTTTTGGCCAGCCTGGTTGATGTTTTCAGGATGTTTGTCTGCTCATGAGGCCTTTTCAAAGGCATCTTCTGAGGTTCTACAGGCCGAGTGTAGATTCCCTTTCGGTCAAGATTCCTTTGCCAAAGGAGATCAAGCTTCTGTTGGTCCCTTGGTTGGACAGTGCTTTCTTGGCTCGGGGCAAGCCTTTCGGCGTGCCTCTTCCTTCGATCTCCCTGTCGACGGACGCCTCCAACCTGGGGTGGGGGGGGGGTCACTGTTTGGGCAACATGGTGTCGGGGACTTGGGATTTTCCCATCCTTCCGCACATCAATGTGTTGGAAATGATGGCGGCGATCGCCTCGCTTTGTCATTTCAGACGGTTGTTAGTTGGTTGCACGGTTGTGTTGCTCACGGACAACACAACTGTGGCCACCTACATCAATCGACAGGGCGGCACGAGATCTTCCAGCCTGGATGAGTTAGCTGCTCGTCTGTGGCGGTGGTGTCGGGCAGTGGAGATCACGCCAGTAGCATCCTTTATTCCTGACCAGGACAATCTGGTAGCAGATTTCCTGTCCAGAGAGAGGTGTCTCCCATCGGAGTGGGCCCTCCATTTGGAGGTATTCGATCTTCTCCTCTCGGTCTGGTCTCCTTTGGAGATCAACCTATTCGCATCCCCGTTCAATCACCGGCGTCCGAGATATTGTTCTCGGGTCCGGGATCCGGAGGCTTGGGCGTTGGACGCCTTCTCGCTCTATTAGGAGTCTCTCCGGGGTTATGCGTTCCCCCTGTCGGTTTGATTCCTCAGAACTTTAGGAAAATCAAGTCAGACGGGGCTTGGGTTCTGTTGATCGCCCCTCACTGGCCGAGGAGGTCGTGGTTTCTGGACCTCCTGGAGTTGTTGGCGGGTCAACCGCTTTGTCTTCCGCTAAAGGAGGACTTGGTGTCTCAACCTCTCTCAGGGATACTTCATCCGCAGCCAGCGGTCCTCCATTTGACCGCTTGGCCGTTATCGGGGAGGTTGCCAGAGCTGAGGACCTCTCAGTTTTTGATCAAGAGAGTAGTGTATAACTCGCAGTTAGAGGCGTTCCACCAGTGGTGTGAGGGGCTTGGCGTGGTGCCCAGGATGGCGTCTCTTGGTGTCATAGCCAATTTCCATATTTCATTATTTGACAAGGGTAGATCTCTGTCCATGTTGCGTGGGTATCGTTCGGCTATTGCTGCTATCCATGCGGGATTCCTGGATGGTTCGGGGGTGTCGAACTCTCCTCGACTGGCAATGTTGTTGCGGTCTTTTTTTCTGGAGCGTCCACCCCAACAGAAGCTGGCTCCTCCTTGGAGTCTGCCCAAGGTTTTGGCTGCTCTATCTAAGCCGCCTTTTGAGCCTCTGGCCAAGGCGTTTCTGCACTGTCTCACAATCAAGACTTGTTTTTAATTGCAATTGCGTCTGGGGAGAGTTGAGGCACTCTTCACGCCCTTTGTGTTTCTCCAGGCCACATCCGCTGGGAGAGGAAGGGTGTGAGACTTATTCCCAAGCCTTCTTTCATCGCAAAGAATCAAACTGTCTCGAAGCCGCCAAATTAATAGAGATTTTCTAGAGAATAGGTGAAAGACATAAGGTGTGAATTTGATAAAAAATGAGTGATAGAAGAAGAAAAAGAATTTTTAGATGGATGGATGGATGAATGAATGATGGAATGAATGATTGGATGAGTAAATAACATAATTATCATAATTGTCTTAAATAAATGTGTATAATTATTTCCTTCCCCCTCTTCCTATCTTCAGTATCGTCCTATATCTGCATGAGTCCATTATCTACCTATCCTTCTATATTCTATCTATCTATCCATCTATTTATGTGTCTAGCTATCTACGTATCCATCTCTATCCTAAATCTATAAGTATCAATCTGTTTATAATAGCCATAAACATAAAATGAATATATTATCTTTAAAGCGTTTTAAATCAATAAACCCTGGCTCTCATGTTCCTGTCAGTCCCAATAACTGAATCAGAAAGACATTGGCCCTGTTGCATAAAACTTTGTTTGATATCATGATATAAAAATCAAACACAAGTCCCAAATGCTTGATTGTGATTGGTTGAAAGCCAAGTAATATTTGATGTCATAATATCAAAGTTTTATGCAACAGGGCCACTGTGTGACGTTCTGCTAGGTTTAATTCTGAGTTTAAATTATTTAAAAATATTTCTTTACTCGTATAAAATAAAACACCATTTTCTTTGCATGAAATCACGAACTGATGTAGATTGACAAAGAGGAACCCAAATTGTATTTTTAGATATACTGCAATACAAATAGCTTTCTGTATCCCTTTTACCTCACCATAACACCCGTAATTAAACTTGACCTACACAAGTCACCATGACTGAGGCATGAGTAGGGTTCATGCATTATGCAAAATACCACAATTATAACGTTTCATACTCGAAAACCGATAAATCAACCCGAAAAATGAAGCTTCACTTTGCATATCAGTAGCACAGTTTCGAATGGGACATCTGGGTATTTCTCGATGTTTTGCCCTTCTCAGTAATGGCGGACCGCCCTCCATGTGCGCACAGAGCTTTGAACGGGCGCGTATGACGAGTCCGCACTCTAGCCTTAGTAGTATATATCTCTATGATTGCAACATAGCTAGCTGGGCTCGCGCGGACTGCGAGGATTGCTTTAGCGATGGCACAAACTTAGATCTAGATCTACCAGCAGTTTTTGTTTGGTAAGTTATGAAGTTTATTTACGAGATTGACATAACTTTGCCCTTCATGTCAACAAAATATAACACAAAATTGTCGGTTTACAAGACAGGTCTAGAAATGTCCAGTACCATTGCACATTAACTGGTATAGTCATTGTAGTCCCATATGTATGAATTTGTGCTGTTTTCATGGTTTTGACTTGCGATTTTTTTTTTTTTTTTTTACTGTTGCGCATTGGCCGCACCCAGACTTTTTGATATTTTCTCTTCCAAAAATACTGCAGCCTTTACGCCGGCAAATACGGTAGTTTGTTTTTGCCTTGTGTGGACTTTCCAGAACAACATATTCATCATGGCATTAAAGAGAACGTTCAAGATATAGGATTCATCACTCAAATCAATAAACTTTTCAAGAAATATTCTGTCAATTTTACATTTGAATCTGTGAATTATACTTTGAAAGCCAAAATCAGATTTGTTATGCCTCCGCAACGAAGTAGCCAGAGGCATTATGTTTTCGGGCTGTCTGTACGTCCCGTTCTTGTGATCGTGTTATCTAAAGAACTGATTGATGGATTCCCGCCAAACTTGGGTCATGTATGTATCTTGCAAAGCCAATGAACTGAGTAAATTTTGGGGTCAAAGGTCACGGCTCATTATGTATGCAAAAATAGCTTGTGATCACATCATTAGAACTGATTGACGGATTACCATCGAACTCAAGACATGTATGTTTCTTGCAGAGCCAATGAACTGATTAGATTTTGGGGTCATGAGGTCAAAGGTCTTATGTATGCAAAATAGCCTGTGAATGCATTATCATTAGAACCGATGGATGTATTACTCTCAAACTCAGGACATGTATGTA
Organism: Mesocentrotus franciscanus; assembly: GCA_037976565.1. NCBI lineage: Eukaryota > Metazoa > Echinodermata > Echinoidea > Camarodonta > Strongylocentrotidae > Mesocentrotus > Mesocentrotus franciscanus. Next base: position 38,363,492 of record CP137668.1, on the reverse strand, counting down.
TCTTGCCCATTTCAATGGTGGGTCAACTGTCAAGTAGACTGAAAATGGAATAATATTGGAACGATGGCATGATGAATGAGAATTTGTTGTTTGTTGATACGATTGCAGTAGATAAAATGCCCTCCTTGTGTGATTTTGAAAGGAATTTGTAAAATGTCAGCTTTTTCTGATAAAAGCCCCTAGAATACACACACTCAAAAAAATGAAAAACCAGAAGTTTTCATTGTTATAATGGGCTGTTTTCAGGTTATGAAACTTACATGATTTGAAAAGACTCAGCGATATGTTTATTTAATTTTGTAGCATGACACTTTACTACGTTTTTAATTTTTACAATATAATTTCTGAGTTTACCCTAGTTCAAACTATGAGATACTATGTTATTTGTCAAGTTATTCTCCTTTCTCAGAATTTTTTTGAAGTCAAGTTTGCCAAAATGCCTGATGAACCATCAGATGATCTAGCTTCAAATACTAGCTCAGAATCAGAAGACAGCGAAGAAGAGAGGGAAAAAAGGTTGTGCAATTGTGAATTTATTCCATTTTTTACTAGGAAGATTATTCTCAGTGCATAGGTATATAATGGTGCATACTGATTTCATGATGTCAGTGAACATGGAATTCTAAGTTCCAGTCGTGAAATCTTGGGATATAATGATGATAACCTCATGCGTGTCATTTGAATGCAGCTAATGTATTTCTGGCTTTTACCAGTTGTAGGTGTTTTGCTTACAGGTGGAAGGGTTAGGAAGCTAGGCTGTACAATGTATATATGATACAAGTTGACATCTGATTATTCATGACACAGTTTGATTTAGGAGAGACAAAATAGTGACTGATTGATAGGTATATAGTGGTGCATACTGATTTCATGATGTCATGAAAACAAGCACCATTAAAAATTTGCTAATAATATAAATTACATAAAATCAGTGTAATTAACAGGAGATTATGTTAACACAATGGAATAGGGTAAAAAAGCTATGTAAATGTTTAGAGGGATTCTGTAGTCAAAGTATTTCAAATGTTCAACAACAACAACAAAGAGTGTCACCACTTTTAATCTTACTAAAAGGACAAGAGATGAATGAATATCAAATGCAGATAAATGCTGGGTTGCCCTGAAATGCATTTGAATTTGTTAAGTATTTTCAAATTAAGAAATACAAACTGTTGTGATTGTATCCATGCACAAGTGAATTGAGTTTTCTGTTTATATCCTTTGTCTACTTAACTTGTAATCTCATGAATGTGATACATGTTTTTTCTTGATAATCTTTCCAACCGGGAATATTGATATTTGATTGAACTTGTAACATAGAAGACTTCTCAATTACCCATTAAATTGAAAAAAGCATGTACTTTATACCAATTTTCATTCATTGGTAGGTAAACTATTGTAGTTGGGTCAGTTGTAAGAATGAATTCGTTTCTCTGCGTGAATTACTGCATATATAGAATTGGAACACAATCATTTTGTAGAGAGGTTTCTTTATAATTAAATGAACTAATCAATATTTACATATTACAGGTCGTTGGATGTGACCTATAGTCATATACCAAGTCACTGCTAACAGATATCCTCTAAGAAGGGTCAACTAGGTCAATGTCAATTATTACCTATACAAGGCATTTAAGCTGCTAAATAAAAAGTCTTATTTTGCACGCTGCTCTGAATACGAAACCAGAGCGGGCAATATTTGCCATATTGCCCTCTTCCGGGTTTCCCCCATAGACCACTGTACTAAATCAGAGAGCAATATTCTGCCATACTCCACTCTTGTCAGTGCACATTTATTAAAGTGCATACGCGCAGTATTGTGTAGGTGTTAAAGTGTACGCACGGTAACAATTTATGTCACAATTACATTTTCATACATTTTCATCTCTGGACAAGAGTAGGGGAAATACATGCATACATGCATGGTGAGTAAAAATCATGCTTGATACCAAATTTGTATATCATTTGTATAAAAATGCCTTGTATAGGGGGATAGGTAATAATTATATTGACAGGGCTTCTTTCGGGGTACATCAGAAATATTGACCGCGCTAAGACCATATTGCCCTGGCCTTAGACTCCGGGCAATATAGCTTGGTCAATATTTCTGATACACCCCTCAAGCCCAGTCAATATAATGTAAATATTCTCCTGGTTGTCCTTTCTAAAAATAAATTACTGTTCTTGATATTGTCTTGCAGTAGTAGAAGAGGAGGAAGGAAAAAGAAGGTTCCGACTACAGGGCAACTAGAGAGTGATGATGAGGACACAGCTAAGCCAATGTCATATGATGAGATACAGCAGCTTCGTCTGGACATCATTAATTTATCTGGTATAAAATATTGTTATCATATTGGAAACGAAAATTCTATGAATCTTACAAGATTATTTCAGATTGTGTAGAGCTCATATCCACTATTTAAGAAGATGAATTTACCCCAATAAATCAATGTATCTACCTATTATTTGCTAGTTTATCCAAACAACGCCACCATCGAGAACTCTTTAAAAACGTCACACTCGCGCATGCCCAACCCCCCGTACATCGCCTTCCCATAATTCATGTGCGCATCGCACGCCCGCCATTCATCCTCTTTCTATTTTCGCCTACCGGTAGAGACATCGTATACAGCTGAGTCACATTAAAATCAAGGATTTTGTCCTTTTTTCGTTAGGCTTAGCTCTTTTTAGGTGGTCTGTCGGTATCGACAGATCACCTATTGTTTTTGTCAGAATTTTCTTTCTTTATTAGGTGGTCTGTCGGAATCGACAGATCACCTATTGTTTTTGTCAGAATTTTCTTTCTTTATTTATTATTATTATTATTATTATTATTATTTATTTTTATTTATTTCTCCCCCCTTTTTTGTTCAGAGGATAACTCAAGATCGGTACAGTCAATTTCTTTCAATTTTGGCACAGTCATATGTCATTGTCATGAGACGTGACAGGAACATTTTCAAGGTCATCAGGTCTTCATGACGTCATCCAGGCGCCATTTTGTGTTTTTTTGGTACTTTCAACTCATGATCATATCTTCATAACGGAAAGTCATTTCTCATTCATATTTATCATGATCAAGGTCAATATCCGTCCGGTCAATTTCAGGTCAAAAAACGCGCGCATGCGTACGTCGCGCGTGGCGCGCAAAATTTCAAAATGCTCAAAATCACTTTATTCAAATGAGATACGTTTCAGGCCATTTTAAGCATTTTGCAAAAAAATGCACGCACATGCGCGCGTTTTCGCGTACTGGCATTTTGCAACATAGAATCGCCAAATTTTCTCTGTCATCATATTTGGCATATTTTTCCAAGCATTTTGATACCTTGTTTACCTTTTTCTGACCAGTAATAACGCAATGAGCGTCCGTCAAAGTTAACAGCACGCGACCGCGCTATCTGTATCCACAATACATGGGCAAAAACATGCCTATACAAAATTCATTGTAACTCTTCAGAATGGATGGAACTCCCAATTTTTTTCATATTTGGATAGATTATGAGTCGGAGATATGATTTCATGTCTCATTTGACCCTCAATTAACTCATGACGTCATCATAATGGCCTCCGAACTCAAAATTTCAATTTGCATATTATGACGTCAGCATATTTTTGGAAAATTGATTGTATCTCTGTAAATATTGATCGATTTTCTTCCAAATTTTGATATGTTCTAGCTGAGACAATTCTCTACAAATGCAGTCACCACGATTTTTCATTTTGACAAAGGCATCATGGCGTATTTTTGCGATTAAAGGAGGCATGTCAATTTTTCACATTTTGCGTGTATTCTCTATGGGACATGACTTTTTCTCAAAACTGGATTCTACATTCCGTCTTTCGCGAGCAATATCTCCGTCGTTTTAGTTTTGTTTTCGCTGAGCTTTGAGTATGTTGTAGCTGAGACAATAAGCTATCACAAGTGTGCCCTTTATTTTTCGATCAGATGCCGGGATCATGCTCATATTTCACTTGCAAAGTGGGATTTGAGAATTCCATTTTCCGTTCACGTGTAATGCTATGGGAAATGTTTTGGGAAATGTTTTTGTATATCGGCGCACTTGTTCATTTTTATTTTCCCACCACTTTATTGTGAGCGTGATTGCTCGAATTCGGCTCGATCAATTTTCATCAAATTTTTGTCAGTCATCAGGCTTATCAAATTCAAGTGCCACCATTTTTTTCAAGGTCATCAGGTCATCGTGACGTCATCCAGGCGCCATTTTGTGAAATCACATTATCAATCATATCTTCATGATGCGTCATCAAAGGTTATTTATATTCATATCACATATATATTAGGTCAAAGGTCAACAAGTCATGTCATCAAAGGTCACAAAAAGGTCATGACGTCAATATTTTAAAATGCTCAAAATCACTTAACTATTAAACGAGAGTACGAATCAGGTCATTTTAAGCATTTCAAAAATTTCTGTTCGTGCGCGCAGCACGTTCACATCGTAAACACGCCGTTTTTTGCATGGTTTGTATTTCTGACACTATTTTTGACAATTTCCAACTATTTCCAGTCATTCTCGACCTTCTATAATGCCACACGCGTGCGTCAAACTTTAAAATTCGTGCGGCGTCAATGGGCAATATAATGTAAAAAGTGGTAAAAACATGTCTATATAAAATCCGCCATAGCTCGTCAGAATGCCTAAATTCCTCTCCATTTTTTCATATTTGGATAGAGTATGAATTGGAGATATGATTTCATGTCTCATTTTGCCAGTACATATATCGTGACGTCATCATAAAGGCCTTGGAACTCAAAATACGAATTTGGATATTATGACGTCAGCATATTCATGGAAAATTGATTGTATCTCTGTAAATATGGATCCATTTTCTTCCAAATTTTGATATGTTGTAGCTAAGACAATTCCCTACAAGATAAGTTATCCTCACTTTTCGTTTTGATGACGTCATCAAAGTGAAAATTTCAATTAAAGGCGACATGTCAGAATTTTCTTAACGTGCGTGTTGTCTGAAAGTCAATTTCGTTCACATCATGAATCTACATAACATTAATCTTTGAGCACTATCTAGCTTATTTAAGCTCTTTTTTCTTCCAAATTTTGATATGTTGTAGCTAAGACAATTTTCTACAAGATCAGTTATTCAGATTACATAACAGACCACCTAATTCGTCCTCTTGACGAATTACATTTATTATTTATTTTTATTTCCTCCACTTTTTTGTTCCGACGATAACTCAAGATCGGTACAGTCAATTTCTTTCAATTTTTGGACAGTCATGGGTCATTGTCATAAAACGTGACAGGAACATTTTCAAGGTCATCAGGTCATCGTGACGTCATCCAGGCGCCATTTTGTGAAATCACATGATCAATCATATCTTCATGATGCGTCATCAAAGGTCATTCATATTCATATCACATATAATTCAGGTCAAGGGTCAACAGGTCATGTCGTCAAAAATCACATAAAGGTCATGACGCGCGTACGCGCGTCAAAATTTTAAAAGCTCAAAATCACTTAACTATTAATTGAGAGTACGAATCAGGTCATTTTAAGCATTTCAAAATTTCCGTCCGTGCGCGTCCGCGCGCGTTATCGCGGCGCATACACATCGTAAAACGCCTTTTTCGCATGGTTTTTATTTCTGACACTATTTTTGACAATTTCCAACTATTTCCAGTAATTCTCGACCTTCCATAATGCCACAGCGTCGTCAAACTTTAAAATTCGTGCGCGCGTCAATGGGCAATATAATGTAAAAGTGGTAAAAACATGTCTATATAAAATCCGCCATAGCTCGTCAGAATGCCTAAATACCCCCAAATTTTTAACATTTTCTGGAAGCCCATGAAATGTTTATGATTTCATGTATAATTTGTCCAATCGTATGTTCTGACGTCATCATATTGCATATGAACTCAAAATTTGATTTTGAAAATATGACATCATAATTTTGTATTCATTTGATAATATTGTAATATTGTCGATTTTCTTCCAAATTTTGATATGTTCTAGCTGAGACAATTCTCTACAAATGCAGTCACCACGATTTTCATTTTGACAAAGGCATCATGGCGTATTTTTGCGATTAAAGGAGGCATGTCAATTTTTCACATTTTGCGTGTATTCTCTATGGGACATGACTTTTCTCAAAACTGGATTCTACATTCCCGTCTTTCGCGAGCAATATCTCCGTCGTTTTAGTTTTGTTTTCGCTGAGCTTTGAGTATGTTGTAGCTGAGACAATAAGCTATCACAAGTGTGCCCTTTATTTTTCGATCAGATGCCGGATCATGCTCATATTTCACTTGCAAAGTGGGATTTGAGAATTCCATTTTCCGTTCACGTGTAATGTCTATGTGGATTATTTTGGTATAGTGGTCATAGCACTTGCCTCCCATTCCGGCGACCCAAGTTCGATTCCTGGTGGGTCATTTTTTTTTTTTTTTGCCGTCGTTTTAAATTTGATTTTATGATCTTCTTCGACTATTATAACATATTATCATATACAATCACAAACAATGTAATAAAATGCCTAATTTTGCGTGTTATATCTATGGGAGAAGAATGTCAATCGTTTGAGTACAACCCTATGGGAAATCTGGTTCCTTGTCGTGTATTAAACCTAATATAGGGTTTATCTCCCAACTCTGCTACAATATCAAATCACCTTGCTAGTCTCCTTCCCAGACGTTTTACTTTCCAGTTATTCAGCCCAGGTATATGCATGTTTACGTCTCTCCCGTGGACATAGAATTGTTTACTTGTCTATACTTCTCTCTTTCTCTATATTAAATTCTATTTATGCTGGATATATTGAATGCATCGTTCTCCATTGCATCTCTCTCTTTCTCCTCTCTCTTGCTCTGCATGTTTCCCTTCTCCTCTCTTATTTTGCCCCTCTCCTTCTCTTGCTCTGTCTCTGCATATATATCTCTCTCTACTCTTTTACCCTCTCCCTCTCTCTCTGCCTCCCTCTACCTCGACCTCTTGCCTTGCCTCCCTCTTATTCTCTTGCTCTGTCTCCCTCTGCCTCTGCCCTTCTCTTTTCTTCTCTCTCACCCTCTACCTCTCCCGCCTCTCTGGTTCTCGTTCTCCTTCTATTATGTCTTGTAATGTTCCTTAATTTTCTATAGCTCTGCCCTTTGGCCTTGGAACTCAAAATACGAATTTGCATATTATGACGTCAGCATATTTATGGAAAATTGATTGTATCTGTAAATATGGATCGATTTTCTTCCAAATTTTGCTATGTTGTAGCTAAGACAATTTTCTACAAGATCAGTTATTCAGATTACATAACAGACCACCTAATTCGTCCTCATGACGAATTACATTTCTAGTTTATTATTATTATTATTTATTTTTATTTATTTCTCCCCCCTTTTTTGTTCAGAGGATAACTCAAAATCAGTTTAGTCAATTTCTTTCAATTTTGGCACAAACATAGGTCATTGTCATGAGACGTGACAGGAACATTTTCAAGGTCATCAAGTCTTCATGACGTCATCCAGGCGCCATTTTGTGTTTTTTTGGTACTTTCAACTCATGATCATATCTTCATAACGGAAAGTCATTTTCATTCATATTTATCATGATCAAGGTCAATATCCGTCCGGTCAATTTCAGGTCAAAAAACGTGCATCGCGTCGTCAGCGGCGTGGCAGCGCAAGATTTCAAACTGTTCAAAATCACTTTTTATTCAAATTAGCGTACGTTTCAGGCCATTTTAAGCATTTCGCAAAAAACGTGCACGCGCGCATGTGCGCGCGTTTTCGCGCGTACTGGCATTTTGCAACATAGAATCGCCAAATTTTCTCTGTCATCATATTTGGCACATGTCTTCAAGCATTTTGATACCTTGTTCACCTTTTTCTGACCAGTAATAACGCAATGAGCGTCCGTCAAAGTTGACAGCACGCGCGGTTTTTTGCTATCTTTATCCACAATACATGGGCAAAAACATGCCTATACAAAATCCATTGTTACTCTTCAGAATGGATGGGAACTCCCAATTTTTTTTCATATTTGGATAGATTATGAGTCGGAGATATGATTTCATGTCTCATTTGACCCTCAATTAACTCATGACATCATCATAATGGCCTCCGAACTCAAAATTTCAATTTGCATATTATGACGTTAACATATTTTTGGAAAATTGATTGTATCTCTGTAAATATTGATTGAATGTCTTCCAAATTTTGATATGTTCTAGCTGAGACAATTCTCTACAAATGCAGTTGCCACGATTTTTCATTTTGACAAAGGCATCATGGCGTATTTTTTTTGCGATTAAAGGAGGCATGTCAATTTTTCACATTTTGCGTGTATTCTCTATTGGACATGACTTTTTCTCAAAACTGGATTCTACATTCCTGTCTTTCGCGAGCAATATCTCCGTCGTTTTAGCTTTGTTTTCGCTGAGCTTTGAGTATGTTGTAGGTGAGACAATAAGCTATCACAAGTGTGCCCTTTATTTTTCGATCAGATGCCGGGATCATGCTCATATTTCACTTGCAAAGTGGGATTTGAGAATTCCATTTCCGTTCACATGTAAGCTATGGGAAATGTTTTGGTATATCGGTAACACACTTGATTTCCGACCTCAAGATCCCTGGTTCGAGTCCGGGCGTCTCCAAAAAAAATTTCTTCACTTTTTTTTCTTTTTGACCTTTCACTGATCATAAGAATTGAAGACAGACCACCCAATTCGTCCCCATGACGAATTAAATGTCTAGTTACGTATTGAATTCCGTCCTCATTTTAATTACTATTAATTTGGTGGTACGGGTTCCCTAGTCACATTTTTAGTTTTGCAGAGATTTGACTATCATTTCTGCTCCGCATATTCCCTTTTCACGACCGTAACTTACAGGCTTCGGTACGCCGCTGGGTTAGGGCGCTTGGTCCTGGCGTTTCGGCCTTTGTTGGTTGGGATTGTTACGTGTAGGTTAGGCGGGTAACTTATTCACCTGCCTAAACGTCCCTCCTTATACAGCTCGTTCGCCGCGGATCTCCGGCGGTGCGGCCTTTGTCTGCTCGTGATTGTTTGGGTTTTATTTTCGTGCATGCCTTTTGGGTTGAGTTAGTTCGAGAACATTTTATTTGAAACTATTTAGGAAATATCGTGAGCGTTGAGTTTATTTCGCTCTCGCTCTCTTTGTTTGGTGTTTCTCTTTGTTTATTTCCCTTTGTATACAGGTTCGTGTTGGGTGCTTCGGAACCTGGTACCCGTGCCTCTCCTCCCGTAAGTGCAGCTTCCGGAGATGTGAGCGGCAAGCCGACTACTCGCTCGGAGTTATCATCTCGGGCGTGTTGGCGGGTAAGCTAGGGGCGCTACAGCGTCTCGGACAAGCTCGTTACGTTGTCGGCTCAACTCCTGTCGAGCTCGGTATTGCATCCACTGTTGGGACCCGTGGTCCCAACAAGGCGGCCGGTTTACCGACCATTAGCCCCGCACAGGCACGGGCGTCCGTGCCTGGGAAAGAGTGCAGTCGCTTCTGCGACTTTTGACACGGAACCCGATCGCTGTCTCAGCTCAAGACAGTGGTGTGTGCAAATTGAGAGATTCCGCTGTACCAGCTGCAGCCTGCAATCCTCAAGAGCCGGTTCCTTCCGTCACAGGCGGGTTGGGAGTCGTAGAGACCGTCCGTCCTCCCCTGGGAGCTTCCGCGATTCTCGAGTGTTACGCGAGTGAATCCGCCGCACCCGTGCCGCCTTGATAACTCAGGAGTACACTCTTGCTAGCTCTCTCGCTCCCATCACAGTCGGGTGCTTATGAGACAAGCAAAATATATCCGACCGCCTGCTCCGCAGTGCCGCCCCATATATCCGTATCGGACCCGGACCCGCGGTTATCTGATATCCGCCCGGTTTACCGACTTCGGCCCGGATACCAAACGGTTTGGATTCGGTCGGTTTCGGACCCGATTACCGAGTCGATTTCGATTTCGGTCCCGGTTTACCAATTCGTTTTGTCGGTCCCGGTTACCGATCGGTTCGGTCGGGTTTACCGGTTGGCGTAAGCCCGGTTACGGTCGGTTTCCAGATATCCTTTCGAGATCTGACTCACGATCACCCGCCATGGGTGTCTGAGAACCGTGAGAGTTATGCATAAGCCCTGAGTGACTAAGTTTGTGGTTGAGAGCAACTACAGTCACTCAGAGTGTCGTCGTTTATCGACCACTGACACTCGGGCCTCAATCACTGGCTTAACTCCAGACAGTGATGTGTGCTATTTGATAGATTCCGCAGCACCCTGTGCAGCCTTGAATCCTCAGGAGTTGGCTCCCTCCCGTCACAGACGGGTTGGGAGTCTGTGAGACTGTCTGACCCTCCCGTCCAGGGTATGTCCGACAATGCTCAGGTGAGGGCTCTTTTGCCAACGGTTCCCGTCCACAAAAAGACCCGCCTCGTAACTGCGATTCTGAAATCGAAGTCGAAGCTTAAGGCTAAGACGGGGAGGAGAAGCGCGGTCTCCGCGGAGGCTCCCGCTCCCTCCCCTTCGGTCGGCTTCTTCCCGTCACAGACGGGTTGGGAGTCGTAAGAGACTGTCTGATTCTCCCGTCCAGGGTACGGTCTGTCAGTTTGAGTGTGTACTCGAGTGAGTCCGCCGCACCTCGTGCCGTGATAACTCAGAAGTACACCTTTGCTAGCTCTCTTGCCCCCGTCCGCGGGTGGTCGTGGAGTAAAGCCATGTCCCGGCCATGTCTCGGTTATGTCTCGTTCTTAGTCGATGTCTGCCTTGGGCACACATTACACTACGGCTGGGGGGGTACGGCCTCATTTAAGACGCCAACCCTTCTCCGTTGCCATCAAGCATGCTGAGCCTCTCGATTACTTGAAGCTCTTTGCGGAGGAAAGCGGAGGGCTAAACCCCAGACCTCTCGACCGACCTCTGGTGGTATAGGCCTTCCTCGCCGCGGTCGGCCCTGTCCATTCTTTGGACATGGGCGTCCAGGACCTCGGTCGGTTTAACCCTGTCCGGTTCGAACCCGTCCCGACATTGTGGCTTGATCGGGTACCAGTTACCTGGATTGTGACCGATCTTTCGGATCTCTCCTTCCAGTATCCGGACCTGTTTACATGTTCCTGATACTCAGGATCCTGTTCTCATGCTGGTCTGGTTCCCGGTTTTGGTCTTCCCGGCGGCTCGGTGCCGCCTGACCAAAGCTGCCCCTCTTATCTCGGTCACCGCCTGGCTCCCAAGCCCCTCGTGGTTTGGCAGCCGACGTGCAGGCTCTTCCAGAGTCTTAATTACTGAAGGCCTTCGCTCTGCCTCTGCCAGGTACGGCCCAGGCTTCCCCTTTTCCCTCCGCGGGAATGCCGCTCACGGCGTTTTACCAGTCGGTGACAGGTATCTTGTGAGTTTGGAGATTTGTCCCTCCTCCGGGGCTCTCCTCCCCTTCTAGTTATGACAGGCGCCACCCTAGGGTCGGCCAGTCATTTAGAGTGCGTCACACTGAGCTCCACCTTTGGGTCAAGCTCTGTGTCTCATGGGCGTGGTTGCGAGTTGCCCTGGTTTCACCCAAAACTTTGTTTGATCCACTTTAGGGAAAAGCAAAGTTCCCGATCTCGCAGAGGCTCCCGGTGTCATGTTTGTTGAGCCTCTGGCGCAGTGGAGCGGGTCGAACCCGGTCGCACTGAGCCTAAATTTCTGACTTACGAAGTCTAGTAAGACCGCTATACTCGCTTCGTGTCCCGTGTCCACGGGTAAGAAGCGCAAGCGTTTGACGTCCAGCTTCTGACTGGGTCAAAGGTAGAAGACTGAGTTATGTATTACTTCAGTCGGTGTGTTCTCTAGCCGCTCGGGCTGGGCTTCGTGCCCTTTGATGCTTTTGGCGACTGGAGATACCAGTAGTCGAAAGGCATCCTGGGTTCGGGCGGAGGCTCAGTTGCTGCCTCTTCCCGTGCCTCGACTAGCAATGAGCCGGCCCTGGTCACACCTTGTTTGGATTTTGCGGGTGTTGCTTCTCCGACATCCGAGACACTTTAGGCCCGGTTGCCTGGTGCTGCTTTTGGCCTTCCACCATGTGCCGTCGGCCTGTTGGTGGGAGTTGGGCCTGTAGCTCCTGCTGCCCTTGACGCTCCTCCAGGAGGAAGTCGGCAGCTGTTTTGGGTTCCTGCCCTCACCCGTCAGTCTGACTAGCCCGTCAGTCTGACTGGGGTATTTTCTCGCGGTTGTTTCGGTTAATTTTACCACTCAACAGAAAGGTTTCGACCACGTAAGCGTTTCGCACCAAGCTCTTGCCGTCTCGGATGCGGTGAGGCGTGGTCTATTGTGGTGACCATGCTGAGCCTTTTTAAGCTAAACCTTCCAGCTTTAGCAAGGCCCTTGGGCAAACTTCGTCACCCGGCGCTTCGGCGAGGGTAAGAAGTTTGTAGTTGGTATTTTATGAGGATTATTGTAGCCTTCTAATATCCAGTCTCCGACTGTGACTTAGACGGAGAGGGCTGTGGTGATTTTCAGATCTCAGCCTGCCTTCTCTCCAACCGTTCAGACTGGGCTTCGTTGTGTAGAAGCATTTTGGTGGGCGACAGGGTTTACCCTGGTCCGTCTGTCGGTCTGAAGCCCAGTTACGTTTGTCTGGTGTAAGCCGGTACCCGCTTTAGGTTGGGGTCCGTCTTACCGAACTCGACCTCTGAGAGGCTCTGTTCTGTGGCTGGCATTTCCCCTCGTACCTTGTGCCCGTTGGTGGTGGCTGAGCTCGCTTCTCCGGCTTCTTTTGCTACCCCCAAGAGAGGAGTGGGTAGCTGGATCGGGACTCACCCTTCCCTTTGAAGCCTAGTCCTGCGGCTGACCAGCCCTTGAGGGCTGTTGTGCCACCTTCTTCGGGGGAATTATCTCTTGGACACAATTCCCCAGCTCACCTTAAGGGTAATCAGAGTCGCTGATGTTTGGGGCAACGGGCCCCCCGGCGGGTTCCCGTTCCGGCTTGTTTCAGTTCAGTGTTTCGAGTTTTCTGTCCGTTTTGTTGCGGACATCTGTCCCCTCCCGCTGAGACCGGACCTGTGGTCCAAGCCTCTGTCGGGATTCTCCGTCATTGTCCCACGGTGCATACTCTCTCTGGCCACCGGGCGGTGTCGGGAGGATGCTATGACTTCTGGACTCTCTGAGAGAGCCTCGCAGTTTATAGTCTAGAGTCGTAGGGATCCCACGAGGACCCTTTACAACTCTCGTTTGGAGCCCTGCTCCATTTGGTGTGAAGACCTTGGGGTCTCACCCGTAGACTACGGTAGGTGTCATGGCTGATTTTTGAGTTATTTGTTGACAAGGGTAAAGTCCTTTACACTTTTTCGTGGTTACTGTTCGGCCCTCGCAGCCACTCGTGTCGGGTTTTCCGGGCGGCTCAGTGGTTTATCTCCCATTTCTTGTCCAAGTTACTGCGTTCTTTTCTGCAGCGGCCAGCTATCCCGAAGCTGGCTCCTGCTTGGAGCCTTCCGAAGGTTTTGGACGCTTTGGCAAAGCTTCCCTTTGGGCCTTTGTCTAAGGCCTCACTTATTCGCTTGACGATGAATACGTTTTCCTTATGGCAATAGCTTCCAGACAGCGGAGGAGTACGCTCCTGCGCTGTCTACCTCCCCAGGCCACATCAGGTGGGAGAGGCGGGGAGTTCGGCTGGTCCTACGGCCTTCCTTCGTTGCCAAGAATAAGTCGGCGTCCTCCGGACTGCTGGTGGAGGTTTTTCCTCATTCTTCCTAAGGACAAGGTTTGGTGCCCCTTCAGGGCACACGAGTGATATTTAGTTAGAACTAAGGTTCAGCGAAAGGGTGACCAGTTGTTCCTCATTTCGCGGGAGCCCTTTTTCCCCTGCGTCTCGAGAATCCATCTCCAGATGGATAGTGGACGCTGATCAGGCGGCGGGTCATGGGGCCCTGCTCGCTGAGTGCAGGGCCAGGGCCCATGATACCAGAAGTATCAGTACTTCCTGGGCGTTGTTCCAGGGAGTGGGTTTGGATGACCTTTTTGGCGGTCTCCCAATTCCTTTACGTCTTTTATCTTTGGGACGTCCCCTCTGGGGAGGGGTTGTTTGCAACTGCGTCCCTGCGGGCGGCTTCGGCTGCCATTGTCCCCCAGTAATCTCCTTCTCGTTCGGGACATGCCTCCCGGTTCGTGTATGTGCTGGTCTAGCAAATAATAGGTAGATACATTGATTTATTGTTGTAAATCAGAAAAATCAGAACTGATTTTATTATTTACTATATAAATCTATGTATCTACCTATGTCCCTCCGTCCCCTCTCCTTGCGGGCAACATGTCCGAAGCTTTGTCTTTGGAGGCTCATGAAAGAGGATGAATGGCGGGCGTGCGATGCGCACGTGAATTATGGGAAGGCGATGTACGGGGGGTTGGGCATGCGAGAGTGTGACGTTTTTAAAGAGTTCTCAATGGTGGCGTAGTTTGGATAAACTAGCAAATAATAGGTAGATACATAGATTTATATAGTAAATAATAAAATCAGTTCTGATTTTTCTGACTATTATCGAACAGGGTCAAATTGCAGATATTTATCCATTTATACAGAATGTAAACATATTCTAGAGTTTCTGGTAATTACGAGGTATCTGTCTGTTGCCCTCCTCTCAGCACAATGCAACAGGTTATATTGTCATCTCTATTTCCCCCAAGTCATTGTATATTTTTACTTGTCTTAATACCTGATAACCTAAATATTATTGATTTCAAATAGTGTATTTAGAGTATAAATGACTGCTGTTGTAGAATCTTGGGATAAAATTATAACCCTGTGCATGTCATTTGAATACAGCTGATTTCTTTCTGGCGTTTTTGCTAGATGTAGATGTTTTGCCTATGGGTAGCAGGGCCAAGAAACTAATCCTGTTTGCATGATACAAACCAATTTCACATTTGTTTTTCCAAAATATCTTCTTTTTTTTTTAAATAAGAAATGGATGAGCTACGTACTTATTTATATTTTTAGAGGTGAAGTTTAGATAAAGACTTAGCGTAAATCTCTGTGTATAAGACACACCTGTGTATAAGACGCACCCCTATTTGGGGGGCAAACATTTTTTTTTTTTTGCCGACTCTGTGTTTAAAAACCCACGCGGGGAAGGACTTTCATTTAACTGTGAGGTGCAGTTGAAGGCGCCGATTTGTGCTTGTGAACTTGTCACAAATAATAGTAACAATGTCGTTTTTTAGAAGAATGTGTAAGATCATTAATGTAAATTAAAAACAGAGGATCTAGGATAGGACCTTGTGGTATGCCATGTGTATTAGAAGGAAAATTGGAGGAATTATTATTATAAACTACATATTGAGATCTATTAGAAAGATTACTTTCAAACCAAGATGACAGACAAATTTGAGTGTTGTTCTAGTTTCCAAGTGGTGAGTCAACACACCGATTATTGAGCTGGGAGACATTGCCGGAGACATTGCCAGGCATAGTGCCAGGTGGAGGGGCACAAATCGAAACTTAATTTTTTTTTTTTTTGTACCTGTGTATAAGACGCACCCCCGACTTTCAAATTTTTTCGGCGGCAAAAAAGTGTGCCTTATACACGGAGATTTACGGTAATTTTTTATTTGATATTGTTGCTTGTGTTCAGGGGTCGAACTTGACAAAGTTGTACGTATAATTCAGCCTGAGTCAAGGAAGCCCTCACTCAAGGACTCTACACCAGATGAAATCGAAATGGACTTGGAGACCCTCAAACCGTCCACCCTGAGGGAACTGGAAAATTTTTCCATGCAATGCCTCGGGAAAAGACCAAAAGGTCATTATATGCTATTTTCATTTCCCCTCTTCTGAACCCTTTTATATTGCATGTGCCGTATATCGTACCATCTCCCCCAAAACATTGTCTAAGTCTTTTTTGCCTGTTACATGCAGGGCCGTAGCCAGAGTTTGATGTTTGGGGGGGCACATACATGTAATTGATCGACGTCTAAGAGGAGGGGTGTCTGATCTTGGAAATTTGGGGGGCATGTGCCTGTGGCTCGATGCCTGGTTACATGGCCAAAACCAGTATTCTGTGATGATGTAATTGTTGATAATGGTGTTGACAAAAAATGAAAGTCCTTGCCAAAGCGATGGAAATTTATTACACATTAAGCCGATTTTCTTTGCTATTTCATGGTAAAAGAGAAATGTTAGACACTGATGTGTGCTGTTGAATTCTTATAGTGAATAGGTGGTAACCCGACACATGCTCCGCCGACAATTGCTCCGCCGACATTTACTCCGCAAAACGCGACAATTGCTCCGCGACATTTGCTCCGCGACATTTGCTCCGCCGACAATTGCTCCGCCCGACATTTGCTCCGCCGACATTTGCTCCGCCGACATTTGCTCCCCCGACATTTGCTCCGCCGACAATTGCTCCTCCGACAATTGCTCGCGACATTTGCTCCGCCGACAATTACTCCGCATGAAGTGATAAATGCTCCGGTGACAAATGCTCCTCGAGCGACAGTTGCTCCGGCGACAATTGCTCCGCCGACATTTGCTCCCCCGACAATTGCTCCTCCGACATTTGCTGCGCCGACAATTGCTCCTCCGACAATTGCTCCGCATGGCGACAATTGCTCCGCCGACATTTGCCGCCGACATTTGCTCCGCCGACAATTGCTCCTCCGACATTTGCTCCGCCGACAATTGCTCCTCCGACATTTGCTCCGCCGACAATTGCTCCTCCGACATTTGCTCCGCCGACAATTGCTCCTCCGACATTTGCTCCGCCCGACAATTGCTCCGCCGACATTTGCTCCGCCGACAATTGCTCCTCCGACAATTGCTCCGCGACATTTGCTCCGCCGACAATTACTCCGCATGAAGTGATAAATGCTCCGGTGACAAATGCTCCTCGAGCGACAGTTGCTCCGCGACAATTGCTCCGCCGACATTTGCTCCCCGACAATTGCTCCTCCGACAATTGCTCCGCATGAAGCGACAATTGCTCCGCCGACATTTGCTCGCCGACATTTGCTCCGCCGACAATTGCTCCTCCGACATTTGCTCCGCCGACAATTGCTCCTCCGACATTTGCTCCGCCGACAATTGCTCCTCCGACATTTGCTCCGCCGACAATTGCTCCTCCGACATTTGCTCCGCCGACAATTGCTCCTCCGACAATTGCTCCGCATGAAGCGACAATTGCTCCGCCGACATTTGCTCCGCCTAAAAAGTGCCCCGTAAAATACAAATGCTCCGCCGACGTATCAGGAGTGCCTCGTAAAAGACAAATGTTTCGCCGACAAAAAATTGCTCTCTGATCCAAAAGTGCCTCGTGGAAGACATGAATGCTCCTCTGGCAATTAGTGCAATAAATTGCTCTGCCGTCATTTGTCCTGCCTAAAAAGTGCCTTACATAAGACCAGGCCCGTAGCCAAGGGGGCAAATTTTTATTTTTTTCCAAGATTAGACACCCCTCCTCTTAGATCCCTCCCCAGGACGTCGATCAATTACATGTATGTGCCCCAAAACATCAAACTCTCGCTACGGCCCTGCAGAAGACAAATGCTCAGCCGTTTATTGCTCTTCCCCATAATGTTTGATTAAAAAAACTCCTTATGCAAGTTCTTCACCGAAAGATAATTACTCCGCTCAAAATCTGTTTCATGTATTGCACATTAGCTGATCCAAAGCTCAAAACAAACTCTCTCACTCTCTTTCTCTTTCTTGCTCCTCCTTTTCCCTTTTAAACCATTTTCTTGTCTTTCTAGCTCTTTTCTTTCCTCTCATGCTATTAGTCTTCTTTCATTTTCTTCACTTCTTCCCTTCTCCCCCTCTCGAGTTCTATTTCTCTCATGAAATTGTAACCTAATGTACATGTAGTACATTCTTGTTTAGAATAGTATTTTAAATAATATCCAGTCCGTTTTCTATAGGTTTCTTTCCTTCAGTTAATTGTATGTAGCTTTACTATATATATTAGTGTGTAAAGCACCCCATCTCATTCGAGTACTTTGTTTTCACTGACTTTAAGTGACACACGGAGCCATCGGAAGAAGAGCAATTGGCTGATCATGAAGAATTAACATCAAACTGCAACAAAATGATTTGTGAAAATGGGAATAAGCAGAAAGGTTAAGAACTAAAACCATAAAGATAATAAAATAACAGTGTTATTCATTTTCTTTATTCTTACATTTTCAAATAACAATTACAAAAACTTACATCACATATTCAACCAAACAATCTCCATGATGCAGATATGTTATATATTATCAAATGTTACCATCCTTTTCTTAAAGAACTGTTATCACAATTATCTTCATATTGTTTCAACCTAATTATTTTACAAACTGTATTATAATAGGCCTAATTTCCATGATCCTAACATCATTTTCTACTCGGTTTATCTTCTTCTTATCTCAATTCCAATCAAATTTTTATTGGAGTTCTGGTCCTCAAATTACATTTCGAAATAAATAGTTTCAAAGCATTGTGAAATTAGATTCGTTCCTCAGAGCTATTGGGCCATCCATTAGGATAAATAAAGCCTGGCATCGTGATGAGCAGGCACTATAGTTTGTACCCAACCGATAAATGTGACCTGCAGAAAATCACTATTCATCTATACTGGAATTTCTTGTGGATGAAAGTGGAGTGTATGCTAATGTTACTTTTCTACTGTTGTTGTTGTTGTTTTTATATGCTCTGCTGTGGCTTCAGAGCTACTTGATTACAAAATTAATGCTTATTTTGCATTGCAAACATCTACGTTGTTCACAATTTGGCAGTAAACAGTCGGGGAAGGGCTCGGTAAACAAGGATTCTGATTTTAGCATCTTAAGTGAGTTTACATCCCGTGCATGTTCACTGGATATTCCTACTGAACATGCCTATATTCTCTTTGAATTATATTTGTAAGAGAATATATGAAATATTGTTTGCCGAGGTGTGCCGGATATTATGTAAGCTTTCTTAAGGTGCCTGAAAATGTCTGTTCTGGAGATGCCGTTCAGTAATGTTCTCCGGCTTAATACCTCCATATAGCCATTTGCAATATCAATATAATTGTACTTAGTAGTGTGATGCTGTATAATCCCTTGATGTAGTTATGTTATACCCCAAGAATATGAAGAGTTTTTTTGCAAAAGGACCTAAATCCACTTTAGCTATTTTGGAGTAAATCAAGGTTTTTATTTTATACATTTGCCTTTGTTCTTTCACCATAGGTCCTTCTAATATCTTGAACAGTTACCATAAAAGGTAATAAAATGACCGTTTGAAAGATCTTGCTGAAATCTTGTATTTTATATAATTTCCTTTTAAATATATATTTTTTTATGTCGGGACTTTTGCAAGAAAACAGGGATATAAGAAAACATTTGAATGCTTAATAGACTCGTACATTATTAGCTGTTCATAATAAAAGTATCTAACATGATAAGCACCAATCTCTCCATCCTTGTACAATTCTATTGCAAGGCTACTCAATCATTTACTTTGCCCCACATAGCAATAGCATATATTGAATTCAATTTAGAGCAAAAATAGCCCTTGTTGCCGTGATTCATTTGGATAATCAGAACACCATGACTACCTGGGGTCTCATCGTTATTCATAAGGACTATTTCTAAGGACCGCTATTCATAGTATGAGGGAGGGTCGCTATTCATAATACAAAATCGGGGTCGTTAATCATAACAATCACTAATCATAATGCAAGAAAAGAGTGTTGGTATTCATAATATTATACCTAATCTATTGTCCTATTGTGGGAAGCGTCCCTTATTTGAATTATGAATAGCGACCCTCATCTCATGTTATGAATATAGTCAGGTGGCTTAGCGAAATTATCGTTACTTGCCGGATAAAAGCACCATATTTGGTACAGGGCTCCCTTAGGACCTACTAAACGATATTAGGCTAGGCAGGGGGCGGCGATTTCTTTTCATGACCGAGGGGACGAAATGCCAGGGACGAGGAGCAGTGGCGTAATGACCAAAAACGTTGGGGGCAGAAAAAAATCCGCATCACCACCATTCTTACATGTTACATGAAGGCCCCGATGAACGATTTTCAAAGTGGGGGGCTAAAGTATTTACGATCAGGTAGAGCAAAGCAAGTGGAGCGTAAATTGACGTGGGGTCCAGGGGCAAAGCCCGGCGGGGACAAGGGACAGAGCCCCATGAAGCTCAGGGGTTTTAGGCATTTAATTAAGGTCATATGAGCAACCAGGGGCCCGGCTTAGGGCCACTGGTGGGGTCCAGGGGCGGAGCTCCCGGAAGCTCAGGGGTTTTAGGCATTTAATTACGGTCAGATGAGCATATTTTGATACCTTATTTGTGTCACTGGCATGCAGGTCACTAACTGGAGTGGGGTCCGGGGGCGGACCCCCAGAAGCTCAGGGGTTTTAGGCATTTAATAACGGTCAGGTGAGCATCCAGGAGCACGCTTTAGGGCCCTTGGTGGGGTCCAGGGCGGAGCCCCGGAAGCTCAGGAAAAATCATGCCATTTCAGCAACATTTGTAAATCACTGGTATCGAATTAGAAATAAACCACATATATGAATTTTATTTGGGGGCAACTGCCCCAAGCCCCCATCAGTACGCCAGCGCGAGGAGCATAGTGAACGAGAGGGGTGAAGGTGACGAAAGTGACTAGGCCTATACCCTCACAGTTTTTGAAGTTTTGTTGTATTAACAAAACTATAGTATAAAACAAGCAATATACTTTTTCACACTTCACTTTTTTACAATATCTACTTGTACATTTTGAAGGATATTATGCGAGGAGCGTAGCTCCAGTGAGAAGATTTTGCATTTTCTTTGTCTAAACGCTGCACTCTTGGGCCCTCCAGAGCCTAAAAGTGTGTTGCAGTCTTCAGTCAGTATTTGCTATACATTTTTCAAATTTTCCGGGGCGATCCCCTAAAAAAAAATCGAGGGGGGACGTGTCCCCCGTCTCCCCGGGATCGCCGCCCTGAGGCTAGGAGCCTCCGGCAAAATATCGATTTAAGGGAGTGGGGCGGGCGTCTTTGGAGCCCCAAATAATTTTATAACATTGATTTGTTGTTGTACAAATGCTATTTTTGGTACAGGGCTTCCTTAGGACCTACTGAACGATATTAGGGTAGGAGCACCCGACACAATTATCATATAAGGGCATGGGGCGGGCGTGGCCTCGTAGCCCCAAATAATTTAGAAGGTAATATAACATGTATATGTTGTTGTACAAATGCCATTTTTGGTACAGGGCTTCCTTAGGACCTACTGAACGATATTAGGGTAGGAGCCCCCGGCAATAATATCATATAAGGGTGTGGGGGTGTCGCCGTAGCCCCAAATAATTTAGAAGGTAATATAACATTTATTTGTTGTTGTACAAACGCCATTTTTGGTACAGGGCTTCATTAGGACCTGCTGAATGATGGTAGGGTAGGAGCCCCCGGCATACATATTCATATATGTGTGATTGGGGGCCCATGGCGTTTGTACAACAACAAATTAATGTTATATTACCTTACAAATTATTTAGGGGCTACGGCGACGCCCGCCCACACTTATATGATATTCTTGCCGGGCTGAATTTTTTGACGGGGCTTCTAGCCTAATATCGTTTAGTATTTTAAAGTCCTATGGAAGCCCTGTACCAAAAATGGTGCTTTATCCGGCAAGTAACGATAATCGATAAATTATGACGCTAAGCCACCTGACTATTATAGCGGCCCTTACGAATGATGGTCCTTATGAATTATGGTCGCTATGAATAGTGAGGTTACTCTGAATACCTAATCATTATCCCCATCCACTTGTCACCTTCTGACCCTCTTTGCGGGATAATACACCCTGCCCCGTGGACTGTACCCCTCCCGTGGAGTTTTGTGCTCCTTACCCGCTTTAGTGTAATCCACCATCTTTTGGTTAATTATATCCCTGCCCACCTTGCCCTTGAGCCCTTCCCTCTGCATTCTTACTTTGTAAAAAAAATTACCCAAAACATCTTTTCAATTTGTTTTCTCATCCACCCCGTTTAACGGTGCCTATTTATTTTAAAAGCTTATTTTGCAATATTTCTATTTCAGAGCAGTTTGACACATGTATCATACGTTTCCTGTTTGAGCTGTAATTGATTTCTAGATTGTTATTGTTATTCAGGATATTTACCATCCAACAATTGATATGTAGGATTGTTTTTATGTTATAATGCTCCCTGTTGCATCACCATTTGAGAGTGTTTTGGCTATTGTTCGGTTAGCAGGAGTAAGAGAATGGTTTCCAATCCTTTTATACATATTTTGCAATATCAGCATAGATTCTTTGATATGTTAATAATTGCATGGTGCTCAATCCTCTTGTTTTTTAGTCTACTTTGTACTTGCATAATTATGCATATCCAAAATCTGGTTAAAGATAGCCGTAAGTTCTGGGAAAAGTATTTTTGTGTGTGTTTTCCCATTCCCCCTTCTCAGTTAGGAAGAATGTTATAACTTTTTAAAGGTTCCCTGAAAGGGGTTGCTCGTCAAATGCCTTAGTTTATCGATTATCGATTCGATAATCCCTAAATCTTGTTTATGTTCTCTTTTTACGTACAAATGTCATTCAAAGCTGATTTTGATGCCTCCTGTTATTTTCTAAAACTTCCATGATGAATGCTTTACTCGCAGATGGTATACCTATGCTGCATGTGCTTGCTTGCATTGAGGTCATTTCAGGTCTTACATATTGATGAGCTGTTTGAAATTAACGAGGAGGTATGCGCGTATTGGGGAATGTGGCTCGCTGCTCTACTTTCTTTCTTTTTTTTTTTTAAACTTCCCTGACATGTAATGATTGCTTAGTGTACATTATCTGGGACGTACAGTGATAGATGAAAAGTTATTTCAGCATATTAGACATGACTTTTAGGTAACTCCTTTTTCTCCCACATCATCAACATTCATTCATTTCATTTCATCTACATTATTTCATGAAATGCATTCAGAAAACGAAACAATCTAAAACAAAACAAAGAAAATAACACATGAAGAAAAATATTGTCGGCGAAGCATTTGTCGTAGTACTAGTAGCACTTGTATTTTTACGGGCACTTTTTGGGCGGTGCAAATGTCGTCGGAGCAAATGTCACCGAGCAAGTGTCGCTTCATGCGGAGCAAATATCGAAGGAGCAATTGTTGGCAGGGCAAATGTCGTAGGAGCAATTGTCGGCGGAGCAAATGTCGGAGGAGCAATTATCGGCGGAGCAAATGTCGGAGGAGCAATTATCGGCGGAGCAAATGTCGGCGGAGCAATTGTCACTTCATGCGGAGCAATTGTCGGAGGAGCAATTGTCGGCGGAGCAAATGTCGGCGGAGCAATTGTCGCTTCATGCGGAGCAATTGTCGGAGGAGCAATTGTCGGCGGAGCAAATGTCGGAGGAGCAATTGTCGGGGGAGCAAATGTCGGCGGAGCAATTGTCGCCGGAGCAACTGTCGTTCGAGGAGCATTTGTCACCGGAGCATTTATCACTTCATGCGGAGTAATTGTCGGCGGAGCAAATGTCGCGGAGCAATTGTCGGAGGAGCAATTGTCGGCGGAGCAAATGTCGGCGGAGCAAATGTCGGCGGAGCAAATGTCGGCGGAGCAATTGTCGGCGGAGCAAATGTCGGCGGAGCAATTGTCGGCGGAGCAAATGTCGCGGAGCAATTGTCGCGTTTTGCGGAGTAAATGTCGGCGGAGCAATCGTCGGCGGAGCATGTGTCATGGATTCGAATAGGTTCCAGTCGTGAAATCTTGGGATAAAATGATGATAACCTCATGCGTCTCATTTGAATGCAGCTAATGTATTTCTGGCTTTTACCAGTTGTAGGTGTTTTGCTTACAGATGAACGGGTTCGAAAGCTAGGCTGTATATATGATTCATGATGGCATCTGCTTATTCATGACACAGTTTAATTTAAAAAGACAAAATATTTACTGATTGATAGCTTGTAATGCATTAGTAAAATATGTTAAATAAAATCTATCATCAACCTTACGAGCATGAGCTGACCTTAATGTGTACGATCGAGTAGTATACAATCCTACTTTGACTAGACCTAAACCATGGGCAACACATTATGACAACATTAGAACTATCAAATAAACAAAATGTGCCTATCGCTACCACTGCCACTGTTGTCTCAAACTATCTCTGAATCGAATGTACACTTCTGCTATAGGCAATGCTGACCTGACCTTGCTAGATCAGGGAGGTGAGACAAATATAGTCTCAGATCCCTGCCTAGATGGTGCCGAATACAAACTACAACACCTAAAATGAATTTATCATTTGCCCTTTTTTGTAAGGCAATTCAAGATCCATGAATACTCGCAGCAGAAAAGGCTCGTCGTACGTGAATCTACTGTATGCGAATCCAATGTACTGTTTACCAACTGTACACACAGTACAGGTACTAGGTACCGGACCATTGTACGTCAGGCTATGTGTATTGCGCATGTGTATACTATACGCTAGCTGTGTGTTTGATGGGTGTTGTCTACTACCAGTGTCATCGCCTTCACTTCGTACACACTGGAGTTGTCTCCCTCCCTTCCTCGATGCACTTACTTGCAATGTGATCACTTTGGACTTAGAGGGCGCTATCTTTTACTTTTGAAATCTAACCGCCAATGCAAAATAAATTGAAAAGATCGGGACAGATTTTCTTTTATTCAATTTTCAATTGATTAGATACTTTAAGAGTGAATAAATTTATGATTAAATATTCCCAACAGAGGTCGGTACTGGGACAAACTTTCATATGAAAACAAATTCGGTTCAAAAGCTCACGACTCTGCTTTTGGGTTCCCACTACTCAACCTTCTCTTTAAAGCCCCTCTGCACTAGTTTGGCCAGGAGGGATTAGCGTGGTCACTGACAGGTGGTTCTCTCATCCACTCAGCTCTCAATTAACATTTAAAAAAAGGATCATGGGGGACCAACACCACTTAGGCATTGTTTTCTATAATAGAGGGAGCACGTAGCTACCAGTAGTACAGTGGGGCTTTAAATCAAGTAAAATAGACATTACAATATATGTTTCTTGATATTAAAGTTATGTGATGTTGAGGCGACAAGAAAACTTCTCACAAGAGTGTCTGTGAGTCATCTCTTAGCTGCAATCTCAAAATCCTGCCTGCCCCCCGCCCCTCATCCAATGGTATTTTTAATAGTACCATGTTATGACAAGGATGCTTGTAACAGAATAAGTAAGCTATGTTGTATGACCAGCAGGGACGGCGATCCGGGACGGGGACACGTCCCCCTCAATTTTTTTAGGGGGGATCATCCCCCCCGTAAAATTTGAAAAAGTGCACACAAAAGATGTATACCAAATACTGACTATAAAGACTGCAACACACTTTTAGGCTCTGGAGGGCCCAAGAGTGCAGTGTTTAGACAAATAAAAATGCAAAAATCTTCTCTGAGCTTCGCTCCCTCGCATAATATCCTTCAAAATTTACATGTAAATATTGTAGAAATGTGAAATGTGAAAAAAGTATATTGCTTGTTTTCTGTTATACTACAGTTTTGCTAAGGAATGTAATTATTTAATACAACAAAACTTCAAAAACCTGTGAGGGGGTAGTCACTTGCGTCACCTTCACCCCTCTCGTTCACTATGCTCCCTCGCACTGGCGTACTGATAGGAGGGCTTGGGGGCAGTTGCCCCCTAATAAGATTCAGACATGGTGAATTTCTAATTCGATACCAGTGATTTACAAATGTTGCTGAAATGGCATGATTTTTCCCTGAGCTTCCGGGGGCTCTGCCCCCTGGACCCAACCAAGGGCCCTAAGGCGGCCCTCGGATGCTTATCTGATCGTTATTTAATGCCCAAAACCCCTGAGATTCTGGGGGCTCTGCCGCTGTACCCGACTCCAATTAATGCCAGTGTCACAAATAAGGTATCAAAATATGCTCATCTGACCGTAAGTAAATGCCTAAAACCCCTGACCTTCCTGGGTCTCTTTCCCCTAGACCCCACCAAGGGCCCTAAGGCGGCCCTCGGATGCTTATCTGATCGTTATTTAATGCCCAAAACCCCTGAGATTCTGGGGGCTCTGCCCCTGTACCCGACTCCTATTAATGCCAGTGTCACAAATAAGGTATCAAAATATGCTCATCTGACCGTAATTAAATGCCTAAAACCTCTGAGCTTTCGGGGGCTCCATTCCCTGGACCCCGCCTAGGGCCCTAAGGCAGGGCCCTGGATGGTCATCTGACCGTAATTAAATGCCTGAACCCCCTGAGCTTCATGGGGCTCCGACCTTTGTCCCCCGCTGGGGCTTTGCCCCTGGACCCCACGCCAATTTACGCTCCACTTGCCTCGCTCGCTTTGCTCTACCTGATCGTAAATACTTACTTTAGCCCCCACTTTGAAAAACGTTTCGCAGGGCCTGCATGTAACGTGGTTACATGCAGTTACATAACAAGTGGTGATGCAGATTTTTTTCTGCCCCCCCCCCCAAAAAAAAGTTTTTGCTCGTCCCTCGCATTTTGTCCCCCCCGGTCATGAAAAGAAATCGCCGCCCCTGAGCTTCAAGACTATTTGTTACAGCGTTCTACTTTACCTATTTGATGGTCATTTAATTTTCTCCATTTCACTTGTTCATTTACAGCTCAACAAGATGCTTTAATGAATGAGGGGGGCAGAACCGAGCGCCCACTCAGTGCCAGCAGTAGTAGTGACTCTGAGAGTGATGCAAGCAGCAGCACAAGTGCTAGCTCCAGCTCCAGCGATAGCGAATGGGAGTCAGGTAGCTAGACCATACTCTTTCCATTCTTTCAATTCAATTCATTCTCCATAAAAAACATTGAAACATACAAACATGATATACATGATATACAGATAAAAGATCGATTACAAGAAAAATACAAAGGGAAGGAGCAAACAATTACGGGAATGTGGGGTTAATAAAAAGGGCAAGTAGCCTTAAAAGGTATACACTGTATTGATTGAGAAAAGAAAAAAGGAAAAAAAGCAGAGAAAACCTGAACCCCAATACAAAAGAAAACAAAAGGGAAGGAAAAGGGAAGGGGAGGGGGAATACATAACAAAGTGAATTTACTAAAGCCTTACGTCATTTAATTTGAGATTGAGTACAATGATTTTAGGAAAATGAAAATTACCAGCATTACGAGTTTCATGAGAATGTATGTCATAATTGAATGTAAATTTACATGACAGGGACCTTGGCAATAATCCCTTGGAACACATAAACATAAAAATAGCAATATTACAATTATTTATATCATAAACATTTAGAAGCTTTAATTGTTGAAAAAGTGGCAAAGTGTGGGCATTGAACGGCGCATCGTAAATTATTAGAACGGCTTTTGTAGTACAAATAATTTTGTCATAAATTAATCAGAACCATTTGACCATGTAATATTACAATAATTAATGTGTGGAAGTATCAAGGCATAATACAACATAATCAAAATATATTGTGGGAAGTGTCTTAATCGATAAACAATTCCAACTCCCTTAGCAACTCTGTTACATATGACACCAATGTGCTCATGCCAGGTCAATTTATCATCAATGTAAACACCGAGAAATTTAGTAAAAGAAACACGAGCTATAGCTTGTCCATTGAAAAGAACATTCAAATTATCATCTTCAACTTTTCTATTTGTAAATAACATAAATTGAGTTTTATCAATATTTATAACTAATTTATTATTTAACAACCAATCATTTAATTTATGTAATTCGACAGTAAATGTATCTAATAACATGTTCAGATTGCTTCCAGACATGAACACACTGGTGTCATCTGCAAAAAGAATAAATTGTAAGAGTTTAGAAGAAGTAATGATGTCATTTATATAAACCAAGAAAAGTAATGGACGCAAGATAGACCCTTGGGGCACTCCGCATCGAATTTGCTTATTTGAAGATTCATGATTATTGATAACTACAAATTGAGACTGGTCTAACAAATAACTCTTAAATAATAATAATAAATTTCCACGAATTCCATAATCTTCCAATTAACTCTACAAAATAGCATGATCTAATGTATTGAATGCGTAGGGAATACACCATATGAAATACAAGAATTACATATAGAACATAATTGTGGTGCAATTATATGGATGATTTTTTTTTAATGACACCAACATCGATTTCATCATAACTGGCACTAGTTCCATTCTTTAAAGAACAAACAATATCAATAATCTCTTTACAAATTACAGGAGAAAAAAATGCAGTTTTATCATTTCTTTTAAGATTCTTATAAGATGATTTAGAATATTAAACTATTAAAATATTTGTTAAATTGTAACCAATATCTACAAAATACTCATTGAATATTTCTGATAATTCATCTTTGTCTGTAATTATTCTACCATCAACATTAATTTTATCAATACATTGTTTAGAACATGATTTTCATCCAAGTGGTTCATTTATAGTTTTCATTTGTAATTTTATTTATAAATTGTTTATACACATTTTTCCTGTATTCAGTGGGTGACTTAGGTACTTTTTGTATAAACGCCATTTTTTTCCTTAACTTTTTTCATAAATCTCTGTTCATCCATGGCTTATTTATACATTTACTATCAATTAATATTTCGTGCATTTGAAAGCAATCATCATATAAACGTAAAAATTTAGCCAAAAAGAAGCTATAACTAGCATTAGGATTACTTAATTTTAAATTCCAATATACATTTTTCAAACGTTCATTAAGTTTAATAATATTTCTTTCATTGATAATTCGTTAAAACATACCGGTATGCCTTTTCTCCTCGTTAATTCTATTGGAATAAGATATACTGAAAACAGGAAAGTGGTCACTTATATCAACCAAAATCATACCACTAAATTTATTCTTCATATCATTTGTAAAAATATTATCCAGTAATGTTACAGAATGATCAGTAATACGAGTAGGGTTGTGAATAAGTGGGTACATAGAAAAAGAAGTAAACAAATTCAAAAAGCAATTTGCATTTTGGCAAGAGACATTTGATAACAAATTGATATTAAAATCTCCATTACGAAAAGCTCTCGTTAAAACTGTACCCCACCACTATAACACAGGAACCAATGTAAATCAGGTGGGGTATCACGACCCCACTTTTGTTTCTCTTGTTTAAACTTGGACAGAGCCACTCTACCCCACCACTATAACACAGGAACCAATGTAAATCAGGTGGGGTATCACGACCCCACTTTCGTTTCTCTCGTTAAAACATGGACAGAGCCTTGCATGCAGCTCTGCATGCATGAGAGATTATAATATTGGATTGCAGCAGAAGTAGGGAATATATATTTTGCTTGTTTTAAGATATTTTCATGTCCAAAAGTCACTCATAATTTAGATAAAGACCAAAATGAAAGTTCGAATGAAGTAAAATGACCCAGAATTGGCGATATAACAACAATTTGAACTCTGAAAACTATCACTCTTTCTCCCTTCCTCTCTCCCTTTATCATGCTTATCTCTCTCTCTCCCTCTCTATCACCCCTTCAAGGTCTCGGCGGGATGGGGGGGGGGATTACATTGGACAGCGCTAGTGTTTACTTTAGGCTTAATGCTATCTCAGCTCTAGAAATGTTGAAAGTCAAATGGGGTTTCAATTTTAAACGAAGAGTTTTCGTCATGCCTATTAAATAAATTAGTTTATTTTCATTATTTACAATATTAAGAACGGGATAATTGATCAAAAAATGATTCAATAGACTGATCAGGAGGTCTGTAGACTACACCCAATATTACATTTTTATCAGATACATTTTCAATTTCAATAAATAGACTTTCAAATGAATCATAATTAGTATTCAAATCATCTCTTCGTTTATAAACTAATGTGTCTCTCAAATAGATACCACTACCTCCACCTCTCCTGTTTTGTCTATTAATATTAATGAAATTATAACCTTTGACATTGCACAGCCCTATTGATGAGTTTTCATTCAACCAAGTCTCAGTGATCCCCAGGACAGAAAATTGAAAATCTAAATTATTCAACAATGATGAAATGCCATCCATGTTTTTCAAAATACTTCTACAATTAATATGCATCATTGAAAAATTTATGGATTTTTTTTTTTAAAAGACTGACTTATCCCAAGGCTATTTTCCTCATCGTTCATGGGTGATAAGACATTTGATATTGTATTCAAATCTAGGCTATTGATTGCACTTTGATACAACATACGGAGAGACATATTTAGAAAAGATGGATAAATAAGCACACAATGAAAAGAACATACATTTAAGAGTTCAAAAGTTTATATAATTGGATAAAAAGAGGACCGGAAGCCTACAATGAATGGAATATATATGTGTTTATCTTCATCAGCATATAAATTAGATGTCGTGATATGCGATGCAAGCGGTCCAGATCGGTTGGATCTAGATCTACCCCGATGCTTCTTGTGATTTGACAGACCAGCTGGTCGGTGTTTCATTCGGTGTCTCTTTAATACCTAGGATTCGAATATTATTTCGCCTAGAATACTGCTGAAGCTGGTCTAACTCACGAGAAACTCGTGTCCTGTCTTCTGTAACCCTTTCCAATGATTCCTCTTATTCTTCCTCTTACCTTCTATCTTCCTTACAACTTTTCTTTGTACGGTTAACATCATTTCCACCATTGCTACCAAACAGATATTGTTCTTGAAATAGGGGTTGCTGTGCTAGTGGCAGGCAGGGTGATGGTCTGTATTATTTTACATTGACCAAATATTTAGGCGCATCCATGTGTATCTTCCTACTGATCTGTTTCGTCTTTATTTTTGGCTTGGAACCCTTTGAAAACCAGCAATTAGCTGACAAGGGCATTCCAAACCTCAAGAGGAAAATAAATCAATCAAATCATATCACACTTCTGGGTTGGCCGAGATTGATCTTGATTTGGTTGGTTAATTTTTCATTTATCTTGTCTGTTTGTAGACCTTATTGAATTGACTGGAGTTACATAGCCTCTAAATATCTAACCCCTTGCCACTGGGACATTGACCTGTATAGTATTATGTTTCTATATTCTTGTATAAATCATGGCCAAGTTTCATGAAGAATCCACGGACTATGGCTTGATATCATCAAGTAATAATCATTGATCATGCTTTGTCAAGGAATCAGACTGAGAAAGGAAAAATGATATTCCATGATGCGTGTGCGTGTGTATGTGTGTTTGTGCGTGTGCGTGTGTGTGTGTGCGCGTGCGTGTGTGTGTGTGTGTTTTGGTCTGTTTGGCTGTCTTTGTTCAAAACATTATTTTATTCCTCACCCAGCAACTTGGCGCAAGTGAGATCTGGCAGTCTTGTAAAGATTGTCTGATGTTCAGTCATGCATACAGAGATTCAAATGAAAATGGTACCTAAATGTACTGGGACGATAACTCTATCAAGACATATCATGAAACCCATGATTAATAATACAACTTTTAAAAAGTGGGACATTTTTTCTGACTCACTCTGTAGATCCCTGGGGTACTCCACATCTGATGAACTTTGAAACACATACAAACAAACACATACTGCTTACGATTAGACAGATAACTTTTTAAAAGATCTAAAAGAACACCACGAATACCATAATTATTTAATTTATATAACAGAATTGAATGATCTAAGGTATCGAAAGCTTTACTCAGATCAAGAAATAATCTGATCAAGAAATAATCTGATCAAATTTTTCTTTTTATCAAGTGCATTACACACTTTACAAACAAAATCAGCTAAAGCAGAAGATGTGGAGTACCCAGGGCGGAAACCGTACTGACTATTAGATATGTTGCAATGATCAAGAAATTTAAACAATCGATTATAAAGACACTTTTCATAGATCTTAGAGAATACGGGTAACACAGAAATAGGTGTATAGTTATTGGTATTTACAGTAGAACCACTTTTAAGTACAGGTATCACTTTGGCAATTTTCAAATTATCTGGATAGATTACTGACAACATCAAAGAATTGAAAATATTGCACAATGGAAAACAAATAATGTGGATGACTCTTTTTACTATAGAAATATCTATCTCGTCAAAACCAGTACTCGATCGATTCTTAAGATTACAAAGGCATTTATAGATTACACCACATAGTGGATACAAAAGGTCAGCTTAAAACAAGGAGTTCCTTTTATAAAATGGGTTTAAGTGAATTTGAAATAGATAGAATATATCAAATTTTTAATGTATTGCCAATAGCTTGGAAACATTTACTAGGAAAAAATCAAGGTGTTGAAGATACAAAACTGGAAATACATTTTGTTTTAAACTGCAGAGAGTGTAAATTAAATGATATATCTTCAAGAGCTATATATTCGGCATTGATGATGAAGAAAAATGAAAAATTAGTAAATCACAACAATTCATTGCAACCCTATACCTTGTCAGAAAAGGAAATTGCATTGACATATCTCCGATCTAGGAAGTCCACTTTGGATAGTAGACTACGTGAATTCCAATATAAGATGTTGTATGATTTGATTTACACAAGGAAGCATTTATACCAATTTGGAATCGTAGACGATAAATCTTGTTTACTTTGTAATAATTACGATGAATCTTACGAGCATTTATTTTATAGTTGTATACAGATTAAACAACTTTGGAAAAGTTGTGGTGATGTGTTTCATCTACCTTTGCTGTGCAATTTAGATTGGCAAGACATTCATATTGGGATCAAAATAACAAATTTTGGAGAAAAACAATTAGTAAATCATTTAATTTTTTTGATAAAATATATGGTATTCAAATATTCCAGGGAAAAGAACAGGGTACCTTCGGTAGTAGAGATAAAAGAGACAATGTTAGAAAGTAAGGAAGAAGAAAGGAAAATAGCGTCGGAGCGTGGAACCTTAAGTTTACATTTTAGAAAATGGGATAGTTTTAAATAAGGTCAGCATGTAAGGTCAGTAACATTATTAGCCAAGCTGTTATCCTTTAAGGAATTCTCCCACTTGTTATTTTCTTCCCTTTTCTCTCTCTCTCTCCTTTCCTCTTGTTTTGTAGTTGTTTATATGACTTAAACATTTAAAAAAAAATTTTTTTTTTGTTTTCTTCTTTTTATGAGCCGGAGATAAAGGATGTACACATGGAGGGTTGTGTGAATGGATGTGAGGCTGTGTGTGTGTGCGTGTGTGTGTGTGTGGGTGTGTGTGAGTGTTTTTTGTTGTTGTTTTGTTTTGTTTTGTTGTTTGTTTTTGTTGTTGTTTTTTTTGTTGTTGGGTGGTTGTTAGGTGAATGAGAGTGTGGAATGTTAAGCGATCGTTGACGAGGGGCGGGTTGGGGCGGGAGTGGAAGGGGAGGGTGGTGAGGTTGAAGGTTAAACGATAATATTCATTCAATATATAATTAATTTGATTGTACTTTGTTTTTTGTATTTTGTTTTATTATGTTATGTATTCCAATTCAAAATGTAGTTGTATGATTTACATATGTATTGAATGAAAACAATAAAGAATACTATAAAACAAAAAAAAAAAAACAATATCAATTATTTCTTTTGGAGTAATCGGCATTAAAAAAGCAGATTGATTATTTATTTCTAAATATTGCACATAATTACACGTAGAGTTGGAATGAATATCTTGGATATTTTGCGTTAAAGACGGACCAATGTTGATTTTTAAAATCGTTGAATTCATTGGCAATGTCATTATTATCATTGATGGATCGATCATATCTACAATGAGTTTTCAACTTTTGTCTTTTTGGAGATCACTCAAGAAGCTTATTATAGTTGGTAAGATTGCCTCATCAACACCATACTTGATGAGTTTGTGTATCACCACATCATGGTTGACGCGGTCAAAGGCCTTTGAAAAATCTATCATGCAGAGTGTAGCGCATTGCCTAAGCCTGTCCATGCCACGGAGGATGGTATCCATGAGGCTCACCAAGTAATGAGTGGTTGAACTTCCCCTTATGTTGCCAAACTGACGCGGATCCAGGTGAGGTGTTAAGTCTCTTATTAGGAAAATGTTTTGAAGCTACAATCTTCTTTCAAAATATCGTGAACATATTTAACTCCTGAATCATACCATTTTCTATAAAATAAAATTCTACCATCTACTTTGATGGCAGAGTTATTCCATATAAGTTGTGACACAATATCCTTGAATTTAACCGGATTGTAGTACTTGTAAGAAGACCATGCCGTTAAGACATCCAACCAGAATTGATTTATTGAAAAGGAATGTATATCTCCCGCCTGAAAGTTAGAACTAAAATCAATTTCTTCCCCATAATTTTTCATTTGGCATTGAAAAAAAGTTTTCCAAATACCCTTGTTTTGTTTATCCAAAACTCTCTTTACACATGCAACTTTGAGTGAATTGCAAAAGCTCTTAAGATGGGTCATTTGCAACCCCATCTTTATATGTATTAAACATAATATTTATTTTGATCTGTTCCACTCCATAAAAAATTAAAGCACATCCTTTGCAATGTAACAAAAAAACTATCTGGTGGATCTGCAAATTACTAAATAAATAAACAAATTTAGGTATAACTAGTGATTTAATTACTGTAATTTTCCCAAGTAGGGTCAAGTTTCGACAGTTCCATACCTTAAAAAGTGTTCTAGCTTCTTTTATCTTAGCCTCAAAGTTGATTGAATAGATATCTGATAAAAAATCAACTGGAATGTTTATACCTAAGTAATTTATAACCTTATCGACCCATTCAACAGTCAAATGATCACATAACATACCTCTAAAATTTCCCAATCTCCCAATTTTACTCTTATTAATATTGATTTTCAAACCAGAATATTTGAGTACAACGATAAAATATCGAAGCAATTCGAGAGATTAAGTTCAGTGGCTGCAAGATAAATAAGGGTATCATCTGCGTATTGACTTATCCTCACTTCATTGCCTTTAAATTTTATACCCTCTGAGTACTCTGTCTAAGGGAAGGCAAATTTATTCTGCTTGGCGTTCTTCCGCGGTTGGAACGCCTACTTATCTCTTAATCCGCGTTCCCGGACGCGTATGGTACGCTGGCAGTCCCTTGGGGTTCCCTGCACGCGCCTATTGTTTGCATGGTTTTATAGAAGCCCACCCGTTCGCTAGACCCGCTGTCAATCAACCTCGACGCTATCCAGCCCGTCTCTAAGACTAATCCTTTCTAATCTGGCGTTCCCAGACAATAGCTGACCCGTCTAGAACGCGTTAATCTGGCGTTCCTTGACAATAGCAGCACCCGTTATATGATAATAGATTTTCATGGATAGAATTTTCAGTCTTGAAAGCAGAGCTGACAACCCTCCCGATAATAAACCTACACCAGGAAGCTGTACGTTGCAATATATAATGCACGCAACATGTGGAGCTCGAGAGACCCAAATGGCGGTCACGTGATCTGAGCCCGACCTAGCTGGTTTTAGTGTAGTAAAAAGCTTGCGATAGCGTCTCTCCGTGGAAAACAGCTGTTTTTTCTAGCTGCGGCGTGTGATTCACATAAAGTCAGTCCATCAGCAGGTCCGGTGTTGTTTTTTCATTTGGCTTTTTGAAGATACCATCACACTCGAAGGGCTTGCGATAAGCAAAAAAACTCGTAACAAAATCGCTGATTTCTAGATTTTTAGCGCTTTTTTGGCGAAGCTTTTTCTTAAAACTGGGCTAAGCCCCCACGTGCTTTGGAAATATGGCTCCGATTCCGCATTTTTGACAGCAAAATTTGGCTTTTGGGATGGATTTTTGAAGTGACATCGGGACTGTCTTGTACTACTAGTGAGTCACTGTGTGTAGTGCACTGACATGTCATTTGTGTGTGTTATGGATAACGATCCATACATGTACTGTACTGTATGCATGGCTAGGCTTGGGGAAACGGCACGTCTTTGAGTGGTGTACATCCCCTGTATTGTGTGCAATGTACGTGCGCGCGCTGCAGGAATCGCCAACACAGCACAACTTTGCATACGCTCGTTCTCACAGCCAGCCGCTAGCAACGTTCGCACAGCCATACTCGAACTTACAAAAACGTATTAATACGTTAAAACCTACAATTGGCCGAGTCTTGGTATTATGTAAATTTACAGCAGAAAAATTGGTGTTTTTACAAAATTGATATTGGAATCAAAATAAGAATTTACATTGCATGTACATTACAAGTGAAGATGTGGATGTAACTTTGCGTTCCTGTTGTTTTTAATTTTCCCTTTTGACGATTTATTTTTATTCTGGTATTTTTGTATTAATTTTGTCCCCTTTTCTATTACCTTCCATCTTTCGTCTCTCGATTTTTGACCTATTAATCATCACATATATATAAATATATATATATTATTT
Source organism: Mesocentrotus franciscanus (assembly GCA_037976565.1). Classification (NCBI taxonomy): domain Eukaryota; kingdom Metazoa; phylum Echinodermata; class Echinoidea; order Camarodonta; family Strongylocentrotidae; genus Mesocentrotus; species Mesocentrotus franciscanus. The sequence goes on along the minus strand of CP137668.1, from coordinate 38,327,289 downwards.
TTTTGCTGAGGGGGCATGCAGAGGTACAAATAAAGTAGCCCTCATTTGCACACACTCCCCATTTTTGTCGAACTTATATGGGACTTGGGCATTAGGCATTAACTCCTGTTTAAATTTGAGAACAAACGGACCAGTCTTTTGTATATGAGAAGTAAAAAGATTTCTTATTTCTTATTTCCAATCTAAATGGTCCGCGCTTGCTCTAATAATTGAACAATGTTGTTCTCATTCTCACACATTATGGCATTGCGGATGATTTCAAAAGAAAAATAACTAGCGCGTAAATTACAAGCGGTAAAAAGGGGCAAAAAGAAGAAGAAAAAAAATCAGTGCTCACTACCCCCTCCGCTTATTCGCCGGCCGGCTGATTCGGCGCTAAATATTTTCTCACGAACTGCCCCCCCTCCCTTTGTTACCGGCTGGATCCGCCCCTGGTATTAGGCATGAACATACTCCTGTTTAAATTTGAGAACAAACGGACCAGTCTTTTGTATATGAGAAGTAAAAATATTTCTTATTTCTTATTTCCAATCTAAATGGTCCGCGCTTGCTCTAATAATTGAACAATGTTGTTCTCATTCTCACACATGATGGCTCTTTATCATTGTCCAGTCACAACAACGACATACCATACCAATAATGACAGATTTATTATGACATTCCCGCCACAAGTATGTCCTGAGTCGGCGCTCTCAGAACAAAGGCGTAACAGTTTTGAAACTTTGGTGTTGATTGATATTTGCATACCCTCAAAAAGTAGTGCTGTACCCCCGTTGAGCTTTAAAAAAATTAGTGCTCCACATCCCCTCCCACTGAGCAAAATATCGGCTGGCGTGATTTTCAAATTTCAGGGGCAAAAAAGAAAGAAAGAAAAAAAAATCAGTACTCACTACCCCCGGGTTATTCGCCGGCCGGCTGATTCGGCGCTAAATATTTTTCTCACGAATTACCCCCCTCCCTCCCCTTTGTTACCGGCTGGATCCGCCCATTGTATATAGGCATGAACATACTCCTGTTTAAATTTGAGAACAAACGGACCAGTCTTTTGTATATGAGAAGTAAAAATATTTCTTATTTCTTATTTCCAATCTAAATGGTCCGCGCTTGCTCTAATAATTGAACAATGTTGTTCTCATTCTCACACATGATGGCATTGCTCTTTATCATTGTCCAGTCACAACAACGACATACCAATAATGACAGATTTATTATGACATTCCCGCCACAAGTATGTCCTGAGTCGGCGCTCTCAGAACAAAGGCGTAACAATCGTAAATAAATCGGTGTTTTGGAACTTTGGTGTTGATTGATATGACGCCTCATTTGAATAATAAATAAGCACATATACATTACCATATACCAGGGATTTGTGAGTTTTAAACTCACAACTCCCTACCTACATTCTATACAGAAGAAAGTGTTGATTATAAAAAGAAAGAGATAGTGGTAGAGAGAGAGAGAGAGGTTAAAAAGGAAACAGTGTGGATGAGAGAGAGAGAGAGAGATACATTAGTGCCCCCACCTTTTGGTAAATCCAGGATACGCCCCTGCTTTATTGTAACTATTTTTGTATTCAACTCATGATATTATATTGACCTGTTTCGTTTTGTTTTGTTTGTTTTGAAATAAATCAAAGTTATTTGAAAACACTAGCGTTGTTCCCACGATGTCGGCGGAAGACTTCAAAAGGAAATAACTAGCGCGTAAATTACAAGCGGCCGAGTGTATCATTTACAAGCGTGTCAATTACGTTTGCACGATGTGCGCGCTGAGCGGGGGAACAGAGATTCATAAATGATTGTGGATTTGTAAAGAGTGGACCTTAATTATGCTGCATTGTTGTAGAGCGCTTAGAGACTTCTGATAAAGTAAGTGTTAGGCGCTATATAAGCAAATATAATTATTATCAAAATTTACGTATTTTTAGCGCCAAAAAAAATGATGACCGCGCTCATGTCATGAATATTCACTAGCAAAAAAGCCAATCACACAACCTGTCTCATGAAAATTCCTCTGTAGAAATGAATGGGGGAAAAGATTGTCAGATTTAAGTGTGTCAGGTGGGTCAGAAATAAGTAGTACAGTAAATGGAAACACATAATAAATTTTCCGACGATAATTTAGAGCCCGCCTTTACTGGCTTGCGGCCGCGGCGTAGTATCATTCCATTCAAAATCAGATTTCATAAGACCAAACGTCCAAAATAATTAATGACTTGTAAAAGTAGATAACGTTCAAAAATAAATGCAGTCTCGTATAGTAAATATATTTCAAAGAACAAAACATGCGTGTCTACGTCCCTGTCCCCCCTCTCTCTCTCTCTCTCGCCCACAAACATCGGACCTCTGCAGCAGCATTGATTGCGATTCACACAGTCTCTCAAAAGCATGCAAGTACGTTTTATTTAAAAAGGGAAAGCCTGCCGATCGCTGGAAGGAAGGAATTTTGCTGGCAAAATGATTAAACGCTTTCTTGCCCCTTTTATCAGAACGAGCGATAAATAGAAACCCTGTGCCTCCCAAGGATTATGTAATACATACAAGATAATCCCCAGATAATCGCCCCGTTCTTGCCCATTCATCGGGAACGCGTACTGCACGCTCGCGTTCTCTAAACAAAGGATGGGTACGCAATGAATGGAGAGGGTTTAAATACCCCGTTCTCGTGAGTTCTGGACGCTCGCGTTCTCTAACAAAGGAGGGTACGCTCGCGTTCCGGATGCGGACGAACGCCAAGTGGAATAAATTTCCCTTCCCTAAACATGATACCTCGAATTTCAGCTCCGATTACAAACAAGTAGGGGGAAAGAGTACATCGTTGTCTAACCCCCCTTTGTAAAGTAAAAACTGATGATGAGTAGCCATTGTTTATGACACAACTTTCAATATCGTTATACATCATTTTAATCATGGATTTGAAAGTACATCCAAATCCAAATTTGGTTAAACATATATCTAAAAAATTCCATTCTATCAAATCAAAAGCTTTCTCAAAATCAATCGAGAAAACTATACCCCCTATTGAATATTTTTGCCAAAATCAATTGAGTCTATAAACAAACGAATATTTTCACCTATATATCTACCTTTAAGAAATCCAGTCTGGTCCTCATGAATAATAAAAGGGAGAACCTTTTGAAGTCTGGTTGCTATAATCTTCGCTAAAATCTTATAATCTGTAATTTACCACAATAAATCATATGTATCTACCTATTATTGCTTAGTCCTCCAGACAAAGCAGTCATCGAAATAAAAAAGTCACAGATGTGCATACCCCCACCCCAAGACCCCGCTATCCCACCTGTCACGTGCGCGCCACGCCCACATGCAACTTCCTCTCTCTTTTTCGCAGTCATACGTTAAGGAGTACAGTTAAGTCTCTAGCGCTAAATTTGGAGTTTTTGCTCCTCGCAGCGTTTTGGAGTGCTTTCTTTCTGTCATTTCCAGTTCCAATTTGTTTTTATACATTTTGGTTCGGTTTTTTACCCTAAGTCACTTTATTTTGGCAGTAATTAGTGTTCACTTTTGCCGACCGAACTTCCCTTTGAGTTCAGTCCCGACACAGTAATTTGTGTACCGGGGCTTTTCACTTAGTGTGTTTGTTCAGGGATTTCTTTGTGCATACCTCTAGTGTAGATTACGGTGCGGCTCTATTGTTGAGCGCGCTATGTGTTAGTTTCTTTTGTTGACGCTAAGATAAGCGTTCTTCCTTTCATAGCTCTTTTGTTGATGCTAAGATAAGCGTTCTTCGTTCGTAGCTCTTTTGTTTAGCTACTCTAGGGCTGTTTTGTTTCACCAAGTTTTTTTGTTGTTGTTTGTTTTAAGAGTTTAAACAAACGATTTTTGTAGCGACGCTGTTTGTTGCTTGTTTTTTTATTCGACGCTATTTAAGTTCGTCGATTGTTGGTTTTAGTAACTGTTGTTAACTTTCTTTATTGTTGTTGTTTTATGTACTTTCTTTGGAAAGTTTATTTTTTATCCACAGATTTCCAATGGATTCTGGAGTGGATAATTCACGCCCCCCAGTGTCGGTTGTCGTTACCGCCTCACTTGTGAGTGAGTTTGGTGTGGCAGGAGGGGGGTAAGGGCACCCAGAGTACAGGCTCGGGGCAGGTTTTCTCCACGCACTAGGTATTTTTGCCGGGTGTGTCGGGAGTTTTGCCCTGTAATAAGTTACAGACGGATACCGCATCCGGGCCAGCCAGCGGGCTGCGCTCGGGCGTAGGTATGTCGAGGTCTATAAATTCAATTACACCGAATATAGCGACTCCTACTGGTGGCTCTCCCCCTTCGTGGGTCTATCCGTCCGGTAGAGGCCACGGGCTTCACGGGCCGTGGCTCTGTTGCGAGGCAACAGCCGTGCAAAGCACGAGCCATGCATTCAAGCATGAAGGAGACCCGGTTTACGCACCCGATTCATTTCGGCAGTATTCCTGCGTCCACTTTTGGGGTGCCTGTTATCACCCCAGTGGAACGCCAAGGTCTTGAGCCCGCTGAGGCTTCTCACGAAGCACTGAAGCAAGCAGGCCTCGGTCTCACCTCGCACTGAAGCGAGCATGCCCCGGTCACACCTCGCTGACGTTTCTCACGAAACTTTACAGCGAGCAGGCCACGGTCACACTCACCGTAGTGGTTTCGCTGTAACTTCTCAGGGAGTATTGCAGCGTGAGGGCCTCGGTCACACTGACCGTGCAGGTTTTCGCTCAGGTTTTTATAGATTCTGTGAAGCGAGATGGCCTGGGTCAATTTGACTGTGGTGCTGAGCTGGAGAAAGCTAGCAAGGCCAAGAAGTCCCCTTCATCCCCCGTTGCGACGGGGAAGAAGCGGAAGAGTTTGAGCGTCCATGCTTCGGCTGGTTCGCGGACAAAGAAGACAATGAAGACAAAGGCAGGGAAGCCTCTTTGTCGGGGCTGTCGATCAAGTTTCTATAGAAGCAGTGAAGCAAGACGGCCCAGGTCAATCTGACCGTAGAGCTCAGCTCAAGCTAGCTAACAAGGCCAAGAAGTCCCCTTTGTCCCCTGTTGCGGCGGGGAAGAAGCGGAAGAGTTTGAGCGTCCATGCTTCGGCTGGTTCGCGGACAAAGAAGCCTTAGGCCGAGTAGCCTCCTTTGTTCGGGGCTGTCACTCAAGTTTCTATAGAAGTAGTGAAGCGAGATGGCCCAGGTCAATATGACCGTAGAGCCAGGCTTAAGAAAGCTTGCAAGGCCAAGAAGCCCCCCCTTCGTCCCCCGTTGTGGCGGGTTAGAGGCGGAAGGGTTCGAGCACCCAGATTTCGGCTGGGTCGTGGGCTATTGTCTTAGCAGGTGCACAAAGTTTGGCGTCAAATTTGTCACCCGGCACGCTAGTGGTTCGGTGCCTACCGTAACCCGTGCCCCGGCTGGGGTTGTCTCCGTCAGAGCCGGGCTCTTTGTTCTCAGATTCGAATTATGTTTCCGAATTCTTGGGTGTCGCTCCTGTGGCGTTAGGATTGTCACCCCATGCAGTCGGCTCTCTGTTAGACTTTGTGTCTACGGTAGTGCTGTAAGTCAGGCGCCATGTTCGGGTTCGGTTCGGCAGAGTTCGGCAATTTTTTACCCGAACTTGGTTCGGTTCGGGGTTCGGTAATATAATAGCAAGCAGCCTAATAGCTACGGTGGTCGGCGCTGGGCGGGCCGGCGGCGGGCCCGACCAACACGGAGGACTTCTGCCCCACTCCTGATGAAAAACACTGCTTCCGACCGGCACGTATTTCACATAAAAAACTGCTTTAAACGTAACTATTTTAGTACTTACATTCATATTTCCGTTTTTAATCGTGTTTTACTTGCAGTTTTACAAGAATCATGTTTTCAATTTGAAAATAAATGATATTTTTTAAAGATTTGCCGAGACGGTTGTTGTCTAATGTTACGAGTCATGAAAGCTGCCATCTTGAATTTACCGATGTATACGTTATAATACACAGAGATAGCAGCCCAGGCTCGTTCGATTGCCGTTATTATAAATGTTTATTTTTAATGGAGTAAATAATAAAATTCCTAATTTTCCTGAATAAATAAATTAGAATACTATAATATGTATTTATTTCGTTATTTAAATGGTAAAAATTTGTCCGATATTATTACAATTAATTTTTTTTTATTTTTTTTATTTTTTGGGTTTGAGCCGAACTTGTTTTGATCAGTGCCTAATAGGCACGTGTATTCTAGCTTGTTTATAGCTTGCGATCTCGACGTTGCAGAGGTCAGGATTTGGGATTTAAATGGCGTCAGTGAAGTCGCGCCCATGACTGGAGAGGCATGAATCACAAAGGAGGAAAATGGGAAAAAAGTAAATATAGAATGAGCAATCATGACATGAAAATTAGGTATAAAATGACAAGTTAATTAGCCTGCAAAAACGTTTAAAATTTTCTGCCGAACATCCGAACCAGGCCTTTGTGTTCGGTTCGGTTCGGCTCGGTTCGGAAGTGCCATGTTCGGTGAACTTCCGTTCGGTTCGGCGGTTCGGCTACAGCACTAGTCTACGGCGCCCGCTTTTCTCGGTGCTTCTCCGGGAGAGGAGTCTTTTGATTCAGTTGTGGTCTTCCCCCAGCTCCGGTGGTAGTGTTTCGTTGCGCTGTTAACAGCGTTCTTTCCCTGATACTCTGCCTCTACTTGAATAATTTTTGACCGAGTTGTTTTCCTCGGACTCGCTATCGGTCTCAGCTCAGCTTTGTGGGCCTGGGGTCCGAGTCTTTACTTTGTTGATTTTATATGTTCGGATGCTTTCCGGCCGACCCTCGGGAGGATTGTCTGTCATCTTTGTTTAGGACACGTGCTGTCCGGGAGTTATCCCGCTGTCTGTAGAGTTTACGAGGTTCTCGGCTAACTCCACCGCGGCTGCCTGAAAAGTAAAACGCCACATTTTGGCGTTCTCCGTTGAGGATGAGGTCACTCGTAATTATTTTGTTGTCGTGCGTCTAGTCGGAGTTAGTCGACTTAGCCCTGAGACTTGGGTTTACGTCAAATCATAGGCAGGCAAGGACCGCGATAAGCCGTTTCGGCAGTGGCGGATATGACAGGATTTTCTCTTCGTCTCTCCGCATATCTTTGTTCAGACCCTATTTCCTTTGCTCTTGGGCCTCATGTGAACGATTTTCTCGTGCACGGCGCACTTTTGCGTGACATCCCGTCTCTTTGGGAAGGGATGGCCGCGGCTGATCCATTCCTTTGTGGGGACAATAGTGTGAGATATTGGTTTTGTGATTATACGATCGCCTGGTAATTAGGTATCGGGGTCGATACCAGCTTGTGTTTTGGGGCTCGGGGCCCCATTCACACCGGCCGTAAGTTTGGTTTAGGTTCTTTTGAGGCCGTGTAGCTCGCTTCGCCACCTATATTTACGGGTGAGAAGCAGTAGAGCTCGGGGCCCTGTTCACACCGCCCATATAGCTTCAGTTAAGCTCTAGTGCGGCCGTATAGCTCGCTTCGTCCCCCGTTTTTAGGGGTAAGAAGCAGAAAAGCTCGTCCACCCGATCTTCGGCTGAGGTTGGAGCTAAGTCGTGCCGTCAGGCGCGGAGATAACCCGGCTTTATCGGGAGAGGTCTTGTCTTCTCTAGCGAGGTGCCTGTTATCGCCACCGTGAAATGTGAGGTTTTCGAGCTCGCTTTGTTTTCCCTGTGAAAGGCTGAAGTTGAAGCTCTAGCACGGCCGCGCAGTTCGCTTTTTCCCCGTTTTCAGGGGTGAGAAGCGGTGGAGTTTTTGGCCCTGGTTTCATATCCCGTAAGCTAGAGCTAAGGCTCTAGCAGGGCCGTGGATTTGTTTCGTACCCCGTTTTTGCGGGTGAGAAGTGGAAGGGCTCGTCGATCCGAGTTTCGGCTGGGACAGGAGCTAAGAAGACGAAGGAGAAATCTTCGGCAATGTCGGCCTTTTCTGCTACTGCTCGGGCGGAGCTTCGGGGCGTTCCCAAACGGCTGTGTTCATCCACCATGAGTGGTTTTTCAGCTTTTTAGGGCTGTCGCCGTGGATACAACGGCTATTACAAGCCGTGCTGTCTTGTCCGGAACGGCCAGCTCGGTATGACATGGGTCTCGCTGACTGTGCATAGTTGTTGCAACAATCCGTGCCGTCAGGCGCGGGATTGACCCTGGTTTCACAACCGACATTAGGTTCGGGAGTGACCCCGGTTTCTCAAGCGAGGTGCTTCCATTCACCACCGTGGAGCACCAAGGCTCCGCGTTCGCTTATTTTTCGGTGAAGCGGTACTGCCCCGTTCCCACTGGCCAGGGGGCTGAGGAGACGAAGTGGTAGTTTGACGGCCAGGGTTTGGCGTCAATCGCTTCAGTCGGCCGTTTCTGTGTCAGCTCAGGCGTCTTTGTTTGGGGTTTTGATAATTCTTTCGCTCGGGCAACTGGAGCTTCCAGTTGTTCCTGCGGATGCCAAATGTTTGGCGTCAATTTTATCACCCCGTTCGGGCGATGGCTTGGCACCTATCTTTGCCCGTGCGTAGACTGGCTTTGAGCCGGACTTGTCCACACCGTACTCGTTTAAAGATGTATTCGCCGAGTACGCGAGTGTGTCTGCTGTGGCGTGAAAGTTGGGGGTTACTGTAGTTGTCAGTTAACCCAGCGGGCTCCGCGGTTTTTCAGGCGGAGGCTTACTCCTGTTCTTGCCCGTGCTTCGGCCGGCATTTGAGCCGGCCCCGGTCACACCTGACTCAGTTTCGGGTGTTGCTTTTCCGGCATCTGTTAGACCTTTTAGGCCCGGATTGCCTGGTGCTGCTGTTGGCTTACCACCATGTGCCGTCTGCCCTTGTTTGGGGTTAAGCCTCCGGCTGTTTTAGTGCTCCTCCCGGGGCAGCTACTATCGGCATCTTGCCCGTTTTGGGGATTGGTGCCCCCAGTCCGTCAGTCTGACTTGGACTCTGTCTAGCGGTTTTCTTCGTATATGTCTCGGTTTCTCAGTGGAGTTGCTCCCGTGACAGAGAACCCCCGGTCACACAGTGGCTTCTAGCACCAGGCGTTGCAGCCTAAGGTGTGGTGTAGCACGATAGTGATGATCGTGCTGGTTCTGTAGCTAAACCTCCCAGCTTTAGTAAGGTTTGGGGCAGGTTTCGTCACCCGACGTTTCGGCGTAGGGTAGGAAGCGTTTGCTTTCGGATTTCGAGTCTCCGATTGTGGCTTCGGCTAAGAAGTCCATCGGCCGCCCAGGGGGGCTGGTAAGGGCTTTGCCCCTGCCCTCGGTGTATCTTGACTGGACTCAGTTACACTTTCTGGTGTTTCCGGTTCTCGGTTTGTTTCGGGATCCGTCTTGCTAAGCTCGGCTTCTAAGAAGCTCTGTGCTGTGGTTAGTCCTTTTCGGGTTCTTTGCACGTTGTTGGTGGCTTGACTCCCACCGTCCATTACCCTGGCTACTCTGTGAGAGGAGTCAGTAGGTGGATCGGGTTTCTCCTTTCCCCTCTGGGGTTTTTTGGTTTTTCCTTGATAGCGTTCAGCTGTTTCTTATCACGCAGGAGCCCGTCTCACCTGCCTCGGAGGTATCTACCTCTGGATGGATTGTTGAGGCGGTTCAAACTGCGGGTCCCGAGGCTCTCTCAGATGGTGTGCGTCCTCGTGCGCATGATACCATTGCACTTTGTGCTTTTTCTATGGGGTAGCGCTTCATGTCCTTATGAAGGCTGCTTTCTGGTTTTCGCCTAACACTTTGTTTCGTGTTCGCTAAGGACTTTCCTGCGAGTGAGGAGTGTTTTTGCTACGGCGTCTTCAGGGGCGGCATCTTTTTGCCTGGTCCCCCGCTAACCTTTTGTTTGGGACCCCGCTGACCTTTTGTTTGGGACATGCCCCCCGCTTTCATCTGTGTTGGTCTAAGCAATAATAGGTAGATACATATGATTTATTGTGGTAAATTAGTTAAATCAGAACTGATTTTATTATTTACTATATAAATCTATGTATCTACCTATGTCCCTCCCTCCGTCCTCTCCTTGTTGGCAACATGTCCCTGGTTGTATCTGGGACTGCTTTAGAGAGGAAGTTGCATGTGGGCGTGGCGCGCACGTGACAGGTGGGATAGCAGGGTCTTGGGGTGGGGGTATGCACATCTGTGACTTTTTTATTTTGATGACTGCGTTGTCTGGAGGACTAAGCAATAATAGGCAGATACATAGATTTATATAGTAAATAATAAAATCAGTTCTGATTTAACTATTTAAAAGTGATATTGGACGCCAATTCTTCAGATGGAGGGTATCTTTATTTATTTTGGGTAACAAAGTTATTATCCCCCGTTTCATTGAAGGACACAGTTCTCCATTTTTATAGCAAATATTAAAAACTTCACAAAGCAATGTTTTTATATGTTCCCAAAATATCTTATAAAAATTAACAGGTAAGCCATCAGAGCCTGGTGTTTTATCTCAAGACATTTCTAATACAGATCCTTCACAAAGCATAGCTAAATCATTATTGATACAAGGTATATTCAGATTTGTCAATGTGCTCTCGATAATTACATAATCAATATTATTTGAAGTATACAACTTTTCATAAAATTGTTTTTCTTCAGTCAATATATCAGATGGCTCTGTTATAATAACATCACCTTTTACCAACTGTTGTATATGTTTCTTATCAAAATTCCTCTTTTCTAAGTTCAGAAAATAACGTGAATTCTTTTCTCCCTCTGAAATCCATGTTGCTCTTGTACGGACCATTATTCCGCGAACATATTCTTCATGTATTTTTTGTAACTCTGCCTCTTTACCAATCACATTTTCTTTCAACATGTCATCATCTTGATTTTCTACCAAAACTTCTTGGAGCTTTTCAATATCTTTTAACAAAACATCTCCTTTTTTCCTTTCCTTTTTTTGTGAAGAGGACATTGAAATACATTTTTCTTTTACTTTAAACTTCAAATATTCCCATAATTTATTCACTTCCATATTTTCATTTTCCTCAATAAAAGAGCATATAATTTCTGTATCTCACTCCTATTATGCAGTGACAATAAAGAAGTATTTAGCTTCCAAAATCCTGGACCCCTTCTAGGGACTGATTGTTCAATTGATAAACTAATTGCAGAATGGTCACTTCTGTAACCATAATGTATATCTGTATGAACGACATAATTCTTTAAAGTATTTGAAATCAGAAAACAATCTATTCTACTTTGGGAAGTATTTGAACGCCAAGTGTATTGAATTTTACATGGATTCATAAAACACCAGATATCTACTAAATTAAAATCCTCTTTCAAGGTTTCTATACGTGTGAAACAATTAGGATGATACTGATGGGTGTTGGGATAGCGGTCCACTTGAGGATCTTGGACAGTGTTCATATCACCTCCAAGAATATATGGTTCTTTACCAAACTGATTTAAAAGTGCATGCAAATCTTCAAAAAGTTCACTTTCATCTTTATTCTGACCGTATATATTTGCAATAGTAAACTTCATATTTTCATAGGAAACAATACCAAAATGCGACCGTCTTCATCTCTATGCACAGAATGAACTGTGATACCACAGCTAGGTTTAAACAAAATACATACTCCCGCGCTGTTAGACTTTCCATGACAAAAGTAAATCTTATATCCCCACTCAGTAGACCACATCTGTTCAGATACTTTTGTACTATGGGTTTCCTGAAGAAAAAATATATTTCAAATGACAAATCTCTCATCCAATTAAAAACACATCTTCTTTTAATTCCATCGGCAAGGCCCCTTACATTGAGTGAATACAATTTCACCCTAATCGCTTCACCCATTTAAGCGTTCGTTGACATAATACTTGATTGCCTTGAATGCTAGTATACAAATACAGTAAATATTGAGAATGAAGCAAATTTCTAACTTAAACGTATACAAAACACAAAACCAAGATGTCATCATCAGACAGTGCAGATTTATGCAAACTGTCTGACACGGGCAACTTGTGTTAACTCGATGACTACTTTGAGAATGTTTGAACAAAAAATGTATAGTCATCAATATAATCCCAATTTTGGTTAGGTTTTAACAAAATTTCCAACTACCGGTAAGCAAAATTATTCCATTCCATGGTTCCAACTTCAGCTACTCAGGCAGGATTGCGCATGGTTTTGAGAGGACCGGCAACATCTCTACCTCCTTCTTTATACTTTATGACTTGGTACGGACCAGGGTATGAAGGCGAGATTGCCCTTCTCTCTCATTTCTTTCACTTTCTTCATCAAGCGACAATGTTTCTCTCGCGTATCTTTGTGTACATTATCGGAAATGAAGACGCGCTTTCCCTTTATTTCCAGCTTCTTTTTTGTTGTTGACGTTTTCAGCACAAACTCGCGATCGCGGTAACGCAGAAACTTCACATGAATAGGCCTCGGTCTTGCACCTGTGTTGGCGGACCCGCGAAAGACGTCATCTTCTTCATTGGCGTGCGGTGTGCTCGCTCTATCTCCATTTATTGCGGAATCCCCATCTTGTCCCGAAGGAATGTGTGAACCAGGCTGGTGCAGTCAACTGTGCTCCCTTCTTCACCTTCTGGAACGTTATGTAATTCAATTCAATTCAATTCAATCAAGGTTTATTAAAAACATGAATGGCAGTTATAGACTGAATTGTACATGATTTCACAGGTAAAATACAATGCAAGTATAAAATAACAACATGAGATCAGTAAAAATGGAATTAAATATAATGTGCACAAGCATAATTTATATTTGATAGGTAGTAAAATATATACGTAATTTAAAATGACTGATTAATATTGCCCCACTGTTAAAAATAACATAATATTGCACAGTTCTAAGGCAATTATAAGCTTGGATTTGCATAGTGAAAGTTTAACATACGTGTGAGATTGGGAAGAGCACTGTTCTGGAATCTCTTAGTTTTACAAGAAAATCCTTGATACTTATTGACGCTTCGTAAATTGTATTTGTTGGTTTTCTGTGGCGGTAACCATGATTTGCACAATAAATTTGTTTCTAGTGCAATAGCCAGATCTTTGGTGAGTTTTTCTCTTCGAGTCACAAGGGTTGGCAATTTCAGTCTTTCAAGAGCATTGTCATATGAAGTATAATTTGATCCTAATATTATCTTACAGGCTCTTTTTTGTATACTTTCTATAACATCAATCTGTTTACGAGTCAAACTACCGGAAAATAGAGGTACACAGTACTCCGTAATTGGTCTTACATACCCTATATACACTGTCAACAAATCACACTCGGGTAGGTTATAAGCTTTCAATCCATGAGCATAAATAATTTTCTATTACTTTTCTTCATCAATTCAGTAACATGAGCATTCCATTTGAGATCGTTTTGAATTATAACACCAAGGATTTTCACAGTATTTACACAAGGTAGTGGTGTATCATTAATACATAACAGAGATGGTTGTAGGGGCGGCTTGGAAAATGAGACGGACATCGTAGAACATTTTGATGCATTCAACTTCATATCATTGCTAGAAGTCCACGATTCAAGTAGTTCAATTTGGTGTTGTAATTGAGAAATTTGGTTATTATTCATTCTGCATTCTACTATTGTTCATCTACATATTTAAAATATGACAACGAAGTATCTCTGCAGGCATCATCAATCATCAAAAATAAAATTGGGCCAAGTTTGGTACCTTGAGGCACGCCTACACCATTGTATTTTGATTCTGATAACTGACCTCTATACTTGACGGTTTGTTGACGATTACTCAGAAAATCTATTACCAATGAAATTACACAAGGACGAACATACATTTCACATAATTTAGCAATGATGATATTATGGTTAATCCGATCGAATGCTTTGGAAAAATCAGTCAGAATGAGTGTTGACAGTGACTTAGGTTTGTCAGCATTACTATACAAGGCATGTAACAGCCCAATCAGATAGTGACATGTAGAGATGTTCTTTCTATTTCCAAATTGATTTGGATCAATTTTGGCTGAAATATCTTCCCACAGCCATTTTGCAATAAATGACTCTGCAATCTTCGCAAAATATGAAGTAAGTGCAATTGGTCTTAACTCATTGATTGTAGGTGGATAAGACTTTGGAACAGGTATAATCTCTGCATATTTCCACAATTGAGGAAAAATACCGAAGTCAAAAGATGAATTCAGTATATTAGTTAAAGGTGTACTCAATTCAACTGCAAACTCACGAATTATGCGAACTGGTAAATCATTGGAGGTACTGGTTTTTTGTAACTTTAGTTTACACAACAATTTGTAAATTTCATATGGTTGAACAATTGGACACTTGGTGGGTGATGGTAAATAAGCAGGTAGCTTGCCCTTATCAGGCCTAGGTAAGTCTGATGCTATCTGCAAAAAATGATCATTTATGCGATTAGCAGCCTCTTTAAAGTTGTTTGGATCATCTGTAGAGAGGCCAGGAATGTTAATCGGTGCTTGGTTTTGAGGGCCATTTGTAAGTAGCTTAATCTGACGATACCAGCTCGCAGGATTCTGAGTTTTCAATTTTCGAACTCTTTTGTTATAGAATTCTTTCTTTGCGGCTCTTATAGCAAAGATTACCTTATTTCTTAAGTGACGCCAAAGGTTGTTGTCTTTGTACAGTCAGAGATTTAACATTACAGTTGATCCATGGTTTATCATTTACATGCATGGAAATTGATTTTACTGGTAAGTATTGATCAACACTTTTTTGAAGAGTACTAACAAATATATCACATTTTGTAGAAGAGTCGTCGGTGCTATATACATCATCCCAGGAATGGTCTAATAACCAGGTTCCAAATTCTCTAATTCCACTATCACGTAGAGGGCGCACAAATCTTTTCCTAATAGTATTTTGCAATGCACAACTTTGCAAGGAAGGGTGCCACAAGACGCAGTTATGGTCACTCATACCTATCGGTGCAAGAATTTGTACATCACGATAAAAATTATGATTTTTTTTTTGTCTAAAATATTGCTTCCTCTAGTTGGTTCTGTTACAACCTGTTTGAAAGAGTCGTTTTGTAGAAGTAGGCTGTCATCCAAATCATTAAAATCTCCTATTATGGAAATTGCAGCTTCTGGATGCTTAACAAGCAATCTATCAACTGTAGAAGTCAAATGTTCGATGTACTCATCAGCCATAGGATGTCTAGGAGGGAAGTATAACACACACACAATAAGACATGAAATGTATCTTGGTAATCTTGGTGGTCGCATGATTATCCATTGGGCTTCAATATCGGAAGGTACCACTATTGGTAAAGTACGGGGTTTATATTTGTGTTTGATGAAAGCTGCTATGCCACCTCCCACTTTTCCTAACCGGGATTTTGAAAACGTTGCATATCCCGGAATCGAAAATAATTCAACTGGGGTATTTTCATCCCACCAAGTCTCTGTGATTGCCAGAACGTCGACATTATACTGATTTGCAAGAATTGATATTTCATCAAACTTATTAGTAATAGAGCGAACATTTGATAGAAGACAAATTGGTATATCATAATGCTGCTTTTGAGCTAATGTAATTAGCTTCACTTGTTTCGAATTTGTAAAGGAGCATTTTCTCACAGACTTTCTTATGCTCTTTCGTGGCGTTATTAGAACCTGTATTTGATCATCATTCTTCCAAGACAGGTTCTTTTCCTTGACCCAGCACGTTTACCACGATGGCTAATAGGGCGAGAAGAAATGTTGAATTTCTTTATGATATTCCATGTTTCAGAAGATAATTTGTGTAGATTGGTTCCGGATCTTAATCAATACATTTCAGAAATTGTATATTTACATAACCTGTGTTTCGGTTCACTTTCAGGTCCAGGATTCGGGTGTATGTCTCCACATGACAATAATTCCAAATTGAAGGTTGATGTAGAGTTTGCATAATATGCAATAGGAACCTTGAAGTATTTGTGGTGATAAAGCGTACGACAACAAATTGGGTGAAAGTTTGGACATGGTGGAATAGTTTGCTCTTGTACACTAGTCCCAAACAGTGCACATAAAATGATAGCTACGGACAAGAACATGATTCACCATTCAATCACAAACTGCTTTGTCCATAGAGAAAAGGTTTTCGAAGTTCGGTGACTTTCCACAAAAGTAGGGGTGCGTTGGACAAAGGCAGGGGTACGCTACACAAAAGGAGGGGTATAGGCCTACCCTACACGATAAGGAACGTGTTCAACTTCGCCGTAATGGAGTCTGCACAGTGTACATAAGATAGAGATACCACATCACTTTCACAAATTCAAGAAAAACACAACTCCTGAGCAACATAAATCTCTCAAACTTGTCCAGCACATTATTCCTTTTGTTCCTGTTTACAAGATCCTCCATTTGCTTCTTAATCTCGGCAATTTCAGAAATGGCCACTTTCGTATCTATGCTATCCTTGATTTCTCCGATTTCTATTTCCATATGGCTTACTCCCGTTTTAAGTTCTATATTCTGATGCTCTAATTCAAGCACCTTCCCTTCGATTTTCTCTATCCTTCCACTTAACCTATCTATTTTATCAGCGAGTTTATCCAAAATTGGCATTTTGAGCCAGATATCCTTCAACATCAAACTCTCAGTCGGCATTTTTAGCATAGGTTGCGTAGTGTTAGTGGGCAGGGTCAGATTCATAACGGAACGTACATACAAGGCACAATGTCAATTCAACTTACTTTTCACTGTTTCCTGATTATCCGAAGCAAACTGAAAGAATTTCAGGTAGCTCTCAAAGATAACGCTATCCTTTGGCCATGGAATGGTGAAAATTAAAAGAAAATTAACCAAAATCTGGAGGAGATTTTCATGCGGTCATGCTCAACCGAAACGGGCGCCCTCCTGACATTTTCCGAAATTCAACATGATTTTCAACTGAATTTAACTCAATTTATGAAATATAGTGCCATTGTTTATGCAATCAGGTCAACTTGGAAGAAAGTTTTTACCCAAAGAATTTGTAATCCTAGCCTTGAAGATAGCAAACTTAGTACATTTTTGTCCAAAAAGAAACCGTCTAAATTTTGTTATTTGTTATATATGAAAAAAATATCATTGAGTTTGGAAAAGACAAACCATTTGAGAAAATGGGAAGATGATTTTAATTTAAGTCTAGAGAATTTAATTCAATGGCAAGAACGTTCTGTTAAAGTATTCAAGACAACTTTAGATACAAAAATTAGAACATTCCAATTTAAATTCATTCACCGGAGAATTGCTACCAACGAATCTCTCTTTTGTATTGGTATAAAGACCTCACCAAAATGTAATTTTTGCCAGAAGGATAATCCAGAATTTGATGCATATATGTTTTTCTCCTGCCTTATTGTAGCTAAATTTTGGACCTATGTTTACAAGTGGTTATGTGAGTTAAAAGTAATTATTTACCACTTTCTAAACTAGATATCCGTTTTGGCGTACACCCAGGGAACATTTATATGTTATATTTTATGGTAAATACTTGAAACAAATATTTTGATAAAATGTTGATTTTCAGTCAGTTTCAGGCAAATATACTTTACCTTGAGAAAATTGAACAAATTATTGCTTTACGTAAAGGGAAACTGCATGTTCATCTTAAAAAATGGGAACCCTTAGTGTAGTTTAAAAGGTCTTACTCATTTCCATTTATGTTCATACTTATGATTCTGACATATGTACTATTATAAGATGGAAGTTATTAATTTTTAAAACGCCTATGAATGTATTTTCGTTATTCCTTGTTGGCATGAAGAAGCAATAAAAGTTTTAAATATAAAAAAAAAGTCTTTAATTAGGAACTGCGAAAGAAAACCTTCAAACACACGCACCAGTATTGGGGTAATTAATTGAAATAGGTCTCGAGTCAGAACAGCAAGTCGCTGGATAGGACTTTGGTATCGGTGATATGACAGAACACTTCCAACGAGACGGAAAGGAACCCCCATCTAGAACGACATTGAAGATGACTGATAAAGGAGCGGAAAGTTCGAAGGCAAATTCTCTTATTAGTTGTATGGGGATGTCCTCAGGGTGGTCAGCCTTAGAGGGATTCAGTCTTTTCAGCATCTCAAAGATCTTAACCCTATTTTAACCGGGCTATTTCAAACCAGGTTTTTTCTTAATTTCTTCATAGTCTATGGGACGGCACCTTGTATCCTCTGGAAAAGGTGTTAATTAAATCCAGTTTTTATTATTGACTTGGGGCATTTATTTATAAAGGAATTTCAAGTAAAAAACTTTTGCGAAGTTTCCATTTCTTAGGATATGATCACAGTGTTATATTCTGACCCTTGCCATTATTTTACATAGTGAGCTGTTATCATTCTATTGATATTCCATTTCATTTTAACTAAAGTAAATTTATGTATTTAATCCAAATGTTTAGATCTTTTAGTTCATTAATGAGACATTCTTCAAATAGTAAATAAAGAACTACCAAACTCCCATGCTTACAAGTCATAGGAAAGCTTGATTCCACTAGAAACTTCAACATTTTAGAATGATGGATTTGCTTTGTATCCTAATGCACACCAGTCAGCCTATGCAAGTTACTAGTGATTAAAGGAAGTATTAACTGCCGTGTACTTTTGGTTCATTCATCAGGGTTAGGTATTCAAAATGCCTCACCTCAACCATCGGTACTCAATGCAGCAAAAAAACAGCTCCCAGGGCAGCCAGCGAAGAATGCGTATGTTGCTCCCCTCGCCATGAAATCACCTACAGCAACACAACCATCAACAGAACTTCCTGTGCTACCCCAAGGAGCAGCGAGTATGCAGTTAACAGCTGGAGCCATGTCAACCTCACCTTTGGTTTCCTCCCTGCCTCCTATATCAACTCCAGTGGAACCAGTAAAGCAGAACTCTCTTCCAGGACCTCTGAAAGTAAGGTCGCCTGCCAAGGTGACTTGAAAATTTAGTTAAGATCAGAAATAAGTTTGACCGATAGTTTGTTTATATCAAAAGCTTATTGTGAGCACATGAAGAATTATGGTCCACAATTTAAGTATTGGGGATGTAAATAACATGAGATCTGGATGTTAGCAAACTACACGGTAATGATAACATTGTAACTTCGTTAACCTTTGTAGTTGTCCGCCATGAGTTCTAGGCTGCAGTAATTATGTTATGCGGACCTGTGATAAAAATGAGATAATGTAAGCTCTCTGTGGAAATTATTTCTTTTAGAAATCATGGTCGATGTGTCCCATTAGTGCTTCAAAACAAACATGTCCCCAGCTTGAATACACATATACATATGCCCTTTGTACTCCTTAAAGGTACTAAGTCCCATTTGCAGGCCCCAAAAATGAAAGGGTTAAATTCCAACGGCATTTCAAAGACAATATTAATTTAGAACTTCCCTCAAAATGAAAGAGCTCGAAAATGGCTTTTATTGGGAATATAACAACCATTAGTTGTGGAATCGACTTCAGTGATTGCAATCACTGAAGTAATAGTCTGATTTTCAAACCCTTTTACCGAATGGTCGTAGGTTTTGTGCTGCAGAAAGATTCAATCAGTTTAATTTTGGCCATTACAAGTAGTGGGTTATTGATGTAGACAAATGCTCATGTACATATTACAGCTCATTTTACCAAAGAAAAAAAGTCGGTCACACAATAGTGTCTGACAGTGAAGTCTAGAAGGTAAACGGATTTCCTTGCATAATTTGAATACCAGGACACGGCTAATGTTTAAATTTCACAGATAGGACATACCGGTACATGACATATTCATAACTCCTGCAAAGTTCTACAGAATTTGATGTTGGCTGCTAAAATGAACTCCTTAAAATATTTCTTTAATAATATTTCTGTATACAGACAAAAGGAGCAAGGGGAGTAAAGAGGAAAGCAGACACAACCACACACACAACAGTAATAGAACCTCCTGAGCACAAAGTGACTCCTAGTGCAGACTACCACTTAGCCCAGGCCAAGCGAGCTAAAATTCCAGGCAGGACAGAAGGCAGTAGGAGAAACATCAAACCTCCTAACAGGGAACACCCTGAATCAGATCAGCACCAGAAGGGAAAGAAGGGCAAACTCACTGCTCAGCTCAAGTACTGTTATGGTGTCATCAAAGAACTTATGTCAAAAAAGCACTCGGTAAGCAGCCACTTCATTCTGCTTTGTCTCTAATAATTCATTTTGTGGTAAGACTACTTTGGAGACATTGTTGGAGGCATTGTTCTATAACTATTTTTCGTCACAATTCATTCCTCTTTTCTCTATAGTGCTTATTAAAAGGGAAATCCAACCCAAATAGACAACTATTCTAAAAAAAAGCAGACAAATCAGAGAACCAAACTGGTGAAAATTTCAAATAAATCTGACTAAATATAAAAAATGTATGATTTGTTGAAAGTTGTAATCACTATACGTATGGGCACTTCAAGTTGGCTGAGGCGGTAATGTCAATGTGATGTAGTGTTGGACTACTTTCCCATCTGTTCCAACATATAAATGACTAAAATTTAATTTTTTCAAAAATTCATGGCTCAGGAGGGTTTATTCTTTTTAGAGGACCTTTGATAATATGCTATCTACAATATATTTTGAGTAGTGCCCCAAGAGAGAAGGAACTTATGAGAAAAACAGAAATTAATGATATTTTTGTTTTTTTTTGTTATTTGGATTTTCGTTTCTATTGAACATAATACTGTGTGTATATTTGACCAAGGCCTGCTTGACTTGTACTGACTGTAATTTAAAAAAGAAATGGTTCAAGATACCTCTATCCATGCATATTTTGCTTACTTTCTACTCAAGATTTATTACGTTTTTTCCCAGGCATATGCATGGCCTTTCTTCAAGCCAGTTGATGCAGACGTACTACAACTGCATGACTATCATGAGATCATCAAGACTCCAATGGACATGGGTACAGTAAAGGTAAGAAACATTTTGAAATCTTAACAAATACCTTGGATTTGCATGTTGATTCTAGGAAGTTATCTGGTTAAAAATTGAAGTACAGTATTGCATGACTCTCTTACCCAGGCTAGTGATTTGGAGTAGAAGTGTTATTACTAGACTTACCAACAATGCTCGAATTTCCTCGAGCACTGTTGAGAAAGAAAGATAGATACATTGGTAGATAGTTTGTTTCCATATCAAAAACTTTGTTAAACCATAACAAACTAGATGGATCTTCCGACTCCGTCTAAAATGATGCCTCCGCCATAGAGCGATTGTACAAACCAAAACAGAAGCAATTTTTAAAATTCAAGATTGATTGTAATCCATTAACATGTTCCGGCTCAGAATATTGTGATTACAAGCTATTTTTCATTTACATATATGAACCTTTGATCTTTGACCTCATGAGCCTAAAGTCTAATCAGTTCATTGGCTCTGCAAGATACATATATGTCCTGAGTTTGATGGTAATCCGTCCATCGGTTCTAATGATAATGCGATCAAAAGCTACTTTTGCATACATAATGAGCCCCATGACCTTTGACCTCATGACCCCAAATCTAAACAGTTCATTGGCTCAGCAAGATACATAAATGTCTTGAGTTTGACGGTATCCGTCCTTTGGTTCTACTGATAATGCGATCACAAGCTATTTTTGCATACATCATGAGCCCTTTGACCTTTGACCTCATGACCCCCAAATCTAATCAATTCATTGGTTCAGCAAGATACATACATGTCTTAAATTTGATGGTAATCCGTCAATCAGTTCTAATAATGTGATCACAAGCTTTTTTTTGCATACATAATGAGCCCTTAGACCTATTACTTCTTGACCCCAAAATCAAATCAGTTCATTTAAGGGGCCAATTTATGGGCAAGAGGCAAAGAACAGAAACT
Source organism: Mesocentrotus franciscanus (assembly GCA_037976565.1). Taxonomy (NCBI): domain Eukaryota; kingdom Metazoa; phylum Echinodermata; class Echinoidea; order Camarodonta; family Strongylocentrotidae; genus Mesocentrotus; species Mesocentrotus franciscanus. Next base: position 38,305,583 of record CP137668.1, on the reverse strand, counting down.
GGGTTTTTACTGTCAAAGTCAGTTTTGATAGTTTATTGTACTGATAGATTTGACTCAATTAGATTATTGCTGTATTTGTGAGGAAGACTCAAAGCGTGGAACCATAGAATCTTCTCGCAATCCCCAGGATTGTCATGAATTCATATGATAATGGAAATGCAAAGTTTAGTGCAAGAAGGCCAATAAAGGCGTCCTGAGTACCCTTTTAAAGATACCGGTAGTGATTCAGTCATTCAATTTTCTTTCCTCCCCCACAGGTAAAGCTCGAGCGGGATTACAAGAACGCCAATGATTTTGCTGCAAACGTCTGGCTGATATTCACAAATTGCTACACGTACTATCCGGAGCACCACGTTGTTGTAGAAATGGCTCGAAAGTTGCAAGTAAGTGGTCATTGTTATTACTTGTTTAAATTCCCTCTTGTTACCCATGATGTAGACCCCTTAGTTTTTTAGCTGTCTTGTGTGGACTTTCCAGAACAACATATCCATCATGACATTAAAAAGGAAGTTCAAGATATAGGGTCCATCACTCCAATCAATTATAATTTCAAGAAATATTCTGTTGGATTTTACTTTGGAATCTGTGAATTATACTTTGAAAGCATAGATCAGATTTGTTATGCCTCCGCAATGAAGTAGCCGGAGGCATTATGTATCCAGGTCGTCCGTCCGCCCGGCGTCCGTACGTCCCATTCTCGTGATCGCGTTATCTCAAGAACCGATTGATGGGTTCCCGCAAAACTTGTATGTATCTTGCAGAGCCAATGAACTGATTAGATTTGGTGGTCACGAGGTCAAAGGTCATGGGGCTCAATATGTATGCAACAATAGCTTGTGAACGCATTATCATTAGAACCGATGGACGGATTACCATCAAACTCAAGACATGTATGTATCTTGCTGAGCCAATGAACTGATTCGATTTGGGGGTCCTGAGGTCAAAGGTCAATGGTCATCGGGCTCATTTTGTATGCATCAATAGCTTGTGATCACATCATTAGAACCAACGGGTGGATTACTACCAAACTCAGGACATGTATGTATCTTGCAGAGCCAATGAACTGATTCGATTTGGGGGTCCTGAGGTCAAAGGTCAATGGTCATCGGGCTCATTTTGTATGCAACAATAACTTGTGATCGCATTATCATTAGAACCAACGGGTGGATTACTATCAAATTCAGGACATGTATGTTTCTTGCAGTGCAATAGCTTGTCATCACAATATTCTGAGAACCTGTTACTATAGTAATGGATTACAATCAAACTTGAATTCTTGTATCTACCTATTATTTGCTAGTTTATCTAAACTACGCCACCATCGAGAACTCTTTAAAACGTCACATTCGCGCATGCCCCACCCCCCGTACATCGCCTTCCCATAATTCATGTGCGCCACGCACGTCCGCCATTCATCTTTCTACTCTCGCCTACCGGTAGAGACATCGTATACAGCTGAGTCACATTAAAATCAAGGATTTTGTCCTTTTTTCGTTAGGCTTAGCTCTTTTTACGTATTGAATTCCGTCCTCATTTTAATAGCTATTAATTTGGTGGTACGGGTTCCCTAGGCACATTTTTATTTTTGCGGAAATTTGAGTATCATTTCTGCTCCGCATATTCCCCTTTCACGACCGTAAATTACAGGCTTCGGTACGCCGCTGGGTTAGGGTGTTTGGTCCTAGCGTTACGGCCTTTGTCGGTTGGGATTGTTACGTGTAGGTTAGGCGGGTAATTTATTCACCTGCCTAAACGTCCCTCCTTATATAGCTCGTTCCGCTTCGCGGATCTCCGCTTCGGCGGTGCGGCCTTTTGTCTGCTCGTGATTGTTTGGGTTTTAGTTTCGTGCATGCCTTTTGGGTTGAGTTAGTTTGAGAAATAAACATTTTATTTGAAACTGTTTAGCAGGTTTTGTCAGGAGCGTTTGGTGTTCACGCTCTCGCTCTCTTTGTTTGGTTTTTCTCTGTGTTTGTTTCCCTTTGTACACAGGTTCGCGATGGACAACTCGGAACCTGGTACTCGTGCCTCTTCTCCCGCAAGTTTAGTTGGTGGTGTGAGCGGCAAGCCGACGACGTGCTCGGGGATGGTCTTCCCGGGTGCGTCGCCGGGTTCGTTAGGGAGCGCTACTAGCGTCTCCCGGACAGCGTCTATACTGGTCTGGTTCCAAGAGTAGGCTCAGTATTTCAGATAATGTTGGGACCCGTAGTCCCAACAAGGGGGCGGTCGGTTTACCGACCATTAGCCCCCGCACACAGGACACGGGCGTCGTCGGGTTTGCCGACCACAGACGTCCGTGCCCGGGGAAAGAGTGCCGTCGCCTGTGCGACTACTGACACTCGGAACCCAATCACTGGCTTAGCTCCAGACAGTGATGTGTGCACTTTGAGAGATTCCACGGCACTAAGTGTAGCATTGAATCCTCGGGAGCCGGTTCCCTCCCATCTCAGGCGGGTTGGGAGTCATAAGAGACGGACCAATCTCCCTCCCTCCTCCGGGGATCTCCTCCCCTTCTAGTTATGACGGGCGCCACCCTAGGGTCGGCCAGTCATGTAGAGGTCGTCACACTGAGCTCCACCTTTGGGTCAAGCTCTGTGTCTCTTGGCGTGGTTTCGATACAACGGCCCATTGGGAGTGGTCCCGGTTTCACCCACAACTTTGTTTGATCCACTTAGGGAAAAGAAAAGTTCCCGATCTCACAGAGGCGCCCGTTGTCTTGTTTGTTGAGCCTCTGACGTAGTGGAGCAGGTCGGACCCGGTCGCACTGAGCCTAGATTTTTGGCTTACGAATTCTAGTATGGCCGCTATGCTCGCTTCGTCTCCCGTGTTTACTGGTAAGAAGCGCAAGCGTTCTGACGTCCAGCTTCGGACTGGGTCAAAGGTAGAGTGGACTGAGTTATGTATTACTTCAGTCGGTGTGTTCTCTAGCCACTCGGGCTGGGCTTTCGTGCCTTTTTTGATGATTTTGGCGACTGGAGATACCAGTAGTCCCGAAAGGCATCCTGGGTTCGGGCGGAGGCTCAGTTGCTGCCTTTTCCCGAGCCTCGACTAGCAATGAGCCGGCCCTGGTCACACCTTGTTCGGATTTTGCGGGTGTTGCTACTCCGACATCCAAGACACTTTAGGTCCCGGTTGCCTGGTGCTGCCTTTGGCCTTCCACCATGTGCCGTCGGCCTGTTGGTGGGAGTTGGGCCTGTAGCTCCTGCTGCCCTTGACGCTCCTCCAGGAGGAAGTCGGCAGCTGTTTTGGGTTCCTTCCCTCACCCGTCAGTCTGACTGGGGTATTTTCTCGCGGCGGTTGTTTCGGTTGATTTCACCACTCAACAGAAGTGTCTCGACCACACGTAAGCCTTTTGCACCAAGCTCTTGCAGTCTCAGATGCGGTGAGGCTTGGTCTAGTGGTGTCCATGCTGAGCCTTTTTTAGCTAAACCTTCCACCTTTAGCAAGGCCCTTGGGCAAGCTTCGTCACCCGACGCCTTGGCGAGGGGTGAGAAGTTTGTAGTTGGTATTTTATGAGGATCATTGAAGCCCTCTGATATCCAATCTCCGACTGTGACTTAAATGGAGAGGGCTGTGGTGATTTTTAGACCTCAGCCTGCCTTCTCTCCAACCGATTCAGACTGGGCTTCTCGTTGTGTCGTCTGTCTGGTCTGAAGCCCAGTTACGTTTGTTTGGTGTAAGCCGGTACCCGCTTTAGGTTGGGGTCCGTCTTGCTGAACTTGACCTCTGAGAGGCTCTGTTCTGTGGCTGGCATTTCCCCCTCATGCCTTGTGCCCGTTGGTGGTGGCTGAGCTCTCTTCTCCGGCTTCTTTTGCTACCCCTCCAAGAAAGGAGTGGGTAGCTGGATCGGGACTCACCCTTCCCCTCTGGGGTTTGGGATTTTTGCAGATAACGGCTCTGTCTGGGGCTTTTCTCACCATCTGTGATAGGTTCTCTTTGAAGCCTAGTCCTGCGACTGACCAGCCCTTGAGGGCTGTTGTGCCGCCCATTTTCGGGGGAATTATCTGTTGGACACAATTCCCCAGCTCACCTTAAGGGTAATCAGAGTCGCTGATGTTTGGGGCAACGGGCTCCCCAGCTGGTTTTCCGTTTCCGGCTTGTTTTAGTTCAGTGTTTCGGGGTTTCTGTCCCTTTTTGCTGCGGACATCTGTCCCTCTCCCGCTGAGACCTGACCTGTGGTCCCAGCCTCTGTTGGGGATTCTCCATCATCGTCCCACGGTGCATACTCTCTCTGACCGCCTGGCTGGTGTCAGGGAGGACGCTATGACTTCTTGACTCTCTGAAAGAGCCTCGCAGTTTATAGTCTAGAGTTGTAGGGATCCCACGAGGACCCGTTACAACTCTTGTTTGGAGCCCTGCTCCATTTGGTGTGAAGACCTTGGGGTCTCACCCGTAGACTACGGTAGGTGTCATGGCTGATTTTGAGTTGCTTGTTCGACAAGGGTAAAGTCCTCTCCACTTTTCGTGGTTACCGTGCGGCCTTCGCAGCCACTCGTGTCGGGTTTCCGGACAGCTCAGTGGTTTATCTCCCATTTCTTGTCCAAGTTACTGCGTTCTTTTTCTGCAGCGGCCAGCTATCATGAAGCTGGCTCCTGCTTGGAACCTACCAAAGGTTTTGGACGCTTTGGCAAAGCCTCCTTATGGCAATAGCTTTCGGACAGTGGAGGAGGACGCTCCTTGCGCTGTCTACCTCCCCCGGCCACATCAGGTGGGAGATGCGGGGAGTTCGGCGGGTCCTACGGCCTTCCTTCGTTGCCAAGAATAAGTCGGCGTCCTCCGGACTGGTGGAGGTTTTTCCTCAGCCCTCCTTAGGAATTCTCCTCGGTCGCGGAGGACAAGGTTTGGTGTCCCTTCAGGGCACTCAAGTGGTATTTAGATACAACTAAGGTCCAGCGGGGTGACCAGTTGTTCCTCATTTCGTGGGAGCCCTTTTCTCCTGTGTCTCGAGAATCCATCTCCAGATGGATAGTGGACGCTGATCAGGCGGCGGGTCCTGAGGCCCTGCTCACTGAGGGCAGGGCCAGGACCCATGGTACCAGAAGTATCAGTACTTCCTGGGCGTTGTTCCAGGGAGTGGGTTTGGATGACCTTTTTGGCGGTCTCCCAATTCCTTTACGTTTTTTATCTTTGGGACGTCCCCTCTGGGGAGGTGTTGTTTGCAAATGCGCCCCTGCGGGCGGCTTCGACTGCCATTGTTACCCAGTAATCTCCTCCTTGTTCGGGACATGCCTCCCGGTTCGGGTATGTGCTGGTCTAGCAAATAATAGGGACTTTTAGATTTGCACGACGATAACGTGGACTGCTACGTTGACATCCTTTTAAGGCAATGTGATGTCCTTTTTACGGCACTGCCTGGCACTGCCACACAATGTCACACGTGGCAGTCCACGTTCTCGTCGTGCAAATCTAAAAGTCCCTAATAGGTAGATACATTGATTTATTGTGGTAAATCAGAAAAATCAGAACTGATTTTATTATTTACTATATAAATCTATGTATCTACCTATGTCCCTCCCTCCGTCCCCTCTCCTTGCGGGCAACATGTCTGAAGCTTGTGAAAGAGTATGGGAAGGCGATGTACGGGGGTGGGGCATGCGCGAATGTGACGTTTTTTTTAAGAGTTCTCGATGGTGGCGTAGTTTAGATAAACTAGCAAATAATAGGTAGATACGTAGATTTATATAGTAAATGATAAAAATCAGTTCTGATTTTTCTGTTTTGGATTGTAATCTCGCTCTATTGCAGAGGCATCATTCTCGACTGCGCGCACTCGAAGATTGATCTAGTTTATGTATGCAGTGTATGCCAGGTCAATCTAGATGTAGACACTGTGAATCCTGTACACATTCTGATGATACTTCATGTACTATACATCTTTTGAAGCCCATTCAAATGGTGGGTCAACTGTCAAGAAGACTGAATTTTTTTTTAATGATGGCATGATGAATGAGAATTTGCTGTTTGCGTGATATGATTGCAGTCGATAAAATGCCCCCATTTCTTATGTGATTTGGAAGGAATTTGTAAAATGTCGGCTTTTTCTGATAAAAGCCCCTAGAATACACACACTCAAAAAAATGAAAAACCAGAAGTTTTCATTAATTGTTATATTGGGCTGTTTTCGTGTCATGAAACTTTCATGATTTGAAATGATTCAGCGATGTGTTTAATTGATTTTGTAGCATGGCACCTTACTATGCTTTTAATTTTTACAATACAATTTCTGAGTTTACCATAGTTCAACTATAAGAGATTCTTTATGTTATTTGTCAAGTTATTCTCCTTTGTCAGAATGTGTTTGAAGTCAAGTTTGCCAAAATGCCTGATGAACCAGAAAGTGACAGTGGAGACAAGGATGTTATGAAGGCACTGGATAGCCAATCAGATGCTTCAGCTTCCAGCAGTAGCTCAGATGCTTCAGCTTCCAGTAGTAGCTCAGAATCAGAAGACAGCGATGAAGAGAGGGAAAAAGGGTTGTCAGAGTTTCAAGAGCAGGTGTGTTCTCAGTTCATTGACTTAAGTTACAAGTGGACAGAAATTACAATCCTTGAATTAATGTTGTCCTCAAGATGTAACGATGAATTAAAAAGCAACAGGTTAGAATTACGGCTGTGCATAAGCGTGTAATTAGGTAGTTGTGTACACGCCCAGGCATACGGTCAGATACACGTATACACGGCCGCCACTTTTTTTTTTTTTTTTTTTAATAGGTAAAACTAATACCTAGCCTTTTTATGCCTCCGCTACAAAGGGAGGCATTATGTTTTCGGGTTGTCTGCCGTACGTCCGTATGTCCCGTTCTTGTGATCGCGTTATCTCAAGAACCGATTGATGGATTCCTGCTAAACTTAGGTCATGTATGTCTCTTGCAGAACCAATGAACTTATTAGATTTTCGGGTCATGAGGTCTAAGGTTAAAGGTCACAGGGCTCATTATGTATGCGAAAATAGCTCGTGATCACATCAGAAATGATTGACGGAATACCATCAAACTCAAGACATGTATGTATCTTGCTGAGCCAATGAACTGATCAGATTTTGGGATGATGAGGTCAAAGGACAAAGGTCATGGCCCAATAAACAGAACACTAAAAAATAACCTCTTTTGGGAGTGTATCTTAAGTGATTTTAAAGTATGGTGCCTTTTGAACTAAATTTAAACGTTATTGACACGTGCCTTTGATTTACCACAATAAATCAATGTATCTACCTATTATTTGCTAGTTTATCCAAACTACGCCACCATCGAGAACTCTTTAAAAACGTCACATTCGCGCATGCCCAACCCCCCGTACATCGCCTTCCCATAATTCCCGTGCGCACCGCCCGCCCGCCATTCATCCTCTTTCTATTCTCGCCTACCGGTAGAGACATCGTATACAGCTGAGTCACATTAAAATCAAGGATTTTGTCCTTTTTTCGTTAGGCTTAGCTCTTTTTACGTATTGAATTCCGTTCGCATTTTAATTACTATTAATTTGGTGGTACGGGTTCCCTAGTCACATTTTTATTTTGGCAGATATTTAACCTTGGTTTTCTGCCCCGTAATTTCCTCATTCACGTCCATATTTTACAGGTTTCGGACGCCGCTACGTTAGGGCGTTGGGGCCTGGTGTTTCGGCCTTTGTTGCTTGGGAGGGTTACGTGTAGGCTGGGCGGTTAATTTATTCCCTTGCCTATACGTCTCTCCTTGGCTCGTTCCGCTTCGCGGATCACCGCTTCAGCGGTGCGGCCTTTTGTTCGTTCGTGATTGTTTGGATTTTATTTTTATCGTGCATGCCTGTTGGGTTGTGTTAGTTTGAGAAATAAACATTTTATTTGAAATTGTTTAACAGAAATTGTAGTGAGCGTCGGGTCTTACGCTCTCGCTCTTTGTTTTGTTTTTCTCTGTGTTTGTCCTTATGCAGGTTCGCGATGGACAGCTCGGAACCTGTTACTCGTGTCTCTCCTCCCCAAGTGTTGCCGATGGCTTGGAGGCGGGTAGGTTAGGGGCGCTCAAGCGTCTCCCGGACAGCATCTGTTCTGTTTGCCGTCCCGACTCCTAGAGTTGGGCTCAGTATCACAGATACAGTCGGGCGGCCGGTTTACCGACCATTAGCCCCCGCACACAGGGCACGGGCGTCCGTGCCTGGGGAAAGAGTGCCGTCGCTTCTGCGACTTTTGACACTCGGAACCCGATCGCTGTCTCAGCTCAAGACAGTGGTGTGTGCAAATTGAGAGATTCCGCTGTACCAGCTGCAGCCTGCAATCCTCAAGAGCCGGTTCCCTCCGTCCCAGACGGGTTGGGAGTCGTAAGAGACCGTCCGTCCTCCCCTGGGAGCTTCCGGCGATTCTCGAGTGTTACGCGAGTGAATCCGCCGCACCCGTGCCGCCTTGATAACTCAGGAGTACACTCTTGCTAGCTCTCTCGCTCCGTCACAGTCGGGTGCTTATGAGACAAGCAAAATATATCCGACCGCCTGCTCCGCAGTGCCGCCCGATATATCCGTATCCGGACCCGGCGGTTATCTGATATCCGCCCCCAGTTTACCGACTCGGCCCCAGATACCAAACCGTTTTCGGATTCGGTCCCGGTTTCGGACCCGGATTACCGAGTCGGTTTCGATTTCGGTCCCGGTTTACCAATTAGATTTAATTCGATCCGGGTTACGGTTGGCGTAAGCCCGGTTACCGGTCCGGTTTCCAGATATCCTTTCGGAGATCTGACTCACGATCACCCGCCATGGGTGTCTGAGAACCGTGAGAGTTATGCATAAGCCCTGAGTGACTAAGTTTGTGGTTGAGAGCAACTACAGTCACTCAGAGTGTCGTCGTTTATGCGACCACTGACACTCGGGCCTCAATCACTGGCTTAACTTCAGACAGTGATGTGTGCTATTTGAGAGATTCCGCAGCACCCTGTGCAGCCTTGAATCCTCAGGAGTTGGCTCCCTCCCGTCACAGACGGGTTGGGAGTTGTAAGAGACCTTCCGACCCTCCCGTCCAGGGTACTGTCCGTCAGTCTCGAGTGCTTACTCGAGTGAATCCGCCGGACCCTGTGCCGCCTTGATAACTCAGAAGTACACTCTTGCTAGCTCTCTCGCTCCCGTCCGCGGGTAGTCATGGAGTATAGCCATGTCCCGGTCTGTGAGACTGTCTGATCCTCCCGTCCAGGGTACGTCCGACAATGCTCTGGTGGGGGCTCTTTTACCGACGGTTCCCGTCCACAAAAAGACCCGCCTCGTAACTGCGGTTACGAAATCGAAGTCGAAGCTTAAGGCTAAGACGGGAGGAGAAGCGGTCTCCGCGGAGGCTCCGCTCCCCTCCCCTTCGGTCGGCTTCTTCCCGTCACAGACGGGTTGGGAGTCGTAGAGACTGTCTGACCCTCCCGTCCAGGGTACGTCCGACAATGCTCTGGTGGGGCTCTTTTGCCGACGGTTCCCGTCCACAAAGACCCGCCTCGTAACTGCGGTTCGAAATCTAAGTCGAAGCTTAAGGCTAAGACGGGAGGAGAAGCGGTCTCCGCGGAGGCTCCGCTCCCTCCCCTTCGATCGGCTTCTTCCCGTCACAGTCGGGTTGGGAGTCGTAGAGACTGTCTGATTCTCCGTCCAGGGTACGGTCTGTCAGTTTTAGTGTGTACTGAGTGAGTCCGCCGCACCTCGTGCCGCCGTGATAACTCAAAGTACACCTTTGCTAGCTCTCTTGCCCCCGTCCGCGGGTGGTCGTGGAGTAAAGCCATGCCGGCCATGTCTCGGGTATGTCTCGTTCCTAGTCGATGTCTGCCTTGGGCACACATTACACTACGGCTGGGGGAGGGGTACGGCCTCATTTTAAGACGCCAACCCTTCTCCGTTGCCATCAAGCATGCTGAGCCTCTCGTTTTCTTGAAGCTCGGAGGAAAGCGGAGGCTAAACCCCAGACCTCTCGACCGACCTCTGGTGGTATAGGCCTTCCTTGTGCGGTCGGCCCTGTCCAGTCTTTGGACATGGGCGTCAGGTCCTCGGTCCGGTTTAACCATGTCCGGGTTCGAACCCGTCCCGACATTGTGGCTTGATCGGGTACCAGTTACCTGGATTGTGACCGATCTTTCGGATCTCTCCTTCCAGTATCCGGACCTGTTTACATGTTCCTGATACTCAGGATCCTGTTGTCATGCTGGTCTGGTTCCCGGTTTTGGTCTTCCCGGCGGCTCGGTGCCGCTGTCTTGTCTGTTGAGACTCTGACGCAGTTGAGCGGGTCGGACCCGGTCGCACTGAGCCTAAATTTCTGACTTACAAAGTCTAGTAAGACCGCTATACTCGCTTCGTCTCCCGTGTCCACGGGTAAGAAGCGCAAGCGTTGACGTCCAGCTTCTGACTGGGTCAAAGGTAGAGAAGACGGAGTTATGTATTACTTCAATCGGTGTGTTCTCTAGCCGCTCGGGCTGGGCCGGGCCCTTTGATGCTTTTGGCGACTGGAGATACCAGTAGTCCAGAAAGGCATCCTGGGTTCGGGCGGAGGCTCAGTTGCTGCCTCTTCCCGTGCCTCGGCTAGCATGAGCCGGCCCTGGTCACACCTTGTCTGGATTTTGCGGGTGTTGCTTCTCCGACATCTGAGACACTTTAGGCCCGGTTGCCTGGTGCTGCCTTTGGCCTTCCAGCATGTGCCGTCGGCCTGTTGGTGGGAGTTGGGCCTGTAGCTCCTGCTGCCCTTGACGCTCCTCCAGGAGGAAGTCGGCAGCTGTTTTGGGTTCCTGCCCTCACCCGTCAGTCTGTCTAGCCCGTCAGTCTGACTGGGGTATTTTCTCGCGGTTGTTTCGGTTGATTTTACCACTCAACAGAAGGTCTCGACCACATGCACATAAGCCTTTCGCACCAAGCTCTTGCCGGCTCGGATGCGGTGAGGCGTGGTCTATAGTGGTGACCATGCTGAGCCTTTTTAAGCTAAACCTTCCAGCTTTAGCAAGGCCCTTGGGCAAACCTCGTCACCCGTCGCTTCGGCGAGGGGTAAGAAGTTTGTAGTTGGTATTTTATGAGGACTATTGTAGCCTTCTAATATCCAGTCTCCGACTGTGACTTAGACGGAGAGGGCTGTGGTGATTTTCAGATCTCAGCCTGCCTTCTCTCCAACCGTTCAGACTGGGCTTCGTTGTGTAGAAGCATTTTGGTGGGCGACAGGGTTTACCCTGGTCCCGTCTGTCGGTCTGAAGCCCAGTTACGTTTGTCTGGTGTAAGCCGGTACCCGCTTTAGGTTGGAGTCCGTCTTACCGAACTCGACCTCTGAGAGGCTCTGTTCTGTGGCTGGTATTTCCCCTTGTACCTTGTGCCCGTTGGTGGTGGCTGAGCTCGCTTCTCCGGCTTCTTTTACCCCCAAGAGAGGAGTGGGTAGCTGGATCGGGACTCACCCTTCCCTTTGAAGCCTAGTCCTGCGGCTGACCAGCCCTTGAGGGCTGTTGTGCCACCTTCTTCGGGGGAATTATCTCTTGGGCACAATTCCCCAGCTCACCTTAAGGGTAATCAGAGTCGCTGATGTTTAGGACGGGCCCCGGCGGGTTCCCGTTTCGGCTTGTTTCAGTCAGTGTTTCGAGTTTTCTGTCCGTTTTGTTGCGGACATCTGCCCTCTCCCGCTGAGACCGGACCTGTGGTCCAAGCCTCTGTCGGGATTCTCCATCATTGTCCCACGGTGCCTACTCTCTCTGGCCACCGGGCCGGTGTCGGGGAGGACGCTATGACTTCTGGACTCTCTGAGAGAGCCTCGCAGTTTATAGTCTAGAGTCGTAGGGATCCCACGAGGGCCCTTTACAACCCTCGTTTGGAGCCCTGCTCCATTTGGTGTGAAGACCTTGGGGTCTCACCCGTAGACTACGGTAGGTGTCATGGCTGATTTTTGAGTTATTTGTTGACAAGGGTAAAGTCCTTTACACTTTTCATGGTTACCGTTCGGCCCTCGCAGCCACTCGTGTCGAGTTTTCCGGGTGGCTCGGTGGTTTATCTCCCATTTCTTGTCCAAGTTACTGCGTTCCTTTCTGCAGCGGCCAGCTATCCCGAAGCTGGCTCCTGCTTGAGCCTTCCGAAGGTTTTAGACGCTTTGGCAAAGCTTCCCTTTGGGCCTTTGTCTAAGGCCTCACTTATTCGCTTGACGATGAATCAATAGCTTCCGGACAGCGGAGGAGTACGCTCCTTGCGCTGTCTACCTCCCCAGGCCACATCAGGTGGGAGAGGCGGGGAGTTCGGCTGGTCCTACGACCTTCCTTCGTTGCCAAGAATAAGTCGGCGTGGAGTGCTGGTGGAGGTTTTTCCTCATTCTTCCTGAGGAATTCTCGGTCGCGGAGGACAAGGTTTGGTGCCCCTTCAGGGCACTCAAGTGGTATTTAGTTAGAACAAAGGTTCAGCGAAAAGGTGACCAGTTGCTCCTCATTTCGCGGGAGCCCCTTTTCCCCTGCGTCTCGAGAATCCATCTCCAGATGGATAGTGGACGCTGATCAGACGGCGGGTCATGGGGCCCTGCTCGCTGAGTGCAGGGCCAGGGCCCATGATACCAGAAGTATCAGTACTTCCTGGGCGTTGTTCCAGGGAGTGGGTTTGGATGACCCTTTTGGCAGTCTCCCAATTCCTTTACGTCTTTTATCTTTGGGACGTCCCCTCTGGGAGGGGTTGTTTGCAACTGCGTCCCTGCGGGCGGCTTCGGCTGCCATTGTTCCCCAGTAATCTCCTTCTCGTTCGGGACATGCCTCCCGGTTCGTGTATGTGCATGTCTAGCAAATAATAGGTAGATACATTGATTTATTGTGGTAAATCAGAAAAATCAGAACTGATTTTATTATTTACTATATAAATCTATGTATCTACCTATGTCCCTCCCTCCGTCCCCTCTCCTTGCGGGCAACATGTCCGAAGCTTCGTCTTTGGAGGCCCGTGAAAGAGGATGAATGGCGGGCGTGCGGTGCGCACGGGAATTATGGGAAGGCGATGTACGGGGGGTTGGGCATGCGCGAGTGTGACGTTTTTAAAGAGTTCTCGATGGTGGCGTAGTTTGGATAAACTAGCAAATAATAGGTAGATACATAGATTTGTATAGTAAATAATAAAATCAGTTCTGATTTTTCTGTTCAAAAAAAATGTGCACTCCTGTTCACGTTTTCATCTCACCTAAAAACCACCAATTTATCATGCGACTGGAGTAACGTGATTCCACTAACCTCTGTAAATCAAGTGTTTATGACCAAATAACCATTTGACCAAGCAACGAGTTTATTATCCGTTAACTGATGGTGGTGATAAATAAGTAATTCTTTGTTCTTTTAAGCACCTTGATTGGTTTTACAGGTTATCCAAGGTTGATGGTAATTATCACGTTACTTACACCGGCTAATCGTCTTATTGTTCTGTCCGTGAATCTCTGGTTGTATTAAATTAGTAATTCTGAGGTGTCTTACACACCTTTTTTAAATGGTTTCAAAGTTACCATAACTTTCTTGGTGATGATCATGTGGCTCAAACTGATTAATAATCTTAGCTGTGAATCTGTGATATTTAGGTGTGAAAAATTAGTAATTCTTAGGTGTCTTAAAACACCTTTTTAATGGTGGTCAAAGTTACCATAAGCTCCGTGGTGATGATCACGTGACTCAAACTGATTAATAATCTAAGCTGTGAATCTGTGATTTTTGTCTTGCCTGCGTAGCAAAAAGCGAGACATTAGGCGCCGCTTTTCCGGTGGCGGGCGATGGCGGCGGCGTCAACATCAAAAACTTAACCAAGGTTAAGTTTTTGAATTTTTAATATAATTTTGAAAGTATAAGTTATTATTCAATGAAACTTGGACTTTAGGGTTATCAAGTATCTCCAATCATGTGAGAAGAATTTCAGGTCACAAAGTCAAGGTCAAAGGTCATTTCAGGTCAACAAACTTATACTATGTTGTGGCATCATCATCAAAAACTTAACCTCAGGTGAAGTTTTTTATCTATGTCAATAACCCACTTCTTGTAATAGCCAAAATTAAACTGATTGAATCTTTGAGCAGCATAAAACGTACGACCATTTGGTACAATGGTCTGAAAAAATCAAACTATTACTTACTGGCTCTATAGCTCCTAAGTCGATTCGACAACTAATAGTCGTTATTTTACCACTTAAAGACATTTTAAAGCCTCATGTTTTTAAGGGAAGTTCTAAATTTGTATTGTCTTTCAAATGCCGTTGGAATTTAACCTTTTCATTTTTTTGGCCTGCAAATGGGACATAGTACCTTTAAGTTCCGTAGTAATCCCGTGACTGTATGCATATTTCCAGTTGCACCAGTTGATAACTGGTCTGTGGGGATATTTCCATTTGACACCAGTTAATTTGCATATTGAATATGGGGTGCGTGCAGATCTATGTTTTTTAATAATTTATCTGAATTTACAGCATATTTCTTAATTACTAATGATTTAGTTATATGCAATTCATTTTGAAAATACTACAAATATAAATTGCCAATTATGAGGACATTTCACTACTTCGCATAAACTACATTCAATTAAACATGAATAATACGCCATTCACATACACAGATTTTTCTTACGAGTCCTTACGGATTGCCAACTCGTGGTCAATCGCAAACATCCGTAAATAACTCGCTGGTATCCGTAAAAAACTTGTCACATGTCGCAACAACTCGCAGACACTCTTAATGATCCGTGAAAGGAGAGGCAAAAACCTTCTTACGATTGTGCACGGATTGATTTTTCCGTAAATAACTCGTAAATAGCTCGTAACAATCCGTAAGTATCGTAAATCGTTCGCAACAACACGTAAACCATCCGTAAACTGCTCGCAAGAATCCGTAAATCACTTGTAACATTTTTTTTTAGTGATTTGTTACGGTTAGATCACGATTTGTTTACGGATCATTACGAGTGCTTACGTGTTGTTTACGATTTCATTTGGGTCGTGTTACGATGGCTTTATGAATTGTTACGAATTATTACGAGCACTTTACATGTTGTTACAAGTACTTTACGAATAGATACATATAATTTACGTATTTTTACGTATTGTTTACGATTTGGGGAAGGGTATAAAAGCTGCAAATTCTAACACTTCATTTTCAGTTGTTATTTTTTGGCTAAAAATCGAAAGGACTCGCAAATACTCGTAACTAACAGCTCGTAACTATTTGTAACAACACGTAAACAGGTCGTAACTAACACGTAAGTTGCCTGTAGTTATCTGTGACAACTCGTAACAAATCGGAAATTTTGCCGTAGATACATCATAATAACTCTTAAATCGGTCGTAAAAGTGGCCAAATCGTAAGGATCCGTGAAAGATCCGTGAACTTGGGTGATCCGTAAGGACTCGTAAGAAAAATCTCTGTATGTGAAGGGGGTATTAGGGAAACATTAACTATGAGCTTAAATAAATTAAATAATATACAAGTGTATGGAAAATATT
This sequence comes from Mesocentrotus franciscanus, assembly GCA_037976565.1. Taxonomy (NCBI): domain Eukaryota; kingdom Metazoa; phylum Echinodermata; class Echinoidea; order Camarodonta; family Strongylocentrotidae; genus Mesocentrotus; species Mesocentrotus franciscanus. The sequence goes on along the minus strand of CP137668.1, from coordinate 38,290,188 downwards.
TAAATTATTCAGGTCTACTTCTTACCAATGCCTTTACATTGGAAATGCAGACGAATCTGTGTTGAATTGTTGTTGCCATTGGCAAAATTAATTAGTACAAGTGATCTGCTTATACCCTAAAGTACTAATGAAGTTTTCCAAATGGAGGTTCAATTGGTCCAGCAAGACCATTGAAATTCAACTGGCATAACCGGTCCAGTTGTGCATGCATGACCAGTTGAAAAATTGATCCAGCTAAAATTCAACTGGTCTGGAGTCAACTGGATCAGTTAGCTCATTTCATTCAACTGGTTCAAATGGACCAGTTGCAACTAGTTTTTCCTTCTGGGATGTTTGCAACCTCACCCCCTCTAATCCCAAACTGCTTCCGGCGCGCCTGTACGTGATTATGAAGGATCCAAAACACGATGTTCAGGAACGGGATGAGAACGTCATTATTTTGGTTCATTTATCGTGTAACATTTGCGTCATTATTGGGTTGAAAGTGGGTTACAGTAATATATTTCCTCTTCGACGTTAATTTCACGTGAATGAAGAACATGATTCATCCAAAGTCAGCCTCTTAATATTCACGTGAATTTCACGTAGATATTTTGACTAAAACTATCACTAACGCTTTACGTGTTTCTGTGACGCGATTCTAGAACTTCTAAAGAATGTGATAATTTCGTTTATGAAGATGTAATTTCATAACCAAACAAAAACGAGAGTATTAGGTTTACAAACCATGGTCTCCAAGGTAGGGATAATCACGTTATTATAATGGTGATATTCCAGTGACAATTGCGTGATTTTAGTGTACGTGTTTTTTTAAGTGACCTAGTGTAAGAAACGTGTTAACATAATCACGTACCAGAAGTTTTCATTAATTTTTAAATTGGGCTGTTTTTGTGTCATGAAACTTTCATGATTTGAAATGATTCAGCGATGTGTTTAATTGATTTTGTAGCATGACACCTTTCTATGCTTTTAATTTTTACAATACAATTTCTGAGTTTACCATAGTTCAACCATAAGAGATTCTTTATGTTATTTGTCAAGTTATTCTCCTTTGTCAGAATGTGTTTGAAGTCAAGTTTGCCAAAATGCCTGATGAACCAGAAAGGGACACTGGAGACAAGGATGTTATGAAGGCACTGGATAGCCAATCAGATGCTTCAGCTTCCAGTAGTAGCTCAGTATCAGAAGACAGCAATGAAGGGAGGGAAAAAAGGTTGTCAAACTTACAAGATAAGGTGAGTTCTCAGTTCATTGACTAAAGTTACAAGTGGACAGAAATTACAATCCTTGCATTGGTGTTGTCCACAAGATGTAAAGATGTAACAGCAACAGGTAAGAATTAAGGCAGTGCATAAGTGTAATTAGGTAGTCGTGTACGCGTCCAGGCATACGGTCGGATACACGTGTACAAGGCCGTCATTTTTTTTTTTTTAGGTAAAATTACTACCTAGCCTTTTTTGTGTGTGATTTTACCCACACAAAGTTGCTAGATGCTGATTTTCAAGTCATCACAACACATTAGTTTTCCATGAAAAATCGGCTTCTCTTAAAGTGACTCGGTAACATTTCCTCAGATTCTGAAACAAAATCTTGGATTTAGCTCATGCTGCAATCATAATTATAAACCTTTAGGTCATTCAGGAATTCCATAACTTTTACGAGCCGATCGCCTGTCTGATTAGGCCAAAAAAAAAAAATCATTTGGTTGTCCTCGACCGCCCGCTCGTCATTTTCGGCCCGCTCGCATTTTTTTTTTTTTTTGAAATATATATATATTTTTTTTTTGGAGCAATTTTAACCATTTTATGCATGTTGCAAGGATCAAAATGTGTCCCGTCGCCAATTTGGTCTTTCAATACGCAATTCTGTCTTTATATTATAATATAGAGGAGGGATTTTCGGCCAGATGGCAATTTTCGGCAGGTCCGTTAATTGTACGCATGGTGAAATCACTTTAAAATACATACCGTAGCGTAGCATAATAGCATATCACATAATTATCACACACATACAATACATTTCAAAGTCACAGGAGATCCACATTTGCAATGGAAAATGTATCCTTAAATATCACATTTTAGCAATGTAATCGGCGGTCCTGCTACCTAAATCTGAAAAATCAAATATCTTACGCGTGTCTGTAAGGAAGATGGGTACCAAAACCTGAGCTGTATTTCAAGTATTTTCAGATTTAGATAGCTATTTTTCATGTATAGCATACTCAAAGTGTCTCACAGCACGTATTCAATCACTGCAGTCGGATAGCGCAAGCGTACACACGATCACTGCATGCAGGGGTAATTTTCGGGGCGGCCAGCTCTGGCGTGGGATACACGCTCTGGCCGCAAGCGCTATAGATCAGCTGGTGAATGAACGACACGCGTGCGCTCCCCATTGACTTTGTACATGCGGCCGAAAACTGCCTCGCTATCGCCGAAAACTACCCTCGAAACAGTGAGAATGAAATTGAATATTGCCATGGCAATTCATGACTCTTTTCTGGGATTCTTTTTGTGTTTAAATAGTAATAATATTGGCCTCATGATTTGAACAATAAATGAAAATAAATAGGAAGTAAAGGGTCCAACTGAAGAGGGAAAAAAATGAAATGGAAAAAAAATTCCGCCCGCCCGCCCCTACTTCAGAAAAGCAATCGAGGACAACCAAATTATTTTTTTTTGTTGGCCTTATCAAGATATTCATGATTGGAAATCCAAATCAAATTTTGCGTTTTCCTAACGGTTTTTATAACATTACAGTCTATTGGGGAGAATGAGTATGGTAAAACCGGTCACTCAAAGATTTTTACTTTTTTGAGGCACTTCATGATCATTTTGAAGCGCAATTTTTTTAGGGCTTCAATATTATACCATATCACATATGGGGCGGCGCCATGTGTTACCCTAGTTTTTTGGTATAAAATCACTTCATTTTGTCACAGAATTTACTCAAAACTGTCTTTTGCAACAAAATTATGTCAAACAATTTATTTTGTTAAAAACTTTTGTTACAAATTGAATTGAACCGAATTCACTTTATTTTTGTTACGAAATTTGTACCGAATTCATTTTGTTACAAAATAATTTTTACCGAATTCTTTTTGTTACAAAATGATTTGTACCGAATCCATTTTGTTACAAAATGTCTTTTACCGAATTCAGTTTGTTACAAAATGACTTTGTACCGAAAAACCAGGGTAACACTTGGCGTCTCAAGGCGCCAATTAAGTGTTACCCTGGTCTTTTCGGTAACACTTTGCACCTTGGGGGCCAAGTGTTACCCTGGTGTTTGGTATAAAATCACCTCATTTTGTCACAGAATACACTCAAAACTGTCTTTTGTAACAAAATTATGTTAAACAATTTATTTTGTTACAAAATGACTTTGTGCCAAAGAACATAACATCCATGACATCAAAATTGATGTATGTAATATATGTGCAGTTAGAATGCAGTCTGCAAGCAGAGACTATACTCCTCATCCGCGGACACAAAAATAAATACACGGACTATAATTCCGTGAATAGAATGAAAATGAGTACGCATACAAAATTTATTCCATCCACACACAAAAAAAATTTGTATTACAGAATGAATTTGGTACACAGAATGAAAATGAGTACGCATACAAAATTTATTCCGTCCACAAAAAAACATTTTGTATTACAGAATGAATTCGGCACAAAGTAATTTTGTAACAAAATAAATTGTTTAACATAATTTTGTTACAAAAGACAGTTTTGAGTGGTTTCTGTGACAAAATGAGATGATTTTATACCGAAACACCAGGGTAACACTTGGCGCCCCATAATCACAGACACTGATAACACGTAGGGCCATGCATCTCAGATTTAACATTAAACGATGCCTTTAAGAGAATACTTGATATTATTATCAATATAAGGCTTCCAAGTGTTGCATTAAATCAGTGTATTCAATATCTTTAGCCCAGTACCCGGATGACTGACCAATATTGTTTTCGTATCGCTCAGTCATCCAGGAACTTCAACTATCGATATCACACAAAAAATCCATATTTACTGAGGTAAGTCAAATTTTGTTATTTCGCTATATAGTCAGCCTGATATAATGATAATAATATTACAGTCAAACCTGTCTATAGTGACCACCCAAGGGAAACACAAATAGTGGCCGTTGTAGACAGGTAGGGGTACGCAGCCATTTTGGTTTTGAATAATTGATTGACAGTGCACCGCCCACTCGCAAGGCCTCTCACAGACCCAGCCGCCAGTGCGCGAACAATTCTCCGTGGCTTTGCAAGGGCTCAGTCGAATGAAAACGAGGCAGAGAGCCGATCAGAAAATCTAACAATGCAAGTTTTTTTTGTGGGTTTAAAAGTTAAATAAAGAAAAAGTAGTACGGTTTTTAATCAAAATAAAAATTTGAAATAATTAAACAAATTTTTGTTTCTTTTAACGCATAAAATTATTTAAAAGAAATAAAAATGAACGAGCCCAAATAATTGATTGACAGACTCACCAGGCCTCTCGCAGGCCGGCCTGTGCGCGAACAATAATATTCCAAGCGAGGCATGGATCGCGTTCACGACAATAACGCTGTATTGTTTTGTTTTCAATAGGCACAGCCCGTAATGAAATGTGCAAGAAAACAAGTTTCAGTAAAAGCTTGGGGTTGAATAGTTTTTTTGTGGTGTTAATGACCGTTTTAGATCTAGCTTTATAGGCTGCCGCTGTGTCGCCGATTGCCTAGGTGTGTACGAAATTGCTCAAGCGCTGCTGTTGCTGGTCGCTACATGGCTGTTGTTGGTCGGTACAGAGCTGGCGCTGGCGGTCTTTGAGTTGGCATTTTCAGTGGCCAGCGGAAGCAAAATGTGTACAGGTTCTTAACTACATGAAATCTCACGGGGGATTTTAAGTGGTCGTTATGGACAGGTGGTCGTTACAGACAGGTGGTCGTTAAGACAGGTTTGACTGTATATGGCTTTATTTTCGTGTAATACAAGAATAAATTGCTCTCGCTTTGACAATATTGGACTCGTCTCTGACTCGTTCAAAATTGTCATAGCTCGAGCAATATATTCTTGTATCATACTCAAAGCCATCCAATATTATATACCTATTGCGTCTTTCTCAGCGAGTGTTGGATGGCCGCCATACTGCACAGCACTCACTACGACAAATCATATTTACACCAAGTTTTTTTGTTTTTTTTGCCGACTCTGTAAGACAGCAAGCCAGGTGTTCGAAAAATCCACTCAGAATCTCAGAATCACAGAATGGTATCCAGACATCGCTTATAATTACTAACGTCCAGAGATGGTTTCGCTTGCATGCAACGTGCATTTTAAATTGATGCATGGCTCTTTTGGAGGCATAATGTACCACAATAAATCAGTGTATCTACCTATTATTTGCTAGTTTACCGAAACTACGCATGCATCGAGAACTAAAACGTCACATTCGCACATGCCCCACCCCTGTACATCCCCTTCACAGGGTTACGAGCGCAAACGCACGTCCGTCATCATCCTCTTTTTTTCTTGCACGCTGAGAGAGTCTAATATAGCTAAGTCTCTTGTGCTCAAATTCAAGAATTTTTCTCCTTTTTGGCGCTTTTTGGTTCTGCTTTTCTTATCAATTCCGTCCTCCTTATAATTGTGTTTATTTTGGTGGTACGGTTCCTGGTCACATTTGTTTTACTAGCAGGAAATTATCTTTTCTGCCCCGTAATTCATCTCTTCATCCCGTAACGCAGACAGCTTATCGCCGTTTTGCTGAGCTCTCCACCACGGCTTAGTGCCTTATCGTACGTGTTGGGGTTTTTCCTTTTAGCTAGGCAGATAATTTATTCCTATCCGCCTAGCATCCCCCCTCCGGCTGTAAAGCATAGTTCTCGCCACTTCGCTGGGCACACCTTGCGGCGCAGCTATTGTCTGTTCTCGTTTGGGACTTTGGGATTTTCGTGAGAATTTTTTGTGCATGCCTTTGGGAATGTAATTTCTTTCACTATTATTCGAGATTGTTTCTGTCTTTCTATAGAAATAATAGTGAGTTCTTGGTTAATTTTGCTCTCGCTTGTTTGGTGGGAATTTCTTTGCCCAACTTTTATGCTCTTTTCTTTTGCAGGATCTGTCATGAGTTCTGATCCTGGTACCTGTACCCCGCCTACTCCCGCGAGTGTGCAGGCTGGCACTGCGGGAGCAAGTGTGACGGCTTCATCTCCGATGAGCTGTGCTACACTAGCTTTTGGGGCTATGGGTGTGAAGCCGATGTCTCGCTCTGGATTATCTTCCCGAGCGTGTCGGTAATGGGTAAGTTAGGGACCGCTGCGGATAGCGGCTCTCGGACTGCTACCGTGTTCTTCGCTGACCCTGCGCCGGCCGTGCTCGACATTACAACCACTGCTGGGACCCTTGGTCCCAGCAAGGGGGTCGTCGGTTTTCCGACCACAGACCCCTGCACTGTGCCCCTGCGCCTAGGTTAAGAGTGTCGTCAGACTACCGACCACTGACACTCGAGCCCCGCTCATGGGAGCCGTGGCTTTGACAACCTCCGTCTCCCACCTGAGCAGGATCACTGGCATTGCTCCAGCCAGTGACCCGTGCATTTTTATTGACTTGGCTAGTCCCCGTACCCAACCCTTGCGGTTCGATTCAGTCCCGGTTTGCCGGGGTTGTACCCGACCTTTTTGGATCCGGTCCCTGGATTGCCGATTTGGAGATCCAGATGTCCAAAACCCGGTATCCGGATCCGGTCCCCGGATTGCTGATTTGGAGATCTGGCTCATGGTGACGGGTGATTACGAGCCGTAAGAGATCATTCGAAAGCCCTGAGTGACTTAGCTAGTGTTCGTGCAGCCAGTGTCACTCTGGAGACTTCTCCCCCTCCCCCCCACCCCCCGCAGACGGGGGATTGGAAGCTATAAAAGACCATTCGAAAGCTCTGCTGAGCACAGCCCGTCGGGTAAGGCCAAGGTGCCGACTTCTCTGCCGCAAGTAGTCAAAGAAGCATCATTCGGCCACGTCTCTTTCTAAGTCAAGGTCGAAGTCTGCCTCGAGGGTATATTAGACTAAGCCCGCCCGCCCCTTCCCCCGCAGCGGTCAATCAAGTTGAGCCTCTCGAATATTTGAAGCTCTTTGCTGAGGAAAGCGGGTGGGCTACTCCCCCAGCCTCTCAGCCGACCTCTGGTGGCACAGCCCTTCCTCGGACGCGACTGACTCTGTCCGGCATATTATGTGAAGAATGTGACTTTCCTTAAATTGCAATTTGTGTGGATGTGATTACAACCATTATAGATAGCATATACGCCTGTGAATAAATTCTTTGGATGGTATGAGATTAAAAGATAATTTCAATTTGTTTTGGGCAAAATGTTAAAAAAACATGAAAAAAGCATGTGCACCCCTACAGTTTTTCAGTATGACTTAATGAGTACATAAATGTGTGTCTGATCAAAATGCAAGAAGTAAAATGGCGATCCCGGCAGCTCAGAGCCACCTGGCCAGAGCTGCCCCTCCTATCCCGGCGGCGCTTGGTGCCCCTCTCGGCGAGGAGACTGCAAGCTCTTGGTTGCGCCCGCCCCCTTGGGGCCAGGTTCCCCACGTAGCTGATTTCGTGGATAAGGATGGTGACTCTGTTTCTGAGTCACTAGCCAGCGCAGCCCCCCAAACCCCTCGTGGTTTGGCAGCCGATGTGCAGGCTCTCCTGGATAAATAATTGCCTGAGACCTTCACACCGGCTCAGCCGGATGCTCCCCAGGCTTCCCTTCTGTTCAGACAAGGGGCCCCCTCCACGGGAATACCCCTGATGGAGGTTTGCCAGTCCAGTGACAGGTATTGATTTGATTCGATTTGATTTATTTACCAACAGCAATACATACATTTCATACAATGATTTTACATATACAAGAAGAGAAACTATTGGTTGGTAAAAGGGGCCAGATAATAGCACATGTGCTAGTCGAGCCTAACCCTTTAAACAGCTAAACAAAGTATTTTGGTACAAATCAGTTTAGAAAACGTAACAAAACAAAAAATAATGAATTTACTATTACAATCGATACTTTAAAAAAAAAGAATACTCAACAATGTCTTACAGTATACAAACTAATAATGTAAAATATAAATTGTGTACAAATGCAAATTATTTAACTTGATATTTCATTCATGACTTATTCAACAAATGACTTGTAACAGAATTCCGAAACCTATTTCTAGACCTTGTCAATCTGACATCAATAGGTAATCTATTCCAAAATTCACTGCCCACAAAAGACAATGAAAATTGACCTTGTGTCGTTCTTAGTTTTGGAAGACACCTCTATTCCGTAAGAAATGTGTGGTTGTATAAATGCTTTATATAATAATATCAGAGTACGACTAGGAACAAAATGTCACAATCTAAATAGCACTTCAACTTTCTTTCTAGTACACTGATTTACAAAATGCATATGATTATTCCAAGACAAATTTCTATCAATGTGAACCCCAACAAAAGTGGCAACATCAACGTCTTTAATTTCCTCGCCAGCGATTTTCAGTTTACCATTCATAACTATTTTTTTCCTCCTACTACTTATTAACATGAAATTAGTTTTCATTGAATTAATTGTAAGTTTGTTAGCAATGCACCACTTATGTATCTTCTGTATGTTATTCACTTCATTTACATCAATTTCACCCTGGTCAGCAGGAAAAGTATGAAATAGGTTGGAATCATCGGCAAACAGCCGAAAATTGAAATAATCAGTAATATTTGGCAAATCATTTATATAGATTAAAAACAGAGTTGGCTCTAATACTGATCCTTGTGGAACACCACATCTTATCTTTTTCCTTTCTGATAACGTTTGACCACACTGAACAAACTGAAATTGGTTACTGAGATAATCCTTAACCCATTCTAGAGGCAATAACTAGATAGTTTACCTAGTAATATATTATGATTAATTGTGTTGAATGTTTTTTTTAAATCAATGAACATACCCAGAGTTACTTTTCACTGATCTACAGATTTCAAAGTTGAATTTATCAAGTTGATCAATGACAATTTAGTGCTATATTTCTTTTAGAATCCATATTGATGGTAATAGAATATATCATTTTTTTCTAGAAATTTTATTAATCTGATATTTATCAATTTTTCTAAAACTTTACCGATGACAGGTAGAACCGATATTGGTCTATAGTTACCTGGATCTTCTCTTGGCCCTTTTTTGTGTAGGGGAGTAACCTTTGCAATCTTTATTTCATCTGGAACCATGCCAGTTTCTAATGACAAGTTAAATATATATGCCAGTGGATGTGGAATATATGGAGCACTATCTTTAATTAATTGCACTGGAATGTTATCGTGACCACAAGCCTTTTTGGTATCAAGTAGCAAAACTTGACTCTAACTTCAACTGCAGTTATTGGTTTCCAAAATAAAGATTGCTCTATATTCTGCCCAAAAAAATCACCATATGCTATATATGTATTCGGCAATTCATCTGCTAAATTCGGTCCAATATTTACAAAAAGTCATTAAATTCATTCGCAATATCAGATTGAGATGTAAGTTGCATATTTTCTCCATGAACCTTCTTAACCCGTTCCCTCCGGGAACCTGGTACAGGTGAATGACGTCTTTACAAGTCTAAAATTGCCTTTCCCTGCCACTTATTCACTGAACTAGTGGATTTGAGGGTATTTCCAAAGTATATAATATCATTTTCCATTGGTCCTGTTTTTTGTACTTTCATATTATTCATTATAATTGTACTTTTTCATAAGCATGTCAAGTTTTCTCTCACATGAAATTCGTAGAGCAGTGTATGCAGCTCCGCGATGTCTGTCCCACAGATATTGACTTTCGCTGAGACCTTTCCATACACAGAATACTGATACTGCTAGTACCTCATTGGGAGCAGCGTAATCCGCGCTCGCCCTGTAGAAGCGTATGACGGCACGCACCCTAATGCATTTTCGTTCTTCTATTGTTGGAGTTTACAACCATGACAATGAACTTTACCCTTGGCCACGTTCATTGTTCCTCTTACGTAACTTAGCTATCGGGGGGGGCCTAAGACATAACTCTTTTCGTATATTCTATATAGGTCTAAAATACTTTCAAATATTTCTATGTCAGTTTTGTTTGTATATACTTTGTCAATACTTACAAACTATAATTGTCAAAAATTGCCAATACTTACAAACTATTTCCCCTATCATCTTCCGCTCTAGACTTCTATCTTTTTTTATTTTATTTGTTGTGTCCTTTTCATATTTTTTCTTGTCTCCCTCTTCAAGATTTCTTCGGTTTTGGTAGGGTATTTATGCTATTTATTTTTTTTATAAATAAAAGAGAAAGTTTTATTCTTTCTCTTATAATGTTGTCCACCTTCTTCTAGATAACCCTTTTGTGCTAAAGTATAATATCCGATGTATATTATTTCTGTCAATAACATATAATGAACGTATCATTTTATTTTGACGCAACAAAGATTTACATTCAAAATCAAAACTTTTAATTTCTATAATTTTTGTACAGTAGTATTCTTCTCATTTCGACATTATCGCTCAGCCGCTTGTTCTCTATTTTCATTCCCTACAATAAATATAAGTTATAATGTGTACATTATCAGGGATATGTTATAATAATTTATCTCAAGGAAGGAATGATGCCGGCATACTAGCAAATGTCGGAATAGAAAACAACATGAAAGATGAAGTTGGAAAACGACATTGACAGAAAGACAGAGAGAGAAAGACAGACATACATACATACAGACGGAGGGAGAGAGAGAGAGAGAGAGGGGGCGGAAGAGATAGAAAGTTGGACGTAGTCTGTACTGTATTTATTATTATATTTGTCTCTCCGATCACCCCCCAGCTCGAATTTTTAAAAAAGTTACTTTCTTGTTTGTTTATATCTTTTCGCTAAAGTATAATGTCCGACGTATATAAGTAACGTCAATATAGCATAATAAACATTTTTTTCATATCATTTTGATGCAACACAGATTTACATTCAAAAGTTTTACTTTTTATAATCATTGTACAGTAATATTCTTCTCATTTTAAAATCATCAGGCGCTCGATCTGTGTTTTCCTTCTCCATATCGAGGTTATGGTATGATGATTTATCTCAAGATCTAAAGGAATACTTTCGGAATAAAAGCAAATAGCGGAACGGAAAACAGTACCAAAGATGAAGATGGAAAATAGCGCTGAGAAATCGAGCAAGAGAGATAGAGAAAGACATACAGAGAGAGAAACAATCATTTCTCATGTCATCTTTTCTATGTCTGTGACATTTTACTAAATCACATTTTTATTATTCCTTTATCTTTCCATGATTGTTATATATTTGAATGAATATTTCAGATATGGTCAAATCTGGTTCTACGTTATAATTATGATCAGCTATTTTTATTTAGGAGTACGTCGAAACACGATCTCTTCAAAAATCGCGGAACAGAAAACACTATGAGAGATGAAGATATAAAATGACATTGAGAAAACGAGAGAGAGAGAAAGTTGTACGTATTGTTATTTATTATTATGCTGTCTGTCTCTCCGATCAACCCCACCCCACCCGCTCTAAATTCCTCTTTAGTTTCCATTTTTTATCATGATTTACATTCAAAAGTTTTACTTTTTATAATTATTGTACAGTAATATTTTTCTTATTTCGATATCATAAGGCGCTCGTTCCATGTTTTTCTTCTCCATATCGAGGTTACGGTATAATAATTTATCTCAAGATCAAAAGGAATACTTTCGGAATAAAAGCAAATAGCGGAACGGAAAACGGTACCAGAGATGAAGATGGAAAATGGCGCTGAGAAAGAAAGCGAGAGAGAAAGAGAATAAGACATACAGAGAGAGAAACAATAATTTCTCATAATCATCTGTTTGTGACATTTTGCATAATCACATCTTTTTGCCCATTCCTTTATCTTGCATGCATGATTGTTATATCTTTGAATTATTATTTCAAATAGGGTAAAATCTGGTTCTACGTTATTTGTTCAATAACATTTGTTTTATTTAGGAGTACTTCGGAACGTGATCCCATAAACATTCTTTGAAAACAGTAACGACAACTGCAAAACTACAAGACCCCCCCCCCAAAAAAAAGGGTTATCTGAACCCGATATACATGTACAGTATACAAGGATCATCAATGCTGTACGTCAGTTCATAATCCATACCCTTTCTAGATTTTTTTTTTAGATTTTTTCTAGATTTTTGTTTTTTTATAAGAAATCATATCTCCCACTCATACTCTATCCAACTATGAACTAGACTTGAATTCGTCACTTTGACGAATTAGGTGATACGTAAGCTAATGATTTACATAATGAAGAATGCATTTTCACGATTTCATATTGTTATATAAAACGCTTCTACCATTATGATCTATCCATATGTCAAGTTTCTACTGTTTAGCCTTGATCATTATGGATGTATGGAAGATAGATTGAGACAATTTGACTATTGACCCTGGACAACAACCAGTTACACCTTTGACTCTAATTGACATGAGGTATACAGGCATTGCATATTCCGTGGTAACAATGAAGTAAGCGAGGGAAATGAAGGCAATGACAAACGAGAGAGAGAGCGACAGAATATGGCCGGGTTCAAATTAAGTTTTCTTTAAATTATTAGACCCAGTACTGAGGATCTTTTTATCTGCCATGTTTTTGTTATTTGACGGCTTTTGACGATACAAAGAAATGCCGTCTTTTGTCACCAAATATTGTTCAAATATAGCATTGTAGAGACGATGAACTCTAGTGCAAAGTCGTAAGCCATGAGAATATCAATTTCTATGTCGTTCTGCAAAATAATCCGAACAATAGAATCAACCAAGTGGAATCAACTGTTAAACGAATTTATCATGAGTTCTGAAATTTTAATTTGTTACTGCACGTCATAGTAGTATTAAGGAGCAGCAATGGCGAACAATTGTCGCTAAAATTCAGAAATTGTTGCTTAGATTGCTTTTCCACTAAAAATTAACATGAGACATCAAGCTACATAGAACTATGATCGACAAACATGATATTGTTTTGAAAACAGTCAGAAAACATTGCAGGTAGAATAAATAAGAGATAATGTGGTCATGTAAACAAGTGCATTATGTCCATGTTAGTCCCCTAGTACCGAAATCATGATTGTATTCTCCACTTATTTCTCCTATATAATTTATTTCAATTTAAAATAGATATTCTAATGTTTCTTCTTTTGGCTTGATTATATTTCAGCAACGAATTGACAGTTTTGGTAGACATCTTGGATGTATCATAGCAATAAATTCTTGGCACATGACGTACTGTGTATACGATAATTATGTTAAGAAGAAGAAGCATACAAATAACTATAAGAATAATAATATCAAATAATCACTATAATAATGATTATAATTACGATATTTACTATAATAATAAATTTAAAAATTACAATCATAATGATTATTATGATACTGCTGCTATTACTACTACTAGTACTTCTACTACTACTTCCACTACTACTATGAAGAAGTAAATGAAGAAGAAGGGTAGGAAAAGAATCATTTCAGCGATATTAGTGATTATATTGTCAATGATTGAGGCATACACATACACATTACATATTCCTATAAATTATTGAAAAAAAAAAATTGACCCACCAGGAATCGAACTTGGGTCGCCGGAATGGGAGGCAAGTGCTATGACCACTATACCAAAATAATCCACATAGACATTACACGTGAACGGAAAATGGAATTCTCAAATCCCACTTTGCAAGTGAAATATGAGCATGATCCCGGCATCTGATCGAAAAATAAAGGGCACACTTGTGATAGCTTATTGTCTCAGCTACAACATACTCGAAGCTCAGCGAAAACAAAACTAAAACGACGGAGATATTGCTCGCGAAAGACGGGAATGTAGAATCCAGTTTTGAAAAAAGTCATGTCCCATAGAGAATACACGCAAAATGTGAAAAATTGACATGCCTCCTTTAATCGCAAAAATACGCCATGATGCCTTTGTCAAAATGAAAATTGTGACTGCATTTGTAGAAAATTGTCTCAGCTAGAACATATCAAAATTTGGAAGAAAATCGATCAATATTTACAGAGATACAATCAATTTTCAAAAATATGCTGACGTCATAATATGCAAATTGAAATTTTGAGTTCGGAGGCCATTATGATGACGTCATGAGTTATTGAGGGTCAAATGAGACATGAAATCATATCTCCGACTCATAATCTATCCAAATATGAAAAAAATTGGGAGTTCCATCCATTCTGAAGAGTTACAATGAATTTTGTATAGGCATGTTTTTGCCCATATATGCTATGTATTACAAGAGCTCGCGCGCACGGACATGTTTCTTGAACGGACGCTCATTGCGTTATTACTGGTCAGAAAAGGTGAACAAGGTATCAAAATGCCTTGAAAAATGTGCCAAATATGATGACAGAAAAATTGGCGATTCTATGTTGCAAAATGCCAGTACGCGCGAAAACGCGCGCATGTGCGTGTGCGCGTTTTTTGAAATGCTTAAAATGGCCTGAAACGTATCCAAAATGAATTTGAGACGATTTGGAGCATTTTAAATTTTGCGCGCGCTGACGCGCGACGTACGCATGCGCGCGTTTTTGACCTGAAATTGACCGGACGGATATTGACCTTGATCATGATAAATATGAATGAAAAATGACTTTCCGTTATGAAGATATGATCATGAGTAGATTTTCAGAAAATTTACAAAATGGCGCCTAGATGACGTCATCAGTCAAGGTCAAGGTTGAAAACGTTATTTTGCTTTGTCCATATGCCTATACATATGTGTGCCAAATTTCAAGGCATTTGATTGAGCCATTTTCAAATTATCTTGCTAACAATAAAGTGGGTGGAAATAAGAAAAATAAACTAGATTTGTAATACTTGTTTAGAACAAGTATAGGTGGGCTGGTCCAACTAAAATTGAAGACATAATCAAGGGCACATTTGAGATAGCTTATTGTCTAAGCTACAACATACTCAGTTCAGCGTAAACGAAGCTAAAACGACGGAGATATTGCTCGCGAAAGACGGGAATGTAGAATCCAGTTTTGAAAAAAGTCATGTCCCATAGAGAATACACGCAAAATGTGAAAATTGACATGCCTCCTTTAATCGCAAAAATACGCCATGATGCCTTTGTCAAAATGAAAAATCGTGTAACTGTATTTGTAGAGAATTGTCTCAGCTAGAACATATCAAAATTTGGAAGAAAATTGATCAATATTTACAGAGATACAATCAATTTTCCAAAAATATGCTGACGTCATAATATGCAAATTGAAATTTTGAGTTTAGAGGCCATTATGATGACGTCATGAGTTAATTGAGGGTCAAATGAGACATGAAATCATATCTCCGACTCATAATCTATCCAAATATGAAAAAAAATTGGGAGTTCCCATCCATTCTGAAGAGTTACAATGAATTTTGTATAGGCATGTTTTTGCCCATATATGCTATGTATTACAAGAGCTCGCGCGCACGGACATTTATCTTGAATGGACGCTCATCTTGTTTTTAATGATCCTAAAGAGATAAACATGGTATCAAATTGTTCGAAAAAATATGGGAAATATCATGAAAGAAAAAAATGGCGATTCTTTGTTGTGTAATGGTGTTACGCGCGAAACGCGCGCATGTGCGTGTACGCGATTTTTTAATATAATGCTTTAAATGGCCTGAAACGTATGCAAAATGTATTTGAGACGATTTGGAGCATTTTGAAATTTTGCGCGCGCTGACGCGCGGACGTACGCGCGCGCGTGTTTTGACCTGAAATTGACTGGACGGATATTGACCTTGATCATGATAAATATGAATGAGAAATGATTTTCCGTTATGAAGATATGATCATGAGTTGATTTTCAGAAAATTTCACAAAATGGCGCCTAGATGACGTCATCAGTCAAGGTCAAGGTTGAAAACCTTACCGTGTTTTCTCCATATGCCTATACATATGTGTGCCAAATTTCAAGACATATGATTGAGCCATTTTCAAATTATCTTGCTAACAAAAAAGTGCTTGGAAATAAGAAAAATAAAGAATAATAATAATAAAGGCAATTTTAACGAAAACATAAGGTGGTCTGTATTATATACAGCCCACCTAATAAAGAATAATAAATAAATAAATAAATAAATAAATAATAAAGGCAATTCTAACGAAAACATAAGGTGGTCTGTATTATATACAGCCCACCTAAAAATTGAGATAAGCTGTGTTGACATCTTTTGAATTATATACCGTTTCCCAGTTATAGGCAGCAAGATCTTCTCTAAATACATTTATATCATATTTCTTGTAACATCTATATTGAATTATTTTTTTTACTAGACTGCACTTTTGCTATATTCTTGAAGATTGCAAAAACTGTGAAATGATCGGACACATCAGATTCTTTCACTTCTTTTTATCTCAGGGACGTTGCTTCTGGGGAGGTGCTGTTCATGACTTCGTACCTGAGAGCGGCATTGTCTGCCATTAATCCCCATTAATCCCCTTCCACTGTGCTGGTCTAGCAAATAATAGGTAGATACATTGATTCATTGTGGTAAATCAGAAAAATCATAACTGAATTTATTATTTACTATATAAATCTAATTATTTAAACATATTTGTGGCTTACACCCAGTAATATGATTTTTTTTTCTGACTTGTTTTTCAATTACAGATCGATCAATCGATCTTATTTACTGGGGGTAAGCCACAAATATGTTTAAATAATTGAAATTTCTCCCAGAAAGCATTACATTTATATTAAAAATATATAAATCTATGTATCTACCTATGTCCCTCCCTCCGTCCCCTCTCCTTGCCCAGCAACATGTCTTAAGTGTTGTCTCAGGCAGCTTGTTTAAGAGCATGATGGCGGGCGTGCGTTTGCGCACGTAACCCTGGGAAGGCGATATACTGGGGTGGGGCATGCGCGGATGTGACGTTTTAGTTCTCGATGGCTGCGTAGTTTAGGTAGATAATAATACCGGTAGGTAGATATATAGATTTATATAGTAAATAATAAAATCAGTTATGATTTTTCTGGTTTAAAGGTTTATGTAGAGTTCAGGTTTTTACGCCTGGCGGGAGATTGTTCCAGTCACTTATTGTATTTGGTATAAAGCTGTTCAGGTATGCCTTTGTTCGGCACTTCGGCACTTCGGCATTGTAGTGGTGCTAGACGATTGGTATTCTCTCTTACAGATCTTGGTGCTTCATGAACATTATCAGGGATATCTACAGCGGCTTCCTGATGGAGTGTCTTGTAGAATAGCGTTAATCTGCTGTCTTTCCTTCGTTGTTGGAGAGAAGACCATTCCAGGCATTTGAGTAATTCAGAGACACTTGTAGTAGGACGATAGTCATTGCAGCTATAGACGGATCGTGCTGCCCTTCTTTGTACCATTTCCAATTTATCTACAAGATAGGATTGGTGTGGGTCTAATATTGTTGCTGCATATTCAACTTTTGGACATACCAGTGCCTTGAATGCAGCAGCCTTCACTTTAGCATGGTATCTTGGCAGGTTTCTATGGACGAATCCCAGGATCTTACTTGCATCATTTACGACATGGTTGATGTGGTTGTTCCAGGACATGTTGCAGGACAAGTGGACTCCCAAATAGGTGGTCTGTTTTACAGATGATAGGTGTACACCGTGCATACTATATGTGAAGGCCTTTGGTTGTCTGCTCCTTGTTACTTGCATGGTTTGGCATTTAGATGGGTTGAAACTCATTTGCCATGAAGAAGACCATTCCTTCAGAACATCAAGATCCTCTTGAAGTTGGACTTGGTCTTCGTTCCCACGGATGTGACGAAAGAGGATGCAATCATCAGCGAACAATAAATATCTTTGTTTCTCCAGAGGAAACAGTGATCGGTTGGGATATTTCGCCATCTACTAGTACTTGCTGACTACGTTTAGTAAGCCAGGTGCTATTCCATTGAAGGGTCATATCTTGTATTCCGTAATGATTTATTTTACGCAAGAGTTTGGGGTGAGACATCGTGTCGAAGGCTTTACTGAAATCCAATGTATGTCAACTTGACTACCAGGAGCTTTGTTGAGACAATGCATGATTTCTTCCATTGTATTTACAAGTTGGGTTTCGCAAGAATGGACTTTCAAGAATCAATGTTGGTAGTGCTTTAGGATGAGGTGATCTTCAATATGGGCCATGATGTGATGGAATATTATGTGTTCAATTATTTTGCAGGACACAGATGTTAAGGATACTGGTCTGTAGTTTACGGGAAGAGATTGACCACCTTTCTTGTATACCTGGCATACATTAGCTATATAAGCCAGTCAGCTGGTAGAGTTCCCTCCCTCAGTGATTGGTTGAATATCTTTGTGAGGGCTGGAGTTAAAATGTCAGCACATTCCTTCATAATATATGCAGGTATCTCATCAAGGCCGCATGCTTTATGGGCATCTGGGCCCGTATTCAATAAACTTCTAAGACGTTTTTCTTAAGTCTAAGAAAATGTCTAAGAATTTGTCTAGGTTAAGAAAGTTGCCTTAGCCGTATTCTAAACACGTAAAGCAGTTTGTCTTTGCTTAGACGACAGATGAGACAAATTCTTAGACCCGATGACGTCATGTTGGAAAGTCAAGTTGGTCGAGTCGAGCGACTTCATTGCAGCTCAATTTGCCTATGCAATTTGCATGTTAAAATATTAAAAATATTAAAATTATACACAAAACGTATGGGAGATAAAATGTAGGGAGGAATGATGCTCACAGTGTTACGATACATGCGATATCCGAATATCCGGTATCCGTGGTAGTTGAATAAACAACATGTCTACCATAACAAACCAGTCTGCCGACTCCTTATATACTGAGTAAATCTACCAATACTAAGACCCTCAAACGCATCATGGTGGCAGCTGCTGGGATCTTTGAAATCAACTTTGACTTTTGATTGCACAACTTGATCCAGTTCACGACAGTTGGGAAGTATAATTTAGAAGACGATTTTCGTAAAGCAAAATTGCGTCGTTCTTTTGGTCACACGTATCGTATGCATAGTGTGTGTACCGTACAGCACAGTGCCTGCCGAGATACTGATGCTGCAATTTCCCAATTATTCGTTCGTGAATTGTGATGGGTGTATGAGCGTATAAAGACTCATAAAGCCTGCTCAAATCAGCCTAATCAAGTTATAACTGTGCTCAATCACTGACAACAGGGGTCTGCATAATAACTAAACTAAAGTAGATATTATAGTTAAACTAAATCAAAGTGTGAACATTAAACCTGCTTTTAGATAATATTGATACATATCTGGTGTGAGGACTGTCATTGTCAGACACTGAGTGAGAGTGATCAACATTTTCATTGCATGAGACACCTAACGACATTCACACAGGTGTGAGAGCGTACAAAGGTATACGTGTACACACTATTATCAACACCAGCCGGTTAGGAACTGTTCACACGAAAATTAACAACACAAATATCTACACTCATTCGTATAATCTGTCGTAACCAATACGTACACCTGAACATACACAATGAGTACCAAGTATCCAGAGATGAACTGGGAGGCTACAGACCTACCCGAAGAGTTCAAACTATTCAAGCAAAGAATGGAGCTTGTGTTAGCAGACCAAGATGTAACTGATGATAAGAAAAAGGCTATCAAAATCAAAATTGCTGTAGGCAACGAAGGTTTGCGCCGAATCAATGCGTCGGGGCTATCCGAGACCGACAAAGACAAACCACAAGAACTGTGGAAACTGCTAGAAACACAGTTAAAGGTTAACATCAATTTTCGGGTACATCGCCTAGAGCTCATGCGATACCGGCAGAAAAAAGATGAGAGTATCGATCAATTCGTTACTAGATGTCGAGATAAGGCAAACACTTGCGATTTCGAGGAATCCGAACTCGATGAGCGGATCATGGAAATAGTGATCACTTCAACACCGATTGAAGAATTTCAGAAATCCTTATTGGATCAACCAAAGGGATACAAGATTGAGGCAATCTTGGTAGAGGGTCGAAAATATGAGGCAGTTGCGGCGAGTAGACAATGCCTACAAATGCTTGATCCTGCCGAACACATAGATTCATTCAAGCGGAACCAGGGACGAAAAACATGTGGAAACTGCGGACGTATCCACAAACCTCGTCAGTGTCCGGCGTATGACGATGTGTGCCATGCCTGTGACACAAAGGGCCATTGGGCCAAGTTCTGTAGAAAGGCTAAGAATGATCGTAGTCGTAAATCAGATCGGGGATCAAATCGTAGATCAGATGACCATACATCTGATGACCGTAAATCGAAACATGGAAACAAGTCATGATCAAAATCTAAAGGTCGAAAGTATAAACCGATAAGCGAAATGGACACTAAACATGATACTAGCACAGATCATGATCATCAATCAACAGCAGATCCATCAAACTTCGCACAATTCGACACCATACACACGATCGAGCCATACACAGTGATCAATCCACAGGGTACAGTAGCTTATGCAAACATTGACATCATATGCCCACAGAGAACAGGACAGCATAAACTATACCTGAAAATAGAGTCGGGGCAAGCGCTAATACTATCACAGTACGTACAGCGAAACAAATATATGGTGACAAGTGGAAGTCAGTAGTGAAACGTACACCAGTTAAGCTAGTAGCATATGGCGAAATACAAATACCATGCTGTGGTACACTAGACATAAAGTGTAGATACAAGAGTCCAGAATGGTTTACACATACATTCTATGTAGCAGACGTCAATGGACCAGCTATCCTAGGGTTGTTAGGGTGCACAGATCTCGGAATTATCACAATCCACACAATGCACAAGGACACACCTACACATACACCTATCACAAGTGTTAGTGACCTTAAACAAACATACCCAAGTCAGTTTGATGCCATAGGAAGCTTTAACGGAAAGCAATGCTGCATCTGAAAGATGATGCAGAGCCCACCATAGATGCACCTAGAAAGTGCAGTGTCCACTTGAAGGACAAGATCAAGGCCGAACTAGATAGCATGGAGAAACAAGAGGTTATCAGAAAGGTAGAACACCACACAGATTGGTGTAGCTCGATGACCACTGTTGTGAAGAAAGACGGATCCATACGGATATGTCTTGACCCCAGAAGGTTGAATGATGCCTTGAAAAGGTGTCCACACAAAATTCCAACCTTGGAAGAAATCCAACCGATCTTCGCAGGAGCTCAATTCTTCTCCAAGCTAGACGCAAAGGCTGGATACTGGTCAGTACACCTAGCAGAGGAATGCCAAGACCTGACCACCTTCAGAACACCATTCGAAGATATTGTTTCCAACGATTACCCTTTGGCTTATGCACAAGCCAAGACATCTTCCAGCAACACATGGATAGGATCGTCCAGAATGTGCCTGGCTGCGTATGCATCGCAGACGACATTGCGATTGTCGGAAAAACAGAGGAGGAACACGACAAGAATCTCCACTTGCTCATGGAGACAGCAAAACAAGAAGGCCTCGTGTTCAACAGTTCCAAGTGTACTATCAAGAAGGAAGCTATCAGCTACTTTGGATCCATGTACACAAGATCTGAATCTACCCAGATCCAACCAAGGTTGAAGCTATCACAACAATGCCTTCACCCAAGGATAAAGAGGATGTTCAGAGATGCCTAGGACTGTTTACGTACCTAGCAGCATACATTCCTAATCTCTCAGAGAAGTCAGCACCACTTCGTGAACTCCTTCACAAGGACATTCCATTCGTCTGGGACGAGGATCACGAACATGCCTTAAACAGCCTGAAAAGCACAGTCTCATCAGGTGCATGCCTGCAGTTCTTGACCCAAAGAAAGAGACAACCGTTGAGGTAGATGCGTCGATGAAAGGGCTGGGAGCATGCCTGCTCCAAGATGGCAAACCTGTAGCTTTTGCATCCAAAAGTCTCTCCAATGCGCAGTCCAACTACTCGAACATAGAGAGGGAAACCTTAGCCCTAGTGTTTGGTATCAACCGATTCCATACTTACCTATTCGAAGGAATTCACTGTGATAACCGATCACAGGCCCTTGGAGATGATTTGGAAGAAACCTCTCAGAAGCGCACCACCCCGTCTACAGAGACTTCTGATCAAGGTACAAGGATACAGATGCCAAGTCAAGTACCGACCTGGGAAAGAAATGATTCTTTCAGATACCTTGAGTCGTCTTCCTAACCCCAAGGAAGCACGCGATGTTCCGCTAGATATCAGAGTGGAATCCATCTGCTCCAAGTAGAAGACACTCATGAAATCGACCTGATCTTCTTTGGACAAAACAAGAGAGCAGAACTCCAGAGGGAAACGTCGAATGACCCTGTTCTTAGGTCATTGTGGCAGATAGTCACTCAGGGTTGGCCTGAAACCCTCCAGGAGCTGCCGACATCCCTAAGACAATTCTGGTCTTACAGAGACGAGATTGGAGTATCACAAGGAGTACTCTTCAAAGGAAATCGAGTGATCATACCGATGACACTTAAGGAGGATATCCTTACACAACTCCACCTTGGACACATGGGAATCGAGAGCACACGACGACTAGCTCGTGAGACAGTGTTCTGGCCACACATCAACAAAGACATTGAACAGCTCATAAAGCAATGTGATGCATGCCAGGAACACCAGGCAAGGCAACAGAAAGAGCCGTTGCTTCCCCATGATGTACCTTCAGCACCTTGGACTAGACTGGGAACAGACTTTTTCGTGCTCAACAGACAAGAGTATTTACTCGTCACTGACTACTACTCAAGTATCCGATAGTCTACAAGCTGACTGACACATCAAGTGCTGCAGTAGCTAACGTGATGAGTGGAATCTTCAGTCTATTTGGTCCACCAGAGGAGATAGTATCAGACAACGGTCCACAATTCGTAGGAAAACATTTCCAGGACATGTGCAAGAAGTGGTCCATCAAACATACCACCTCTTCTCCGCACTATCCAAGATCCAACGGACTAGCCGAGAGGATGGTTCGTACCATCAAGAATCTGTTGACAAAGTGTTCACAGACTGGCCAAGACAGTCAACTGGCTATGTCACACCTACGAGCAACACCTGTTGACAGTCACATGAGATCACCTGCAGAGATGTTGTTTGGAAGACCCATCAGAACAACACTCCCAAGTCATTATCTTTCAAGAGAATCTACCACCACTGATCATCTCTTGAATCGACAAAGCAAGATGAAAGAAATGCATGATCGACATGCAGGTCCAGATCTTCCACCACTCCACGTAGGACAACCAGTCAGAATCCTACATCCCAAAGATCATACTTGGATACCAGCCAAAGTATCCAAAGTCTGCGACGAACCTAGGTCGTATGAAGTATCAACACCCAATGGAGGAGTCCTGAGACGCAACCGATCTCACCTGCGGGAGATTCCGTCAACAAACCCACCTCCAAGGCGTGTCAGGTTCGACGAAGACTACACTTCATCTACTCAACCAGACACACCACGACAGAATGGCAACGACCATCAAGCAACTTCAACACCAGAGACTCAGAACATTCAATCTAAAGAACCAACAGCAAACTCGCAAACAACAACTAGATATGGACGCAACATCCGTACACCAGCGAGATACATGTTTGAAGATTAAAAATGAACTCTTAAATAACTTGAAAGAAGAGAGAAGATAAAGAAGAACACAGAAGACGCATAGTTTAATGTAGTCTAAGAAGTTTATTGTTCATATGCATGTATAATCATTGTACAGTATTTTTGGTATGACAAGCATTATGTTTACGAAAGTCACGAAACAGATGCTAGCCAAAACATGTTTTGTTTGGAAACTGATTTTTATAAACAAATCAAAGTATATCAAACTATGTTCAATTTCACAGGAAACGTTATGTGAAGTTGAAAGTGGAACGAAATAATTATATAGACAGCTAAATTCTTATTCGTTATTACAATACAAAAGAAACGTATTGAAAACAAAACAAGACTTCATGTTATTTAACCTGATTGGAAAAAGTTCATTACAGAGCAAATTACCAAAACTTGCATAGTACCAAAAGTATTGTTTTCAAAGCAATATGTTTATATTCGTCAATCAGTGATGTTCACTGATTCCCAATCTTTCCAGAGGAAGGGGGATGTTACGATACACGCGATATCCGAATATCCGGTATCCGTGGTAGTTGAATAAACAACATGTCTACCATAACAAACCAGTCTGCCGACTCCTTATGTACTGAGTAAATCTACCAATACTAAGACCCTCAAACGCATCACACAGAATTGTTTTAGGCTTGACCAACTGACACTAAAATAGCTGATCTAGATGGAACATCGATCACCGTAGGCTTTTTATACTTTTCTGTCAAACATCTTCGAAGAGCCAAACCGAGCTATAATTATGCCGCGGGTAGGGTCCATGAAGTTAGCGCCGTCGCTAGTCGGCCGGCCAGCGCTAGCATATGATTGCGTGGAGCTACCCTTAGACCTTACATCGTCTACTGCTATAGCTAGCCTAAAATTAATCAAATAGCTTAATTTAACCCTTATTAGACCAATAATAATTGTAACAAATTTTGCCTCACCTAACATCATGCCGATGACACATCATTCCCTGTTTCCATATTTTAATGCCAATGACTAAGAGATGATTTCTTTATGACAGCTATGTCGTAGTGTTATGAAGGCAGCCTATGCTACCGGTATATGCTGGATCGTGTATTACAAACAAAGTATACATACAAAATACCTATAAGGCTTTATGGCCCTCCGGCTCCTGCGCGCTGCGTCGCCGACGCTGTACTAGCTACGTTTACGCGAAGCTGACGTTAATATAGGTCAACTGATAACCTGCGCTCGCGCTGCCATGCACGTTCGCATCCATACGTTTTTTCATTCCATTTGATCGAAACCCAAAGTGACATTGCGTGCAGCAGCACTGCCGGTGCCGAAGTCCTATTTAAACATCCTGAGTATGCTTAAATATAGGGTAGATTTCTTACTTATCTTAGATATCTCGATTGTATAGAATACGACATGCTATTTAGGCCCTTTTTCTTAGATAAAATCTAAAAATTCTTCTTATCCTTAAGGCAAAATTCTTAGCCCCCAATGCTCTTATAGAATACACACTTTTGCTAAGACTGTTTTCTTAGCCAAAATTTAAGAAAAAGTACCCCGGTACTTAGATTTCATGCTTAAGAAGTTTATTGAATACGGGCCCAGGTCCTTTCAGAAGTTTAAGTACACCTTTGTCATCAACTGTTAAAGAAGACATGGGCGGATAGGGAGCAGAAATGAGGGTCTGATTGATCGAGGGATTATTCTCAGTGAATATAGATCCATAGTGTGCATTAAGGATTTCAGCTTTCTGGAGACCACTACATACAAGTTTGTTCGGTGATTACAGAGGGGGGACTCCACTGCTATCTCGTCGCTTGTTGGCAACAATTAAAGGACCAAAAGCGTTTTGGTGCTGAGCGGAGATTCTCTGTATTGAGGATACCTAGAATGTTTTCGGTTTGGGCTTCATCTAATTCTCGTCTGATGCTGTTTCATTAGGTTACGAAAGCCTTTCCTATCCTTGGCCTTGTCTGTTCTTTTGGCCCGGTTAAACAATCGCTTATGTTTTTGGATTGTTCTTTTAATCTTCATATTCATCCATGGTATATATTTTCCATTTTTCAACTTCTTTGTTGGGATATGAGATTTCATGGCCTTAAAAATAGCTTTTTTGAAGAGTAACCAGCTATCATCCAATGACCTATCTCCAAAACCATCCATCAAACTGTTACTGTTTTTAATGATGGTATTACCCTTTTTGGACAGATAGACCCGTCTTGGCTTCTTGTTATTTGTCTCAACTCCAAGGTGAATAGTAACAATAACAGCCTTATGATCGCTCATTCCAGGTATTATTTCAGTATTAATAACACAGGATGGATAGGTTGTTAGAAGAATATCGAGCATATTATTGAGACGTGTTGGCTCCTGGACATGTTGATTGAAGCAGAAGTTGTTCACAATGTTCATAAACTTCTGGTTCAGGCCTAGACCGTATTGTGGACATGGTTTGACAGAGTTTGTTTCCCAATCGATGTCCAGTAAGTTTACATCTCCACCTAGTATAATCAATGGTAATGATAATGGTAAATCATCTTCAAGGCTCTCCACCAATTGCATATTTGATGAAGGGTTGCGATAGAGAGATCCTATGTACCGTAGGCAGGTTTCTTGCCGTAGGTCATAAGGGCCGTTTTTCACAGGTGACATGAGCAGAGCTGCCAACTAGAACGGATTTCCCGTAATTGGTACAGAAATTAACAAACATTACGGCAGTACGAAATGTTTTTTTTTTTTTTTTTTTTAGGCCTCAATATGATTTATCGAAGTATTCTCTTAATAGAAGCCAATTTTTCAGGGAAAACGGATGTGTTGTGATGACCTGAAAATCAATATTAAGCAACTTTGTGTGAGTAAAATCACAACAAATTTCAGATAATCATTAGGCGCATGCATCAGCGCAGTGTTGGCATGCCGTTTTTTTAGATTCATAGCGCCGCGTAGGAAGTTACTGATTTATTCCCCAAATTACTGATTTTGAGCCTTGTGATTACTGATTTTCTGTTCTGGAGGTTGGCAGCTCTGCCTGAGAATATCTTCTTTGAATGCTAGGAGGGTACATCCTGATCCCAAATAACTATCAGTCCTATAGGCGCAGTACCCTGGTGGCAATCCTTTTCCGGTGGCGGCAGCGACGGCGGCAGCAACATCAAAAACTTAACCAAGGGCAATTATTTGTCTGATCATGTTACAATAACATTCACGTTTTAGCAATAGATATATTGATTATATGATTACTAACCAAGAAACAACATGTATGTTTATTATATATTAGTGTACAAGCCTATAGCTGTTCAACAGTTATACTTGAACTCACTTCAAATGATCCTTGTGATGGAGTTAATGCAATTATTGAGATTAGAATATTCCTATTGGTGGACAGTTGCCAAAATCGATAAGTGATAAGTGATGGCTATCGATTATTACCGGGGACCTATTGCCCTTTTGTTTCAATGTGGCCTAATTGGGACCAATTGGTTTCAATGGGTACCAATTGCCAGTTTGTTCCAATGGGGACCTATAATTGCCAGTTGGTTTCAATGGGGACCAATTGCCAGTTGGTTTCAATGGGGACCAATTGCCAATTGGTTTCAATAAGTACCCATTGTTTCACTTTCCATGTACTCCAAATTGCCAATTGGTATTCAATTGGGATTCAATGTTATTTCAAATAATTTTGTAATGTATTCGTTTAGATTATCCATTAATTTTTTTTTTCAATAATTATTATACTATTACGTAGTTCTGTGTTAAATTTGTGTTGTTTTGTATTAAATGTGATGTTATTTTATGTACCTGTATAATGTAGGGCTTCCTTGGAAAGCAGGCCATTAAATTTATTTTTTGGCTTGAATGGAACTACCCTACTGAAATAAAACTTAATAAATAAATAAATAAATGGGGACATTCAATGGGGATTCAATTGGATTTTCGTCTTGGGGTATAACAAATATGTCAGACATTGCTAGGAAATTTCCATGAGCATGGTTGTGTATTCAATTGCTCAATGCTTGTCCATCTTCATTCAGCTCAAGGCAGTTGGTAAACGGCTTGCAGCATTGTTATCACATGAACATCGGAAAAAGAGAAAGCTAGAGATGAGGAGAGGTCAAAATCAGCATCGAAAAGACCATGCAGGGAAGCCTGCAAAGAGCAACGAGGACAAGGCGAAACCCCAAAAAACAAAGTAAGTCTTCTTTTATCTTAGCTGTCAGCTTTCATATAGAGCTGCATATATAAAAGGATGCTGGTTTTGAGACAATTTTTCAAAGTTTCAGGCTTCTACGCTTCTCAAAGCTTTGAGGAATACAAACATCTGATCTAAAGCGCACTGGCATCCCTGTATACAACCGTAGAGGTACGTGTAATACGAAATATGAAATGTGGCACTGTACCAACAGCATCCTTGCAAGACAACACAAAACTGGTGCCAGGTAAAAATGTCAGGGGAAAAAATGTCAGAGTTGAAAATGTCAGAGGAAAAGATGTCAGGTAAAAATGTCAGAGGTAAAAATATCAATACAAAAGCATGTTACAGGTTGATTATTGTTAATGGTTGTATATTAGGCTTATCGAAAAAGAATTTTGAAGGATTCTCTGCAGTCATTATTTCAGCAGGTACATATATTCGTACAAGTCTACATGAATTTGGCAGGAAAAAAAACGGTTGAATTTGAGGGACATAAACTGTATTTCTCTCACTTTTCTTAATGACAAACATGATGTTTATGTTATTATATAAAGTTACACTGTGTTATGTTTAACCCAACAAATACAATAATATAATTTCTGCCTTTCAAAACCTACTGCATAAAATTCGAAAGCACATGACAAAATACCTGTCTAGATATGTCTCAATGTTTACTACATGTAGGCCTGCTATCTGACATTCTTCAAGCGAAGCTGTGATATTGTTTGTTAAACTTTTGTAATAAAGTATTGATGAGGGGGAAAAGTCATCTGAGTTTTTTCTTAAAGGTAATACAAAGTTTTGGTATGGGGTTATGAATTTGGTTCAAATGAACATATTGGAAACATATGCGATCCTACAATATTCAGTGATCGTTGTCGCAGTTGAAATCGAGTCTAATGTGAAGAAATTGTAAATATAAACTCTTTATGTTGTATAGCTCCCTCTAGATAATAATTTAGCTTTAAAACAATGTTTCTTGACTAAAATCAATTACTGACTAGCTATTCCCGTTTGGAAATTATATATCACAACTGCATATTCTGAGATTTTCATGGTCGCAGCTACCATAGGATGGCCGTATAGGCGCTATTTGAAATTTATCAAAATTTACCGGGAGCACCGGTAAATTTTGATATTCAATTTTTCTCGAAAGCAGAACAGTGTTTTAGGGGCTAAATTTTCTAGTGCTTATAATACATCCTCAGGGGCATCCAAATATATCAACATTTTAAAGAATCGCTATCCTGCCATTTTCAAAATTTCCCAAAACTTTGTATTACCTTTAATGTTTTCTTGTCATAACAGTCTTTGCTGGGATGAACATGAAGATGGGTCTGATGACTGAATTTGTGGAATTTCTGTGCAATCTTCATAACTGATTCCCTGTTTTATCTCATTCAATCTTAATATTCTATGTACCGTACTAACTTCGTCAAAACCAAATAAACATTAAAACATCAACCAATTTAAAATATCGAAAAATGTAAGAAATTCATATATGCAAACCTGATCACAAAATATATGTTTCAAATTTATTTTTTGTAGACCAACCATTTATTCAAGATTCTCTTCTGATTACAGCCCTAAAACCAGGCACTAAAGAAAACCCATGCATTCCTGGCTGTACGGCTCTGAAGACGACGTCAAATTCGGCACAAAAAAAGACGGGAAATGGAACCGTCAAAACTTCAAGAGGAGGAACTGGACGATCCAAGACCTCAATGAAGTATACATACTCAGACTCAGAAAGAAAGGATTAGTCCAACTATCTTGACTTTCATCAGTTCACGTATGGATTTATGTGATTTAAGCTCTCAAGATATATGTGAGGTTTTTTATATTTTTAATGACGTTCTAGTTGCTGAGGCTGCCTAATCATTTTTTATTTGTCCTTCTTCTTATGCGTATGATATCTTCCATACTTAGATTTACTGAAATGTTTAGCTCAAACTCAGTGCAATGAATGATTAAGAACAAGAATTTTGAAACTGAGTCAAGTCAGGGCTAGGTGCCCAACAGTATCTATTGAATGCCCATCAAGGAATGTATGTCTGTTTTTACACTGAGAGTGATGCATATACCTAATGATAGGTAGTATTAATTGATTTCATGCAAATGGATAGGAATATCAAATTATTATTTATTTACCTTCCATATGCTGCACAAAAGCTTTCCTTAAGTGTGTAGGTGATTAAACCAACACTTAACTGGGATCTTTTCCCTGAATTTTTAATGGTTCAGGAGACAGTCAGATCAAGAATAAGATATTTGAGCTGATTTCTTGCTCGACATGGATTTCAGAGTTTACTAAAAAGTGGATTTTTAAAGAAATTATACTATTCTGACTTCATATGGAAGTAACTTCAAAAGAAAGTTACCAGTCCTGATGTGAAATCAACTTTTCTTCAAGAGGAGATTGACAACAGAGCTTGCCGCGTACATTGAATTTTAGTGATGGTTATAGGGAACAGTATGAGAAGCTCGTAATGAAAGCAATTATCTTTTCCATTTTGTTATTGTTCTTTTCAATGAATCATGCATTGTTTATGATACCATCAGGGAGGGATCCAGCCGGTGGCAAGGGAGGGGGCCTAAAAAGGGGCCCACTTCGTGCGAAAATTTGAAAATCGTGCCGGCCGATTTTTTTGCTCAGTGGGGGGTGGGAAGTAAGCACAATTTTTTTTGGCACCGAAAAAATTTCCTACAGGAAGGTATATTTTTTCCACCGCCCTTGGGCGCCATGGGTAGTGAGCACAATTTTTTGTTTGTTACCCAAAATTTTTTATCTCCATTTGCACAAAAAAAAAGAATACTGTTCCTGCTGTTATTTATGTTTTCTAATATTTATATACTAATCTGAATATCCTCCTCGTCATATTTTATCTGAATAGTGCAATTGCATTCCTTTTCACGCCATAAATTATGATGTAGTGTTTCATATTAGATTTTACCGTTTTCATTTTCAATCTCAATTGCTAAATATTTCAAAATAAGTCAGGACTATATGTCGCCTTGTACATGTATTTATTAGAGGTTTGAAAGTAATCACATTTTTAAATAGAGATCTGCCTGAATGGCTGATTTCTTTTCTGTTCTCTAGAGTAGCAATTTCATTCATCTAGTAGCTGATACTGATAACATTTTAAGTAATAAACTGGATGTGTGTATCATGATTATATGTTGGTACATCTCATCCACATTTTAATGTTACGTCCGCTTCTGTGATGGAAGTTTTATCAATGGGTCTATTCTCTTGTCTTCTTCAGCATTTTAATGAAAATTAGAAAAATTGTAGGAATGATAGTCTTCTCTGTATCTTTGAGAAAAGGGCTGTAAATAAAAACAAAAATAAGAAGGCAAGGAAAAAGATGATTTCAATATTTTTATATCTGCAGTTTTATAACTTCTTCAATGTGTATTCAAGTATTCATTTCCACTTTTATTCCAAGCATTGTATTTTAAAAAATATTACATTTTTAAAGACTGGCCTGTAACTATTATCAAGGTCAGGTTGTGAAATTTAGTAAAACAAAATCAAATGAAACTTTCGCCAAATTTTGACTAATGATTACAAAGAAACATGTGCCAAATGATTTGGGAAGAAAATTTGAAATAGCATAGTACATGTAATGAGGAAAAATATGAAAGAAACAATAGAGGAGAGAGGGAGGGGGAGAAAGAGAGGAGGAGAAGGAGGATATGGTGGAGAAAAAAGGCGAGTGCAAAATGAAGAACCAAAGTAAAGCACATTACAATAGGTGATACTTTATCCCAAGCTATCCACTTTGAATTATGGTTTCTGTTATTCTTTGTATCTTATAATCTGTATCTCTCTTGCATTTTATCCATTACTCCTATCATTTCTATCCCCAACTTTTATCTTTCGAACTGCCTGCCTAAATGACTTTTGTATTCCATGTAGATGTAAAGTTTCAGTGTGAGTTGAATATATTATGATCAATAGTATCAACAAATTTTCAACTAATAAATGGACAAAAAACAAAAGGTGAATCTATAATTTATGTAGAAAATATTTGGTTTTATTATCAAACAACTTTCAATATGAAAAAAAAACTTTTTTTTCAAGCCAAAATATTACGAGTTGTACACCAAATGAACATAGACTATAACTACATAAGATGAGTCTTGCAAATGAATCAGTTTCTCCTCACAAGAATCATACAGAACAACAAATAAGCCAAGTACCAACATATCATTATGTCTTTACATGTACATGTACTAGTTAGATAGAAATAGTTAAGTAGTACTACCCTGGAACAAGCTAGACTGGTCTTCAAACAAAAGTATAATTATGTTAAAGTCATGAGGTAAACATAAATAGCTATCTCCAAGTTATAGACGATGGATGAGGACTATACAAATCTAGATGACAAGGTTTTGGACAATGGACACTTGACAGAAAACATATTGATAATTTACAAACAAAATAAATACATATTCTCTAGACTTCACCTGAGCACACTGACATCAAGAAAACATAGACCTGGCAAAAAATAGAGTAGATATTGCCACATGTACGTGGAGTTACATGAGAAGAAAAAAAATGAATACTTGAATGTCTTTTTATTTTTAAATATGCCAAATTTCTATTCAACTAAATTCTGTACAGCCTTTCCTCATAATCTTTCCTTTTCTGAAACGTTTCCTTCATTCTTATGATTTCATGTTGGAATGTATCTTCGCAGAAAATATCCACAACAAATAAAAAGACAGTAATTATCATGGTCATTACAACTTCCTTCAGTATTTTGAAATAAAAGGCAACACCAACACTGAAGTCTTATAAATTTGCCAATATGTACCTAATGAACATTGTACAGGGGAATGAAAAACATATTGCAAAGTGATAGGTTTTTGTAAATCCAGACTCAAAACTTATAGACTTGAATACATCACTGGAAGATAAAGGACTAAAACATTTCCTGATAAATTTTCACTACTTCAATACCAATTTTAAAGATAAAGACCAGTTCTGGTCATGCGATTGCATTGTGAAAGAAACGTTGTGGAATCGATAAGAAAAGGTCGATCATCTAGCATATAAGTATTGGTGTGTACTGCAAGGTTCTGGAATCATCAAAATGATAAGAAATTTGGCCCAGTCTTGGTAAAGTTACAAGCACTGTACACAGAAAGATGTATATGGGACTACGCGACCACGTGCGCGATATCTATTTGGTCCCAATAGATATAATAATTTACCAAATATATCAATTAGTAGGCGGTTTCCCTGCGAAATTTGTATCATCACGTATTAGTCAACACATATTCTTTCACACGATTGGTAATGAGAGCTTCCTTTTCATTTTTTGAGAGAGGGGCGTTTCCAAAACTGGTCTTTACCTTGACGGAAAAACCTAACCACAAGATTTTTGCTAGTCTTGGTGCCTATCTGAAAATGTCTGAATGATTATGGTAATATCAGAATATGACAGACTGCTTTCAAATACTATTTGGACAGATGATGAATATACTTTCAATGGCACAAACTTGGGTTTAAGAGACCATTATGTCAATACATTACCAGTTTCACTAACCTATATTCACCTTGTAATATTTCTCCATAAATATGAATGTTTAAAGCCATCACATTACATCAATAATGTGTATCTTCACCTATCTAGTACAATGGATATATTGTTTCTTTCTTTTTATTGAACAAATTCAATAATAACATCAACTACTTCTACGACCATGGTCAAAGACAGTAACTGTAACATTGACCTACATTACACATGTACATCCACCTTATAAAATCATGTTGCATTTATAATTTATTTGTACCATGGTTGGTTATCTCCACACATGACAGGTTCAAATCATGTGTAACAGCTCCAGAAAAATGTGTGTTTAGTTGACTGAATTGATTGATTGATTGATCGAATTTATTTCATTTCATATAACACAATAAAGAACATAGTTGACAAAGTACAAAATTATGAAATGAAACGGGAACCTACTGGAAAGCATAGCTTGTTTTTGTAGGTTCCCAAAAATAAATATAATATGAACATTATTTTCATAAATCATTTTAAAGTGTCTAAATAATCACAGTAAAATAGATATAATAACAATAACATATTTTCATAAACCCTTTTTTAGTTTCCACGCAATCGAAATATACAAAAGAAAAGAATTACAAAACGGGACACAACGGGACATAATACGATGAGACAGGACATGACGAAACAATTAATAACAGGACAAAATAAACAAGACATGACAAAACAAAACAAGACAAAACAAGACAAAACAAAGCTGCACACTATAAAATTAGAAGACGAAAGAGAGAGAGAGTGTGTGTGTGTGAAATAGGGGAGATGTGAGCGGTATACCCATATCCTAGTTTAATCCGTAAGAGACATGTATTTTTGTATTAAATTCTTTTTGAACCCTCTACTAAAACTATAATATGTGGGTTTTTCTCTAACTGTATCTGAAAGAGAGTTCCAAAGTTTTGAGCCTGAAAATACAAAGGATTTATTTGAGAGCAAAGTTCTTGTTTTCGGTAGATGAAAAGCCTGGCAGACCGAGTAGGATAATGATGAATATTGACATTCTTGGTAAACATTGAGTAAAAAACATTTGGCAGTTCATTTCTATTTAAATTATACATAAATATTCCCAGATTATAACTGTATAGATCTGTTATCTTTAAAATACTATGTGTGTGAAAGAGTGCATCTGTGTGCGCTCGAAAATCAGAACGACATATAACACGCAGCGCTTTTTTCTGTAGTAATAAAATTCTATTTAAATGATAGTCAGCACAATTGTCCCACACTATAATTCCGTATTTTAAGTGTGGGAGGATCAACGTTGAATACAGGTTTAATAATATACGAGTTGGAAAGTAAAACTTGACCTTGTTTATAATGCCAATATTTCTTGAAATAACTTTACAAATATTATCTACGTGTTCCTTCCAAGAAAGCTTTTCATCTATAGTTATTCCCAGAAATTTAGTATTCAAAACTCTTTGAGTAATAGTACAATCAAAAACAACATTGCATGGAAGTTCATTTATTATGTTACTGAAGAGCATGTAGTTCGTCTTTTGCAGATTGAGGGATAATTTGTTGGCTTTGATCCATTCTGAAACACGTTTTAATTCCTGGTTGATGGTGGCAAGCAAAAATTTGGGTCCTTATGGGAAAAGAAGAGATTTGAGTCGTCTGCAAAAGAATAAAAGATAAAACCTCGGAAGACTTACAGAAATCGTTGATATAAATAAGAAAAAGAAGCGGGCCCAAAATAGAACCTTGTGGGACACCACAATTTACATCTTTCGTATGAGACAGGGCATTGGCAATAGAAACACACTGCTGCCTATTATGAAGGTAGTTCCTGAACCACTCCAAGGCTATTCCTCTGATTCCATAATAACTGAGTTTGTACAAAAGTATATCATGATTAATTGTATCGAAAGCCTTGGAGAAGTCCAGGAACACCCCAACAGTATGTTCATAATTATCAATCCCACTAGCAATCTTATGGTCAACAACGCCTGAGTAGTGCTGTGTTTTGCACGAAACCCAAACTGCAACTGGTATAATAATTCATGTGTTTCCAGGAACTTATATGTACGTTTAAAAATTATTTTTTCCAACCATTTAGATAAACAAGTTAGAAGCGATATAGGTCGGTAATTTCCTAAAACCATATTGTCTCCTTTTTTAAAAATGGGAATAACTCGAGCTAATTTCATTGCTGAGGGAACAACTCCAGTAGAGATAGATAAATTGCAAATATAAGTCAGAGGTTTTACAATTTCATTCAAATTCTTTTTTAGCAATATGTTATTAAAATTATCATGCCCTGAACTTTGTTTATTCTTCAATTCACGTATTATGCCTGCAACTTCCGTTTCGTCTGTAGGTGTCATATAAATTGAATTTGGGTTAGGATCATTGAGAAAATCTGTAAAATGTTTAGAAGCGACGGGAATGATACTGGCAAGATTTGGGCCTATACCGACAAAATATTCATTAAACGCATTTGCTAGATTTTGTGGATTTTCAATTATTTCTCCATCTACGTTTATTTTTGAAACTGTACAC
This sequence comes from Mesocentrotus franciscanus, assembly GCA_037976565.1. NCBI lineage: Eukaryota > Metazoa > Echinodermata > Echinoidea > Camarodonta > Strongylocentrotidae > Mesocentrotus > Mesocentrotus franciscanus. Next base: position 38,254,294 of record CP137668.1, on the reverse strand, counting down.
TTTTTTGCGTTACCTTGTAAAACATTCTTAATAACTTTCCAGGTATTCTTTACATCTTTTTATATAAGTCAAACTGCTTACAAAAATACACTTGTTTAGATCTTCTTAGTATACCTGTAAGTAGGTTTTTGTAATCGGTATACTTTTTATTCTTTTCACATGGTTTTTCAATTGTTTTTATATAAAGATTATTCTTTCTGTTTATGGAGCGCAAAATACCGGAGTGATCCAAGGGCACCTTGGAATTGTTTTGTAGTTGGACCGTTTCGTTTGTTTTACAGGAAACAACTATTCATTTTAGATGACACAAGATTCATAAAAACATCAAATGCATCATTGACATTATTTGTACTGTACATTCCGGACCAGTCCACATTTCCTAACTCTTCTTTGAAAAGATTCACATTATCTTCAGAAAAATCACGTTGGGTATTGGTAGTGACTGTGTTCAATATGGGGTTGTTATTCAATTTAAAGTGTGAGAATATGGGAAAATGGTCTGACAAATCAGAAAGAATTATACCAGAAGAAAGAGTACATCGAGCATTCGTAAATACGTTATCAATAAGAGTAGCCGAATTAGCAGATATTCTAGTTGGCTTGGTTATTAATGGAAGAAAACCCGCAGTAAGAAGTACATCCATAAACGTTTGTACAAATGAATCATCATCATATTTAAAGAGATTAGCATTGAAATCACCGAGTAAAAAACATGTTTTATTTACCAAGTAGGGGTGTGCTAATAACTCATGAAAAGTCTTTAAAAAAACATCATGAATAGAATTTGGTGGCCTGTAGGTGATTCCAACTAAAATGTTTTTATCATTAGGAATAATTATTTCAACAAAGAGGGTTTCTATGAAATCGTTCATGTAATTCAGTTCAGGCCTCAACTTGTACTCATATCGTTGCGATATATACAGGCCGACACCTCCACCTGCTTTTCCTGTTCTGTTATTTGTAATCAAGTTATATCCAGGTAAAGAATAAAAGGGTAAATGGGTACTATTAGTAAACCAGGTTTCTGATAATCCTATAACAGAACAATTGAGTTTTGAATTCATTAAAAGGGAGCGCAAAGAATCGAAATTTTTGTTGGCGCTGCGAATGTTGCAATGCAACATTAGAAAATCATTTATGCTGTTATGTAGATATTTTAATGCAATCTGCTTTTCTGTATAATACAAGGAAGGCGCATGCTGATATGTATTATCATTTGGATCAGAAACAGTTTCAAGATTTTTACTTTGCGAGTTCATGGATTGTACAACGGAGTCATGAAAAGAGTTATTCAAGCTTTCATTAAAATTCTTATCAAGAATAGACTGAACAGTGTCATATAATTCATCATTATCCAAGTTATGAAAAGGGACGTCTTCATTTGTACCCATTGTTAAAGAATTATAGAGATCCCCAGTAAAGTAAAGGTAGAAGATGAAACATGTAGCATAGAGTAGAGCACTGAGAGGAAGGGAGATGTAAAGGAGTGTGCAGACCAACTAAAAGACATCACAACAAATAACAAGAGAGACGAAAACACATAAACGATCACACACAAAAGCAAACGAGGAGTAGATATATAGAAAAACAGTAATCGCTGGAAGAGCATACTGACTGTACGGCAATTGACAGCAACCCGTAAATTAAATTAAATCAGGCACTTGACAGCAACCCGCTAAAGAACCTAAGCAAAATTTTTGGGTATATTATTGTGGAACCTTTAAAGAGAAGAAAATACAAGTTCATGCGTCATTGATTGCGTTACCCATCCCCCTTAAACCCCTTGTCAAACACTTGTAAACATAACAAGACTAAGTGCCGTATTCTTACTTACAAAGTATGACAAAAACAAATTAGACTGGCTTGGCAACATAATGTAGGCCGAAGAAAAGGAATTTGAAATTTGAATTTGTAAAAATAATTTCAGTTTCTTTAATTATCTCATTCACCCAACTTCTGTCAAAGCCATGTAGAAGTACATATATCGAGATAAAGGCAAATGAACTATGTTCGAGTTTGGAATACATGAGCAGGTGATGAATGAATACTTGGTTCATCAAAACGTCATATGAAGGATTAGCGATATTTATAAAAATAAAAAGCCTTTTCCCCTTCCTTTTTCCTTCTCTTAAGAGAAACAAAAACAAAACACTTGTTATTCTATGCCCCAAAAAAGGGATAAAAAATTGGAGGAATTGTAGCACTCAATTGGTGTTTTTCCTTTTTTAAGGCTTAGAATATCACACAATTACGGCACTGAAATTAAAAAGATAGATAAGATGCACCTAGATCGGGCATTCCCTTGATCCCAAAAATATATGGATTAGTTATGGGGAAAAAGAATGCATCGCATTCGTAAGCCTCTTCTCAAATGAATAGGTTGCTTATGATTTTTGTGAATGCTTTTAGCAAGAAAGAGAAAGAGGAAGAGAGAGAAACAATGAGTTAAAGTAATTCAGGGTAAATAAGTAGTTGTCATCATATCAATAACTCATGGCCTACAAGCTTCCTGCCATGCTTAATTACTCATTCGTATACCATGCAACGAACTTATAATACACAGACAAGACTTATGCAAGAACTAGGGACTGAAAATTCTTCACAATCGCTATAGAACAAAAGACCAAGTAGACTGGCTTGTGAACATCGTGATTCCCTTTGACCAGAGGTTGCCCCTGACAGCGTAAATTCTTCCACAAGCATCCTTCAAATAAATTCTACAAACATGTGTACGACCAGTATTTAAATGTTAATTTTTCCTTCCTCGGTTGCATCCCCTAAGAGGATCATAACAGGGCGTCATCAGCATAATTGACAAACCAGTCTGATCAGTCTATTATAGACAAAGCATGGACAAAATTTGGAGTAAAAGACATTATGCTTGTTTTTTTGTTTTTTACACATCCAAGGATTAAAACAAATCCTGAATAAACCAAGGCATACGTTTTCTTCCCTTTCCCAAAGGGAGATGGGTAAATAAAGGTGGGGAGGGGGCAGTAGGCCCACAACAATGTGATCATGAATGGGGTTCACAAGTTCGAATAACAAAGACATCATGTTTGTTACTTGCCGGACAACTTTCAGTTTATATCCTAAATTAACCAAGAAATTGTTTTGTCCCTCCCTTTCCTATATCGAGATAAGAAAAGGGGGAAGAAAAGTGTACATCAATACGATCACGACAATTGTGTGTATGACTTCACCAGTACAAAAATATCAAAATGCCATATTCTGTTGCATAGACAACGACAGGACAAGTATTACAAATAATGGAATTAATGAGTACGTTTTTATTTGCATTTGTTGGTAGGTACATGATAAATAACCATTTCATGTCCAAACTCAGTAAATTGTTGAGGTGAAAGAAAGAATATTTTTCAATTCAATTCAATTCAATTCAATTCAATTGATCTCCACAATCAGTTTCTGGAGAGTATCCACAGCATTATCTCTACTCATGTTGACTTCATGGTGAGTTGTCTGAATTCCAATGCTCTTATTGCTGCATTGGTCGACTAGCCCCTGCATCAGGGTTCGGACAGTGGATGCCTTCCTCTGCAGAGGAATTGTGGTGTCTGCACCATGGTTGCATAGATGAAAGCACAGCTTATCACACTGAAAGCAGTAGAATTTGGCAGGAACCCAGCAATGTTCTTTACAGTTCTGATCAGCATCAGGTCCAGACACAGTTTTATGATGGGAATGATGCTTCCGACCCTGAACACACTCCAGGCATAGATGCTTCTTGCAGTGATGGCAAAAGTACTTGGCATTCATCCTGGGCTTCTTACAAGATTCGCATGGCTTGGATCCTTGCCCCTTAGAATCTCCTTTAGAATCTGAAAAAATATTGAGACAATGACAAATCTGATTGGTACTAAGATTGCATGGTCCCCTTTTATAGAAATACATAAGACGAAATCCTGAGCTGAAATCTCCAGCTTTTTAGCCATTTTTCTTCGGATCTTTTCTTTTTTTTTATGTTAAAGAATTTTTTCTTCTTCTGATTTGAGTAGGCAATACAATTAATGAAAACTGCAATCTTGAGCTATTAATAATAGAAATTAAAACAATTAAAAAAATCATGTTCTAAATACATAACATTTAGAGGACACAGTTGATCTTTATAGGAAATTCACATTTTTTAAAACAATGTACCGGTATATACAAATGGTTCAAAATTGCTGGATTCGATATATATTGTAGACTGTAAATGGGATAAAATCATTAAGTTTAATTCAGTTTATATCATATTTGAAAAAGTTATTCTTCAGTAAAAAAAAAAAAATCCATCCTGCTTCAAATTTCAATGACATGCACTAAACAAATTATTTGCCCTTGGAATTATCAATAATAATATTTAAATAGCAAATTTTCCATATGATCAAATGCACTTTACAATAGACCACTTCACAGTTAGCACATGTCCCAATGACCCTGAATATCCACAGATCTTCAAAACATTAAGACTTTGTACATTTTGAAATAATCACTCCTACAGAGATGGAGGTGCTACATGGAGGTGTATTATGGAGTGCATTGCTTGTGCATAAATGAATAATGAATACATAACTTTCATGAGCAAGTATCCAGTGTTTTGTCTCCGTGTATTTCACAATTTGGTCTGCAATGAATTTATCTGCTCATGCTGATCAGACTGCAACTATGAACTGGCTCATTATTATTAACAGAAGAGGTGAGATTTGAGATATTTTTGGAATTAAGGTATAGAGAAATTGTTGGTTGTGAAGAAATATGGGTAGGTTATTCCACAGTGAAAAATTGTCAAGTGAAAAATTGTCAAGTGAAAAAGGGAATGTGATCAACTGCTCGCATGCTATATTATAGTTGCGTTTTATATCGTTACGCCGCGCCACTGCGGCGACTATACTATTACTAGACTAGACCGAAAATTTCTGTCTCTTTCGTTCGTTAGCCTCTGATTTGAGTAGGGTCGGCTCCTCTCTTTAGAGACAGAAGCCGACCATAGGCTCCTGTGCAAACATTTTGGCCATTTATGGCCAAAGAACTTGCCCAAAATACTCATTTTAGCGATTCATATCCGATGCATTTACGTTTGAAAATTAGGCCTAGGCTAATATACATCGGTTCCACTTACCAGATTGACTGTATGATGCGTTTATCGCTCGTGCTGTGTTGAAATTCTTGCAGCCGTATAACTATACGGTATTTTAAACTGTTACTGTCAATGGATGACGTCATCTTCCTTCATACGCAGTAACAGTTTAAAATACGGCTGCAAGAATTTCAACACGGAGCTCAATTTCGGCGATGAAAATCCGGAAAAAAGACCCTTAAACGCATCATACAGTCAATCTGGTAAGTGGAACCGATGTATATTAGCCTAGGCCTAATTTTCAAACATAAATGCATCCGATATGAATCCGCTAAAATTGAGTATTTTGGGCAAGTTCTTTGGCCATAAATGGCCAAAACGTTTGCACAGGAGCGCCTATGGTCGGCTTCTGTCTCTAAAGAGAGGAGCCGACCCTATCCAAATCAGAGGCTAACGAACGAAAGAGACAGAAATCTTCGGTCTATTACTAGACTAGATACTTTCTATTTTAAAACAAAAAAAAGAAATAAATCATTAGGTCTAACTGCTATTTCTTTGTCATGTAATAAACAGCAGTTATTTACTTGGGCCATGATTTTTAGTTTTGTCCCACTCTTCCAGTTTTCCCAGGAAACTGTTGATGAGCGCATTGCCCTTCAGTCCGGCGGCTCCTTCCCGGGGAAGACGGGTCACAACTCGGCACACAGGGCAAGTGATCACGCTGGCTGCTTCGCGGCCCGACTGCACACAACTCTCCAAGCAGTCGAAGCAAAATGTATGCTGGCAAAAGAGACATCTTGCATTTCGAAGCCTGTCCATGCACACGGAACATTCAAATTCTTTGCTCAGCGAGTCCATCACATCGAAAGGAGCTGCAAATGCCATGGTGAATTTTCCCTTTCTTTTCTTTTAACTCCAGCAAAAATGTTCAAGACGGCAGCAGCAGGAGCCGTGTACTCGAGCATGTAGACTTATTTGACAAACATGCAAACACATGTACACAGCTGATCGATTGTTCACTTTCGTTTACTTAGAATTAGAAGTTAGACTTTATTTCAGTTGGCATGTACCTATAACATATTTTATCTATCGAAATCATCGAGACATATTTATGATCAAAATGCATTCAAAAGTATATCAGTCGATTGTTTTTTTTAAGATTGGTATTATTAAAAGTACAAAAAAATTATTAAAATAATTGCAATTATGAGTGAATTAATATATCCAATTATCCTAATTTGATACATTTACTAAATCGATCACACCGACTTGAACGATCCTATTGTTTACAAGTAGAATGGATATGGATGGGGTGAGCACCGTGAGTGCGACAATTTTAATGTGAGATTTTAAATTGATCATAGGCCAATGTCCTTATATGTTGCAGGTGAAAGACTCACTGTAGCCAGGCTTTCCAGATCTTAGACTTTACTAAAGATATGATTCAAACTTGAATCTTAGCTCTCATTGTCTCTCATTTTGTGTGTGTACTTTTTGAACTTTTGATTGATCCCATTTTGTTTGCTTTCATCAAAGATAAAATTTTGACCACACTCTCAGCCCTCCTGATACATGTTTGCGCCTTTATTCTCAACAGGCAATAATTACAAATGATGAAACATCCCCCAATCTGGATTTATGAGGCACTTGATATGTAATAGTTGTGCATCATCTCCATTTACTTCTTTCTTCTCAAGTTCTCATATCGCTTTCTTTTCTCATGCTCATGCTCATCTCTTATTCTTTTCTTCAACATCACATCTTTATACACACCTTCACACAGTGAATAAGATAGAAAGCAACATAACATATCAGTTAACAATTTGATAGAGTTTATTTTTATTTTTTATGACATCAAGAGAATTTCATCTGATCATAGTCTCTCTTGCACATTCAATATTATAAACAATATAAAAACATCTTAACCTAGTGTGCAACTATAACAGCCACAGTTCAATCTCATATAGACAACAAAAAACTAAGAAGGATTGGCAACAATATATTGCTTCTCTCATACCTTTACTCCATCACAAATCTGCTGTCATTATGTACAAGATTTGCATGAGTCAACCGTAGTCCCCTCTTCTCTCTTTCATTTCAAACAAGGATAAGATCAATTTCATCATAAATCTCACTAAAACATTGGTAAACTGTGCAGCACAGCATAATCTGAGTTCTCACACAGTACGTTTCACACACAGCACGGACTACCGTTATACAAGTTCATAAGAAGTGCGGCACAAATATACATGATGGGCGTACCTATGTAGAGGGGCTAGACATCCTCCTCAGTAGAAATACAAAAGGTGGTAAAACAACAGGGCCATGTTTCATAGGAACCTTCAACCTTTATCTTATAATAATTACAGCATCTATTGTGAGTACTGTATATCTATAGAAGGTCATGCTTATATTCCAACACATTTGATTGGCAGCACCATAGGTGTTCAAGGAAGTTTTCTGAGGGTGGATAGGTATAAGAAAGCATAAGTTTCTCATGATTTCAGTTGTGGTCTGGGTTAAGTATGAAATAGTCAAACCCCCTGTTCAAGGTCTAATACAATGAGCAGTCTGCATTCACATCATCAAATAACCTTATTGCTTCGATGTCATTAATGGCTTAAGAGCATTTTGTAATAGAATGAGAATTTAATACTCTGCCTTTCTTTCCAAACATATTTCAACCTCTGTGGCCCTTCTCTCTCATACAGATGTCTTCAGCAATTAAAACACAGAATATGATATATATTTTTTATCTGTCATGACATCATTATGTTCTATAGATCAGTCACATCCACAAAAACATTGTGTATGTGTAAGGGCACAAATGATATTGGGTCAAGGAAAGAAAATACTTCCTCGCTATTAAGAAAGTCCCTATAACAATAAGTATATTGATACCCGGCTGTAAAGCCAAAAATTCAAGTGAATACAAGCATTGGATTGAGAACTACTTAAATCAGGGTTCATTCAAACACTTTTCCATGGCTTCCTCTCATTTAAACTACTATAAATAAGGGGTCATTGTAAAGATATTATTTTTAAGAAAATGAAAGAATACTCATAAAAGAGCACAATAAAATCAACAACCAGATTTGTGCAACATGTTTGAAGAAGCAAATTTAGCTAAGAAGGATGAAAAGAAGCCCCTTTCAATCATTTTTCTCAACACAAGACTCCTGTAAGTACAATTATGTAAATGTCCAAGTATCAAATAAATGCATAGTTTATCCACAATCAACAAATAATATCAGAAGACCATTTGTGTGAAGACCACTTTCACCTGTGTTTCAAATTACATTACATATCTTGTATCTTAAACCTTTTATGCAGTGCAATATCCATGACAACATTTTTTGGCACTAGGAGTCTTAAGTTAAATGGAATCTCAATTATACATACATGTATTTCAATTTGAATCTGACAATGATCAAAATTAAGAAATAGGTATTTTACACAATTTAGTACAATGGAATTCAAACACAAATAGAATCATATGTTGGCAATTTTTTCTATAACAGGGTTAAAATACTAGATATCTTCACCTGAGATTGGAACAATTGTGCAACACTTCACTCTTACATCCATAATAGGGGTCATGAATTTTCCTGGAATTCACTCTTCAGTATCTAGCAAAGAAAAGGTAGTATTGATAATATGCAAACCAATAACAGGTTTGAACTGAAATCATTATCAAGCATCACCTAAACTACTAGTAAATAATGATCATGGTTTTTCAGCTTATTTATCGATGCCTGGACTTTCGGAAGATAGTATGCCTTTTTCTTTCGGAACACTTTCTTAATGGCATTACAGTGTGTCTGGAGCTTCTACATGATCAAAGGGGATGTCATTTGCATGTGTTTGTCATTTACCATCAATTTCTCATACTGTCACAAAGTTTTGTTGCTTCTCCAATAAATTGTAGTCTTACCTACTAAGTAACCAAGGACATTACTCTTCCATAGAAAGCTTCTCACTGAGGTGTACAACGGTGTACCAATTCTCACTTCACTCTTCTAAGTTATTTCTTCGGAGGAACTTGCCATACCATCACATTGACTGTACTCTTCAGAACCAGTATAAGGGTTCTAGCAAACTTCTCTAGGAATTGCATTTGGATGGGTCCGACAAACATGTCGGTATACAAACACTAACAGCAAGGACTTTGGCAGTAAGATCTTTGACTACACTCTGCAGGATTGATCAAACACCTCATGCTGCCTATAGGAGAACACTCCTCCCCTCCCCCTTCCTAACTTGTTTGGGAAGGGAATTTTTCCTTTTTTCACACATATTTAGGACAGTGGGTCAGTGTATGCTTCATCAAATATCAGTCTCGGCTGGATCTTTCTTGTAGAGCTTTCCATAGCGTCCCATGTACTTCCTGATGTATTCTTTGGCTTTATGTTTGACGTTCTCGTTGACCTCTAGATCCTCGATGTTTCGGCAGTGCTTCAGCTCCTTGGCCATGATGCCATGGGTTAGCTTCCTAGCCAGATGCTTGAAGTCTTCTGTGTTGGTGATACGGCCCAGCTTACAGTCGGGTTTGCGGTAGGCGTTGAGATAGCCAACAACATGGTGGGACATCTATGAAAGGGTAAGTAATGGAGAACGAGAAAGTAGAAGTGAATGACACAAATATAAACAGGTCAAAATAAGATGAATGTCCATGACAGATACATAAATTTCAGGGATATTGATTTTTTTTTTTCTTTCTTCCATTCCTATATTTTTCCATTCTTCCCTCCATGAAAACATAGTAAACTAGCTTTAGACATACCCTGTTAATAAATCTGCATTATTGGTTTTTGAGAATGATATAGATATTCTGGTAATAAGAATGTTATAAACATTCAAAAGGTAGAAATAGACAGAGACAGAGACAGAGACAGAGACAGACAAAGAGAGATGGAGAAAGAGAGAGATAGAATGGGAGAAGGAACACTATTATGAGATTGAAAGAGAAAAAGAAAATGTCATAACTTGATGACCATCCTAGGTAATGAGTGTGCACATGGTGACAAAAAGTATACAACTGTTATGTGACACGTTTGTTGTTCAACAAGTAAACTAGAACTCCATGTTCCGGAGCGCTCTCATTGCAAGATTATAATTTCAGCATAGTATTGTAGCAAGTATCTAAAGAATATAAACTTCAATTTTATCAGAACTTGGAGCAATAGATATCAGACATTAATTCCAGGATATCATCTTAAAGACATTGCTTACCCTTGATCTGAATGCCTCCTTGAGCCTCTTGGCAGCTTCAGAGGAAGTATCAGCAAGAGCAGTAGTGGTCTTCTGTCTACCCTTCTCATCATATGTAGGTGTATTAGATCCTCCACCTGTCTCATCATCATACATATCATCTTCATCCTCGTCCCAAGTAGGCAACTCCCACTGGGTTTGTCTACACAAAGGATAAACAAATTAAATCACATCATAGGGCAAATTCAAGATATTTGATCATTAGTATCCCATACATTGCTAAGTATTTTGGAGTTCTGAACATAACACGACATCAAATCTGTTATTTAACTTCATATTTGGTCATTGGGCCGTTACATTTATGCAGGAATCAGAAATATTAAAATCTTAGATAAGGTCAGTAATGTATGGGACATCATTGATTGGACTTGCCCAAGAGCTCCAATACTGACCCCCCACATTGCAATGTGCGTTGTATCAAGCGGAAAGAGCACTCAGATAAAACTGATCAATGTCAGTTCAATGATGCAGTCAACAATGATTGAATAAATAGCTAAGAGGTTAATCTACATTACCTTGTAACAGAGTGGTAGTAATAGACTTTTCCTTCCGAGTCCTGGGCTGTCTTCCAGTTTGAAGGAAGCTTGGCAGTCTTTGGTTTCGCAGGGGGTGAAGGAATCGACTCTGTAACCTGAATGTTATCACACATTTTGAAAAAAATAATACGGATAGGTAATACATGTACCACCAAATGGCTCCATATAATAGTGAAGATAATGATAATTTCATTTTTTTACAAGATAATGATAATTTCATTTTTTTACAACACATAAAATCAACAGGTTTAATAAATGGATACACAATCAACATGTAAAAGGGCTTTAAACAGTATGAAATGGTGAAAAAAAGAAAATTCCTAAGAGTGCAAGATGTGAGGCTGAGAGGGATCGATTGCACTTGGTATACATCTCACGGACAGATTAAAGTAGAATTTAAACTCCCTCCCCATTCAAAAGTTGAGGCAATCCACACATCACGTTGGTTGTACAACACATTGGTGACAATTGCTTTGCGGTCAAATATCATACACTGACCAAATTCCCAAGTTCAACACAGGACCAAACACTATATGAAACCCTAACCTTAACTAAAACCCAATTGGAACCCAAACTCTAACCATACATCTTTGACAAAATATAGCCTAGGGCAATTCTTGTCATATGTTGGAGTCTTGGACCACCACCAAGTACCTACCTGTGGTTGTTGCTGTTGTTGCACTCCAGCCATTTGTTGTTGATGTTGTTGCATGGGCTGTACATGAGGCGAGATGCCTTGCTCCGTAGCAGCGAGAGGAACGATGGTCTGAGTCACCAGCATGCCGTCTGGAGTTACGAAGGTGAAGGTCGTCTGGGCAGCTTGCTGAGGCTGTTATCATAGAGGAGTATAACAGATCTCAAATGTACTTGTCTTTATAGGAAAATGCTATTGAGTTGGAAGAAAATGTTTCAATCCTTTCTTTGCGCTACAGTCCTTTTCAATCAATCCACCCTGGAATATGTTGATGATACTAAATCAACACATTCAGACCATCAAAAATAGAGCAACTATAATTACACCAGATGGCTCCTATAAAGTGTGATTATACCAAATGAGACATCAACACCATTTTGGAAGGTACTGTTTAAGACCTGCACTATTACTCATTAAAGATTAACGAGGGGCTCTCAAACCTAACATCAACTGATTTTTATAAGAAGACTTACTGCTTGAGGTAGTACTGGTGTTTGCAAGACTTGGGGTGCCTGGGCCATTGTGACGATCCCTGGTGCAGCCTGGGCAAGGGGGTATCCCTGTTGGTTCACACTAACCACACTGGAAGAGGGTAGGTTTGATGATAGTACTGGACTGCCACTGCTGGCAGGTGCAGCAGGGGCGACATAAGTGGTAGAGGGAGGGCTCGTCTTGGAGGACTGCTGGTGGATGGAAAGATGTCGGCACAAGTTCTGTTATTTTTTGTATCAAAGATGGTTATACATCCAAACCACATTTATAATTCAAGACCCATATGCCAGTACCGATCCTTGGATAAAATTTGGATGCAAAAGTCAAGAATGTACATGGAACAACAGTAGAACTATTTAAACAAAAGTTATTTCCCAACAAGCAATATTCCATTTAGTAATATGCTACAAATGTAACAAATCTATAAAATTCAGCTCATTAATATAAACTTTAATGACCATCAAGTGTTTATAAGACTTGTATATTGAGAAATGATTTACAAAAAAACAAAACAAAACCTAGTAACATAATGAAAACTACAACTGGAAAAAAATGTATGATATATGTGACTAAGAAAAAGTCACATACCTTTTGACTCAATAATGGAGAAATGGAGACAATTTCAAAGTAACAAACCTTGGCTGCACTCTTCTGTGATTTAGACTTCTTTGATTTCCGACTTGGGACAGGCAACGAGGGGGGAGGCATCAAATCTTCCTCACGTGGTATAGATTGGCTCGGTACCTGGGCAACTCCTGCCGCAGGAATGGGTACCACCTGTGGCTGTGGGACATGCACATCCTGAGAGGGTACAGCTTCCACCGGAGGTTGCATCATGTGTTGTTCAGGAGGTTGCATCATGTGTTGTTCAGGAGGTTGCATCATGTGTTGTTCAGGAGGATACATATTAGGGTCTCCTGGATGGGGCTGACCCCCTAACAGGTGAACGTCCATGTTAGGATGGGGATGTGCCCCCATCATGTGTGGGTCCATATTGAGATGCTCGGCATGAGGGTGCACCATCGCATTAGGATCCATGTCAGGGTGCATTTGGTAGTCCATACCGGGGTGTGACATCCCTTCATGGGGTGGCATACCCATCATCCCTGGATGCATGTGTTCCTGAGGTGGGATTGGAAACCCGCTATCATCATACATAGGCTGTCCTTCATGAGGAGGCATCATGTGATGTTCATGCATGGATGGGTGGTACCTTTCCTCCATGCCCATGTGTTCATGTTGCTGCATAAGTTCAGGAAACTGCCCTTGCATGTCTGGATGCATGTGTTCTTGTGGGAAGGCCATGTCAGGATGAGGCATGTCTGGATGTCCCATGTACTGCTCCCCATCGGCATTCCACCCATGTGCCCAGGTATGACCTCAATGGGCATACCATGTTCATTGACCATCATACCATGAGCATTGGGGTCTATAGGGAAGCCGTTAGCATCGATGTACTGAGCCATTTGCTGCTGTCTCTGCTGCTCACTCTCCTGCCACTGCGCCATCATCAGAGCCTCTTGCTCTTTACGAGCCGCATCTTCCCTTTCTTTAGCTTCCACCTGCATTTCAAATAAATGTCTCCTCTCCTCTTTGCTCATTTTTTTGTTTTCCTTCTCAATTTTCACATCCTCTTTAACCACTCCCTTGCCTTCCTTTCCTTTAGCATCCTTCCATGGTTTCCTGAGCTTTGGAGGTGTAGCATTAGCGTCAGAATCCTTAGACCAAGATGACTTGTTCTCTCGCTCTCTACTTCTCGATCTACTTCGTTTTCTCCTCGATTTATCATCACTTTTATCTCTATCTTTCCTATCTCTGTCTCGATGGCGATCTCGATCACCATCTCTACTTTTGTCTCTGTGATATCTATCGTCTCTTTCCCTACCCCTATCCCTGTCTCTTCCATAATCACGATCTCGATGACGGTCTCTTTCATAGTCCCTATCACGGTCATATTTACGATCCCTATCCCTGTCATGTTCACGATGTCTGTCTCTATCTCTGTCTTTGTCTCTATCTTTTTCACTCTCCTTCTTTGGTATCCTATAAATTTCCTGTACAACAAAAAGGGTATAGAGTTGAAAATTCTTCATAATGGATGCTCTTACAGATCTGATGTAAGAACCTTTCATTTTCAATTGTCAAACACTTCAAGAAATAGAACTACAAAAATTGTACATATGCTTCAACAATATGGTTCGCTACTTTGAAGAAATTTGCAACAATTTATACGAAATTCAACTTTCATTTCAGTAATCCTTTGTTTTTAAGTTCATGAAAATGTAATAGAAACAGTACATATCATCTCTGTAACTCACAAAGGTAAATCCTTATATATGTCCCCATGCCCCCAAATAATTTGGCCCAGATCTGACCTTCAGCAAACAAATATCTTTAATTTTGACAATGGCTACATTGTTATAAATAAATACAATGATACAGATCTATTGCATATCATGTAATAATTTACTCAATCTGACGAAGCATTTACAGTATAAAACTTACTTTTAGGTCACTCCAAGAGCTCAATAGAGATGAAAGAATGATGGCGAGTTCTGAATCGCCACCCTTTTCTCCTTCGTCAGTTTTGCTTTCTGCCTCGTTATCTGTCTCACCTGCTACACTGGGTGGCTGCTCAACATCTTTAGTTCCGTTTTCAGATTCAGATGTACTGGCTGTTACAGATTCTGCAGGTGGGGCTGAGGACTCGCTAACAATATCCTCTGATTGTGAGATTGCAACGTCTGCCTGAGCATCAGTAGAAGAGTTTTGAGATTGCACTTGTTCTGTTGCATCTGCAGCTAATGATTTGAGCGTCCTAATTTCCTTGATATTATTGTCAGATGATTCTTTGATTTCTGGAAGGTCTGTTTCTGTGCTATCAACAACAGCACTATCAAGAGCTAGTGTTTCACTTGATGAATTTTCCTCATTGCTCACTGATTCTCCCACTGTGCTAGAAGATGTCGCAGCATCTGATGCCGAGTCCGTTGCCCTGGCAACACATCTCCCTGTTGCTCATTCTGAGAATCCTCTCCTGCACTTGACGTTGGTTTTCCATGGATTCCCCTTCACTACCAGTGGAAGTTGGAGATTCCATGCTCTCTGCTTCTAGCCTTTGCCGGAGGGCAAGAGGTACTCCTGAAGGTGTTTCACTGTCCATATCACTTTCAGAACTTGTTGCTTCTGCTATCGATTTGAGCATCTCAATACTACTGTTGACATTCAGACTTGATGCCATGGCAGCTGAAATGGGCGTATCTGATCGTGAAGGTGTCTCACTTGCACTGGATGAGTCAACGTCACTGTCAGCCTTGGTTGCAGATGTCATTTCTTGGGTTGGTCCTTGGTTGGCAAAGTTTCTAGCCCACCTCTCAATAACAGAGAGAACCTTGCTGTCTTCCAATGCATTCCTGTTTGGAATAGGAAGCTTGGCCAAGGTAAGGAGGATCTGCAATGAATAAGGGAATCAGAACTCTACAAAGTTAGAATGCAACAATAAACATGTTTGCATGTGAGCACGTGTTTTAAATTAGCAAAAATATAAACAATGCCTTGCAAGACCATGTTGATGACATTAAATCTCACAAGTATCTTACAGTTTCTATTACACAGGAATGAATCTCTTGCAGTCAAAGACAGTGTCACTGATCTACTTCTTATTTTCAATTTATGATCACTGTACACCTTGCGAATCAACTATGACTGAATTTTGAAAAGAATTACAATATGTAAATTCTTTCTAAAGGGAGTGCTATATGGTAATAAGAATAGTAATAGTAAATTACAAGGCATCTTTGGCATTTCAGTAAAAAAAAATGCCAAATTGGGTAACAGTTAAGAGGCCAGTCATGAGAATCATAGCAATACTGCAATACACCTGATTTAGGGCTTCAACTGGAAGACTCACAAAATCCTACAGTTTCAATAATACAAGTCATCATGACCTCAATCTGATAGAATCTGAATTGAATAACTCTGCGTCTTCATAGGGTGTGTTGTGGCTTTAAAAAAAAAATGTTTTCAGACATTTGGTTGCATCGAAATCTTTATTTCTTACCTGCATTTGAAGTTCAGCAGGGTTATCTCCCAAGTCAACCATCCAGCTCCATATCAGCTTGAGACCATGATGGGTTAGGAAGTACTTCAAGTAAGCCTGTTCAGTTGTTTCCTGTATACATGGTAAAAACAACATGAAGAATTAAAATTTGAAGGTGTGGAGTGGAGGTGTCGTGGTATAGTGGTTCATTCACTTGTCTCTCAATCCAAGGGTCAGGGTTTAAATCAGAGCCCAGCACCAACGTCCTTTGGCATGATGTTTATTTATTCATTTATTTGACATATTTATACAGGATAAAAAAAGAACAATCGAATCAGCAAAGCTGATTTTCATCGATGTCCTGTTAACATGGTTAAACATTTCCAATTTTAACCAATGGGATTCTCTTTATTACATCAATTAAAAATAGGGCTTTTAATGAAAAAAAAGAAAAAGAAAAAAAAAGTGATGTTAATCCACATTTGCCACTCTCCACCCACGTGTAAAACACGTGGGTAACTGGCAATTGTTGGGGTAATAATAGTTGCAGGGCCCGCAGGAAGAGCAGTATATATACTGATGTGGCTACCCTGGGTAAATAAACTAAATAAACATCGGTAGTACAAAAGACTCAATGTCCAGTCACATCTGAGCTCTGTTCCACAAGACTTGGTATCAATAACAACATACCATAACTAATATGAGAAACTGGAATGATTTTATTTTAATGGTTGTGAGAAATCTCGTTATAGAACTTTGGAATATTCATTGATAACAAGTTTTATGAAACAAGGCCCTAGACCCTTCACAAAGACAGCCCTTAAATCATTACATTATTTGCAGTGAATTCAAGCTAGTGCATTTATGCCTTTCCTTTTGTATTGGTCTGACGAAGTGAGTGAAATGCGAATTATATTCGACAAGGAAAAACTGCACCACAAACAAAACTTGCATGGGTGATGCAAAAGCAAACAATGCAATAGCTCTTCCTCTCGACCCCCTAAACATTTTTTGGTGAAATTATTTGCCTTTTACCCATAACCTGTAAATACCAATTGATCACAAGCTACTGAATTACAACCCAGACATCTATCCACCATGTTAAGATAATTTTATTGAACATTTAACCAGATGTTTAGGCCACTATAAATTCCACAATACATGAAACTCAAAAAGCCACCCCCTCATAAATCCTGTAGTCAACACCTCTTACCTGTAGCAATGTGAGAAGTGCAAGCCTCTGTTTGGGTTGATCGGCTCTGACCATGAACCTTGACAGAGCGATGGTGTGGTCATTGGACTCTAACCCACATTCATCTAACTCATCTACCATCTGCTGTATCTCATCTTCCAACTGTCATGGTGAAAAGATAAACAGCATTCTATTAAGAAAAATTCTGATAACTACCTTAATAAATACAGGGCATCAATCTTTATTCAGTCAGGCCTCCACACTATTTTGTTGTTGTTAAAGTGATTTTCATTACAGACTCTGTAATGAATTTTAGCGTTTGTATGCACTGGGTCTTTTTAAAAATCTAGAACTTTTTTGGATCCATCCATGAGCACTAGACTACAGTTAGTGTTGAGCCCCGATTTAGTAATAATACAGAATGGAGCATAAAATTAACTTGGTTACTAGTATAGGAAGGGATGGATCGAAACGTCTTTTTTTCTGGTTCTTACATACTTCCCTAAAAATAATACAAAAAGTGGAAGCAAAGGTGAAAAAGTAAGTTGAAGGAAAGGAATATGACATGAGATATGAGATATCAAGCAAATAATTAAGTTATTAGTAAATTCTAAGTGTTTATAAACAGTTACAATATATGAATATACGCAAGGAAGAGGGATTTGCTCACCGTGATGTCTGTGAAAGCTTCCTTCCTTCGTTTCTCTCCAACACTCCCTCTTCTCCTAGGTGTTGTATC
Organism: Mesocentrotus franciscanus; assembly: GCA_037976565.1. Taxonomy (NCBI): domain Eukaryota; kingdom Metazoa; phylum Echinodermata; class Echinoidea; order Camarodonta; family Strongylocentrotidae; genus Mesocentrotus; species Mesocentrotus franciscanus. The sequence goes on along the minus strand of CP137668.1, from coordinate 38,236,254 downwards.
TTTGCCTTCCTTCTGTTTCTTCTGTTTACCAATCACACCCCTGCATTTCTCAGATCCACACAGACACTTCTGAGCTTCTTGACTGAGAAAAGATAAAACAAGGGCATACTTCATCACTTTATCAGCCTCATCCTTCTAAAACTAGATATCTTAATAAAACTTTATAATAACATAATTGTTTAGAATTCATAACCAAACTTGGACCTTAAAAGCCTCCAAATGATTTACTCAGTTATGTTTTTATTCATGAAACAAAGGTAAAACATAAAGGAATGGATACTCCAGCAGACTATCGTTTTTAACCGTCATATCATTAAATATCAAAGCACAGTGATGTTGTCAATGTGTTGCTCTCAATCCCAGAGACTCAAGATAGATATTGTCCTTATAATGGTCAGGCAATGTGATTTTAACAGTCTGTACAAGGCGTTTCACTTACCCATAAACTTCAAACTGGTAGTCAAACGTAAGCTCTTCCCCGGGTTTGACTTGCCTCTTGGTAAAGAATCCTACTCGAAGCTGACCGCTCACTGTCCACTATAAACAAAAAGTTCGAAAACAAAATAAGTTCAACGTAGAAGACATGTCTGTCATCTCTATTCTTATGGCACTCAATTTTTTTTTTAAATTCCAACATAGAAGAGGCCCTTTGATACTAAGAATTGGCACAACATAAGACAAATACATTTGGGTTACAATAGTCTAGCATTGAGATTTAAACATACACATCTGCTTTATGTTCTTCATCCATTAGTACTATCAGTAATAACAACTAAACTAACCATAAACCTACTTACACAAGTTGTGTCCCAATTCTACTTCATTTCAACTATCGTCTTTATGCAACAGTTTAGAAGGGATTTGAACACAATAAACAAAGGGGGAAAATTCACAATAGAGAATTTTCACAAGGGATATATACCTTCTGTGTTTCACAGTTAGGATCACAGCTGTGGTTCATGAATCGAGATACATTCCCTTTCTCAGTAGCATCGATGATCTGCAAAATAATGGATGATGTTGATTAAAAATATTAAGCATACATCTAGCACATCTACAAATCCTATCATAATATTCATTTGGTTCGTAAGGTTCATCTTTATTGTCCATTCAGCTATTGTCCATTCAGCGACAGAAATTTGTTGTATTTAAATGGTACATGGATACATAAATAGAAATATACACATTCATTCAACAACAAAAATTCAATAAAGGATATTTTGAGTAAACAAAAAAATGGACTAATTCTAATTAATTTGATCTCCTGGCAGCTTGCCATGGAGGATCAATTTTATTTGAATTATTAATAGTGATTCTAATTAACAAGGCTCAATGGACAAGGGGCCTAAAGTTGGCAAAAACAAACAATAATTTGAAGAAGAAAAAAAACGAAAAAGTTGCAATCAATTGTAAACATCACACAAAAAACAAATCAAATAATCAGAAAAATGCATATTTATGACCGACATTTGATGTAGGTGGTAGCATTTCTTGCAAGAGGACCATTGACAGTTTGTAATCATGAAGCAATATTTATACCCTGAATTGACCCCTATAACTCACCTCATCAGACTTGAGCGCCATAAAATAGAAGTGTAAGTTCTTGTCTTTGCTGTACTGCTTGGCTCGATGCTTGAACTCAGGGAAGTTCAGCACCTCTCCAACGTATTCCATCACAAACTCATTACTGATAAAAGAATATTACAAAATAATGATGAAATGATGTGCATCGTACGCTGTTGTCAATACCAGATTCTAGTATAGCTTGACATTTGTTTTTCTATGCTAAAAGACTCCACATCTATTTAACAAATATCTTCACAATAATACGCTTTGAGATTTGTTCAAACAAAATTACAAGATCAGGTAGTAAATTATGATATCTGCAAACAAATCAATCTCAACAGCCTAAATATTGTTACTGATTCACGCAACATAAAAAGAATCAATAAAACGGCTGACAAATTCCTTGGTTATTTGTTATCATTTCCAATCATAAACAGAATTTATTTCTCTGGAATTCATTTCACATTAGGAAAGGCTAGATGTGGATGAGATTTGACTTGGTGAACTTACTCTTTTAGTTCTTCTTTAGCTTTCAAACCATGTCCCTTTTCTTCAGTGTAGAAGACTCCTACTCTGGCATTCTCTCTCTAAAAAAAAATGGAACACAGCACATAAACGATCAAAATGTGAAATCATGTGACTTACTAATCATTCAAGAGGTACTTTATCACTACAATCTGCGAGATTAAAGTTTTATTCTGAGCAAAAGTAAATGTTGCATTTCAATTAACATATTCGTGTAGTTTAAACTGAGGAAAGGTCATAACTTACTTTTTGGAAACGCCTGTTGGTACAGTAATCTCCACATGGACACCGTGAACCACTGTTTGATAGAAGAAAAAGAAAACAGAAGCAAGTATATTAGTTAGCAAGCCACTATAAAAGAAGAAGAGGTATTCTCTATTGTAATGACAGGAAATAGTGTTTTGACAAGTACCTCAATTTTAACTGGAAATATCGTGACAAGTCTAACCTCCACAATAGTTCTCAGATTACATCTCAGAGTCAATTCTTTGTGTCAACAAAACATTAAATGTAAATGGTCAATCAATCTGTATTTTCATCCCAAATCTCCCAAATAAAGGACAATAAACAGCTACAGATATTTTGTGGGTATAATTTTGGAGCATGAATGTCACAACCTACAATATTTTTAAAGGCTAAATTGTTCAACAGTCTCACATAGATAACATGAAAAAGAAAGATTCTTCACATGCCTCTAATAAGTGATTCTTGGACAATAAAGATATTTATTTATATATTTATATCTATAACTTTCTACCACCTCCTTTAACGATTCTCCAAGTTTCCCAAAAGAAAGACTTACCATTCAAGCATGAGTACTCTGTTGAGACAGTCTTCCCCACAAGCCTGAATGCCACGCCTTCTTTCCTCTCTAGAGGTAGCACAGCAGCATACCATTCTCCTTGCTTCCTTACCGGCTTTTGATCTTCGCCTGCAGGATAGATACATAATGAGAGAATATGACTGGCGAATTTGAGGGAAAGCCATCTGGGCTTACATTGAACAAATTACATCAGAATTGCATTTTGAAAGAGGTCACCCCACCTCCTTTTTTTGTTGAGTATCAAAGATGCGCTCTTTTAGTGGTAGAACACATTTACAACATAAAATATGCCTTGGTACGAATATATCACTTACTGAGAAACCAAGATACACCTTTGACTTGGTTAAGGAACAAGATCCATCACAACAGTACATGGTAACATTTTATCATGAAGTAGAGGGACCCGTTTTATCAGAGGGCATCATTACAAGTGATTTTATGCTATTAAAATAAATACCTTTCTGTGAGGTAGTAATTCTCGGTCAACTCCACAAAGCGAGGCATCTTGCTCCTCTCAACGATTCCCCACTCCGCGTACTGCAGCCTCCGTCTCTCTTCTCTACTCTCTCGTGTCTCCTCCTTTGGCCTTTGCCTCTCCTCTCTCTTTCCTTCCTCTGCCCAGTACTCATCCTGGGGTATATTCTCCTTGTCCTGCCTAGAGTGTCTGGACTTCTGTTCTTGACTCCTTTCTTCAACCCCTTCTTCACCATCATCGTCAATCTCTCCTTGCTCCATGCCCGTAATATCATTACATGGTTTCTCATCAGTCTCCTCCTTTACATCAGAATCCAGTTCTCCTTCTTCCATGGAGTCCTCTCCTGCCCCAGGTTGTGGCTTGATAACCTCTCCTGCATCTTCAATTTCTTCCTTGATGATACCTCCCTCATGGTTTTTATCAATATCCTCAAGCTTGATCTACATGAGAAATTGGGTAAAAAAGTGTAAACCATGAAAAACACTTCAAATAACTCTCACTCAAAAAATTCCAAGTGTACATACCGGTACTTTCAAATTTCATATTTACCTTTTCTTATTACAAATGGTTTTCTTCACACAGCGATCTCATTAAAACAAAATATACAATTCAAATTTTGAATAGGATTTCATCAAGTTCTAGAGGACTGTATACATAAAACCTATTACTGTATTTGCCGGCGAAAAGGCCGCAGTATTTTTGGAAGAGAAAATATAAAAAAGTGTGGGTGCGGCCAATGCGCCACAACAGTAAAAAAATCGCAAGTCAAAACCATGAAAACAGCACGAATTCGTACATATGGGACTACAATGACTATACCAGTTAATGTGCAATGGTACTGGACATTCCTAGACATGTCTTACTGACAATTTTGTGTAATATTGTTGACATGAAGGACAAAGTTTTGTCAATCTTGTAAATAAACTGCATAACTTACCAAACAAAATCTGCTGGTAGATCTAGATCTAAGTTTGTGCCATCGCTAAAGCAATCCTCGCAGCCAGCGCGAGCCCAGCTAGCTATGTCGCAATACACGACTGTGACTTCGGCTGGAGAGAGCAGTATTTTTTTTTTTTTTTTTTAGTCTATGAAATGTCAAAATCGGGGGTGCGGCCTATGCGGCGCTGCGGCCTTATCGCCGGCAAATACCGTAAGTTGAACTAAGAAGTATATCTTCTGGTTATCTAAACATGCACAATGATAATTAATTTCTTCACTCTTCACCATGGATATTTCAAGTGAGACTTACCATTGCCTGATTATCCCCTGCGCCATTCACCTCCAGGTCAAGTCCGGATGACAGGTAGGTAGCTTCAGTCTTGCCACTGACCCCTGTGTCAAGTGTCATGTTGTGAGTACTGCTATCATGGCTTAATTGGTCTGCAGTTGCAACAATCATACCATCTAGATCTACCTTCACTCTCTTTGTTGGGGAGAAGGTTTCTTCCTCTAACTTGGGTGAGTATACAGTATACTTATCATCTAGGAATTGAAAGTGACTGCTTCTTCTTGCAGGAGAACTGCTAGACTGCTCTTCAAAAAGGGTTTCAACAGTTCTTTCAACAAGTGCAGATTGGCTTTCTTCTGGAACCGTCACTTCAACTCTGGGTTCCTTGATCTGGTGTTCCTCTGTCTTTGGCTGAAATAGTGATTCACTGGACATGTTGATCATGGATGGATCTCCTAGTGGGGTTTGAACTACACTAACATCCATTGGTGGTTTTACAGGGACCTCTGGAACAAATGCCTCCCATCTAGACTTCCTTTTACGTTTACTACCTACAGGTCCCTCTTGGACTACATGTTTAGTTGGTTGTTCATTGACTGAAATAACAGGTTCTTGAGTACTGGAAATTTCTGTGCTCTCTGCAGAAATAGGAGGTACCATCTGAGTGATTATATCATCATTTTTGGCAGATTGGATGTCTGATGATGGTATGATATTTGTTTCCACAAGTTCATCATGAGTTATGGCAGATTCTTTGTTAAATACTTGAGCGGTACCCTTTTCAGAAGGAAGAAATTTATTTACAATTTCAATGGAAGGCATGATCATCTCACCACTAAGAGCAAATTCTGAAGAAGCTTTGTCTTTGTCTGCCTCCTGGACGGTTATATTTTGATCACTAGTACTGCGGTCAAGAACGATTGTTTCAGCTGTAACATCAAGATCTTGGGAATCACCGATAAGTGGTTGGGCAGGCTGTGAAACTGCTGTCCCTTCTTCCAGTAACGTTACAGTAGAAGTCTGGTCACATATTGTCTCTTCATCATTATCTGCAATTTTTTCTGAAACATCTTGAATGTAAGCATTCACATCAGACTTTTCATTTGGTAAATTAACAGATATCTTTGAAGTGGTATATGATGTGCCTGCCGTTAGGTCAATGATTTCCATTGACATTGCATCTTCAGATTCAGACTCTGTTTTGGTAAAGTCATCTTCGAGCTCCCTCAAGCCAGATGTCTTTGCAAATGAGAGACTTTCCACATCGCTTTGTTCAGTTTCAAATGATGTATTTGTCTCAAGTTCTTTCTCTTCAGTACTTTCATCAGCTTTTTCAGAGCAAACTTGGTAACAAGATTCGTCGGGAGCTGGCACTATTTTGATCTCTGGAACTATCCACGTTTCATCGACACTAATATCTCTGTTCTCCTGAAGATATCTATTTTGGCTCTGTTTCTCATTTCCATCAATCTCTGATCTGGTCTGTTCCTCTGGAGCAATTGGCATTTCTTCAGAACAAATTCTACTGTTCTCTCGAGGACCATGACTATTGCTCAACTTTACATCAATATCTGTACCTTCCTCATCTGGTATATGTGGGGTAAAGAAACTTCAATAGTACTGGCATCATGCAGTTGTTCCTCAACTTCCATGTCAACATCATCACTACTACTAATTACCGAGCTCTCTTCTTGTTTTGGTGAATCCTCTTCTTCCTTTCCTTCCACTATAACATTATCACTTTCCCCAGTCGTATCCAGTACAATTTCTGTCTCGGCTTCAGTATCAGTGGAAGAAAATGCATTTGCCAAGAGTTCCATTTCAACTTGACTTTCAAGTATATTTTCAGGATAAAGACTTGGGGCATCCCCAAGACCCATCAAACTCAATTCTGCTCCACTATCCGATTCTGATTCTTGATCTATTTTGAATTCCATCCTTATAGTATTCTCAAACAAATTTTCTCTATTTTGACTGCTTCTGGCTCTGGTTGTGGTTGTTTCAGTATGAACAGAAGATAATTGACCAGCCTTTTTTTTCTAACGGTTCTTCTACTGGACAGCCTTCTCTACTCTTACTGCGAGTAACAGGAGGAGCTCGTTCCTCTTCTGATTCTGTATTTGAAGCTGTTGGTTCCTTCTCATCACATAAAGTCTTTAATTCTGACAGTGGCTTTTCATCATCATCCTCATCATCTTCAAACACTCCGCCCTTTGCCTTCAAAGCACTACGAGTACTCCTTCGAACCGCCCTTGAAGTGAAATTGAATTTGATGGGTATTTTCAAAGCAGTCTTATTGGAGGTATCTTGTTTGGAGTTTTGGTCCTTCTCTTGAACAGTGTCACTTTCCGTAACCTTTGAATCTGCTTTGCTCTTTCCTGGTAACTGGTCACCTTCTCTTTCATCTGCCTTTTCAGTTTTCTTCTCACCAGTTACTTTGCTTTCCTCCTTGGTCTGATCTACATCTTTCTTCACATCTTTATCACTCTTTTCCTTCCTTCTCCGGTCAACCCTCTCCCTTGAGACACTTCTTTCATTTCTTCGATCATCCTCTCTGGATCTCCTGTCGTCTGTTCTGTCCATGCTTCGTCTATCACTCCTTCTCTGCCTACGTCCTCTATCGTACCTGTCATGTCTGTCATCATCATCTCTATACCTTCTCCTTTCTCTGCTGTCACTTCTTCCTCTCCTTTCTCGGCTGTCACTCCTACCCCTCCTCCTTCCCTCTCTACTTTCTTCTCTTCTCTCATCATCAGAGTCATCCCTGTATCTGTCTCTTCTCTGTGAACGTCTCCTTGTATCACTTCTAGTTCTGTCCGACTCTGTTCTACTTCTATCAGATTCTTTTCTCTTTTCATCATCAGAATCATCTCTGTATCTTTCACTTCTCCTTGATCTTCTTCGGCTGGAATCATCATCCTTTTTATCACTTTTGTGATCAGTATCTGTTTTATTCTCACCAGAGTCTCTTCTTGCTCTTCTGCTTGATTGTCTTGTGCTCATCCTACTTAAATTTTCTTCTTCCTGTTCTGACTTTGTTTTTGTTTCTTCCTTATCAACCGACCCTTTTTGCACTTCCTTTCTATCTCCATTCTTTTGTGCCCCTAAATCCTCGGTTTTCTCAACAGTACTACTTTCATCAATTTTGGTATTTCCTTTCGGTTGGGTGTTTTCAAGTCCAGTACCTGACTTTACATTTTCATGTGAAGCACTCTCCTCCAGTACCTTTTCTACTTCACCGGATTCCTCCTTTTTCGTCTCTCCTTCCAAACATTTTGACTCTACATGCTGAATGTCATTGTCCTTTGAACTATTAATACCACCATCATCCTCAGGGGCATTTTCTTCAGCTGTTCTTCCTATGGAATCAATGTCACCACTTGTATTTTGCTCACTTTCAAGTTCATTGTCACTAGGCGCAACTGCAGGTGAAGTCATACCCGATACTTCAGATGTGTCGGTCTGACTCCCATCCCCTGAATGCAGAACTTTTAGGTGTTCAACTTCACTCTCATCATTCCATTTATGCTTTGTTGTAGCCATCAACTTTTTGTCGACTGGAAAGCTTTTGAAGTCTTTGATAACATAATCCTTCCTGAGTACGCCCAATCGCCATTCAACCAGGGGCTTTTTGTGCTTGCCATGTGAGTGTTTTTTCTTTTTCTCCTTCTTCCTCAACCATACTTCAGGAAGGAGATTTTCTTGTTCTGATTTGTTTCCTCCTTCATTGTTAAACACATTTTCAGCTAGTGTTGCATCTGTATTTTCGCTAGCTTCATGATCCCCTCCCTTTTCAATTTGTCCATGATTATCAGAGCTACATGTAACTGAATCTAACTGGAGTTGAGGCATATCAGCTTCCACCTCTGATACCTCTGTCTTGGCTTTGGTGGAAACACCAGAGTCCTGTAAGACCATTGGCTCATCTGTGGGCTGCTCTGGCTCATAGGGATCGGACTTTTGAAGTGAGGAAACCTTTGCAGCCTTGTCATTGATAGCATGGGTTGGTTGGTCAGGTGTGTACACTTCTTCAACCGGAGTTGGTTGGTCTGGTTCATATGCTTCAGGTGACATAGTGGTCTGTCCACCTTTGGAAGGTATCATTGGTGATGTTGTTGGCTGTGCTGGTTCATATGGTTCTAGAGAGGTGGTTGGCTGGTCAGGAACATATGCATCTGCCTCTACTGCTTGTTTTGGTTCCTCTCCCTTCTCGTCCTTTTGGGCGTCTTTGTTGTCTGAACCAGCTTCTTCAGTTGAGCTAAGCTGCATTAGTTTTTCAAACTCTTCCATCTCCTTTGCCAAGATAGTAGGATCTGGATGCGGGCTGGCAGCCTTAGTTTTTGTTCCAAGAATATCCAGTTGATCCTAAAACAGAGAAAGGAAAGGGTACATGCATTTTCTAACAAAAACACCGCATACATAACAAGTTTACATGTATCTAACTGTAGTTAGAGCAGCGTGGCAAAAATGAACATTTCCCCTACATGTATGTATTGTACAAATTGCAAAATTGTCACTTTGTGAATAGGTTAAATAGCAATAATTAAAAAACCATTTGAGATATAAATATGAAACATCATGGGCTTATTCTTTATTCTGCTGAGAGAGCACCATAATAATCTGGCCGTTTTAGTGTTAAACCCATACAATACATGTCCATGAGATGTGGATGGCCTTTGGAAAGCTTTAACAAAACAAAAAATCATAATCAAAGTAAATAGGCAGACTTTAGTACAATCCACAATCTTTGCCTCAAATGTTAACATGATCATGGGAGTAATAACCTTGATTGTCATTTCTGGCCACATGGCCTTTGACCTCAAGGCTACATAATATAATCAGTTCATATTCTTTCATGGATTTACCCTCAAATCTAGTCAAACAATGCCTATGACTATGCATATTGTTACTTGTACAGATTCTAATTAACACTCATGTTTCTTAAATTAAACCCCCCTAAAATTCTAAATTTCTGCAAAATGAACTCTATCATATTTGACCCTTCACCTTACTATCAACATTTACAGTGTAATCATGCAATTTATATAATAATGCACTTTGCAATTCATACCTGAAATTGTTTTTGCAATATTGTGATGAGACAAAAAGGCCATAATTTTCATGTAAATACATGTAGACCTCTTTACTAACGTATGCAAATCGTAAGCAAATCAAGACTCTGGCAAGCTTCCTGAGCGCTGTGTGTGCAGGTGTATTATACACATGTACAGTATATACAGAAAGTTTGAAACTCTAGGCTTTTCCGTTTTATTTTCTTTGTTTAAGAAAACATCAGATAATTTCAACTGGGTCAATAAAGAATGCAATTTAAGAGTTAAAAATTCAAAAATTATCTTGTAAAGAGATCAGGGCTGGAGATCACAATTACTATGTGTGTCAGCGAGGTGGGCTATTCACATCGCTTGCAGGACAGCTTTTCCTACTTAAATGCTTTTGTGACATTATAGTGAATTTCTCTGAGTGTTTTGCTTCTTAAGCAGGTACATGTAAGGCTATGTTCGCAATTGCCACGATTGCAAACATGAACACACATGCCTACATGTTTGTTTGTTTGTTTTTTTTAATCATAGAAAGTCACTATTATGAAAGCAAAATGGACTTTTAAAAGCAAGAATCCAACAAAACATAGTCCTAAGTGACAGCATACTAATATCTTTTATTGCAGTATAAACTGTGGCATGAAATTTCACCTGGTGTACAATGTGAAATTCTATCAATCTTTTTAACCGCCACAAGCCAAGTTTTAGGTATGTATAATTTCAAAGCAAAGTCTTTCTGTACACTGGATGAGAAGAAATATATCCAGGCTCCGATGATTACGGCCAGGGCCTGATTTACAAACTGAAACGACTTGGGCCTACTGCTACGCTATTACTCATCTCTTTAGGTTTTCTGGTTAAGATTTGGGAATCTGAGAAAAAAATGGGAGGAATTTTTGAGCAATTTTGCGGAAATATAGACCTACATTTAGTTCTTCCTGGACTTCGATTGTTGTTTCAATCACTAGTTTGTATAAATTAAGCACACAATGAACAATATATCTGTGACCTCTTAAACGGTTCTGATGAAGCTCTCTTTTTGGTTCAATTGACATTTTCTTTTCAGAATTAGAACAGTTTATCTAATAGTTGATACATCTTCCTTTTTTGCCACATATTCACAAGCACTGCCACACAATTCATTTGTATGAAATACACATGGACTTACCCCCTTTTCGTTCACCTCTTGGGCTTTCCTGCTGCTTCTCAGCCATCGCCTTGTAGGGATTATTCTGAAAGGCTCCATAGTGATCCGTCAGCTTTCGTATCCAGTATCAGAAGGTCTAGTACCACAAGTCCGTCAAGCACCTCATCTTTCTTCAACAAGTCACCACGCCTCTGACCGTAGGCAAACGCTGGAAAATAAATTACAATGAGGACATGAAATATAAAGTGTTACATGTATTATCCGTATCAGACATTATTCTGAGCAGTGGTTTTACAAAATCATATTACACTCGTTTGTAATGTTAAGAGGGCTAAGCGGTCGATATAAGACTTTATTACCCTCTCATGAAAAAGCCTATGGACTTTACGTGTTAAAAAACGGTCAATATTATGTTATATTATATTATATATTGACTGCTATGAGGGGCATAGCTGTTCTATAGGCTCAAGGGGGACGTTACATCCTGCCATGACCCTGAGGCACGCCAAGGGGTCATGGCAGAATGTAACATCCCCGAGAGCCAGTATAGAAACAGCTATGCCTCGAATATTAAAGCAGTCCATATATCTTTTATATACCGAATTTAAAAAAAAATCTACAAAGAATTCTTGCCTTATCCTTTTCTTGAGTAAAGATTGGTTACATCCATAGAGATATATATACTAACGCTAGAGGGCGTACTCGCTCAAATTGCTGTGCCGACCTGGAGCGTTGGCCGCCATTACTAAGGAGGGCAGAAAAACGAACGACCCAACAAGATACTGTGCACAACATACGGGAAAATCTACCTATCCTTCTATATTCTATCTATCTATCCATGTATTTATGTGTCTAGCTATCTACGTATCCATCTCTATCCTAAATCTATAAGTATCAATCTGTTTATAATAGCCATAAACATAAAATGAATATATTACCTTTAAAGCGTTTTAAATCAATAAACCCTGGCTCTCATGTTCCTGTCAGTCCCAATAACCGAATTAGAAAGACATTGGCCCTGTTGCATAAAACTTTGTTTGATATCATGATATAAAAATCAAACACAAGTCCCAAATGCTTGATTCTGATTGGTTGAAAGTCAAGTAATATTTGATGTCATACTCATAATATCAAAGTTTATGTAACGCACAGTAACGGCGCCATTGTGTGACGTTCTGCTAGGTCTCATTCTGACTTTAAATTATTCAAAAATATTTCTTTACTCGTATAAAATAAAAATAAACATTTTCTTTGCATGAAATCACGAACTGATGTAGATTGACAAAGAGGAACCCAAATTGTATTTGTAGATATACTGCAATACAAATAGCTTTCTGTATCCCTTTTACCTCACCATAACACCCGTAATTAAACTTGACCTACACCAGTCACCATGACTGAGGCATGAGTAGGGTTCATGCATTATGCAAAATACCACAATTATTACGTTTCATACTCGAAAACCGATAAATCAACCCGAAAAATAAAGCATAACATTGCACAGTTTCGAATGGGACATCCGGGTATTTCTCGATGTTTTGCCCTTCTCAGTAATGGCGGACCGCCCTCCATGCCCGCACAGAGCTTTGCACGGGCGCGTATGACGAGTCCGCACTCTAGCCTTATTAAATATATATCTCTATGGTTACATCACAGAAAATCTGAGATATTGTCTGTTAATCTTTGCTGGAAAATTGCCTGAATGTTACGATCATTCGGAAATCGCACACACTAAGCGACCAAATCGCACACACACTGTATGGTATCCGCGCTCGCACAAAGAAACTTTTTACACGTAAACCAATGGGGATCACAGCAAATTTTAACTATTCGTCCTGTTACCGTGCTCCGTTGTTAAATGCGCAGTTAGCAGGCACCGGATATGAGGACGGTGGACTGTACGCGGCCTAAGGCCTGCGAAGTGTCGGCAGAGCTGCAAGCAAAGCAGGCGTATGAGAGTAATATTTCCATTTTTGGCTCTAAATGTCTGATGTGGATAATAATAATAATAATATTGACTGGCTCCTACTTTCAGGAGATTACCCTCACGAGACCCATACGCATCTATACACCATCTAGTTCAGGCAATATATGTTGTATCCCCCTCAAGGCCAGTCAATAATATATAAATATCATTTGGCTTTTTAGAAAAGAGGGAAAGTGTGCAATGTTTTTTTATGTTTTGAATTTTAACAAAATGGTCACTACATTATACAAATGCTATGTAATAACTTTGAACACAAGTTACCAAGATGAAATGTCATGTGCTGAAAATACAGAGGCTCAAAACAATTTAAGCTTGCATGATATCAAACATCAACGACTAGTATGACTTTGTTGTCTATATTTCTACAAATTAATGATTTTATTACAAAACAAAAACATGATTAAAATCATCACTCCCCTTTTGTTCATGGAGGAGGGAGGATATTAAAGGATAATGAATGAGATATGAACTAAATTAGAGTTCTTTAGACTTTAAATATGGCTATGGAACAACGATAGACAATGCTCAAAATCAAAAGATTTTACTATAGATAGACCTCTACGTAAATACCATGAAAATCTACTAAGTTCACATCCCCATGATCATACATTTATCTACACTGTACATCTAAGAAGAATTATGTTCATGCCTCAAACAATTCTCAATATATTGAGATGACGAGAAAGCGGGATGGACAGGCACACAGTCAACCAGAAAATGAAAATGCTTCTGGCACCTCCTTTATTGGCAGAGGCATAAAAGACCTCCTGCAGGCAACACAAATGACTTTGAACATATGATTTACCAAGCCACGGTGTCATCTACATACTGTAGTTGGACACATCTACCCTTGGTTGAAATTTTCCATTCTTCTGGAAATGTAACATCCATGTCCTACTTCAAATACTGGAAATATTTGAAGTACTAGAAAGAAAAAATTACTCTGTATTATATCTCCCACTCAATGATGATTGAGAAATAATGAATCCCCATCCAACCCAAAAAAGGTGACTGTTCAGTATTCTATCTTGCAGATGAAAGATATCAAAATAAAATCAAGGACATAACACTTGTTGGTTTGGTTAAATTTTTGCATGATCAAAACTGGAAATCATAGTCCTCGTAACAATGGCCTACTGTATGTAAAAAGGAATCCACATGAAAGTCAAGTATGTTCAGTATCCTTCATCCTCTATCACAAAGACATCGCTACAATCTAATTTTGGCAATCTTTGCAGCTAAGACTTGAGTTTACAACATGTTCTAGAGCCATACATGTAATTCAGACTCTTTCCACATTAAGGTACGCCATACTTTCATCTTCCTGCAGAGTAAGACAAGCTTTCTTCTAGCAATACAGGTAATGAAGTTGAACTCGAGTTAACCAAACAAGAATTCAATGACTATCTCAGCAACATGCCAAAAAACAAATTTGAAAGTTTAAAGTACCATCCCTGGATTAGGTCAAACTAAAAATCCATATGCAAAAGAACATGCATGATGCTCAAGGCAGGCAATGGAGGGCATGTGCATTATGGCAGAATGATTTACAAACAGAAAAAAGGGCCATTCTTACTATTAAACATCTTGATGAAAATACTCGCATTATGTCACCTCATGACGACTTCCAAACTCTACGGAGTTAGGTATTGTAAATGTGCTTGCACATATATTGTTCCCAACTTGCTGTGCAATCAGATATCACGCGAACCAACACAAAATTGTTTACAGTGCAATGATAGTGATCGTGGTCCCACTTGTACATGCCGTAGTCTTCTTAGAGAAAGTGCATTTCAAGGAAATTGTCTGGTTAAAAAAGTCAACATCATTTTTTTCACAAAATACAAGAATATCTTTCAGCCTATAAATAAAGCTTAAAGAGAAGACATTGATGCCCTCTCGTGAAGCCCGTTTAAAATAATCTATACATATTAAATGGATGAACAAATACCTACACAAAAAAATTAATATGAAAGAAAGAAAAAAACATCTACAAAGTTTATGAAGAATGGAAATTGACGATCCAGCTATAGTGTGTGTGTAATTGAGGTTTTATAAACATGTATCAAAAAGATATGATTATTTACATCTGGGGACCGACCTTAAACGTCACCATCTGAAAGAAATGACTCAATGACCCGCCTGAGTCAGTTTGTAGACAGTGAGAAGTCTGTACCACAGACATTACCATAAGACCAACTCACATCTACCATATCATGTTATTGCCAAGAGAAAAAAATAGAAATGAAATTAATTCAAGCACCTCGGCATGCCGAAAGCGGGCAGCTAAATACATGACGTTTATCATATTTCTATTTTGTTCTCTTGGTGATAGTACCGTCGCTTCCAGCTAGTGCTATAGCTGGATAATCAATTTTATTTCGTAAATTTTGCACCATTCCGAAGATTTTGAGTTTTCTTCCAGAGTGCTATAAAATCAAAGTTTTATTCAATTCATGTTCCTATGAACTCATAGCATACAGCAAAAGGACTAGTACCCATATAACCAGCTTATTTCGAATCATCAGGTCATCCCATCTGGTTAAGTGGTCGCATTACACAACTTTTAATGAAACGAAAAGGAAAGATTATGTTTATGCTAGGATTACATTACAGTATATGTTCGCGGCGGCCACAGCAGCCCCGTTTGCCGAAACGTAGTGCCCCGTGCGATTTTGGAATTTTTTTCTCTGTATTCAAGTTTCGTTACATGTAGGTCTTGTCAAGTTTTTTGTTGTACCCGTTTTACTACGGCCTACTAGTACTAGGTTTCTCATCCGCATAGTGACTGCCGTGGCAAATTTTTTTTAAAGTTTAAAAATCTGGCCCGGCATCCACAGCAATCACGGCCTGTCACCTTTGCCCATTCTATCCCCCAGTGTTGTCTCACGCCCATCCCGTTTTGTCCACGGTAGCCTGAAACGTGATGGCCGTGGCCGCCTGGAACATAATGTAAACCTAGCATTAAGGACGTGACCGCGCATAGATTTGCCGTAGTGTTTTCACAAAGTGTGGGATAAATTGGACCTGACCATTTGTACATGAGAGAGGTTTAATTCACAAACATTACCCCCGACATTTCGTGAATAAAGGGGCATGTTTTCACAAAAGCGACCACCGGACCCGATGATTCAAAGTAACCCTATCTAACCAGGCGGGTAGATCCATCAAACTATAAATCTACAAGTCTAAATAATGTGTATTTGATTGAGGGCCTATACCAATCTAAAAGTTAACTACATTACATTGTTGTACTATTTGTAGACTAGTATGTCTATAACAAGTTTAATTTAGAGGTCCCAAAATAAAGAGACAATTTCCTTTTAAAAACAATGCTCCTTCAAACCAAAGAGCTCTCTTATTAATTCAGAGCACAAAGCTGCCAAGACAATCCATCGCAAAATGAACAATATCCCAGAAAGTGTAGTAGTTCTCATAACAAA
Organism: Mesocentrotus franciscanus; assembly: GCA_037976565.1. Lineage (NCBI taxonomy): Eukaryota > Metazoa > Echinodermata > Echinoidea > Camarodonta > Strongylocentrotidae > Mesocentrotus > Mesocentrotus franciscanus. Next base: position 38,220,000 of record CP137668.1, on the reverse strand, counting down.
AGTGTGTCTGAACATATCCACCACACGGCCAGGGACAGAACAAATGAACTACATGGCCGTCAATAATAATGCCTTGCCCATGGCCATGCACGGTCGCCATTTGCAACAGACCAATCTCGCAAAATACCATGAATGCACAGACAAGACCAACACGATTGGAACTAAATTTCTGCCTCATGATACACATAAAAATTACATCAAAATAGGCTGTAATAATGTGCTGATAATTATGGAACTACCTTAATTCCAATACAATGGGATTTTCGTTTGATATTGTTAAGATAAGTTTGAAGGGTACAACAGTTTTCGGAACAGCACCAGCACAAGCGTTGTCTCGCAGCAATGCACACATTGCCTTCGCCCAGAAGTTCGGGCGGAGGTCATGTGTGCAAAGATGCCGATGGGTCCCGTACTACGAGGATTCCCAGCAGATACACACGCTGGCTCCGTTGCTGTGTGTATACATGTGGAGTAGACGCGTGTGTATATCGACGAGAAAAGTGTTTAAATCCCTACACCTGCAGTGCGAGTACCATACTCTGTTCGACGAAAGTACTTTCAAAACACTCTTAATAATACATAATTTGAGCTACACACACCCTGTGAATATTAAGAAGACGAAGTAAAATTATCCTTCCCTACGTAGCCGATACCGCAAAGAAGTTTCCCCAGCACAAATCTGAGAAAAGACGCTTACAAGCCATCACTACACGTTGAGTTTCGTGTCAGAAAAAAGAGAGGAAAAAACAACACGGGGGACTCTCGGAACGCAGATTCTCAGTATCGGTGCATTAAATTGGAGATAACCACGACAAAGCGATGTTGTTCACTTTTAAAACACCTCGAAACAGAACGAAACTATTATCAGAAGTATAATTGAATACTTACTCTACAAGGAACTATCCGGAAAGGTGTTTTATAGGCCCTGGTTTGACTTGCTTTTCGGACAAATTGCACACGCACGTATATTCCCGATATCCTCTAGGGAACATATAATAATCACGTGATAAGTATACCGCGGCAGCTCAGCGAATACATCGTCGTTCGCTTCGGTTCACTCCGCGACATCCACTCCGCGACATCCACACACCCAAACAAAATTCGGACTGCAGAGAAAAATAGTTGACATCTTTCGAATAATATCACTCTGGCTTTATAGTTTATCTTACGATTGCATACATTATCATCTAATAAATTGGCCAAATAGAATTTGGTAAACTACAAAATACTAGTATCTCTTTGGAGCTCATTGACCATAAATGAAAGGGAGAAAAGTGTTTTTTCCCCTAAAATTATTGGCATCAATATTCCAAGAATTTAGCCTTGCATTATGTTACCAGGGGGTGGGAGTGGGGGAGTGGTCTGTATCTTTAAAGGTCTGTATCTATCCATATTTCTGGGTTTAGTCCAGACCACTTCTAGGACGCCACTTCCTTGGGGGGAAAAACTGCACTCAGATTCATCTTCCTTTTTCCAAAGGATTTTAGCTGCACCTCATTTGTTTCCCGCAAATAGGGAAAGAAAAAAAAAATTTACAAATGTTAGAATCATACTAGTTTTCCCATGGCATGAGGCAATTAAAAATAATCAAACATCTTTTAAAAACAAGAAATCAGGGATTAGTTTTAATTAAGGGCTCACTATACTGCTGTACATTGACCTAAATTCATTGTTCAAGTACAGACTTACCATGTGTGACAAAGTAGGAGTATTCATTAATATATCGATAGACCAAATAGAAAATATTAAAGGACAATACTAATAAGAAATAATGCAACCACGCGATTCTATAATTCTAAATTTCTATTTCTGGACTTCATTTCTCCTCCAAATAGGCAATATGAAAAGGCTAGATCTTCCCTGGGGAAACAAAACATCCTACCTGGGGTCATCCGAGAATACTGACAGCTATGGAGAACGACACAACACAAAGAAATAAAAAAGAAAATATAGAAAGAACGGAAGTCCCAAAAAGTACAAGAAACTGAGACCCAACGAGAATGACAGCCATGAGGCCGATAAAATAAAAAAAATACAGAAAAACATCAGTCTAGTGGGCCGTCAGACTAGTAAACCCTAAAAGAAGTTATTAGCAGATTCACGAGACAGACGCCAAGGTCTTGGAGGCTATACCCCTGCCCCCTCCCCCATCTTTGAAGGCCCCCCATGACAACATTTTTTGCAGGTCTATGACCTCTGATACACCTAAATCCAAACATTTCTTGGAGTGCCCTATAATAGGTCTCAGGGGGGGGGGGTACCCTTTCATTTTGGTGTACACCTGTCTTACTTGTACAAGTACACTGCCTTCTCCTGCAGGGAATTTGTCTGCCCCCTCTGCTTGTCCATTTTTGTTTACACTACTGTCTTTGACTATGTTTGTGTAGAAAAGATTTAATGTGTTCCTTTGCTCATCAACATACTGGAATCCTTTTTTTTTTAAATCCAGAGTTGGTGATAAATAACTTTACATTCATACTATGGGCTGCACTACTGCAAACTAGTATACAGCAGCATGGCATGGCAGAAAATATCTTTAGCAGTCATAGATAGACAGAACTGAGCACACACAAAAACTGCAGAAGAGACTATACAATCAATCCTGTCATTTATCTTTCCTGGATTACTCAGTTCTCTCTTAAAGGTATATCACATCTTTCTTAATTTTCAGGCCCTTCAAATCAGAACAAGTAAATAATTGATTTGAAGGGTCTTGAAACCCAATTTCCATTGTATTCTAAATTTTTGGCTGAAGGGAGCATAGGGAGCATTTTTGGCTGAATGGGAGGAGCGCCCTCTGCCCCTCCCTGAATTCAAAAGTGATGATAGCCAATGGGCTAAATGAGAATATATTATCTCAGATGACATTACTATTAACAGAAATGATTGTATTATTTCTAATGGATCTTTAAATCAAGTTTGAGAATTCCCAAAGGAATACAATGTACCTGTACTTAAAGTGCAGGACGGAAATACCAATAACCTGTTTGGCCAGAGATCAAAAGGCATCTCATCTGCTGTCTTTTCTCTAAATATCAGCTTTCCATTTTCTCAATTTCAGCAAGCAGTCAAGACAAAAGTGCTATTTCATGTTATGGCAACAGCCATATAAGATCTGTCTGACAGGAGGAGTTTGATAATATCTTCTGACTTTCTCATTTGAGGCCCTCCTCTGGCACATGTAGTCTCAGCAGAGCATATCCCTGAACAATACGGATTTTTTAAAAATCCATATCAACTTTCCATTTTCAAAAATATAGTAAATTAACAAGAGACATTTTTTTAAAAAGTTGATACTTGTTTTTTTATTGTGACAGCCACTGATGGTGTATTTTATATCATATTATATCATATCATTTTAGGTACCTCATCTTTGAGGTGTATTCGGCAAGAAATATAGCATTACAAGAACATCGCCTTTTTGCCCAGATATGAGGTGATGTTTGCTGAATATTATTTGAAATATTCTCAGGTAAGATGGATGGAGGAGGAGGAGGTGGGGCAGAGGTTGTAAAATACTTGCTCCTGAGACAAACACTCCGCATCAATCTCCTACACTAACTAAATTTTGAACTTCAACCCTGGACCTAAAACTATACCTAACTTAACCCTAAACCTAAAGCTAACTTAAAACACAATTGCCACCCTAACCCTATACCTATACCTTTGTTGAAACAAAACCCGGAGCAACTGTCAATAGATTAACTGTCAGATCACCAGGGCTGGGATTACAGTATTTCTCCAGGTGCTGCTGCTCTAGACAAATGGCAGTAAATGATTATCTGGCAGGAAGGAATACTGTATATATACGAGCACTGGAACTGGTAGCCTCACCGACGCCACCCGGTGATAATAGAGCATCCTGAACGCCCAGTGCACGGTCGATATTAGCGCTATATGAGAAGCAAATATCAATATCATAAATCAAATTTTTTAATTATACTTGTTTATTTACCTTTATTCACTCCCTCCAAATTCTTTTATTGATTAGATAGGAAATATACAGCTATTTGTCTTTCTCTAAAAGATATTGCTATATCATGTTAATCTTGCAAATTCTAAAAAGACGATGCAATTTTGGGAGTCCCTCTCCCCCAAAAAAAAAAAAAAATCTTATCAAATTTCTTTGATTTAGGATTTTTTTCAAGAGAATTATTTATTAAAGTAAAAATGATATTAATCCCCTTAATAAACACATATTTTCTTTTGTTCTTCCTCTTGTAACTTTACATACATGGAATTCTAAGTAAAAAAATAAATATTTTGGAAAACATGGGCAAACTGAAACACTTTTTTTCTTGTTTATGTGACCCTTTCCATTACTATAAGCAAGCTTAAAACCTTGTGATTAATGTAAAATAAGGCAATTAGTTTAAGAGACGAGGTCAGTATGAAAATTAATTCATATCAGATGGCAGGTTTCACCCTCTATGGGAAAACCCTATAGAAGTTTGGTGTTGTAAACCCCTTTCATGGTATCATCATACTCAGAGTGAAAAGTAGATGACTCACACAGGACTAACAGCAATACCTCAGTCACACCAAAGAGACCAATATCTGACAGACAGCAGCATTCAGACTGAACAGAACATTGCATCCCCCCCCAAAAAAATAATAATAATAACAATCTGACAAGTTGTCAGTTATAAACAAGTTTGGCTTGGTGATTAGGGTATACAACTCAGATACTATCCAAAAGCAGCCTCTGTACATGTATGTTCAATTCACATGGTACAGTCTAGGTTGAACATCAAGGTACAGAAGTCTGGAGACTGTTTTTAAGTATTTGGCGTCACCTGTGCCTGGGAGGTAAAAAGGGAACTGAATCACTGTGACCATCGTGTCTCTCCTCCCGGTATACCTGATTTGGCTTGTGCAGGTGGAACACAACGTCAGGGGTTCCTCCTACTCTTATTCGAATAGTGCAGTGGGTTCTTAACGTGGTGGTGACCCTCACTGTGACATAGCCTATGACTATGAAACAGGGAAGGGGCTCTTTAACAAACAACCGACTAAGCCAACTCGCCTGGAAGGCGGGATAGCTTGAAAGATTCTCTGCAATCCTTCGGATGAAGGTCAAAGGTCACTGCTTGTTTAATATACACAACTGGAGGTTCCTGAAGGATATGCAGAACCGTCATTACCTGATTTAAAAAGCACGCATAAATCATTTGGGTAAATTGAGTACCGGTAGGTGAGAAATTAGTATTTTATGAGGCTTGCTACAACATTCCATCGAGAATTCTTTGAAGGAAATCCAGAAAAGGGGCTCTACAAAAAGTAATAAAGAAATAAAGAAAAAATAATTCTTTATTTCTTCTTTAAAAACAGAGCTGAAGAATGCACTAGATTCAGGATGGCATCGTTCAGCAATCATCCACACTAATACTTCAGGATGTGCCATGTGTTCTCACTGAAAATGGTCAGGGAAGGGGATACCACCTCCAACCACCCCCCATTCTGACGAGTTTAAAAGATCACTGGACATTTTTACGTTCAATGGGTTTAATTTTTTAGCATTCTACAGCAGTTTAAACATCAAGGTAAAATGCAAACTATATTGTTTTAAAAAGATGCACACACCCTACATGTACATGAATATTAGGCCTATCTACGCAGAAATCAAATGTGTGGGAGTAAGGAACATGGGACTGGAGAAAATTATCATTAAGGAATATTGTAATGTAATCTTAGGAGATGAGAAAGCTATCGATACATTCCAATACTGCAAATGAAGAAAAAAAAATATATATATAGATTCTAAAAACACTAGAAAGCTTATCTATCGTAATACTACAAAACTGTTACATGTAATGTAATCTATTGTGTTGAGAAGACAAAAATCAATTTTGAAATATGATGGCTTGACAACGGATCATATGGCAGTTAACTATGATGAATCTACATGGAGGCATCAAGGAACTCCATCTTATATCACATGATGCCCTTTCATGGCTCTCCAACCCCGATGTGACAATCTAGCTGCAAAACATCCTATAAAATAGATTGAATTCCAAGAAAAACCTTCAAATCAGAGTAATATAGGCCATTGCATTCATAATGTGCACATTTTTCTTGTAACACATTAATTTCAGGATTGCATGTAGTGAGTTAATAATAGATCTTACTATCAATTCCATGGAACATTTCTTACAGCAGTGCCTAGATATTTCTGTTCAATTACATTGTATAAATTGCATTATTTCCGAATATACTATTAAATCACAACCATTTATAAATTAATAGAACCATATGCTGAAAATGAAGCTTATAGTTACTTATAGAAAGATTTTTAGACAACACCTTTCCCCAAAACACATCCCCAAACCTCCCTAGATATACACATGTGTGCATGCTGCAGGACTAGATTCACAGAATGTAGTCAGGGAGTAATGGACATAGCACAGAGCAAGCACAGTGACAAACATGGCTGCCAAACGATAGACACACCCTTGGAACACACTCTGGGTATGACCTTTGAATGGAGTTCCCCGTACAGCCTTCAGCAAGCATGCAGTACAGATGCACAATGTACATTAGCGTGATCACACAGTACAGATGTACTTGTGTATTATAACAGAGCATGTGTGCTATGCTGTTGTGCTTCAGTCTCAAAACACTGCCGTGTGCCAATGAATGAAGAACAATACATGTAGCCCAATACATCTGGTTTCCTCAGGGTCATAAACAAAGACAAAATCTAAACAAGAACGGTACATGTACTAAGTGCACATATGCCCCTTCCCCTTCATGAAATTTGAATTATGAAAGCTACATCCATCTACATGATTTGGATGAAAACATGATCAAGTTTGCTTTTAGCAACACGTTGAAACAAGAAAGCAGTACAACCAATGGTTTCCTTGTTATTCCCAGCACACCTATAAAATATGTTGGCCTGTAGTGTGAAAGAATTATCTGGATTACAACAAGACAATAATACTGATGACCGCATTGATCAATTTTATATCTTAACCATGTACATCTTTGTTGATGCTGATAAGATGTAACACACATTCATTAATCCATACTTTCTACGCAATACGATCCCTAATATTTATCAAGTCATTCAAGCTTGAGTGGATGAGAATTGTGTCCAATATGCTGCAGGAGGTAACTCTCTACCTATTCAATTTCAAGAGAGCTATCAATTATTCACAAACTGAACCATTAAATCTACCCATATTGCTTTCAAGTTGAGCCACTTTGTGATATTGCATGGTGTCGGCCATGAATGCCTCGTGTAATGGTCACAACAACAAAAAATGTATGTGTAGACTATCACTATGACATTTCTTGCAATAACTTGTCATACATGTAAGTTATGGCAGTTATATAGCCAGTGCAAGAGGTGTACCACATTCTTATATGATACTGTACATTCTCTAAATAATCTTCATAATTGTAAGAGACTAAACCTTGATCCTTGTTTTTTGCATCAGATAAGTTTGATTTGGAGTTGTTTGGATTCAGAGACCTTTGTAAATCAACATGTGTCATTATTGCAAATGATTATCAGAAGCAGTAGTTGGTATCTACATGTAGTACTATATGTATCAATGAGACAAAATGTATTTAGCAGATATAATAGCAAATACAAAGATATTATTCAACATTAAAACAATTTGTATAAATTCAATATAGAATTGTAGTATTGTATTAACCTCAGGAAGAAAAAAAGAAAGAAAAGAAAGAAAAGAAAGAAAAAAAGAGGGATGGATAGATAAACAAATGTTGAGACTGATTGCAATTCACCCTAATGTAAAGCGCTGATCCAATTAAAAATAAATAAAGCTGCCATAAAAACAAATTTCAGTCCGTGACCCATAACGACCACTGAATAAGATCATTTGATTTATATGTAAATGCAGCACTTGAAAAATCACTTTCATTACCCTGGTACAGACAGAAGTTTGGACATTCCACAGTAACAGAGGCATAGAAACTATACATGTACATGTCGATTTAATTAAATTATTTATTTCTATATGAATCTGCGCTCGAATTTACCTCAAAGCCGGGTACTGGGTATTTACATTAAAACACAAAATTTGTGCAGCATTAAAAACCCAATCCTTTCATTAAATATATAGCAACTGTATAAAATGCAGACTATAGATGCATTTTGCAGACAGATATCAAGTTGAAACATCACCTGTACAGTCTAGTTCTGGGAATTGAGAGCATACATGTACCGGTATGTATCACATTTTACACTCTTATATAGGTAAATTCATCCATATGACTTTGATCTTTTCAGTCCTGCATCATCATAAACCTGAATAGGATCTATCACGTTACATGTACATGTACACTGAATGCATGTCCCAAAGTTCCCAAACCATTACATTCACTGTAGCTCATTTCGCTCTTCTCTGGAATGTACGTCTCTACGTGCATTGCAACAACATGGGCTACATGTACTATACTTGTAAAGCCCAAGTCTATATCTGGCAGAGAATGACAACACTGCAAATAAGACACGTTAAGACATGTTACACCTTTCTAGTTTCTACAGCCAATCAACAATTGAATCCTGATTAGAACAGGGACATTTGCAAACATTACAAGACAATAAGAACTGCTACTTGGTAGGGCCATGTACATGTACACCTGTACAAGCACTGGCTAGATACAGAAAAGCACAATGGAAATACTTCAATGTACCGGGTATGCAATTTGTGCAAAGATGAATCCAAGATTTCAATGCACACAATGAGAAGCAATCAGGCCTAGCAAAGGCCATACAAAATACTTCCAAAAGATGTCAGACTTCCTTGGGGATTATCATGGGAAATGCAGAAACCTTCACAGTCACTGTTGTAAAGTAATCATGTCTTCTTCACCATATAATAAGTATAGTGAATGAAGTGTAGCAAAAGTCTGCACAAAAAGCAAAAGCCATGATTTACTCTCTCTCTCTCTCTATCAAACTGTCACAGCCGAGTTTTGTTAGTGTGGCCATCATGAAACATTGCATTGCATCAAGCTTGAGGGGCATACAGTCCTAAAGTGAACATTTACATTTACAATTGTGTATCTACATGTACATTCCTGTAGCATTATAGAGTGTGTGGAAGTACTTTTTATCGGATGTACATGTATGTTAGATTTCCCTTCCTGTATGAAGATACATGTACAAATGTGTTTGATTGGAAAAAAGATAAGTCAAATGTAAAAAAAATAATGTGATAAAACTACATGTTAAAGGTAATATTTAGTTCTAGTAGCAAAAAGAAATTGGATTGGAACTACTGTACCTATGTATATCCTCACATCGGTCCGCTTGTATCAAAATACACGTGCCAGATAGGTGGATGTTCTGTCCATCCTTTCTTGTGATTTAGTAATGATATACATGAACATGTCATGTATGAAGATTGAAGAGACATTAGTTTGAAGCTACAAACCAACATCACTGAGAATTATATACATTAACCATCAGAGACCTCTTCTTTCTTTTTTTTTCACATGTGACCATCAGTCATCACATGAGGGAATGTATATATGTATTTGCCTGGGCTTCTCACATAAATAACTTTTCACCTCGCCTTTATTCAATATGCCACATGAGGAGGAAAAAACTTCATAACAATTTAGATTTGTCAACTAAATTCAAAGAAATTTGGTGAAAGGTTTTGAGGGCATAGCCGAAACTACGTACTGCATGGGCTTTAAAATGGAAGTTTATGATGGGCAAATCGATCTCCATCATGCAGGAACTTAATACATGTATTTGTCAAAGATGTTAATTATGGGGATGACAAATTAGCAATTCCCAGTATTTATCAGATATCTTGAGTTAGAATTATAAACTGTAATTCGGCACTTCTCAACAAGTGGGCCGCGAGGTTGGCCAACAAATATTTTCAAAAATTGAATAATATAAAAATGTGCATGAGCTGGAATTCAGCTATATATTTTAAAGCCCCACTGTACTACTTGGTCCCTCTATATAGAAAACAATGCCTAAGCGGTGCCTGTTGGTCCCCCATGATCCTTTTTTTCTTATGTTAATTGAGAGCTGAGTTGATGAGATAACTACCTGTCAGTGACCACGCTAATCCCTCTAATCCCTCCTGGCCAAACTAGTGCAGAGGGGCTTTAATATGCATGTATTTACGAAAGTCTAGAGTCCTGCTCAGATTTGAGAAAATAAACAACAATACAAGAAATAATGATGCTCCGGTACACGAAGAAATTGTCATAGAATGTGCATATTTTGACACATATAACAATAATATTTTTCAAGTCAAATTAAATCATTGCTTGACAAAGCGAGACTTTGTAAAACAATTTCTTTGTGTACAGAGTATCACTATTTCTTGTATTTTGTACACATATACAGGTCTAAATGCGTTAAAAATATTCTCAAGATAATTTCTTTAAGAAAAGAGGGAGGGGGGAGGTAGTGTAGGATTCTAGCTGATGTAGGTGCACTCAAATGTGTGCATGTGAACTTCAGTAATGTTAGTGGCAAGCTAGGGATTCTAGTCTGTCCTGTCCTGCCCAGCTGGTCCGAGACCGTTAACCGAGCGAGCATTTCAAGTTAGCTGCATGATAAAAACCAGTGACCGGTCCATATTTTTCCATTCAGTTGGATAAATCCACTGACATTAGGAATGCTGCTTTATTGCTAGTTTTATGAGATACTGCGGGGACAGTCATGTTTCTGAAGATTAACTGTTTTGCAAAGAACTAGCCAACAAAACGTCTATAAACAGACCCTCTGAATGCCACTATGTGAACCTGTACCCCATCAAACCACAACTTGATCACCTTATTTCCAAGAAACAAGCTTGAAAGTCTCATTGCAAGTTACAACTGAAAGTGGCACAATATACATGTATATAACTACAGTCAAACCTGCTTTAGTGACCACCTGCCTACAAAGACCACATCTTTTGTTTCCCTTGAAAATGGTTTCTCATTGAAACATGTACTAAAGGAGCCTGTCTACAAAGACCACTTTTTGTGTTTCCCTTGGGGGGTCACTATGGACAGGTTTGACTGTACCACACAATTCTTTCTCTTTTTTTTTTTCATGTGCCATGTTTTGTTTATCTCATTACGGTAAGTTTTTGTAAGGTGGGCCTCAAAAAATTTCAAACGGTCTAAGAAATTCAATCTAATCAATTCCTATTGTACTAAATGTCATCACATTTGCCAAACAGGCAAAATTACTATTTTTACTGCTATGTACCAAAGCATATCAAAGTTTAAGACGTTTGGCCAAGGGTCTACATGTAGTATCATTCTTATCCAAATTCAAATTAAGAAAGCCACTTTATCAAGACTGATGAGTTATTGCTCACTCTATGCAAAACGTCTATAATAAAGTCTCATAACTATTTTTTCTTTCTTTCCAAGTTTCTTTTACAAATGTTCAGTCATAAAACAATACTCAGGAGGGCCAATAAAAAAATTCAAGTTAAGATGTCAAAACCACTTCTCAAAAAAGGGCAGACCTACATGTTCATGTGACTACCATTACATATACATTGAGGGGGCTTCAAAGATCATGAAAATCGGCATACAGACTGACTACATGTATGTTCCTTAAAATGTATGGAATCATTTATAATTACATGTGAAAATGCATACATTTCTATGAAGTGTATGATGAAATTTCTGTTTTTTGGCAAGCACACCACAGTGATAAATAGTAACTTATAGTTGAAATTGTATACATCAGGGCCCTGTCTTATAAAGAGTTGCGATCGATCTGAATCAATCGCAAGTCCTCTAATCTGTCACAGGTTTGCAGTCCCCTATCCCTTATGTACATAGTTGCGATTGACATCAATTGCAAATAAGCTGCGATTAATATCAACTCTTTATAAGATGGGGGCCCTGAAATAAAAATCTGTGTAAAACTCAAACACACGGGCAATCAAACAGATAGTGCCCCCTCATCAGATAAATTCATGAAACTTGTCAAAAAAACTATGGAATCCATCAATTATAGCTACCTGCTAATAACAATACCCTCCCTTCAGCCCTAAGTATTGTGTCTATTGTATCAATTTGCCATGTAAAAGACAAAATAAGGCAAATATAGAGCACTTTTCAAGAAGAAAGCAACAACAAAAAAAGGGGGGAAGGGGGAATGTTATAAGACTGCTAATTTATGTAACATCAATCTTATGATTGTAAAGCATAATAAATATTTGACCCCTTGAAATGTCAGGTTAGGATTGGTTAGAAGTATCTAGTGAAAATTCTCAACTCTACAAATCTATCTAATGTTAGAGCACATACTAGTCAATCTCAGTCTTTGAGTAAAAAAAAAAAAAAAATCTCATAACGTGAAGCCCAAAGATGTCCAGTAGCACGATCTTTCCCTCCAGTCATAGAGGTGTTGTCTTCATCAGTTCGTTACTTCATATAGATTCTTCATCTGTTGTCCGCTCAGCTTGGCTGCAGCTCCTACATGAGTTTCTAAGCCTTACACTAGAGTTAAAGACAGGAGATGCATTTACCTTTGTATGGAGCACGGCTTCAGCCCACGATAGTTGGTGTGTCCAAAAGATGTTAATAAAGATGGAGAAAACGGAGCCAAGAAAAACGCTTATGGTGGTGCTGCCGGAGGTTATGAAGCTGGTGGATGCGCTATGTCTCCAAACTTGCCCTTTCCCCAGACCCAAACTGATGAATCAGCTTCAGCCGGTTGACCAATAGCTCTGCAGGAAACTAGAAGGTCCCTCTGCTACCGCTACCTCTTGAATCCAGCAGATCAGTTCCTTCCGAGTCCTCAAAGATGGGTTTCTTGAGAAGAGCCAAAAGACCAAGTGAAGGTTCCAAAGATATTCAGGTGTTCAGTCACCAACTTGCCAGTAAGTCAGTTCAGGTGGTTCTCCAAGAACTCCTAGAACCTTATATATGTGGTAGAAATAACATCTTTTAAAACTTTGGCATCATAACAAATGCATACATGTAGGGCAATGATTAAGAATGAAAGAATACTGGACCAATTTCCCATCTCCAACCCTGGACCAAACACTCAACACAAGAAATCTCAGATAATTGTGCTCATAATTACCTTTTTTATAAATGCTATCAGCTCAGAATATCAATTTTGTGAACCACATTTGCTGTACTGTGTGTACAATACTATTTAAGGGCATAGATATTTCTTTGGAGATTTAAAAAAAAAAAAATCATGGAATTTTAGTACAAATTACTTGGACAGCTGCTTGCAAATAAATAACAGAGTTCTCAATTTGTGTTTGATCAATCACAACTTCAAAACTTAATAACCATCTCATCTTTATTCAGATATTCCTCATACTTTCAATGATCTCTTTCATTTATATTTTCTTGTCTTATCAAAGCAAACTGAATGTGTTTACTTGACAATAATCCAACAACGAATACTCCATCATCAATATCCTACACTAACCAAATTCCTATCTCCAACCCTGGACCCAATGCTTTACATGTACATAACTCTTTTTCTTTGACAAGATAAAACCCTCAGCAATTGTCAGCAGAGTGAGTGTTGGAACACCCTTGACGCCTGAGTGGACTTCCTGTATGATATTTTTTATTTGAACATGTTACATGATTGTAGCCATAAAAGCTTAAGAAATATTAACGAGGCATGTTTGTTTTCATACTATTGAAACTTACAGTGCATGACCCTACATTTGCTCCTGCAATATTAACTAAGGCTTTATTTTGCCAAATAGATAGGGTTATACTTACAATGTAGGCTTGAAAATGGATTTTAGATTAGGTTTATTTATAGTTAGGTTTTGCTAAAGTGTTTGGGTGGTATTCTGAGGACTAACTTTAGTCCATGGTTTAATCCTCCGACTAAGTATGGAATGCCAAGTGTCCATATGAATATGTTTTTGAATGATTTAATCTGTCACTAAATTAAAATAAAATGTAATAGCATAATTAATAAACAACAATATAACTACGAAATAATTACGTTATGGTAATTTAGGGACATATTCAATTATTCAAAAATAGGATTCATATGGACACTTGGCATTCCATACTTAGTCGGAGGATTAAACCATGGACTAAAGTTAGTCCGGTTTCGAGAATACCACCCTTTGTCCACAGTTGAAATTAAGTTTTTTGTTGGAAATCAACCACAGGGCAATTCTTGCCAGAGCATGTGTCATCAAATCTTATGGTGATCCCACTCACCTGCACAAGATCAAAGTACATGTTTTGAATGACCAAAAGGCTGCCAGGCAAGAAAACTGTTTTATAACTATTTTATATATATATATATATATATATATATATATATATATATATATATTAGTTCCAAAATGTTCAAAATATTTCAACAAACTTCGATTTCATGCTATTATCGATGTCCATACATTTTAGAACCATTTTGGTTCCTTGCTGATTTTATGGTGTGCACTAAACTGTGTATGATACATACCTACACGTAATCCTGTGAAGCAAGAATCCCTGTGTCTTTACATCAAGAACCTACATCTACCAGTAAAGAACAAACAAAATTGCATCATCATTGAATTTATATCTTTGCTGAACATAACCCAACTCCAATGTAAAACATGTTTGCCATATTAAACAGGCCCCTGATTATATTGTTTTTAATTTCTTTGATTTCTCGATGGCTATACAGGTACACTCAGTACACTGATTAAAAATTAAAAATCTCAAGATGTGTGAGTTTATAAAGAGACAATCATTCCTTCAGAAAGCAGGATATCACTGATGAATCAGCAAACAGTAGGCAGTATATAATGCAGACACCTACCGGTACATAACAACTCTGCCACTAAGCCATATGGATAAACAGTAGGAATGACAAGAAGGATGAGGAAGCATTAAAATGATGAAGTAATTTCTCTTGGGCTTTCTTAGATTCTAAACTGTCTACTATATTGATCAATTGAAGGGTGTCAGACTGACATTGAATGGGACCTCCTGCCAGCCATGTATATGTATGTCTGTCTGCGATCTGGGTGTAAAATTTGAACCATATATGCAAACCTCATTTTACACTTGAGAACATGATGATGAGCAGAAACATCAAGTATCACCTGCATAGTGTCTGGAGGGTGAAGTGGTGTATAAATTGCCATGCCATGATGCAGTGAGAGATCTACTCCTATCCAGCCTCGACTTCTGTAATGCTCGTTTAATGTTCTTAACAAGAGGAACCTTCGGCAACTTTAGAGACCACAAAACTCTGCCAGAATAATTCTATTTTTGGTTCATTTTGGACTTTAATAAACACCCTCTTTGACTTGAACTTCATTGGTTTCCTTTGCGATGATGAATAAATTTCACAATCCTACACCTGGTCTAATCATCAAATTAATCATCAATGTCCAGAGTATATATTAAAATGATTGCTTGGTTGGGTGATCTAAGAAATGCCACACTTACTCATCATTGTCTGCCTGGCTTACTCAACACCTCTCCAAGAAACATGCAGGAGAAATGTATTTCACATCAGTTGCTGTCTTGCAACCAACTATCAGTACATTGTGTACATGTACATAACTATATAAAGCAAGAGGTTATACTTTTAACCCCTTGGCTAAAGAAACTTTTTCATTGAGGACATGGATTGTAATGGCTCAGCTGGTCTTTTTTTTCTAACTGATACATTATTGTTCAAATGGCCCATGCATGATGTGTGCTGTATGCAGCGCTTTATAACTGCAAGAAAAAGGTGCCATATCAAATACCTTTTAGATTGGATCAGGATCTGTAAGACAAGCTACAGGGTGTAGGCTCAAATATAAAGTAACATTAGCATTTACTCAATATCAAGCCTTCCAGGCTAGTCTAATGCACAGTGCAAGGATGTACAGGTAACTTAGACCTTATCACTATGGTGGTCTGTCCATATTTCATACATGACTAAACATCCTGGACATTCAACACCTCAAAAAATAATCAAGATGTCATAAATCTAGCTCTAATGGAAAGAGAAAATTTGTTATAATATCCCTTTGGAAATGGGTAGCAGATTATGAGGATAGTTACACAACAAGAAGATAGTGACACAACAAGAAGATATCATCTCTGTCCAGAAAAAAGAAATTTAAATTGTGAATTTACAGACAAGGGTCTGGAAATTCTAGAGATGTCATTAAATTGTAAAGAAAAAATGAAACCAACTTATTGTAAGATATTTTGCCTTCCAATTGATGCAATGACCTTACCTCCGATGGTTTCATATTGTGAATACATTATTTCATGTCCCCAAACTGCTGTGTGTTGCGATCCAAAATCCAGGTTTGATATTGTGATACCCCAAGAATTCTTTATTGATAAGCTTTCTTGTTATGCCCATTAGTAGTCAAAAGTGTTGCCTCCTGTTTTTTATAATACTCAGTCCTTTGCTGTTCGACTGGTTTATTTATTACACTTTGATGAACATACTGAATGATTTCAAGTTCGGTGTTGAATGCTGGTGTTGGTGTTGTGAGAACACCAACACCAGCTACAACACCGAACTTGAAATCATGCTGGTGTTGAGGTTGACCTCGGAAAATATGACGCATTTCCGGTAGCCTTTGTTGAGGGCTGGTGTTGAATGTCGCCTGCTGAACCAAGTATCGCGGTTGGTGTTGACGATTTACGTGTAATTTTCCCATTCACCAATACCAGCCCCTAGGGATTGGGAAATTCATGATTTCAAGTTTGGTGTTGGTGTTGCAGTATACCGCAGGTAACTATGCGTGCATCTGTCACGAAATCATGATCAAGCCAAGGTAAATTCCATTTTCCAGTCAAAACAACTGTAATTCATGGGAGCTACATGTTAATGTTTTTCAAGAGAAATTATATTTTCTCTTTTCATTTTTTAATATGACTTTACATTTGATATTCGATATGATGTAATTCATTGGAATTTCTGAATGGATTATATGCTTTTATCTAGTGCTGTAAGTCAGGCGCCATGTTCGGGTTCGGTTCGGTTCGGCAGAGTTCGGCAATTTTTTACCCGAACTTGGTTCGGTTCGGGGTTCGGTAATATAATAGCAAGCAGCCTAATAGCTACGGTGGTCGGCGCTGGCGGCCGGCCGGGCGGGCCCGACCAACACGGAGGACTTCTGCCCCACTCCTGATGAAAAACACTGCTTCCGACCGGCACGTATTTCACATAAAAAAACTGCTTTAAACGTAACTATTTTAGTACTTACATTCATATTTCCGTTTTTAATCGTGTTTTACTTGCAGTTTTACAAGAATCATGTTTTCAATTTGAAAATAAATTATATTTTAAAAAGATTTGCCGAGACAGTTGTTGTCTATGTTACGAGTCATGAAAGCTGCCATCTTGAATTTACCGATGTATACGTTATAATACACAGAGATAGCAGCCCAGGCTCGTTCGATTGCCGTTATTATAAATGTTTATTTTTAATGGGGTAAATAATAAAATTCCTAATTTTCCTGAATAAATAAATTAGAATACTATAATATGTATTTATTTCGTTATTTAGATGGTAAAATTTGTCCGATATTATTACAATTAATTTTTTTTTATTTTTGTTTTTTGGGGGTTTGAGCCGAACTTGTTTTGATCAGTGCCTAATAGGCACGTGTATTCTAGCTTGTTTATAGCTTGCGATCGCGACGTTGCAGAGGTCAGGATTTGGGATTTAAATGGCGTCAGTGAAGTCGCGCCCATGACTGGAGAGGCATGAATCACAAAGGAGGAAAATGGGAAAAAAGTAAATATAGAATGAGCAATCATGATATGAAAATTAGGTATAAAATGACAAGTTAATTAGCCTGCAAAAACGTTTAAAATTTTTCTGCCGAACATCCGAACCAGGCCTTTGTGTTCGGTTCGGTTCGGCTCGGTTCGGAAGTGCCATGTTCGGCGAACTTCCGTTCGGTTCGGCGGTTCGGCTACAGCACTACTTTTATCGCAAGACTTTTCGTCTGTAGAGTAGGACGTCACTCGGTGTTGAGGCTGGTGTTGAGCTACCGATAACTTGATCGGCATCATCCTTCTAAACTGACCGTCTGTGTTGGAGCTCAGTTCAGCAGCCTTTCCACGCTCTCAACACCAACACCAACACCGAACACCGTACTTGAAATCACTCACTGTATATGAACTATTCTACATGGAAATTATGGATATGAAACTTTTAACATAGAACTATTCTACACAGAAATTACGGATTTTTAAACTTTCAACGATACATTTCAACAATGATTTGTGAATGTGATATACCGTACATGATTAAAACGTTACTCTGTGGACACAACAGATTTTTTGTTTTTGTTCGAACTCATCAGCAGCTATTTGTGTTTATCGTTGACATACTTATACTGCCACTTCGCTTTCGCTTATTTCGATTCATTTTTAACATTACAAGATAATTGGTCACCATGCCTGCATTGAACAAAGCTTACATCAAACAAATTGAATCTGTTACCCAATCTACGATCAGCGAGTCTTTTAAAAGCCAGGAATTCCTCTCTGCAATTGAAAATGCGATAAGGAAAGCGATTGGAAAGGAATTAACGAGAGTGATGGAGTGCTTACTATGCCAGAAATGTACAAATTGGATTCATGCTAAATGTGCAAACATATCAAAACTATTATATGACTCTCTAGATGAACAGTTCGTTGATTGGCAATGTCCTAAACGTATTTTTGAGCAATTGCCTTTTTATCAGTCAGATATTCCATATGCTGAACCAACAAAATTTACATGCATTTGATTCTAAATATTTTAATTTTCTGTCTCAAAATGGTCTAAAATTAAGCCACTTGAATGTTAGGAGCTTGAATAACAAAAGAGATCATGTCAAACTTTTCTAAAAATGTATCCATATGATATTTTGTCAATATCCGAGACATGATTGAATGAATTTACTTGCTCAAGTTCAATGAATGAGAATGAGAAATCTGCACATGCATATGCATCGGACCGCGTGTGTGGGTTTGTGAATTGGCTAGCGATCGCGCTCAACACAGGCGTACGCTTGCATATCGCGCGATCCAGCTGTTTATTTATTCTGACAATAATTGGATGAATATTGCATAGATTTTTTTTGAGGGGGGGGGGCTGTATCTTTTGATAGAAAAAATCGGTGAGTCTTGAAATTTGAAATGTATTATTCTGAGTAAATGATTTTTTCAATTATTCAACCATAATGGTGAAAAACGATCGAAAAGGGAAAATTAAAAATCGTTCAGACACCCTATTAGTAGCCCGCCATTCTTATGCTGCATCTTTGGAACTAATTTAATTATATAACATTGTTTCTTGCTATATCTATAGCAGCATGTGAACCGACATTGTTTTTGCTCGAATTCTGATGAGATTTTGGCACAATTACCTGTACATGAATACCCAGATGTTGTGTGTCCTGACAGTTGATTTGAAACAGCAATTTGAAGAAGTTTACGGTACAAGCAATATTTCATAAATCTTCTACGACTTACGTTGGACAATATTGTAAAAGTCAAATATTCATGTTGATAATTCATGCAATTTGATAAATATTTTTTGCTCAAACTGAAGCCAAAGGCTTTAGTTTAAATTTGTGTCCAGAGACCAGACACCCAACCCCAATCACTCTTTTATTAGTCTTTACTTAGCCTTAGCCTTAGCGGCTTAGCCTTGAGGGCTACCGGTAGGTAATAATGTAAAATATAATATTGATATCACCTAGCCTTAACCGGCACCCATACCCCTGCCGCCCTGCGTGTTTTGTTGCCAATTTGATATTTACTTTACAATAATAAAGATTACTTGTAGTGTAAAAAAGGCGTGCAGGGAGTTCGCTAAATCCAGTGAACTCTGTGCATGCGCCTTTGTATACTAACCGCTATTATCGTAAAGTAAGCATCAAATTGGCAATGAAAAACAGTTTTTTACGTGTGTACCGCGTGTATTCGCATTTCAACCGGAACTAACATCGCAAACTCTCGTAAGAAGTCAGCATTTTTGTAATGTAAATCGCAACTTTTACAGTTTACTAATTATCATCAGGAATGCGTGAATGGTAAGCAAACGCTATCACCCTGGTCGTAAAATCTTACATTTTATATTTATTTATTGACCGATATTTAAGTGCTTTAAACTTAAAACTAGTGAAATCCGAAGCCACTGTCATGACTGTGCGATGCTCGTCGGGTGCGGGAAGGCAGATTTCCTAAACCGATCCATCCATGTTGTATCGTCGATTCAACATGGTGGAGAGAAAGTACGCATGCGCGGTAGCGGCGCAGCAAATATGAATATTCATGCTATAGAGCGCCGTTCGCTCGAAAATGTTTGTTTACATTTACCGCTCTGTTGTTTCGAGTCATGCATATTCAGCATTTTCGAGCGAACGGCACTCTATAGCATGAATATTCATATTTGCTGCACCGCTATCACGCATTTCTTTCTCCGCCATGTTGAATCGACGATACAACATGGATGGATCGGTTTAGGACAAGGAATGTCCCCCCCCCCATATTTTGTTAGAAAAGAAGTTCTTTAAAAATTTAATGTAACGTCACAGATTCCGCGCATCGCGCGGGAGGAACTGAATTCAAACAAGGATTAAGAGTCGAGAACGATACAACGAATCGTCTTCTTCCTCTGATAATCAATAGGGCTCCCAATAATGAACAGAAAAACAGCGACACTGACACAGGCACCGGCACACTGCTCCTGAACCGGAGCGTCAGCAGCGTCATCGTACTATCGTACACAGCCAAGGCCAAGCCCACCCGAGAGCCCGGCTGCGCCAAGACCACGGAGTTGCCATCACGTACGCCGTCGCGTCGCCCGACTTCGACCTTGTAAATGGAAAATCAAAGGAGAAATTCTTTGTTAGAGCCAATTTCACAATATCCTAAACTTACCGAGGAACTAATACTGCCAAATTTATCCTCATATGGCTGACCAAAAAAGGCTATCCCAAAGAAAGAGAGGATTTCTCAGGATCAAAGCTCTAGGGTTCCACAGCATGCATGCAGCACAGGCTAGGCATGTCGACACTATGCAAATTTTGTTAAAAACTAAGCGGGCCGGCGCGGCGCGCACGCGCGGGCACGGCGTAGTTTGCAGACACAAACCTTTGTACAAAAATATAGTAATACTAGTATGTATTAATTTGTAGAGTATCAAATTAAACTTTTGTAGGACGTTGAAATCTTCATCCCCCATACTTTCTTTGTAGGCGTTGTACTAATGCTACTATTATTCAACACAGCCAGAAACTTAATTATTTACGCTAGGCCTTAAACTAGGCTCAAATTTGTAGTACTAGTAGTAGTAGTAGTAGTAGTAGCCCGAGTAGTAGTAGTACATGTAGTAGTGTTTACGTATCAAATTAGGGTCTGTGTCTACAGACTAGGCGCACCGCCATTCACTTGCTCAAAATGGATAGCTGAATATATTATACTCGAGAAGGGGAAGAAGAACGAAAAATCGATGATAATAAAAATAGCAATAACAATGACATTATGCTAACGATAATGATGACTATTATAATAATGATATTAATAGTAATGATTTAATTTATGATTATATTATTTAATAGGCCTACTGATAAAATTAATAAATCACCGATGTCTGAACCGTATCTTAGTTTCCCTAAGGATTTCCAAGGAACGTCCCTGAAATACATAAGCCTCAATACATCAATATCAGAGGCGGAATCAATATATTCTAAAAAGAGAGAGCAAATTCCTTAAAAACTTCCTAAATCTGTGACAATAACAATTTATATATTATATATATATTTTTTTTATAGCTGTATATAACAACTCTATGCTTTACCCTCAGCTCATCTAGATGATGAACAGGCGTTGATGAGTATTACCATAGAAGTAGAAGTAGAACTAGATTTCCTTTTGACATTTAGATGTGCCGTTTGGGTTTAAATTTTCTGGAAAAGGCGGTGAAGGGAGATCGAGGTAGCCGCTCCCCCACCCCTCAGTATCTGAAGGCGTCAGACACTGGTATACATGTAGGAGCATTCAGTCGCGCTGCACCACTCTGCACTTGCACCTGCTCTTTGATACAACCACAGCTCAGCAGGGTGGTGGAGCTAGTTTTCACCGAGACACGGGGGAATGAAGGTAGCTAATTCAAAGGAAACCAATGTGGGGAATTGCCAATTTGATAAGTGTACAAATCGCATTTAAAACATAATTCAATGCAATTCAATTCATTTATTTTTCGTCTTTCAATTTTTCATATTTACAATGATGGTACATTTTTACATATTCACATAATAATATAAATATAGATAAATTTGCACAATACAATACATTTTAAAAAAAAACATGAAATTGAAAGGGGCTGAGGAGGGCCGACTAAAAAGCAGAGCTTGTAGGGTGTAGGCCGGGCCTAGGCACCCTGTAAAAGTAATTATTATGAATTATTATTTTATGAGGAAAAAACAAAACATCAGTAATACAAAAATCATTTTTAAACGCAAAACAATGATAAATACATACATAAAAAGAAACAATCAAAGTTACACAAACATCAAAGTTGCATAACAAAATGAGTCACAGTGTCACACTACAAATTATATTTGATTGGGGAATGCAATAGCCTATAGTCACTATTCAGAAGAAAGCTTTTAAGTCTGCTCCTTTTGAAAATTTGTATTAAATTACACTATATCATTTGAAAGAGAATTCCACAGTTTTGGACCTGTAAAATCAAATGTCTTTTGTGCAAACGATGTTAGATGGCGAGTGAACTATAACTCATGATGAATCGAATTATTTTGTACGAACATATCATTAAAAGGCAAAGGTAATTGTTTAGTGTTGAGCTTGTACATTAACTGTCCACGCTGAAAAATATACAAGTCTTTAATTTTCAAAATTTTATTATTCAGAAAAAGATTATTCGTGTGTGCCCGAAAATCTGCATTATTAATAATACGAATCGCTCTTTTTTTGTAATATAAAGAGTTTATTAATTTGGGAAGTTGCTGCACTGCCCCAGGCGATAAGTCCGTAATTCAAGTAAGGAAGAATAAACGGGGAATATAAAGATAACATAATATAAAGGGGTAGGAAGTGTCTTAATTTGCTAACTATACCAGTGTTGCGACTTGCGAGCAATGGTTTTGCAGATAATTGTTAATGTGCGCTTTTCGATAGTTTTTCATCAATGACTAGCCCCCAAAATGTAGTTGATCGGACCCGTTGAATGACAGTACCATCAAAAATTATATAATTTGGCAAAGTCGCAACCTTATTACTAAATAGCATGTAACTAAGTTAAGTGACAGTTTGTTTGCTTTTATCCAATTTATAACACTTTTAAGTTCGTTATTCAATATTTGCGTCAATTGCTTTTGATCGCGATGTGACAAAAAATATTCGAGTCGTCAGCAAAAGTATAAATTGAAGCAGACAAGATGACTTCTCAATGTCGTTTATATAAATAATGAACAAAAGTAGGCCAAGAATGGAACTCCACAAAGGGCAGGTTTACTTTCAGAGAAAATGACCATTCAGTAAAACAAACTGGGGCGCCCTTTAAAATAATTCTTGAACCACGTCACTGGTTTTCCCCGAATTCCATATAGTGAGAAAGTTTGTAAAGAAGGATATCGTGATCAACTATATCAAATGCTTTAAATTTATGAACAAACCAACCGTATTAGAAGACTGATCAACAGCTTTGGCAACTGTTTGAACCAGTGGCGTAATGGGGCTGGCAGACAAAAAAAAATCCGCATCACCCCCACTATTTAATGCAGGCCCCGCTGAACGTTTTTCAAAGTGGGTGGGGTAAGCTAAATTATTTACGAACAGGGAGAGCGTAGTGTAAATTGGCGTGGGGTCTAGGGGCAAAGCCCCGGCAGGGGTCAAGGGGCAGAGTCCCCGCAAGCTCAGGGGTATGGGCATTTAATTACGGTCAGATGAGCATATTTTTATACCCTATTTATGACACTGGCAGGTCACTAATTGGCGTGGAGTCCAGGGGGCGGAGCTCCGGAAGCTCAGGGGTTGTAGGCAATAAATTACTGTCAGATGAATATCCAGGGGCCCTCCTTAGGGCCATTGGTTGGGTCTAGGGGGCAGAGTCCTTGGAGGCTCAGGGAGTCAGGGGTTTTAGGCGTTTAATTACGGTCAGATGAGCATATTTTAATTCTTATTTGTGATATTGGCAGGACACTAATTGACGTGGGGTCCAGGGGGCTGAGCCAGTGGCGGATCCAGGGCCGGGGGGCGGGGCCCCCCCCTAGCAAAAACAGGTAAAAACACCCTTTTTTGAAAAAAAAGAAGATGGGCCCCCTCCCCTGGCGCCCAAGGGGGGGTGGCGGTGGAAAAAGTGAGCCCCTTTTTAGGCCCCCTCCCTTGCCGCCGGCTGGATCCGCCCCTGGGCGAAGCCCCTAGAAGCTCAGGGGTTTCAGGCATTATTATAACAGTCAGATAAGCATTCAGGGGCCCGCCTTAGGGGCCCCTGGTTGGGTCGAGGGGGCAGAGCTACCGGAAGTTCAGGGTTTCAGGCATTTGATTACGGTCAGATGAGCATATTTTGCTACCATATTTGGGACACTGGCAGGTCACTAATTGGCGTGGGGTCCAGTGGCGGAGCCCCCGGAAGCTCAAGGGTTTTAGGCATTACATAACGGTCAGATGAGTATCCGTAGGCTCGCCTTAGGGCCTTTGGTTAGGTACAGGGGCAGAACCCCCGGAAGCTCAGGGGTTTTAGGCGTTTAATTACGGTCAGATGAGCATTTTTTTAATACCTTATTTTTGACACTGGGTTCCAGTTGCGGAGCCCCCAGAAGCTCGGGGGTTTTAGGCATTAAATTACCGTTAGATGAGCAACCAGGGGCCCGCCTTAGGGCCCTAGGTGGAATCCAGGGGACAGAGCCCCCGGAAGCTCAGGGGTTTTAGGCATTTAATCACGGTCAGATGAGCATATTTTGATACCTCATTATTTTGTGACACCGGCAGGTCACTATTTTTTCTTTCTTTCTCTCTTTCTTTCTATTTCTCTTTAGTATACTTTTTCCAAAAAAGTGGAGGGGGGGGGGAGGGAGGGGGGCGGAGCTCGAGGCCCTGGAGCCCCGTCGTTCTGCGGGCCCTGCCATGAAGGCCTCTAAATAAGCATATTTATTGCCTGACTGTAAATTTAGGAATTTGTTATTTTTCAACAAACGCATTAAAAAGTATAATTTACTAAAGAATGAGGAAAAATCTCGGAAAATTATGTCATTTCAGCAACATTTGTAAATCACCGGTATCGAATTAGAAATGAACCACGTTTGATTTTATTGTGACACTGGCAGGACACTAATTGGCTCCCTCTCCCCCATCAGTACGCCAGTGCACCCCCCAATCTACACCTTGTTGGCGGAAAAATCGCAACTGATCTCCCTACCTATCTTCTTTCTCTCTTTGCCCCCGATCCCCAACTTGTTGGCGGAAAAATTGCACCTGCATATCCCCCTTCTTTTCTTTTCTTCTTCCTCTTTTTTTCCTTCCCTTTATCTCCTCTTTTCCTTTTTCTTTCCCTTTCCTTCCTTCTCTCTTATTTTTTTATGGGGGCAACGCAACAGCCTGGGAGGCAAGACCCTTTCGGCCCCCTGATCTCCTTCTTTTCCCCCCATTTTCTTTTCTTCTTCCTCTTCTTTCTTTCCATTTCTCTCCTCTTTCCATTTCCCTTCTTTTCCTTCTCTCTCTCTCTATTTTTTTTTTGGTCTTTTTCTTTGCGGGGGGACAAGGCCCGCTGGATCCGCGCCTGTGGAACATTCCCTCCGGAAATGACCCTCCTCGCCACATCCAAAACAAACCAGGCTGAGCGCAGGCGACTGCGCATTCCCCCGCGTACCGCTTAGAGCTGCCGCGATCTTCTCTAAGATCTTCTCTAGGCCGGACATACGGGTATCCAGACTTTTCGCTAAACTGGATATACGGTTATCTACTAGTGTTACTGTTAGTGGCCACTAAGACCCATTAGTGACTGTACAAAAAAACATATGCTCTTCCTGGCTATTTGGGAATGTGTCAGTTTGCAACAGAAATGGAGAAACGCGCATTTTGTTGAAAATCATTTGATATTACGAACATTTATAATTCACTTGTATGGAATTGAAAATAAGTCATGGTTTAATTTTATTGGGGGACCAAGCCCCCCACCTATACGCCAGTGGTTTGAACTAAAGACAGTATTGCATGGGTACTACTCTTTTCTCGGAAGCCAAATTGAGTATCAGAGACGATGTTGTGCTTTTTAAAGAAACTCATGGTCCATTATGTGGACCAACTTTTCAAGGATTTTAGACAAGGTTCTAAGCAATGAGATGGGCCTATAATTACTTGCTAATGTACTGTCACCCTTTTTGAAAATTGGGATTATCTTCGAAATTTTCATTGATTTTGGAATAATGTCCAGATAATAATGACAAATTGAATATATGAACGAGAGGATCAACTATAATTATAATTCATAGTTTTCTGTAAAAGGTTGTTATCAATTTCATCAAATCCTGCACTCTTATTTATTTTTAGGCCAGATAATTATAATCTTAATTATCTCTTGTGGGAAAATAGGAGAGAAAAACATAGAACTTTCATTTCTGTCCCCCAAATAGTGGTGAAAAATGATCACACAATTAGTCATGTACGCAATCTGCATACTATACAAGCTAACAAAGCAAGCGCGAAACAAAATGACTCTTTCATTGTAGTAAAGATATTACTTCATCATCAAAATACACGTTGCCAAATTATGAGGATTTTCGGACATCCTGTTGCCAAGAATCACCTAGAAAAAAGGGGCACCTACAAAGGGGGAACTTGCCTCACAGCGAAAATATACGATATTTTTAGACATTGGTTTATACCCCTACTTTGTTGGATATGATGGTCTGAATAAAAATTAAGATTTGTGAGGTCACAGTGCGAAATATTACATTATATAATGAGGACCAAAAAAATCTTGATTGGAATTTTAAGAACAATCTAATCACGAAAGACTGAAAATGGAAGGGGCTCTTATTACAAAGGAAAAGGGGGCAATTGTCCACAAAAAAACGGACACATCTATGATGAATAGGGGCAATATTCAGAGATGAAAGATGCACTTATCAGAAGTGAAAATGTGCACTTCTCATTCCTGAAAAGGGGCACCTACCGGAGATGAAAATGGGCTCTTATCAGAAGGTAAAGGGGCACTTATTAGAAAGGAAAAAGTGACATGTTTCAAAATAAAAGGGACACTTATCAGAGGTGAAGATGGGCACTTATTAGACGGAGAGGGGCACTTCTCACAAAGGAAAAAGGGCACTTGTCAAAATAAAAGGGGCACCTCTCTGACTAGAATAGTGGCACTTATCTGAGGTGGTACTGAGGAGCACTAATAACAATGTGGAACGGGTGCAAGGAGCACTTATCTGAAGTAAAAAGGGGCATTTTTCATATTTAAAAACAATTTTAGGGTACTTGAAAAAGCGGGGGCACTGTGTCCCTGCCCCCCCCCCCCCGGAGCGCCGCATCTTACCTATGTGACTTTGTGAAGAATTATCCATTAAAAAAATGTACATGATGGTGACTTGGTTTATTTACTATTTGATTTTGTTTACCAAGTATACAAACAATAGTGATAACATAAAATGATAATATAAAAAAATAATTAAAGATACTAGGCCTATGTCCCTTTTGCAGCCAACATCAAATTCTGTAGAACTTTGCAGGAATTATGAATATGTCATGTATGTCCTATCTGTGAAATTTAAACGTTAGCAGTGTCCTAGTATTCAAATTATGCAAGGAAACCCGTTTACTTTCTAGACTTCACTGTCAGACACTATTGAGTGACTGACTGACTTTTTTCATCTTTGGGTAATAACATACATAAAATGAGCTGTAAAGGGTACATGAGCATTTGTCTACATCAATAACCCACTTCTTGTAATGGCCAAAATTAAACTGATTGAATCTTTGTGCAGCACAAAACGTACGACCATTCGGTACAATGGTCTGAAAATCAGACTATTACTTAGGTGATTGCAATCACTTATGTCGATTCGACAACTAATGGTCGTTATTTTCCCACAAAAGACATTTTCAAGCCCTTTCGTTTTGAAGGAAGTTCTAAATTAGTATTGTCTTTCAAATGCCGTTGGAATGTAACCTTTTCATTTTTTTGGCCTGCAAATGGGACATAGTAGTACTATTGCAGCACAGGACGCGATCTTTACACACATTAAATTGGCAATGCCACTTAGTCGTGAAATATTAAAGAGCTCGCTTCAGTCTTTGTGACTCGGTGGAAATACGAGCAGTCTACGATGGAGAGTTCAGTGGCTTCACGATCGCCATTCCACGCCACCACTACACGTTCGAATTTTCGCCGCGTTCTCGTTGCATGTTCATTCAGCAGCTGATCGACCTGCGCCTACCGCGGACATTACTGCAATGCAGCAATGTGGCATCATATTGTCTTGACAACCTAACCTGCACCTAAATTCTAGCAGACCTTTACTAATCCCAAAGGCTACACGGATTTTCTTTAGCCTAGATCTAGAGGTCTATATCAGCTGGTGTCGGACCGAACTGAAGATCAGAGCTTGCTAAGGAGGAATTTATAATCTAGACCTCAACGCGACCAGTCGCCAGGTTCATTTCAGGGAGTAGAAAATAGACACCACGGTCCGGCCACGCTAACTTATTTTCTTCAAAATGGCCGGAAGACCTGATGAAAAAAACCTAGAAAGTAGACGAGAGTATTTGGGTAATACTAATAACAATGATGTGGTCCCAATTATTGGTACACAGTATGTAAATGTGATGTTTCAAAAAAATTGACGCACTTCTAAAGCCAGTAAAGGCTTCTTGAAATATTTGATATATAAAATTGAGGATATTTTCAATCCTTTAATTTTTATAGACCTACAAATATATATTGATGTGGAATCATTTTCATGAAAATCACTTCATGATTCAAATTTTAATATTGTGTAAATTTTTATCAAATTTTTGGTAAAATGGTTGGGCCTAACAAGTAACATGTCTTGTTTGATGCAAACTTTTTTTTAAAATTTTTTTAAATGTGTTCTAGATCTAGATCTACTTTTGTATTCTAATCTCTAAAGAATATCAATATGAAGAAAAATTTATGAAAATGCAGTCTTAGCTTAGCAGCGAATATATATGTGGAGCTCGAGGTTGTAATATGTGTTCTGTAAGTGTGATGCAACACCTATAATATCGCATAAAGCAAAAAAATCTCACTCGATCGTTATTAAACTGGCATCATGTGCTGTACTTAATTTAAGCTGTATGGTGTTAACTTTTATGTTCACAGAGAGAAGTCATGTTGGAAAGTGGGTAAGAGATTCCCTCTCTAAGATTATTGCTAACCGACCAGAGGATCCCATACAGTTCCTAGCCAGCTAGTAAGTATGAATCAGATAATTATAAAAAGTATGTTACAAATGGTGGAGTGAAGATAGGGATCTCATATGAGCGCTCCAGTGTTGGTTTCTTAATTTGTTATAATAACTGCAAGATAGCATTTTACTTTTAGTTTAAAAGATGATTTGTTGTTAATTTTTCACTTTTTGATACCTTTAATTATAGTCTAATAGTACATGTTTCTACTTCATGTAATACTGTATGTTTCAAGTACATGTACATCTTACTAATTGATTTGAGGGCTTTCATATAGAAAACGTACGTGACATTTCATACCTGATACGACAGATCGTAATGTATATGTAGTCAGTAGTCGAGCATGAATGTATACAAATGCTAAAGTTATTACAAGTGCTTGATTCAAACTTGTTAATCACAATCTTTTAAGTGTAGCAGGTTATTTTGAACCATATTCCTTCTAGTCTTAAAGGTAAAGACCAGTTTTGGAAACGCCCCTCTCTCAAAAAATGAAATGGAAGCTCTCATTACCAATCATGTGAAAGAATATGTTTTGACTAATACGTGATGATACAAATTTTGCCGGGAAACCGCCTACTAATTGGTATATTTGGTAAATTATTATATCTATTGGGACCAAATAGATATCGCCCACGTGGTCGCGTAGTCCCATATACATCTTTCTGTGTTTAGTGCTTGTAACTTTACCAAGACTGGGCCAAATTTCTTATCATTTTGATGATTCCAGAACCTTGCAGTACATACCAATACTTATATGCTAGATGATCAACCTTTTCTGATCGATTCCACAACGTTTCTTTCACAATGCAATCGCATGACCAGAACTGGTCTTTCTCTTTAATGGGGACTTCCATCCAGCAGAAACCAAAATTTGATGAAAAATGAGGTTCTATATATCAAAACCATCTCTACTTGATTTTGTAGAAAATGCTTATAACTCATTCTTCTGGCATATATACTTATGGCTCGTTGAAACTACCCTTAGTGGAACAAAATAACTACACCTAAATTGTCCTTGCTTTTGTTTTCCAGCTTTGAAAGTATTCGGGAGAAGGGGAATCGAGTAGTGAGGGCACATCAAGTCCTGGTTCTCACCCATCATAGTCGGTTGGCATTTGAGGATAATGTAGCGACAGCATACCAGATCTTGAGCACACCATCAAGTAAGTGCAGCCAGTCTTCGTTTCCCTCTTCAAGTGTTCATAGGGCAACAGTTGCCTGGTGGGGTGACATTTTAGTCATGTTGATAATTTATTATAAAGACGCTAGCAGGACCCGCGGAAAATCTGCGGGATTCTAGTGGGTGTAAATAGATACCGGTATATAAATTAAAACCACCAAGAACTGTATTTGCAAATTAGAGGAAACCATAAGTTCCCCACTCAACTTTATTTGCCATTTAGAGGATACCATAAGTTCCCGATAAGGCGTTGTGGCGTCCGCCCCATGAAGCTCAGGGGTTTTAGGCATTTAATTACGGTCAAATGAGCCTCCAGGGGCCATCCTTAGGGCTTTTGGTGGGGTCCAGGGGGCAGAGCCCCCGGAAGCTCAGGGGTTTTAGGTATTTAATTACGGTCAGATGAGCATCCAGGGGCCCTCCTTAGGGCCCTTGGTGGGGTCCAGGGGGCGGAGCCCCCGTAAGCTCAGGAGTTTTAGGCAGTTAATTATGGTCAGATGAGCATATTTTGATACTTCATTTTGTGACACTGGCAGTTGAGAAAAAATCCGGGAAAATCATATCATTTTAGCAACATTTGTATATTACTGGTATCAATAAGAAATTAACCACGTTTAAATTTTATTTGGGGTAACTGTCCCCCATCAGTACGCCAGTGTTCAGGGGCTCATAACTTTTCACTCCTATAATAAAAAACACACACGCTTTCCATCCTCTCACCATATTTCCACGATATGCGCATAACGCTATTATAAAATCCTCCATTAATTGTTAAATATAGGAGCATGAGGAATGTTTAAGAAGTTTAATTCCTGTTTAATCTCCTTTTCTTTGAATGGAATGTAATTTTTATGTGATTCAATTCATTTTTTATTTTATTTTTGGTTAAAAAATACAAACCATTTTTACTCCTTTACTGCTGTTTTTTGGTGGGGGCGTTTTGCCCCCCTTCCAGCGCCCAGCACTTGGGTATTGTTAAAAGGAACATGCACATGAAAAATATACACACAAACAGGTTCTCACACCCCCTTTCACTTTCCCTCCTCCTCCCCATAAACAACACACAATTTTACACATGCATATATAGGACGTTTACACATGTACCTTACCACAAATATTCAGTTTAACACTATATAGCAGAGAGGGGATGAGAGACAGAGGTAGGGAAATGGAAGCGAGGGAGGGGGAGAAATGGAAGGAAGAGAGAGAGAGAGAAAGAGAATGAAGAAAGAGAGAGGAGGAAAGAAGTATATGTATGAACATGAATAATAAATAGTACAGAAAGTGGAAGAGTGAGAATTAGAGAGTGATACATAGAGAGCGACATTAGAGAGATAAATAGAAAGAGAAAGAGAGAGGTGAAAAGAAAGAGAGAGGTGAAAAGAAAGAAAGAAAATTTAGTTTTATTTTGTATTGCTATTTTCTTATTTTATGTGCAAATTATAATTACTTTGCTTCAGCAAAAAAAAAAATATTTGATGGACACAAATTCACTCAGACACTCATAAGCAAGTACCATCAATCATCACATACACATCATCTTGTTATTGATAGCTGAGTTATGTATGAAGGGTATATACAATAAATTTAGGTGTATAATGAAAATTTAACGACACAGTCATAGAAGTATATTTTTTAGTTTATTAAATAATGTTTGTATACTGTTATTATCAAACAGTATGATACATCATACATGTATATGAAATCATTAAACAATACTTTGGAAAAGCAAGAAATAGGCTGAGTATTATAATAATTGTTAAAAGTAGACATAAATAACAATTATCATTATCATGATGGTTTTTACTATGTTTAATTACATTTTTAATAAGTCATCAGTAAAGATAGTTATATGCAGCTGCATAATGCACATTTAATTCTGGTCGTAAGATTGAATTGTCATCTCAATCGCATTTGTCCAATGAAGAACTTGAACTATATCTCCTTGCAGAGTAAGGTGATTCTTGACTTGTAGTTGGTGTTGACTGAAGGTCAGTTTGGAGCATTGGCATTGCAGGTTCTGGGTCTTTTGTGTAATTATATGGTCATGCGAAAAATTTGAAGTACTTGGCATAGCCCTTGATGTTGGGTTGCTAGTTGTCGGTGTTGAAGTCTTGGAGGACTGTAAATGAAATGAATGAAAAGTAACAATACACAAATTATTGAACTATATGAACAGCACATACAATATTTTTTTCTTCAGTTTACATGATATAATTATATAATGACCCTACCCAATTCAAAATCAGAGGCTAACGAACGAAAGAGACAGAAATTTTCGGTCTGGGGTCGCCAAGCATTTCAGCAGCCGTCAGAAATCAGAACTACAGAGTACAGAGTACAGTACATAATTGAATCATAACTTCATAAGGCATTAAAGGCATCGTTTAGATGCACAGGCCAGCCCTACATGTTATCAGTGTCTGTGATATATGGTGTAATATAGAAGCCCTAAAAAAAAATCACGCTTCAAAATGATCAAGAAGTGCCTCAAAAAAGTAAAAATCTTTGAGTGACCGGTTTTACCATACTCGTTTTCCCCAATACTAAAATAGACTGTAGTGTTATGAAAACCGTAGGAAAGCGCAAAATTTGGTTTTGATTTCCAATCATAAATATCTTGATAATCAGACAGGCGATCGGCTTGTAAAAGTCATGGGATGGGATTCCTGGCCTGACTGACCTAAGGCTAAAGCCTAAAGGTTTATAATTATCATTGCAGCATGAGCTAAAGCCTAAATCCAGGATTTTTTTTCAGAATCTGAGACAAAGTTACCGGATATCGCGGTCCCTATAACTATAGGGATAAAAGTAAATTAAAGATGTGAGGGCCACTAACAACACACAAAAACCTCATGCATGCATGTTTCAACTTTAGAAATAGACCCTGCTACCACCAACAACAAACACGCCAAGGCCAAGCCCAAGGCCAGTGAGCTGAGCTAGTACGTGCATGCATGTTTACTATTCAGAGTCTACTAACCTGCTAACACGACCAACCACCACACACAGCACAGTGCAGCAGCGTCAACGCGTCGTGCATATTATAGCGCATGCATCTAAATTTGTCTAAGAAATGTTGAGAACGTCAACGATACTTATTAATTTGTATAGAATGCAATTGATTTTGGAGTGTGTGAACTTACTGTTTACGAATTCTGCATCAACGCTCAGGGCCCGTAATAGATGAAGTAGAGTTTAAAATGTGAGTCGATGTGATGAATCTCCGAAGTCCCGACGGAACGATATGGATATGGCGATAGGGAAAAGCCCCAGCTAGCTAGCTATATTGGTTGCCAATTACACTATTGAAACTTTTTTGTTACTTTTTGCGTATATTCAATATAATCAGGATTATAAAAAATATATTACTAAATATTTTTTAAAAATATCATGTATTTGCTAAACATTTCAAATAAAAAACAAAAACAAAAATTTGTATTGCTGATTTTGGCAGACAATATTATAGGATCGAGGTCGGACGGTGCTGCTCAAAAGTATAAGCTAGGTCGTTGCTTTTGCGTGATTATATATCTCCATTTTATCAAATTGTTATTGACTGTATAAACAGAATAAAAACAATCGTAATTCTTTGAATATATTTTGTTAGAATGATATCAAATTAGAATAAAAACAATTTTTTAGTGGCGATGGATTGAAACAGTTCGAGGCTCATGCATGCATGCAACAGGTCATGCATAATATTCATGAGCGTGTCACATCGTTTTTACGATTTCCTGGTCGATGGCGGGACAGCATGGGTAAAAACCCGGCCGTTGCCATATAAAAAGGAATTCCTCGTCCCCCGGGTCGGGTCCTGTCCCCCCTCGACCCGTCGTCCGGGAGGAGATAGCTCTACCGACGTCGAGCCCGGACCCTCGTTAAGTGACGCAGATCGACGCGTTTCGACGCGAAATACGTCATCGGACCGCCCACAATCGGTCCCATGGAGCTTGTCGTATTATTATTATAGATACCCGGTACTAGTCTATAAGGATGAGCAGTACATTTATGTTATAAATGAAAAAAATAAACAAGTTCACTTTAAGATGGCTTATGTTGAAGCATGTATTTGATTGATGTATACAAATACAATGTAAATGTGAATTTTTTGTTTGTTACAAAAATAAAAAATTGCCCTTTGGGGCAAAGATATGGAGAAGAACAAAAATGTTAAAGATAAAGACCAGTTCTGGTCATGCGATTGCATTGTGAAAGAAACGTTGTGGAATCAATCAGAAAAGGTTGATCATCTAGCATATAAGTATTGGTGTGTACTGCAAGGTTCTGGAATCATCAAAATGATAAGAAATTTGGCCCAGACTTGGTAAAGTTACAAGCACTGTACACAGAAGGATGTATATGAGACTACGCGACAAGTGCGCGCACATGCGCGATATCTATTTGGTCCCAATAGATATAATAATTTACCAAATATATCAATTAGTAGGTGGTTTCCCGGCAAAATTTGTATCATCACGTATTATTCAAAACATATTCTTTCACATGATTGGTAGTGAGAGCTTCCATTTCATTTTTTGAGAGGGGGGCATTTCCAAAACTGGTCTATACCTTTAATAAGTTGTACTCCAGTCACATTGCTATACTGATTCCAAACCAACTCCAAACATAATTATTTTTTGCCAAACTGGGTAGTGGGTAAGGTCATTTTGTTTGGGCTATCTGTTGTTGGTCTGACTGAGGTATTAGTGTCATGGAATGGGCTGAAACTTTCAAAGATTTCCATTAAAAGAGCACCAATCAAACAAAAAATGACATTAACTCACCAATACAAGACATTACAATGATTTGGGGGAATGAAAGAGCATGGGAGGGGACGTTATTTCATATCAAGGCTTGCACAGAAGTTAACTTGGTGTTCAGGAATATTCCATATTAATACAGGGATGATTTCAGGCTTTGTTCATTCTTAAATTGAATTTCAATATAGGGCCTACAGTCAAACCTGTCTATAGCGACCGCCCAAGGGAAACACAAAAAGTGGTCTTTGTAGACAGGTGGTCTTTGTAGGCAGGTTTCTTTAGTACATGTTTCAATGAGAAACAATTTTCAAGGGAAACAAAAAATATGGTCTTTGTAGACAGGTGGTCTTTGTAGACAGGTGGTCACTAAAGCAGGTTTGACTGTATCAGTAAACTATGTCTATGTAGATAGCATAAAGAACAAAATTCTGAATTAAATATTTTAACTGACACAAGACGGGTCAATTAAACCAAGGCTTGAGTAATGCTGGTAAAAATATTTGCAACAAACTTTTACAATATTGATGGGTGCTGACATGATGCATTCATTGCTCCCTAATAGACCTGTGAGGGAAACCAGTTACCATTTACCCCTAATTTAGTCCTATTTGAGTTAATAGCAGACTTGAGACAATCAGTGTGATTTCAGCTCTTTTGCAAAGATAGATTTCCTCAACATTTGTTTGTTTCTTTCTTTTATTACAGGTTCTAAACATTCTTTTGGTTTGACTGGAACAGCATACAAGGAATTGCTGCGGAAAATTTTGAGGTCAGGCTACTAAAGCTTTACATTTTTTTTTTTTACTGATTTGCAAAAGGTTTAGGAAGGAAAAAATAGAGAAGAAAAGAAATGAGCAAACAAGTTAATATCATTTGGTAACATGTTCATAGCAGGATGGAATGGCTACAATTTAAGATTTTGATTAAAGTTGTGAATAAAATCAATATCCAAAGCAGGAAAATAGATCTATATTAGCATGAACTGAAAGAGATTTTGCAGTATTTGATACCAGTTTTTCAAGTCAACCAAAATTAGAATCAAGAAAGCCTGATCTTTATGAAATATACCGGTACATGTACAGTACATACCCACACATAGCTGCATTACTATCCTGGCTGTGTATTAAAACCTGCTCTATTGATTCTCAACATTTCAAACACCACTGTACAAAACTCAACTGATTTCACTCAAAATCGTTACTTTAGTGACAATTGATAACACCTAAATAGCAGTAAAATACAATTTTTTCAACTTACCGATGTTAGAAAGAATAATTTAAAAATTCAAATTGTAAGTCTACTGTCAAACTTGCTGATCAGCCACATCGGCATGATTGTGTGCATTTGTGTATTATAAGTGTATTGACTATTCATGTGTGCAAATGCTGCCTATTAAAACATAGTGCAGCGCTAGAGGTCAATACGCATTAGCATTGACTCTCTATGCTTTGCTGGAGTGGTATATACCTACATTATATCTTTCCTAATCTGATAATATTTTTTTTGCATTATATGGAATGTTATCATAAAATGTTATTAAAGGGCAGAAATAAGATATTTGGGAATAATTACAGCTGCTGGATTATGTGATGAAATAATGATCATGTGATTAGATTACGTTTAAAGTTGGGGATAGGGTTTATAACTTTATACTCCTGATGTATGATTTCTCCACACATTAAAAACATCTGTACCCCATATAATCAATCTCAAATGTTGTCATCATGAAGATTGCAACCGTCATTACATTCTTTTTTCACTATTATTTCAGGTTTGTTCCAGAAACTATAGAAGATGATATTATGAAGAAGATTAGCCCAAGAGACCATGAATTTATTCCACTTGATGTGTTTCACCACGGCATACTGACTGCATTTGTACTCAAAGGTAATATAATATCTCAAGCAAGATATTAACATGTTTGGAGAGGCTGTTCAATCAGACCAGTTTCCAGACTAGCTGGAGCTCCCAAAAAGATAATTTCATAGCAACATTGTAGATATGCACATTGTTAAAAACTCTTCTCTAATCCACTAACCGTTCATTTCAGTGAGGCAATCCGTAAACAATACTGCAATTTTGCAGGATAGACCTGTTCATGTACATGTATGCATCTACAAGATTGCAATGTTTGACTTGCTCAGTGTGTACTAATGTTTATTGGTTGTTACTATAGAATATTAAAAAAATTAAGCCATTTGTTTTTTAATAGGAAGGATTAATATATCACTTTAAGAAGAGAGACAAATATAAGAAGATAAAAAGTTGAGTGGCAAGAATAATGATTAAAGGTTTTACAAAGTTTTGGCATGGGGTCATGAATTTGGTTCAAATGAACATATTGCAAGCATATGCGATTTTACAATATTCAATTATCGTCGTCGCGGTTGAAATCGAGTCTAAAGTGATGAGATTGTAAATAATAAACTCTTTATGTTGTATAGCGCCCTCTCAAGACTGATATTACTTTAGCTTGAAAACAATGTTTCTTAACTACAATCGACCGATTTGCTATTTCCGTTTGGAAATTATATATCAGAACTGCATATTCTGAGATTTTCATGGTCGCAGCTACCATGGAATGGCCTTAGGCGCTATTTGAAATATTTGAAATTTACCGGGAGCACCGGTAAATTTTGATTATTCAAGTTGCTCGAAAGCAGAAGAACCATGCTCTCTATAATATTTGATAAGTGGGAACAAGATTAATGAGTGTTGGGAGTTTTTTTCTTGCCTGATAATATTTCCTTTTTAATTCTCGCCTCTATAATTCATAGATTTTTTGCAACAATCGGAGGGTTTGCATGCGTGTCTGGACTCGCAATCGAATGGTCAGGTCCCACAAATTCTCTGTGAAGCTGTTCTACAAGAGCTCAAAGAATCTGTTACATCCACATCTACGGAGCCTATCTCGTAAGTATCTCTGTGTTCTCTGCTTCCTAGTCTGTCCAGAAATATGAATGGTTTAAACAGGGGATCTAACATATGCTCCAGCAACATGAACTCCGGGCTTTATGTCTTCAGAGATTTCATGTTTTTTGTTCCTACCCAAGTATATTGCAAGGGTTGCGCACATACATCCATTGTCCTAGCCTATGCGTATTTCAGCGCGTATTCACTATTTTACACATTCGAGCACCCCAAACCTTGAGATATTGAAAGTTTATGGAATAAATACAAACTTGCAACCACATGCAAACTTTACTTTTCATGAGGCTGCTGTTATGATATTGATTTTCTAAATAATCTTTCTGATTGTTATCCTGTGAAGTGTAATTTACTGATAAATTTAATGAAATAATTGTGCAATAAATGTATTGAGCATTCAATGCTGCCTCTACACAAATTGTGCAATGGTCTCTCTCTCTCCCCTCCCATGCCTTTAAAAGGGAAACAATAATTGGGATTTTTAATATTTTGTTATATTTAAAGGATAAGAATTATCGAGGCACATTTCACATGTAGACATGACCACCCCCCCCCCCTCCCCCATTTATGAATCTTTGCATTCATCTAGTTCGGATGCTGTTGGTGTTTCATTTACAAAAAGCAATGCCTTTTTATTGAAATATATTAGACTGTATGTTTAAGGAATTTCCTTTCTATCTTTGATGATGCTATTAGAATACAATGAATATTAGTCCATCTTTAATGCATTCGTTCATGCATAACTTGCATTTTGAGAAGTGATTAGATCAAAAAGAAATTTGTTTGTTGGAAAGTAAATATCGATCCTGTCAGCATGAATGGGACCAGTATATCATTCGTAAAGAAATACTGGTAGGACTCTTTCTTCCAGTCTCTTTCATCCACAACTACCCCCTCTGGAGTTGGGAAGTGTACAGTTTGCTGTCTGAATGATTTTGCAAACGAACATACTTGTATTTAATCCAAAATTTCAAGGCCATGCTCTAGATGATTTGTTCTTCTTCTATCCATTGAGAGAGATTTCAGTCTGTTCATACTGCCAGTAGAATCTGTTGCAAAAGCTTCTTGTAGTTGATGCTTTTGAAACGGCTCAATGTTCCATACTTGTAGCTCTACTTCAAATCCCATGCCCCAAATGCTACAAGAAAATCTCTTTCCCCTTTCTCTCTCAATTATTTTAAACCTGTGTAAAAAGTAAATTACCTAACAATAAAACAATCCCATATTAATTTCAATGTTTAAGAGTTTGAAAGAAAGTTTGAACAGTTAAGTCACAAGAAAGATCATTCCCCTGGAAGTTCCTGAGCGGTCTTTTAGCCAGTATTTAAAAATTGGGTGTCCATATTGAAAAATAGGATGAGAAAATTGGGTCTTCATTAATAGATATGAATTTAAAAAGATACCAGGCATCTATCACAAAAAAGGTGTCTTTTGGATGCCCAGACACCCTCCTGGCTAGAAGCCTTTGTCCAAGGATTCATAGTTTATCGTTATAGTGTTAAACTGTTAACAAGCTTGAAATTGGCAACAAAAGAAATCAAGTTATTTTTTTATGATATTCATACAATATACTGTCTACAATAATGCTGCAAATATGACTGCAGACATTACCTGCTCATGAACCGTGCTTAACAATTAGGGCAACAATTCTTTGTGAATCATACTAAACATAATCTTATACATGTTGGAATTTTCAACTGCTAAATGATCAATTGGGTTAAATGGAAACTAGGTTATTACAATTTCTATCAATGATGGATACATCCCAGGGGGAGTAAAAGAGCATGTTTTGCTTTTTGTGTACCAAAAAAATACCAAGGTTTTTTGAAAATTGTTTAGCTTTCAGGCCACAGGAGTTTGTATGATGAAGTCCTTTGTACCAAATTTCATGCCACAGGATCATTCCAAAACCTAGCTGTATATATTTTTTCTTAATTTTCTTATGTACTCCATAATCTAATTTTTGTCATTGCTTCCAGACAGTGGGTTTTATGATATAATCTTTTGACCAGGGACCCATTTCACAAAGCCTTTTTTTCAATGAGAAATTACAAAAATCAGTGACAAATCTGCTAATAACCAATCAGAAGCAAGGATTTCACTAGCTTATAACAAAAACTGTCATTTGTCACTGATGAAAAAATGAGTTTTGTGAAATGGGGCCCAGTGCTCTATCTTTAACAGGGAATCAGAGCTAACTTCTTATACCGGTACTCCATCTTCTCATTTGGAGATTGGTCATGTAAAGGTACACTGGGTTCTCATGATGATCATAATGAGCAAAACAAAAAACAAGAAGGAGGAAATAGGCATATGAGGCAGACAAATGGAACAGCACAGTATATGCATTAAAAAATGGCTTTGATTTGAATTTCAGTGTACATCATTTGCTGCATAATGCATATGATGTTTGAATGCTTTTGTGTGAAATATAAAATAAATATATAAATTCTATAGACTATTAAAAATATCTGTCAACTAATTATTTTTCACAATAACTCACAATTACCTTTAATGTCAATGAATATGTCTTTTGAGTCTATCTATGGCACATATGCACATATAAAGAACAGCAAGAATAAAGGACTGTTAAGGAAATTTTGTTGAAATTTATGAAAGCTTGCAAATGGATAAAAATACCTTTGATAGATTGTGAAGGAAAAAGGATAGAAGAACCCATTGTGTGTGGCAACTTGATTTGAGAGCGGAATCACGCAACCTTTACTAACACAATCCTTCTCAAGTTCTCCCGTGCGTTAAAGGGCAATCCAACCCTTGTAATACGTTGATTTGTATGAAAGCAGACAAATAACAGAAACAGAATGGCAAAAGTTTGAAATGAATTGGACCAATAATAAGGAAGTTATGAATGTTTGAAATACAAAATCACTAAGTCTATGCGAATCTCAAATTGGTAGTTTGGTTAGTGGCTTGTGACGTAGGACGTGGATAACTCTCCCATTTGCCGTGTACAAAAATATCACTAATTTCTGTTTTTCTCGTAAGTTCCTTCTCTCTTGGGGCACTACTCAAAATATATTATAGCTAACATATTATTAAAGGTCCTCTAAAAAGAATAGACCATCTTGAGCCATGAACTTTTGAAAAATTTAAATTTTAGTCATTTTATATGTTGGAACAGATGGGAAAGTAGTCCGGCACTACATCACATTGACATTACCACTTCAGCCAATTTGAAGTGCCCATACGTATAGTGATTACAACTTTCAAAAATTCATAACTTTCTTATATTTAGTCAGATTAAATTGAAACTTTCATCAGTTTGCTTCTCTGATTTTTCTGCTTTCGTTTAGAGTAGTTGTCTATTTGGTTTGGATTTCCTTTAAGTAGATATGGTTATGAGCCTTTATGAACGGTTTTCAGAGCAGAGAGAACAATACAATGTGAGCTTTGTTACACATTCGTACGCTATCCTCGCATATGCATTAACATGTAATTATTTTTGGCCCCTACCCTAACATACCTTTTCTGATGTTTGCTGTCTGGGTACCGTCATGGCAACAAAGCATTCGATAACGCAAGTTTAATTTTTAAGGAAAGAACTATGAACCAGATCCTTTTTTATGCCTCCGCCCACGGAAGGTGGCATTATGTTTTCGGGTTGTCTGTCCATACATCCCACTTTCTCGTTATCATGATATCTCAAGAACCACTTGAGATATGAACTTCAACTTGATGATAGTACCGGTATGTATCACCACAGGAAGACAATCTAATAAGATTTTGGGTAAATAGGTCAAAGGTCAAAGAGGTCAATTTCTGAAATTAGAGGTACCGGTATTACCCTTGTTATACCAATATGTCAAGAACTTCTTGAGGTCTGAGCTTCAATAATGGCGACAATATTACTATAGGAAGATGATCCAGTTACGTTTTTGGGGCTACCTAGTAGGTCAAGATCATAGTCATCAGTTGACATTTGATCATACGCTTTTTGTTGTCAGTGTGATATGTCATGAATAATTCCATCCATTTCCTATACTGAATTTAGGGCGGAGGCACATAGGAGACGCAGTCGCAGTTGTCTTGTTTTAAATGTTTGTGTATTATTATGTGCAAATTGCACAAGTCCATGATTAGGAGATATGTTTAGAGATTGTGGATGTCGCATAAGTTTAAAAAAAATATTTGCGGGATTTGGTAAACGATTTGCCATCTGATTGTTTATTGCATTAGGCATTAGGCAGAAAGATCATGTATCCTGCATGTCTCTCATGCAAGTAAATGAGTCTGTCCCAAATCATTTATGATTCTACGTTTATTTCTTAATGGGCCTTCAGTTTAGAGCTCCTCTCATGTGTGGAGAAACATTTACTTGAATTCATCTACAGGTAGCTACATTTTTGTACACAATTACATTAATACAAACAAATGAGTAACAGGCTACAGCTCAAAGTTAGTTTAAATAGGTTTGAAAATGTTGAATTTTTTATTGAATTGGTTTAGGATGTACGGGAAAAAATCTTGAAGTCATTTGATCAGAATAGAAGAATCTACTTGTTTTGGTGGCTGTCTTTGGTTGTTTTTTGCTTGTTAGAAATTTGGTGAACAGCAACACCCTTTGTGAAAGATTGGTGCTAGGGGCCTTGAGTGATCTCAGGATGACAACCAAAATAGTATCATGACCCCCAAACCAAATGTTTGAAATATTCTTTACAACAATTTTTCTTTTGAGGGGCTTGTGTAGAAGATAACCGTTGTTGCACGCTATCACACCATCAACAATAGAGTATACTTGGAATTGGCCTAGGAGATTTGTATTGAGTGGGTTTGTCTTTTTTTGTTACTTGTTTCCTTCACCAAGTATGCTATTTTTAGCAGGGGTATTATTAGGAATGCAAAGGAATTCAGCGATAGAAGTCACACGTTCCACTTATCCAGGTTTTCTAAAAAATAGCTGCGATATTGTATTGACTTGATAGTATTTTTCTTTATGTGTTGTGTACGCTCCCGGGGTCTGACTATGAGGTAGACAAAGTAGATAGAAAGTCAATGCCTTGTTCACACGTAAACATGGCAAACCATGTCAACAACAAAAATGCTGAGGAAAATAAAGATTTAAAAGTTAAAAAACATTTTTTTTGGTCAAATCTTCTATGCAAATAGAAAGCAAAGATGGCAAATGAGCATCTAAAAATCAAGACTGCAGGCACCTGAGGCCAGGATGTGTATTTTCTGATCTGTGTGTTATAAGATTCTGATTGAGATATTTAATGTGCACTATGCTGACGTCATTTTATTTTGCCACGGTCGTTTTTATTTTATTTTTTGGTTTACCCATCACATGTGAATGAGGCCTAAATGAACCAGACATGTCTGCTAGATCACCTTGCAATGTGTGATAACCTTACAAGT
Organism: Mesocentrotus franciscanus; assembly: GCA_037976565.1. Lineage (NCBI taxonomy): Eukaryota > Metazoa > Echinodermata > Echinoidea > Camarodonta > Strongylocentrotidae > Mesocentrotus > Mesocentrotus franciscanus. The sequence goes on along the minus strand of CP137668.1, from coordinate 38,176,406 downwards.
ACAAATTCAGTTAATATATAAAGATATTATAAGTGAAACTGAGTTTATGACATAGTGAATTGTTTAAAATGCTTTCATCAGTGGACATGTATCCAAATACACCCCTCCCCCCCCTTACCCTCACAACTAGGTATTTTACTATTTAATTTTCTTACATTCATTTAGTGTTTTTGTGAGGATGAGCAATGAATGTACCATGATATTCCTTGCAATTCTCCCATTTGTGCTATGCTGTGTTTTCCATTGTTGGATACTTTTTGGTTGAAAATTTTGTGGGAGATATAGTGATTATCGAAATGAAATTCCCTCATTCAGGGAGTGGTGAAGAATAAAAATCTAAGATTGGGGTAGCTCACGCTAAAACATGTGATTCTGTCAACAACAACAGATATACGAACCCAGCACTTTCATAATCCCCCCCAAGAGAATTACAACTGTAAAATGATTTTTGAGGACATTTACTCCGTAGGAATGAGATTGTATTATTTTAAAATTTACATTGCGTATAATTTGCGAATGGAAATCCAATATTTATCTTTGATGATTATAAATCTGAAACTATTCTATTATGGTTGCAGCTGGCAAAAGTATAAACAAATGACGTCAGTTTAATCACAGTGTACGTCTTTCCATGTATTTATTTGAATTGAAGGTTGTATTATCAATTCCTTGCAGTCACTGGCCATGTGGCAAAATATTTACAATAACAACAATTTTAAATGCTAATGATGAAATTTCATAATTGAATTATTATAAATGAATTTATAATTAATAAATTTACTTTGTTTACCATCTTGCATAAATGTTTATACATTGTATAATTATATAGATATTTAATATTGTATCGGATATTAATAAGTCCATATATATGTTGGCATAAGATGACGCAAAAAAGTGATGAAGAAGAGAAATTGTAATGCTTTGAATACAGCAGTCTTTTTCTATTATTATTATTTTTTAATATCAAAAAGAGTTTTCTGTTAATAAGATATAACGTTATCACAATATATTATGTGCTGATTCTGAGGCACATTTCTGCATGGACCATAGTAGCTTTTTAATGTAAAGAAATTGTCATTTGTTATTTTTTACCAGATATTAAGAAAATGCATGTAAAGTGAAAAGAACAGTGAAGGTTTTGGACATAAATACACTTTTCGTTTGTTTTAATTTTGATTTCATGCAATATCAAAGCAGTACAAATAATTCTTCAAAATAAAATTCTTTTCATCATAATAACATAAATTCAATTAACTTAATACATGAACAATTCATAAATTCCGATAAAAAAGACACACAAAAAACAATTGAATGAAATCAGTAATAATGTAAACACAAATGATAACTCCCTCCCTTACTACCCACCCCAAACAAAACCCACTACTACCCCTCCCCCAAAAAGCATGCTTTTTGGTTATCCATAATTTTTAAAATTTCATTTCATTCATTATCAAAACAGTACAAATGATTCTTCAAAATACAATACTTTTTATGCCTCCGCCACCGAAGGTGGTGCCGGAGGCATCATGTTTTTGGGTTGTCCGTCCGTACGTCCGTACGTCCGTTTGACCGTTATCACAATATCTCAAGAACCATTTAAGATTTAAACTTCAAACTTAGTGATAGTGTGTATCACTATAGGAAAACAATCTGATTATATTTTGGAGCACGTAGGTCAAAGGTCAAGGGTCATAGAGGTCAACTTATGAAATTCCATACATTGAGATTGTTATGATATCTCAAGAACCACTGGAGATGTAAAACTTCAAACTTAAGGATAGTATGTATCACCATAGGAAGACGATCTGATTAGATTTTGGAGCACGTAGGCCAAAGGTCAAGGGTCACAGAGGTCAACTTATGAAATTCCATACATTGAGATTGTTATCATAATATCTCAAGAACCACTGGAGATTTAAACTTCAAACTTAATGATAGTGTGTATCACCATAGGAAGACAATCTGATTAGATTTTGGAGCACGTAGGTCAAAGGTCAAGGGTCACAGAGGTCAACTTATGAAATTCCATACATTGAGATCGTTATCGCGATATCTCAAGAACCACTGGAGAATTTTCACTTCAAACTTAATGATAGTATGTATCACCATAGGAAGACGATCTGTTTAGATTTTGGAGCATGTAGGTCAAGGGTCACAGAGGTCAACTTGTGAAATTCCATGTCTTCAGCTCGTTTAATATGACTTTACATTTGATATTCGATATGATGTAATTTTAATGGAATTTCTGAAAGGATTATGCTTTTATTGCAAGACTTTTCGCCTGTAGAGTATGACGTCACTCGGTGTTGAGGCTGGTGTTGAGCTATCGATAACGCGATCGGTATCGTCCTTCTAAACTGACCGTCGGTGTTGGAGCTCGGTTTAGCAGCCTTTCCATGCTCTCAACACCAACACCAACACCGAACACCGTACTTGAAATCACTCAATGTCTTATGGGTACACAGTTCATGAGAAAAAGCAAAAGGCACTGACAATTGAATTTCATATGCAGCGCATGTCATTCTTTAAAAAAAAATCAAATGAAAACGAGCTTTAATTCTTTATAATGGCAATACATGGTTACTTTTTATGCCTCCGCTACAAAGTAGCCGGGAATTATGTTTTCTGGTTGTCAGTCCGTGCGTACATACACGCACGTACGCACGTCTGTGCGTACGTCCCGTTTCGTGATCGCGTTATCTCAAGAACCAATTGATGGATTACCGCCAAACTCAGGTCATGTATGTATCTTGCAGAGCTAATGAACTGATTAGATTTTGGGGTCACGAGGTCAAAGGTCACAGGGTCCATTATGTATGCAAAAATAGCTCGTGATCGCGTTATCTCAACCGATTGATGGATTACCGCCAAACTTGGGTCCTGTATGTATCTTGCAGAGCCAATGAACTGATTAGATTTTGGGGTCACAAGGTCAAAGGTCACAGGGCTCATTATGTATGCAAAAATAGCTTGTGATCGCGTTATCTCAAGAACCGATTGATGGATTACCGCCAAACTTGGGTCATGTATGTATCTTGCAGAGCTAATGAACTGATTAGATTTTGGGGTCACGAGGTCAAAGGTCACAGGGCTCGTTATGTATGCAAAATAGCTTGTGATCACGTTATTTCAAGAATCGATTGATGGATTACCGCCAAACTTGGGTCATGTATGTATCTTGCAGAGTCAATGAACTGATTAGAATTGGGGTCACGAGGTCAAAGGTCACAGGGCTCATTATGTATCCTAAAATAGCTCGTGATCGTGTTATCATTAGAACCAACAGATGGATTACAATCAAACTTGAATTTTAAAAATTGCTTCCATTTTGGTTTGTAAAATTGCTCTATGGCGGAGGCATTTTTCGACTGCGCGCAGTTGAAGTTCCATCTAGTTTTCATAATAATATAATTTGATTAACTTGATACATGTTCAATTCATAACTTACGATAGAACACACACACTCACACACACACACTCACACACACACTCGACCTCCGGTTAACTGATTGGGGAGGCTTGCCCCCCCCCCCCAAAAAAAAATCAAACATGGTTTATTTCTAATTCGATACCAGTGATTTACAAATGTTGCTGAAATTACATGATTTTCTGGGATTTTTTCTTACTTTTTAAGCATTTGTTGGAAAATCACAATTTCCCAAATTTACACTCAGGCAAAAAATGTGCTTATTTAGAAGCCTACATGTCAGGGCCAGAGCCATCTATACACAGAGTTTGGCCAACCCGGTTCAAGTTGGACACAATATGGCGACTACTGCTTTGTTGGACAAGCACAAAACAAAAGAATATACGCCATGTTGTGACGCAGTGAAACCAAGTTGGCCAAACTCTGTGTATAGATGGCTCTGGTCAGGGCCAGCGGAGCTCAGGGGCTCAACCCCCTCTCATTTTTGTGTAAAAGTATGTTAAAGAGAAATAGAAAGAAAGAAAGAATAGTGACCTGCGAGTGTCACAAATAAGGTATCAAAATATGCTCATCTGACCGTAATTAAATGCCTAAAACCCCTGAGCTTCCGGGGGCTCTGCCCCCTGGACCCCACCAAGGGCTCTAAGGCAGGCGCATGGATGCTCAATTGACTGTAGTTTAATGCCTAAAATCCCTGAGCTTCTGGGGGCTATGCCCCCTGGACCCCACGCCAATTAGTTACCTGCCAGTGTCACAAAGAAGGTATCAAAATATGCTCATCTGACCGTAATTAAATGCCTAAAACCCCTGAGCTTCCTGGGGCTCTGCCCCTAGACCCCACGCCAATTTACATTCTACTTGCTTCGCTCTCTATGCTCTACCTGATCGTAAATACTAAAGGCCCCCTACTTTGAAAAACGTTCCGCGGGGTCTGCATGTAATGTGTAAAAGTGGTGGTGATGCAGATTTTTTTTTCTGCCCCCTCAAATGTTTTTTGCTCATTACGCCACTGCATTCGCCTATGCACGTACGCACCACTCAAACAAAGTAAACAAGAGAGCAAGGTACAGAGTGTGACCACCTGTAGAGATAGACCATAATACGTGTAACCTTATAATCCCGAATTCACAAAGGAGGTTTAACTTAGGTAACCCATGGTCTAAACCCTCATTTACATAACCCATGGTTTAAAAATTAGCGCAAAATAAGCGTACTTTGCCTTGCGCGCGTCTAATATTGGACCTCTGACTGTGGCTCGCTTATCTTGCGCTAATTTTCGATCATCGGTTATGCAAATGAAGATTTAAACCATGGGTTAAATTTAAACCTCCTTTGTGAATTCGGGCCATAGTGTTTCTTTATTGAAACTGTCTTAAAGTGAGATCAAACTGTTATGACTATAGTTGCTCTAAAAGAAAGCAGAAAAGTGAGAGAATTAGATTGATGACAGTTTGAATGAAGCGGACAAACATGCAGTAAGAAAGGGTATATATGTAATATAGATATTTGAAAGTGTAAATCTCTAGACATGAGAATTTCTAAGTTGCTGAATCAGTAGCATGACTACCAGTAATGTTACTGTAATGTTGTGCCGAACAACTCTTCCATTTGTTTCAACACACAAAATATAATTGTTTTCAATATGTATTACTCAGGAGGATCTTTTCTTTTGGGAAGACCCATGATACATGTAATATGTCCATAAAACAGTGAGTGCCTCAAGATAGAAGGCATCTCCTTGTCACGCCCATCAGTTTAAATAAAAACAAGGTATATGTTTCATGACATGCAGTGGCAAATGCTATTTGTGAAAAAGTAACTGCAAGTCATGCTAATATATTTTTCATTGTTGTAATTGAATGCGAAAAATTTGAGATGGTGTCTGAGAGTACATCATTAACAAAGGAACTTTTCTTGGAAATGACCTGGTGGAATATTCAATTGGGTTATGATCTGTGAAAAAGAAATGTTCCAGTTTCCTGTGGATTTGAAAGAGCTCAAGGTCGGAAGGAGTGCTGCAACTTTTTTTCCTCGTTTTTTTTTCTTTCTTTCTCTGGGAACAAGTACAATTCATTTTCTTCTTTTAGATTTTTTCTAAAAGGAAAAAATTAGAAAAATCACTATTGCTCTCACAGAGATTGAAAGTTTCAGCAATTAAATTCTAATCATCAGCACACAAGCAAAGTAAATGTAAGTTCAAGTGACTGCCAGGGTAAGTCATTAATAAAAGAAATACAATTTTTCCTAAAACTGAGCCCTGAAGAAGAAGACCACATTTCAGTTCCTTTCTGGAAAATGTCATACTGTCATAGTATAGCATTCCTAATGAAGGGAAGCAGATGTCACTTTTACCAGTAAATGTGTACTTTGTCAACACTTTAATCAAATCAAGTAACACATTTCTGTACATATTGTTGAGTGCATACAATTTTAATTCATTCTCTATAAGTATTGTAAATATGTTTGAACGTAATTTGTTATCATTATTTTTTGCAGGACTTATGTCAATTATTACATGTGCTGTTTTTGTGAGATTCCTCTACCAAATAAGAAGATGTTTTATTTTTTTAAATTTATTTATTCTCCACTCATGGGATGGATTGCCCTTGTCAGCTACAAGCTGTTTTTCAAAGGGGTCCAAGCCAAGGTAAAAACATACAATCAGAATGATCAATACATGTACAGTATATACTCATAAAAATAGACAAATGAACACCCACAAAATATAATTTACATAATATAAAAATAAAACTATACTAAAAGTATACTATCTACAACAACAACAATAACATCACTATGGGGGAAAGCATCTACAAAAGGAGGAACGTGTCCTTACATGGTAAAAACGGATAAGGGAGTAACAAAAAAAAAAAAATTACAAATAAGAAGAAAAGAAAGAAAACCGGGGTTCTTGTATTTTTAGCTTAATTTGTTAAATATAGGGTGTTAAGTCTGTCTGCTAAGAATGTTCAGGATGATGGGGTTACTATTTATGTGACGCTTAAAGGCTTCAATTGATACAGTGGTGGAATTAGGGTAATTCAGCTCATTCCAAATCTTGGCCCCCCGATAAGAGAGTGATCGTTTCCCGTAATTGGTCTTCGGTTGAGTGAGTCTTAATTTATGCGGACCGGACCTTGTACAATATACTGATTCACGAATTACAAAGATACTGCTAAGATAAGGTGGACAAATGTTATGAACAGAGCGATACATAGTACATGCTAATTGTTTGGACCATGGTATATATAAGCGATCTAATTTCAAGGTATCATATAAATTATTTGAAGGATACATATAATCAACATTCATAACAATATGAAGTGATCTATTTTGTAATAGCATTTGCCCAGACTGCGCTACAAATGGCATTGAATAATTGATTTATAAAAAGTCAAAGCAGTGATCTGATTAATGTATGGACGCAATCTTTTCAAGAGATATATACATTTAATTACTTTTTTCTTTACATGATCAACTTGATTTTTCCATAACATATTTTGATCAATGACAACACCTAGATATTTACATGACTGGACCCTTTTAATTTCGTTATTATCTATATACATATAACAATCATCAATATTATTGTCTAATCTCTTCAAACGCTGCTGAGTGCCTATAAACATTACTTCACATTTGTTTGGGTTAACCATTAATTTATTATCTTTTAACCAGCATGATAATCTTGAAAGATCTTCATTTAGTTTGCTACAAACTTCGACTGGGTTTTTTGATGACGTAAAAATACATGTGTCGTTGGCATATAATGCTATATCACATGAGTGCACATTATGGGGCATATCATTAACAAATATTGAGAATAATAGAGGGCCCAATAACGAACCTTGGGTACCCCGCATGTAATTTCCCTTTCATCGGAAGTATAGCCGTTTACAGATGTAAATTGTTTTCTCCCATCAAAATAGTTTGTGAACCACTTCAGTTAAAGTGCATTGACCAAAGTTATACATTTTAAATTTCTCTATTAAAATACTATGATCGACCGTATCAAACGCCTTTTGAGATCGATCATAACTAAACCAACAATATTGCCTTTATCTATTGCATTTAACCATTTATCTGTTACGTTCAAAAGGGTCGGTTGTGTAGAATGCATGAGTCTAAAACCTGATTGACAATCAGATAATATATTATTTTCCATTAAATATTCAAATAATTGATTATAAACTACCCTTTCCATTATTTTGGCTAGGATAGGTATGACAGAAATTGGTCGAAAGTTCTCCATGCATGTCTTCTCACCTCCTTTATGTATAGGGGTAACTTGTGCACATTTCCATTGACCGGGTATAGTGCCCGTGCGCAGAGACTGATTAAGTATGTGTGCTACTGGGAAGCAATAATAGTAGCTACGGATTTGAGGAGCTTTGCTGGTAGGTTATCCGGGCCAGTTGCCTTATTTTCAGAGAGAGCCTGAAGTATATTTTCAATTTCAATGGTCGATACATCATTAAATACAAATGAAGTTACATTAGGAGTGGCAGTCATTGGATTTTCATTATTCCCATTATTTACAAAAGTATCATGTAAAGTTTTACCAATTGTTGAAAAATAATCATTAAAAGAGTTAGATAATTCTTGTCCACAAATAAAGCGATCATTTACTTTTATGGAAGTAGCTCGCGATTCAGTTTTCTTTTTGGGTATTAAATATCGCTTTAAAGTTGGTGTATAAATAAATAAATGTGTATCATATATGTCTATATTTGTTGTATTTTATGATACAATTTGTTGGGGTAATATATGATCAAATCAAACCAATATACAACATTACAAGTTTCATTCAGATTTTCTTTTGTATCATTCTATATTAAGCCATAAAGAAATGGCTCTTAGACCAGGAAAAAAATTCACTCCCACTACTCAAATTCACCTTGAACTTGTAAACATTTTTATAATTTCAGCATATTTTCAGAATTAACATACAGGATCAAAAGTTGGAATTGAATTAAATTGAAATTATATGATTTGGTACGATGTTATATTCTCATATTCATTGCAATTTCATGATATTGTTATCGTAATTATTTGTGGCCCTGTGTGGGTTATTTGTAACTAAATATTTTGCTATTGATTTTACTTGCAGAATACTTCAGGCTGGAGCTAGGTTGAATGAAGCTCAGATATTAGGCTGCTTAGAAGAGGTAAGGAGGATTGCATGAGTAAATCTTGTTTGATATTTTCCCTGATTATGTATTAAATCTACCTTACAAGTATATTGTACTTCAATGTTGGTTACCATTTTTTTTGGGGAGATTCCCTATTGATCAAAGCACTTTACAGCATATTTGTCCCCTGCTGTGATATTAAGTTATGATGTACTCACTCCACTTGTACAGGCTCTTACCCTGTTATATGATAGGCATTTACTTGCTGCAAGAAAAGATGTCATGCAGTTAGGAAGAGAGAAGCAATTTAGTAAAATGCTGACTTAAAAGAGATATTAGTACTACTAGCAGCAAGCCAGAGAGCAAACTCATGACCTTTATAGCTCCTTTCAAGTGTTTGCGGTTCGGTATGCGTTATAGTGATGCATTCGTAATCACAAATCATACTGTTATCTCCATTCCGCCATGTCATATTCTGGTGTGCGCTCTAACTGCCACATTTCTTGATGGATTTCTTTCAAACTTTGTATGGAGGTGTGTCTTGGTATAATCTACACACCTATAATTTTTGGTGATGCTGCTCCTAGTCTTGACAATAGTCCGAGCCACTAGTGCCGATCTCTACGTCATCCTTTTGTTTCAGGGAGGGGAAGAGAGGATCTTTGCGGTAATACAGTTTGCAATATTTCTAGTTACCATTTAAGTTGCTGATTTTATCCGGAATTCTTTTTGAATCAGTGATTTTAATCAATATATCTAGACCAATATAATTCAATGGGCTCTCATCTGAGTGCCCATTGTGAAATGGTATTTATAGGATTTACAAAAGTTTCTTTCACTTTAGTAATATGTGGGTATATGTGACCTTATGCAACATTAGATTGAACGGCATGAAGTTCACTGAATCCAAATGAATCTAGGTGCATTCACACGTAACTTTCGTTCAAATGTGGCGAAAAAACCTCACTAAAAGCGTCCTTGATAGGGAAGATTTAACTGTTCATTTAATTAAATGTGTTAAATGTATCGACGATAATGAATTACTGTCTACATTCGATCTCAAAGGAAGCAAGCGCACACAAACAATTAGTTAAATTAATCACTGATAATATTAGCAGAACAATGAGTACATAATCAATCATTCTGCTCTTGGAATGTGGCTTTAACACCCATTCACTATTGGTAGTTTCTGATTTAGACATAGAAATTTACTGACAATACCTTTTTTTCTTTTCTGTTTTTAAATGAATCAAGTAATTTTCAACATTTAAGCTTTGTTTTAAAAGTCTAGTAAAAGTGCATTGCATGTTTAACTAAATATCACCATGCCACTTCTGCACACTTATATTTTGAAGCTTTTGGTTTAAAAGTGAATAAAGTCAGATTAATAGCTTGATTTTCTATAAGTCAGAAAGACCTACGTTATCAAGAATATTCTTCACTTTGAGAATCCAAGACATTGTGTTTGATATTTTCTTTAGAAAATATGGAGAATTCACATTTTATATAATGTTTGATAGCTTGGATGATATTTCATTGGCAATATGATACCAAAACATTAAAATTCAACTGATTTTCTACTTTGCATTGACTGAGTTCACCGTAAACAAGGCAGTTAGGAGTTCTTTTGTTATACCAAGCAGTTCTTTGCAGAACTTTTAATAAAATGTTTCAATTTTGTTCAGGTTTTCAAAGCCCCCAGACTCACTCCCATATAATTATATAGGTACGGTAATATTGATTGATCAAACAACTGTAGTTGGATGCCTATTGGAAGACAAAGCAATGCAAATTTAAATTAATTATGCAATTTTACTCTTCATAGTTCTTTGGATTGTTAGTCGATACATGTTGTAAAATTCTGATCTTCCCCTTGGACTATGGTCAAAGTCTGCCAATTCAAGCTGAAGAAGTGGATATCAATCAGATATAATCCTGACTGAATTTCCTGTTCAATGTATCAGAACCAAAACACAATTCAAAGCATGCTTCAGGACAAAGACATTATTATATTTTTCTTTAGATTGATTCATGAAAAAGAAAATAGGATTACTGAGTTGTAAATTTGTAAATTTTCTGTTTGAAAATACAAAGTTTAGTTCTACATGCAAAAATTATTGTGAACGCGAAGGTGTCATGCATGATTTCTTTGGAGAAACAAACTGTTGAAAATCCAATTTTTAGCTTGAACACTTAAAAATAGTTATTATTCATGTAGTATATTTACATTTACTGGCAGCTCTATCTATCATTAGACTCTGATCATAGATGTGTGAAACTGTGGTTGGTTTTTCCATGACATGGAATGGAATTTGTTAAAGTTCATGGAATGGTGAATAAAGTGTGGATTTGTTCAGTAATCTAATACCCTTTCTGTGCCCCAGTGGTTTTGGACAATAGTCGTAATTTGACTTTCCAGACTGACAGTTTGATTATTAATACCTTCATTGATAGATTTGCCATATTACAGTATATCTTTGATGATATGAAATTTACAACATACATGTTTCTATTTCTGGAAGAAAAATGTAGATCTTTTTTGTCCAAATCCTTATTGCAATGCTCCCATTCTTGAGTATCATTTGCTGACTATGGCACAACAGGGCTCAAAGGTAAAGACCAGTTTTGGAAACGCCCCTCTCTCAAAAACATGAAATGGAAGCTCTCATTACCAATCATGTGAAAGAATATGTTTTGACTAATACGTGATGATAATACAAATTTTGCCGGGAAAGTCGGGAAACTGCCTACTAATTGATACATTTGGTAAAATATTATATCTATTGGGACCACATAGATATCGCGCACGTGGTCGCGTAGTCCCATATACATCTTTCTATGTACAGTGCTTGTAACTTTACCAAGACTGGGCCAAATTTCTTATCATTTTGATGATTCCAGAACCTTGCAGTACACACCAATACTTATATGCTAGATGATTAACCTTTTCTGCTCGATCCCACAACGTTTCTTTCACAATCGCATCGCATCGCAATCGCATGACCAGAACTGGTCTTTATCTTTAAATTCACTATAATCCAGTATTTTTTTCAATCATATCCTAGGCTGAAACTGAAGCCAAGTCCAGCCTCACTGGGTCCATGTCATCAGATGAATTCATTAGACATGCTTCTGACATTTTCCTTGAAAAGGTGAGTTTGGGTTTTTTTTTAATAATTATTTTTAGTCTCTAAGCTGTATTCAAGCCTGAGGTTTTCTCATATTTCATATAACACTTAAAATCTTATATATATGTATGATTAAAACTTGTAAAGCTGTAATTAAAGTTGGCAAAGATTAACCTTTTTCTCAAAGTTGATTATGAAGGAGACATGTTATTCCACGTCTCCTTCATGGAAAGGTACAGTATGTGAAAATATGATATGTTATACATCAGCAAAAGATATATGTATTATCCAAGGAAAAGAAAGTGGACTCTATTTATTGTTCAGAATTTTCATATAAATCCTGAATAATATTTATTAAACTATATATCAAATTAAAGGAATATTAATTCTCTACCAACATCAAGTAAGATCAAGTTTTGAATGCTTGCATTTTGATGGGCACATTCATGTTACCGTTAGGTCTGATCAATAAAATAGCAAAAATAGACCAAGTGGCCATTCAAATGGTAATGAACATGTGCATCTGTAAGATATTCTTGTTCCACAATGAAAACAAGGAATGAGAAACAATGAGGAGGATTGAGCTCTGGATTGTCAACTGTAGTCTCAGGACTGCATGGTTTTGACAAGCATAGTCAAGATGACTCTCCTTTTATGTTTCCTGTTATTTATTTGTTTTCATTGTTTTAATTTGACTCTACGAGATGGAAATGTTCATCAACATTTGAAAGGTCAGATGCCCCATTTTTGCAATTTTCCTCAGGAGACTAATTTATTTTTCAGTAACTATTCCCACTTATGCGTGACTGGTATGAATCCAATTGCATATTATCTTAAAAGAGCATTAATTTATGTTTATTTTGATATACGAAAGATAAGTTTATATAAAATATATATTTGATAATCTTAGTTAGAAATAGTGTCTACTGTCTTTCTCTTTTGCTGAGTGTAGATATTATTGATCTGTTGATCCCATTTTGGCACCATTGTTGTGAAAATTACATATATTGCTATAGATAAACTTTTTTTTGCTTGTCCTGCAATTAGATAGGTTCTGAAGTTTGTAAAGTCATGGAAACATATCTTGATTATGAGTGCAGCGACATCATGATCGACATTATTCTAAAATAAATGTTTTTTTGTGTTGCAGGTGAAACCCATCAGATGATAGTAGAACCATTAAGACATATGGCAGGGAAGAAGAAAATCATGTTAATTGGCACAAAGATGGTGTCATTTCAAAGCTTGCGGATAATGTGAGTTATTTATATTGTAAATACCATGAAATTGAATGTGTGAAAAGGTGCAATATTTTTATACTGTCAGTGACTGTGTAGTTATGTTTAGACAATGGGAGCAATCTCTGATTATATCTTTAAAATAAAGAGAGCTCAGTTTTGTTAAAGAGCACTATGGAGAGTGTGAAACAGGGCATTTGTCACAAGGAGCACCTCTTGTCTTTAACTTAGTACAGAGGTATCGTTTTTGATGAAATGAAACGCCCCCAATTTTTTAGAATCCTTGTCAGCAAATATAGATGATTTGGTGTGAAAACCCCCAACCCCCCATTTGGATATAGCTTTTACATATTTAACATTTTCAAATTTTTCAAAGATCCTGTTTATGGTCTGATGATTTCCAGCCAAATCAGCATTCTAAAACTCAGTTATAAATAGCGCTATGGTTCAAGAGATGTCTGTTATTTTCTTTGTGCAAGCATACAAATAATGCCATGTCCAAAGAAATTGTGATCAGAAAGGGTTGATGACTAACTGGAGCTATTTTGTATTGTATTGCAGTGATTGAATCTCTTTCATTTTCACAAAGTTTGGATATATTTGCAAAAGGTTATGAATCTGAAAAGAGTGCAAAATAGGATATTTCAGATTTCTGTCAAGGCTCTGTGTTTGTTTGGGGTATTCATGAAACAATGGAAATCGAATACTCAATAAAAAGAAACTTCTTTTTAAAGAGGCATTCCAATCAGGGTTTGAATCAAGAAATCTTGTTTTTATAATGGCATTACCCTAATATGACAGTGGGAAAGCTGCTTAATTTAATTGAGGTGACAGTTTGAAGTAGCATACAGTCCCTTTTTAGATGTGTCTATAGTGATAGCACTGTTATTAGAGTGGCGCTTGTTTTATTTCTGTTCATGAATCACTTGCTCTCATCACTTATACAATTAACAGACATCTTGCTTGAAATCATGGTGCTGATATGGGAAGCTTTTTCCTGTAGTTTTTTTTTCTTCCCATGAGCAGTTTGAGATGTTCATTAGGGAATTTTCGATTTCAACGTTCAATAGTGGACTGCTACAAAAACTGTACGTATGCGGTCATTTTTTAAGCAGGTTTGACGAGCGCACGCTGACTGTTGTTCGTAAACTTTATTGAAATTCGATCAAATAGCTTAAGATCCAACACCAAATTTGGTGCCTGGGACTGTACTCAATAATCATGCTTTGATTTTAGGAAAATTATAGACAAGTGAATGTGTTAATTTTAGAGAGCTTACGCTTCCACCACTCTCCGCTTGCAGAATTAGGTCAATTTGATCCATTTTGTGACTTCAATGTGCTGTTTCGTATAGATACGATTTTGTAGATCTACAAAATATTGCTTACGAACAGTACCGTCACAGATTTCGAACGACGGCAAAACAAGGGTGAACGCATTCAAGAATTCTGCTAAGAACGATGAGCTCGTCGATGCGCATTCGCACTGCTTCAAAAATGACCACATACGTAGCAGTCCACTAGTGAACGTGCAAATCGAAAAGTCCCTATTGTTGAAGACAGTGGGAGTGATAAATGAAAGCAATTCATACTAATGATGTTAATGATATTAGCTATGATCTCGAAATCATGTTTTATTCAATATGTGATCGCAGAATTATTTTAGACATTGAATGGAACTTGGCATTGAAATGTGTATGCACGACTGTTCAGAAATCCATGGTATGTGAGATAAACATTCAAGCTATCTATGGGTATTCAACTCAACACAGATATTCTTGTTATATATACATGTATTACTTTATGTACAAGATTCTTGGTGTTTATGGGGTATTCAGAAATAGGAGAGTTGTATTCAGTACAAAAGGCGAGAAATCAAAATGTTTGATGTATCTACTGAAGATGTGGACATAGTGAGAGCTAAAGTCACAACTGTGAAATATGTAATTTTCTTGGTATTTTATAATATATACACATGTAGCCATAAATGACAACTGGGTTGTAATGGGGAAATACATATATATTTATATTAATGACTTAAATCATGAATTGTAAAAATATCTGCCAATCTTCACATTTTGTCAATCATGTAAACGTCCATGAGTGGTAGTGACATTATTTTTTTGTAAAAGAAAGTTTGTATTTACAGTAAACTGTAAAGAGAAAGAAATGTAAAGGAATTGCAAGGAATAATAAATTTATCATGGCAGCAAATATCGGGTTACCCTATTGATTGGAAGTCATTTAAAGCCCCTCTTAAAGTGTTGGGAGTCCCAAATCCGCTAAAAAATTTGATGGCAAAATTTTACTAAAATTATGTAATGATGTGAAAGAGGATGTCATATAACACTCAATCTGCAAGGATTTTCAAATGTGTTTGAAGATGAATATTGATGAAAGAATACAAAACTTGGGTTGTGTGTTGTATGCAGGAAACCTGAATTTTGTATTCTTTCATCAATATTCGTCTTCAAACACATTTATTCTAAAAACCTTGCAGAAGTCAGTGTTAAATTACATCCTCTTTCACTTCATTATACAATTAAGGTGAATGTTTGCCATCAAATTTGTTGGGCTCCCAACACTTTAGAGAATTACTTTCTTCTAGTAAATATACATTGTTAGGATTAAGGCTATTTTTAGAACATAAATTTGAGCTTGAAAATATATTTTTCTAGACCTTTGAAGATTGAAGCTATACATGAACTAGTAAGAAATTTGAATGAGGTTTGCGGTAACACCGCGTATTCTTTTGGAAGGATTAGTTGGCCCTGAAAAGGGCGTACTTGTGCTCTATTTCGATGTTTCGATAGGTCATACCTATCATCTTCAGGATGACTGTGTATGGTTGGACAGGGGTTTATGTACCCTTGGGTAGGATCTGTTGTGCCAGTCAGATGGTTTCTGATTGATTAGCTAAAGCTGGATCGTGATTGGTCAAAATTGGCTGTTGAGAAATTGCTTACCGGTAACAATTTTATTTTATTTTGTCAATCGAATGTTATTCTTTTTATCAGGTGTAAGGAGTAATTAACGATAAGCAAATTGTCCAATTATGTTTACTCTTATTTTGTCAATCACATATCATTAGATGATATGTTTTGAAAAGGTGTAAAGTGATGATTAAATATATGCAATGTATCACTGAACAAAATACATTTTGTGTATTAACAGACCATTTTATGTATGACTTTAAATGATTTCAAGATGAATAAGTACAACAGATCAAAATGTTCAATTCGTTTGTTCGAATGATTTCACTACCTGTGAGGTACTGAAAGTGGTCTGAGAGATATTGAAGTTGAGAATAATGGGTAATGATGTACAAGCTTAGCTTTGGCCTTGTAATATTATAGTCATTGTGATTTTGTTGTTGTTTTTGTCACTCTTAACAATTATAATATAATTTTGAGGTATATTGCAGGTAAGAAAGAATTGATACAATGCATTGTACTTTTGTGTAAGATATACTTTATTATAGATACTACAATGTACATTTGTATTTTAACCTTTTTACACAAAAAACATGGCATTTTTATGAACTTCTAAAAGTTGAAGTATGCTTGTATGTATTTCAAAATAATACAATATTTCTAAGTTTGGAGGAAAATGGTATGTGCTTATTTAAAAAATGAGAAAATAATTTAGATTCTGTACACTGAACACTGTACACACCCTTACCATCACAAAATAACACACATGAAATTCCAACAGAATATAAATGTAGATGATTTCCGTTTTGTTGTAGAAGTCTGATTTGGGATGAAATTTAGAGTTTACAAATATTTTTCATGGTATGGAGAAGGCTATTACACTGATGCTGAATTGACTGAGGGAATTACAATCTGTAAAATTATGAACAATTATATAATTGATTATTGTCTCAACAATTCAGTATACAATAATGTTATATCACTTATTCTGCAAGCAAGTAAATGTTAGTGGACTGGTTTTGGATGAGAGTACACATCAACATAAAATAAATGGTTGGTTGAATATTATAAATATAATTAATGTTGAAATTACATGATTATAGATTTGAATACAATTAATCAATACACCCAATCGTGAAAAGAAAAATCAATTTTTCTTCTGATTTTCTTTTTGGTTTTGGAAAGATCAATCCTCCTATTCACATGGATTTTCACCCACACCCTACCATGCATTAAAATGATTAGAAATGAGTAAAATTAGATAAAATTAAAAAATGCATTTCACCGTACAATAACAGTCACTCATATAAAGAGCAAGTACTGCAATGTCTTCTTTTGTAGCAATTAAAGATATAATACAGCATATATTTGCTTTATCCAGGTAAATGTCAAATGGAAATAAATACAAAATAAATATGTAAATCCCTTTCTTGGCGATGGGGAGTTTCCCTAATGTTGATTTCATTCAATTTATTTTTGATTTTTAGCTTTTTAGCTTCCCTTTTAAACAATGTGAATCTCTTCCTTATACTGATGTTAGAAAATGAAAAAAGCCACAATAGTCTTTGAGGCCTGCACTGGGTAGTACTTGTTGATGTTTTTTGTGAAAAATCTATGGTTTCCTGTGTCTCTTTTGTTGATTAGATGGATGATAAGTTGAGGCAAATGAAACCTGCAAAGAGATGTAGGAGTAGATTACTGCATGTGTGGGTTCTAAATTGATGAATGGTTTGAATTTTTTGTTTCACTGTCACATTTCACATGCATATTCAATACAGATAACAAAATATACATGAAAGACATATTGTTTCATAATTTAAAAAATGAGTATAGTAATTGACAAATTAATCAGACTACAAAAATATATATCACCAATTATGTTTGACAACTATTATCATATTAAAGGAGACCCAGACAAGAAAAGCACAAAACTGTGAAATGTGCAGGAACCTATAGAAAGCATAGCTTGTAAAGAATAGGTTCCTGGGAGACGTGGAAAAATAACCGGGACAGAATGTTTACTTTAGAGAGACATGCATAATCAAATGTAAGAGGGCAGTAATTTGACAAATAATACAATTTCAATAAAATACAGAAAGAAAAAAGAGAGAAAAAGAAATACACTAAAAGGAAGAGGAGTAACAAGCCAATAAATAGCAGAGTATCCACCTATTTCCACCACATGTTCCCACCACTTGAACGTTTATAAAAAGGTAGTGCAACCTTTATAGCAACTTGCTTTGAAGGAAGCTTAAAGAGCAGAGACGCCATGTAGTGAAAGTTTGAACAATCACAGAAAAAACTGAAGGTATGATATGGGTATGATAAGGTATTTCCTTTTTAGATGCAACTGTTTTACATATCATCTATTAAGAGCCAGAAGGGCAATAATTCACATACTTTAACAAAGTGTTAAGGCCCATATGGCTCTGAGCAGACGATATGGAAGTTTTAAATGGGCAATTTGGCAACATCCATATTATATGATGCAGTGTCTGACAGCACTCTCATTTTTACTGAGAAAAAAATATGGGTAAAATTATTTTTTTAACTTTTTGCTTTTGGAGCACATATGACAACATGCTATGCATTGTTTTTTTTTTAGTACAGCTCCAAAGGAGAGGCTTTTTGTCAGAAAACTGAACATTCATGATATTTTAGTGTACAAAAAATGGTAAGTTGTCTATAATAACATCATAGTCAAATGAGCAATTAAAAAAATTGAGATTCATGTACATTTGGTGATCTCAACATTCACACATTCATAAATTTCCTATTTGTTCAAACTCTCTGCAATATGTTATTCTGACTTTTCTATTTTACCTGATTTTAAGTTGTTAGGAAGGCTACAATTCTCTATCACTAGTATGATCTTTTATTCCTCAATTGCAAATCTATCCCTAATCTCCATTACCAGTATATTGTATTACTGCATATTATATTTGTATTGCCCCAATAGCACACTTCCCTCTTTGATGCACATGACTTCAAAGAGGAAAGTGTGCTATTGAAGCAAGAAAATATGTTTATCTTCTATACTTTTGAGACTGTAATTAAACATAATTCATGCTTCTGTTACCAGTATGTGCCATTTTGATTTCTGTAATAGTTTGCTTTCTGGTCTACCTTCTTCTCAAATTCAAAGACTACAACTCCTTCAAAATTCTGCAGCGCGACTTGTTACACGCACAAAGAAACATGAATCAATAACTCCGGTCTTAAGAGATCTACATTGGCTACCCGTCAAGTCTCGTATCCAGTTTAAAGTACTTCTATTAACCTACCAATGTTTACATCAACTAGCTCCTTTTTATCTTACTGAATTGCTAACTCCATATAAACCAGATAGAATGCTACGTTCCAGTTCCAAGTCCCTGCTTTGTGTTCCACAAACCATGACAAAGTCATACAGGGAAGGTCTTTTCATATGCAGCTGCTTTTTTGTGGAACAAGTTGCCTGAACAACTGAAGAGCATAGGATCCTATCAAACCTTTATCAATTCTCTGAAGACATATCTCTTCACCACTTCATAAATAATCAGAATCATGAACTCAGTGCATTTTTCTTTTCTTTTCTTAAAGTGCATAGAGACATGCAATTGTGCCTATGTGTTATGCGCCATATAAAAATGTTTTATTACTATTATTATTATTATTATTATAAAAGAACAAAAAATGACATTCTTTAAATATCTTATTGTTTGTTTTTTACAGACAAAATTGACGAGTGAGTCTGAGGTTATGCTTTCATAAAATTGTGATTTTGCTTCTAAAGCATTTCTTGAATACACTTACCAATGATGATGCATGTACATCTATATCACTGATATAAGTCTAGAGTAAATCAGGAAAGTGTTCACATGTAACACAATCTCTGTAGATTATCCTAGACGTTCTTCACGATTCCCTATGTGGATCCACTTGTGCGTGGTTTAGCAATGATGGAGAATGGTTGAGGATTGTAGACGATTCCAGGATTTCCCTTGAGGGAGAAATTGTGATCTGGTGGAAGTTGAAGTGTAAAGTCTTGTATGACATCAGTCAAGATAGAACTGATCACTGTGGTTGACAAAAGCTTTCCCGGGCACAGACGAGGACCTGAACAAGGACAAAAGACAGAAATAACAAAATTACTCATATTTGTCAATAGGAAGTCATTTAAGCAATTTTCACAATGATTTCAGACATCTAAGTTTGTCTTTCAAGTTAAGAGAATAATTGAGACAAAAAGTTAAAATCAGATCATTATCCTCTGTCTGTTTCCAATGCACACTGTAGAATTAATAGAATATAATTATTTTAACTGGCATATGGTCTGCTAAGAACTAGAAGGGTGATCATTCCTATGCTTTCACACAGAGGTAATGTCCTCTGGCTCTAAATAGATGATATACTGTGGAGAGGAAAGCTTTCTGTTAGCTCATCTATTTTTCATGTTTTCCTATTAAAACAGTCCATCTGTGTTTCCTGATGTCACAGACATTTTAAGAATGTAATATATATCTTGTAAATTGTGATTCTTATTCTTCTGAATCCATAATGGTACATTTTTTGCATCTGTTGGAAAGTTCCATTGTTATACCTTTTAATTTAAGGTTCGATATTGCAATGTTATGTGTGAAAAGGTGTTTCACCAGAACGTTGTTACACCCTATTGCAAGCAGCATTGCACCCTAGAGGTGGAGCTAAATTAGGGACATATAAAGGTTATCTGATCCAGTGACACTTGCTCCATGCTTTTTCAAGATGTAGGAGTTGCTATTGGGGTTTTAGTTAGGTAGGTTGAAGATGAGGGTTAGGTATAGTGTTTGGTCCAGGTTTGAAGTTAGGCATTCGGTTAAGCAATTGCTACCAAAGCATGTTTCGTAAAACTTAGTTGTTCTGAGTTGAACCCTTTTTAGTTGTGTCTCTTGAAATTAACTTACCAATAGAAAATCCAAGGGTCTCTCTTGTTGCAAGGGTCCCATCTTCTTTGAGGAAACGTTCTGGCCGAAAGTCACCGGCATCTTCCCATTGGTTGAAATCTTGTTGGGCAATAAGGAAGTTCGGGAGGATGATGGTGCCCTTATCGATGTCATAACCAGCAAGTTTGGTGTCTTGTGCAGCACAGTGTGGGGCACCCAATGGAGCAGGAGGGTGAAGGCGTAGACTCTCCAGCATGACTGCCTTGGTATACAGAAAGTTGTCGCTCCTCATGAGGAGAGAGGGTCGCTGGTTTCCTGGAAAATGTTGATGGGGAGTTACATTCAAATAAACCTTTTACAAACAAAACATGGCTGGACAGTGTATGGGGTCTGCTGCCCATTTGAAATTCAATCATAAGCCCAGTACATGCATAGCATAAAATGTCCATCTGGACCCTGTGTGAAAAAAAAGAATAGGTTGCAGCCCTCCAATTGATCAATTTCGAATCTAACAATGCTATCTTTTCATTTTTTTTTAAATTTTTGATAACGAGTATCAACACCATAGATATGATGATTATGTAAATTGATAAACAGAAATTAGTCAGCTTAGATTACAACTTACGAGAGCAGTCTTAATCGAAAAAATATAAGATCGAATTGAAGCTCAATAATTACTTGGGAATTTTTCAAATTTTTTTTTAGCCACTCTAATAAAGCTCTGATGAAAGGATGTGCCAGTAATAAGTTTTATTCTTGTCTAGGTTGTCCATTAAGACTTACTTTGCTCAACATTTCTGTCAACTTCCATCCTCAGTTTCTCTTGAACATCTTGATGAACAGCTAGATCTAGCAGCAGCCACTGCAAAGAAGCAACTACACTTGTGCATCCAGCCTGAAAGACATCCAACAAAATAGCTGCAAGGTTTTTCTCATTTTCCTCCTGGTCATTCACCATGAATGATATCCCCTTGGCAGATTTCTCAATCTCAAAGTCACTGTCCCCTCCACTGCTACTCTCCTCCCTTAGTTTGGTGGTTTTCTCCAACTCAAGCTTTTCTTTGTACAAGAAAGCATCGACAAGGTTTTTACTATCACCAGCATAGGTTTCTCTGTGCTTATGGATATGTTCTTTGAGGTAATGGGTTACCTTGGCAAGACTGTCTGACATGTCAATCCAGTCACTCAGAGCAGACTTGAGCCAATTCGGAACAACTTTCCCTACTAAAACCAACATAGGATTCGGTGACAAGGCTGTATAGAGGATATCCAATAGTTTATTGACCTTCTCAGAATTAGGATCAGGTACCTCACCTAGCATCATGTCAGTGAAGATTTCAAATAGGAGACAGTGACTGGTTGAACAGATGGGTACCGGCTGGCCTTTTGAAGCTATCAACTTGTCTTTGAAGTTGTCAATGTGCGGGTGGAGGTGATAACTGAACTCTGGAACTCCCAGTTTGATCATGCGAAAGCCAGTGGAGAGGAAGTTCCGGTGTTTGCGATGTAAGTCACCTGGTTGCTTCAGGATGATTCCTATTGATACAGAGATGACAGTAGATTTAATTCGACGGTTACATTTGAAAGATGGGTGTGAACAATTATTAAAAAATTAAAAAATTGTTGGTTTGATGAATTATATTTTCACTTTTCAGATGAAATAGAACTTTGGTGTGAAAGCCAATTTGAATGAAGGTATATGATACCAAAAAAAACATCCAAGAAAACAAATTGTGTTGGTCTCCTCAACCTATTTGAATAGTTCAATATGTACATCTATTGGGCAGTAGCTTTGTTAACCATTGGTCAACAGAAGGGTCCCTCCTTCCACCTTAGTAGTCGGTTCATTTGAATAAGTTATCATGTGGCTATAAACCGAGTGGAGGTCACTGTGGGGATTCAATACCAATATATACCTATATTTGTCAGCACGTTCTGAAGTCTCAATAGATTTTAATTTTCCTTTTCTGAAAAGCATGACCAGCAGAATATGATTCTAATCAAGTACATGTATTTCTAAATCATGAAATACTCAATTATACCATTTCAAATCTCACTATTTTTCAGTGTGGGAGGAGAAAACCCCCTTCCACTTTTTGCTAGGATGTGTCTTTGGTGACAGCTAACAAAATCTAGAAACACAAACCGGTGTGGATTCCTTTTGATAGAAAGTTACCCTTGACCTTAAACTCATAACCCAGGTGAGTCGGTTAATCAGGGTTTGTTTGTTTAAGTTACAGTATCGAGACAGCACATCCACATTCTAGAACAAAGAATTATTAAAATATCACACCCTGTTGTACTTTAATAATTCCCGCCGACTTTTAATTCCAACCCTTTTATTCTTCTGTAGAAACCAGGGTGTCGGGACAATTGGATTCGAACTCATGCCTCTCTATGGAGGTTCTTTTCATGACTGTACTGGTATTTTATATGATCGCCTTCAACTCTTGCGAACAATGGTTAAACTGAATCAGCCTTAGGCCATTAAAACAAATATTCATGTTTAGTGTCCCCGCCCGTTTCCTTTTTTGAGGCCGCCTGCTTTTCTTTTTTCTTCAATTTTTTTTTTTTTTTTTAAATGAAAAAACATGAGAAACATACTGCTAAAATGGTCTTTTTCTGAATAAAAAAACAAACAAACATAAATGCTGGCGGCCATCGTGAAAAATAGCCCGACTGGCTGTCCAGCCAGTCGGGGAAAATGTACCGAGCGGCCATTTTGAAGAAGAAGAAGAAAAAAAGGGCCTCCTTCCTATTTTTCAAAAAGGCAGGACGCTAAACATGTTTTTTTTAATGGCCTTACCACCCCCTTTATATAGCCCCACCCCCTTTAGCCCCACCCCCTTTAGCCCTGTTAACCTCACTTATATGAACCTTGGATCAACAGAGACCCCCGCCATTGACCGACATAATCAGGCTGGACATAATTATTACCTCTTGATTGTTTAAGAGTATCGATCATGACTTGTGGACGATGATTCATGTATGCTGAATTGGTCACAAAGGCCTCCTTGATGACGTCTTTATTGTTGAGAACCACCAGGCTTGTCGGTCCCAACTGGAGCATTACAAATAAACATGAATGATAAAGTGGTAAAATAAATAAATAAAATAATATAGTAAATTACAAAAAATGTAATGAGATGGTCAAACACTGATACAGTATGTCACGCTGGTTTACTTTCCGGTATTACTTTAACCATGTCAACGCCTACCACAAAGTACACAGTTTAATGTAAAATACATGTATGCTTTTTATTAACAAATGAAAGATTTTAAAAACTTGGTTGCCAAATAAATTCCATTGGATCAGTTCCCACAAAAAACCTTATGTGTGTGTGTATTGGGTTTTTACAGACGTGTATCAATCAGATATGATTATTTACGTCTGGGGACCGACCTTTAACGTCACCATCCGAAAGACGTGACTCAGTTTCGAACCTGCGTCCCCGGCTGAATCAGTTTGTAACTTCCACTGTTAGCTGGATTACAGGCGCACGCCACAACGCCTAGTTATAATCATACTCTTGTCCTTTATAATCACTTTGGTGTAATAATATGGTAGATCGCATTTATAAAACACCGTGATGTCTACCACATCTAGTTGCCTTCCACCGAAATACGGGGATGATTGGGGCGTAGTGTAACTTGATCTTATGTCACTATATGACATAAATAATTAATATTTATGAGTGATATAGTAAAACTATTTCATGACACGAAAGATGAAAATGTTCTATTAACGAAGCGTATCCGATTTGAATGGAACACTTCCTTTTCACATAAGAAATTTTGCGATATCACAATAGAAAAACAATAGAAAAAAAAAGTGATAATAATAATTATACATTCATGATGGTGATGATGATAATAATAATAATAATAATTTGTTTTAAATAATAAATAATACTATTAGTAATATTTATAATAATGATAATAATATTAAATAATGATTACTATTATTATGATTATTATGATAACGATGATAATATCGATTTATAAACCTCAGCTACTATAATAATACTCTATGGTGTCGTGGTGAAAAGAAAACTCGTTATAGCAGGGGCGGATCCAGCCGGCGGCAAGGGAGGGGGCCTAAAAAGGGGCCCACTTCGTACGACAATTTGAAAATCGTGCCGGTCGATTTTTCGCTCAGTGGGTGGGGAGGGGATAGTGGGCAAAAAAAAAAAAAATTTGGCACCCGAAAATAATTTTTTCCACCGCCTTGGGCGCTAGGGGTAGTGAGCACGATCTTTTTTTTTTGGCACCCGAAAATTTGTTTCCATACGGGAAGGGTGATTTTTTTCCACCGCCACCCCCCCCCCCTTGGGCGCCAGGGTGTTTTTACCGGGCCCCCCTGGATCCGCCACTGCGTTATAGCGCTACTTCGCGGACACAACCAAATCTATTTAAAGGCTTCTAAAAACAAGTTGGTCTTCTACAAAACTTGAATGGGCCTCAGATAGACGTTTTAATATGAATTCCGAAAATATAGACAATTTCCGATACTCCCAACCTCACAGTCACACATACACACGCACGCGTCTTATAAACACACACATCTCCTTTTACGCACACCTCTAGCGATAAATCCTTAAACTTGACATTAAAAGTTTAAGAGTATAGAAAAAATATTCATAACTCCCGTTTTGCATATTTTCTTTGACTTCACATTATCAGAAAATAGAGATTGTCATGACTTTAATGCAAATTTTTTTACATTATATCAACTTATTGTGTTTTTGTTTCCTTCTTTATGAAGTTAATTGGTAAATCAAGTTCGTTAATGTCTGTAAAACTTATACTTTCTAATGAAATATATTTTCTATGAATTCTGATATGATAATTTCTATTATAATTATAACAAAATAATGACATCGTTCTTCGACTGTATTATAATAATTTCGAGAAATCAGATATTTCAAATGTGTGTACAATATTTGTTTTACTTTGTTTTAAAAATGTGATATCTTTCCTTTTTAGAATTTGATTATCATCTTTTTCTACATTTGAATATTGATCCTCATGACTAAATAAAAAATTCCATGAATATTTTTAAAATTACACACACCCGCACACCAACACTTTTTTTTTTTTTTTTCAATAGTTTTTTTTTATTGATTCCAAACAATACAAATCACTCTTAGAAATAAAAAATACAATTGTTTTTTTTCTTAACTAATTTCAAAACATTTTCATAACATAGATTGTACGATTGATGAAAACAAAAATGAAATCAATTGTAACATAAAACAAATGACCCCATCCAACCAAACACACTACTAACCCCCACCCTCCCCACCATGCGACACACACACACCATCCGACCATACTTCCACCCATATACACACACTGTTCCTAGCCCCCTCAGAGTACCCCAAATCGGAGCGACAGAAAAACAGAAACATCTATTTACAAACAAAACAACAACAAAAAATTAACAAAAAATAATTTAAACGAGGCTACAATAGCCACAATAGCCACAATAGCCCAGTGTTAAAAGTTCATGAAAACTTCACTTGTTCCCACTTCTGTAAATGTAAGGCCAATTTGCCTGCCCTCCCTGCAATATTCTTTTCTTCTTCCCTAAATTCCAACAGTTCTTTTTGAAACTCCCCCAAAGGCAATATTACGGACTTACCCCTGCATCTATATATCCAATATTTCATTGCAAAAATAATTGTATTAAATATCTTTATTCGTGGGGAATTACCGGACAACCCTAAATGAATATCTATCCAGTCGATAGACCTTAATTCCCTTAGCTCAAACTTAGCTATTACATTCTGCCATAACCTTTGAACCTGTGCACACTCCCAGAACAAGTGTAAATATGTTTCAATCTTTTGCTTACAAAGTGAGCACAAGTTATCTACAACAAAGCCGAATCTGACTAAGTGTTCTCTAGTATATATTGCTCCATGAAGCAGTTTATACTGAATTTCTCTTAGTCTGTTAACAAGAGTACATTTCCTGGGCCTACTAAATATCTCCCTACATACCTCATTTGAAAAATCTGTAAATTTCCGTCCATCATGAATCTTCAAAACAAATAAATGTTGTAACTTCTCTATAAAATATTCATAAACCTTCCTCGATAATACATCTCTGAGGAGCTTCACAGTACTGTTAAACTGCATTAAAATATCATACTCTTTTACATCCACTAAACTCCAGTTATCCTTTTTTCCGCTTCTCAAAATAGCTTCCCCAATATTCCATACATCAACAATTTTGTTTCCTTTTAGCCCCAAATGTTGAAAATGAGATATTGCCCGCATACCATTTTCAGCAAAAATATCTTGAATTGAAATTATATTGCGTGTAAACAACTCCTCATCAAAAATCATTTTCTTTCCCAATAAGAAATCTTTATTGTTAAAAATAATTGGATTATTCTTTTCTTCAAAATTCCTACAACCTTCTAACTCTTCCCATGCTTTGATCATTTCTAAATAGAACTTAGGTACTTTGAGACTTAATAACCTAGAATCATAGTTACACAAAAAAATAAATCTACCCCCTACCATCTTGAAGCAGAAATCAAAGTATAGCTTCCATCTCATAGATTTTTCTCCGTACAATAGTCTTTTCACCCACATTACCCGTTGGGTTTTACAAACGAGTCAAAATTAGTCATTCGTAACCCTCCTTCATTATAACCTTGATACAATATTAATCTCTTAATTCGATCTTTCCCATTCCATATAAATTCAAAACATATTTTCTGTATTTCCGATATGACCCACTTTGGAACCACTAGTGAAGCAAAAACGTAATTTAATTTACATAATGCATATGTTTTTAATAAATGAATTTTCCAAACACCGTAAGGTCCCTCTGTTTCCACCATCCGAGAAGTCTTTTAATCTTGCTTAAAATCTCTTTATAATTCAATTCCTCTCTTATTCTGACGTCTAACGCAAAATACACTCCCAAAATCTTAATTTCTTTAACCACATTCCCGAAGGGAAGTTTTCTGATTTGTCTTTGATTTTCCCCAATTTCATAATATTAGTTTTTTCCGCATTAACCCGTAAACCACTTATTTTCTGAAATAACGTATAAATCTCCTTTACTCTTTCTACAGATTCTTTATTCCTAACAAATATTGTCATGTCATCTGCATATAAAACTTGTTTGACTTCAATTCCTCCAATATTAACGCCTTTAATAACCTCATCATTCCTCACTACTGTTGCCAATATTTCAATAGCGAGAATAAATAAATAGGGCGAGTGGATCTCCTTGCCTTACCCCTCGCTTAATATCAAAATAACCAGTAGCAAAACCCCCATTCATAACACAGCTACTTACATTACTGTAAATAGTTTTTACCCACGAACAAAATGAGGGACCGAACCCAAACTTTTCTAAGACTCTAAGGAGGAAAGTATGAGATACTGAATCGAATGCTTTTTCAAAATCAACCGCAATCAAATAACTACAGGCTTTATCATCTGACTCCTCATTCAAAAAATAGAACATATCATCAATTAAACGTACCGCTTCTCCAATATTACGATTATTCATATAGCCCACCTGGTCTACGTGTATGACTTCCTCAAGTACTCCCTTAATTCTTGTAGCTAACACCTTTGACAACATTTTGTAATCAACATTTAATAATGTAATCGGCCTATAATTTGTTATGTATCGAGGGTCTTTCCCTTCCTTCTCGATCAAAGTAATAACCCCTTGTTATAAAGTAATAACCCCCAACACACCCCACATACATACACACCATCACACACACGCACATCACAAAACACTGGAATACAGTGAAAATGAAATGGAATTCCATAATTTGCATTTGTCTAAATGTCCACTAGGATTGTTCGAAATATTTTGCTTGAGCCCCGTGTTCTGCCTGCCCTGATTTGTGAATATCTTTTAGACGGGGTAGCAGGTACAGGTACGTCCGGACAAATGGACGAAGGGAGGAGGTTCTAAACTTTCTCACTTACTTTTTTGCTGTCCCGCTTCGAATAATTTACTTTTCGTAATGTAGACATGGTAGCAAACAGTATATGAATTCACATAAATTATAAGACAACAATAATGTGCAGTTACCTTCCCATCTTGACACCATGTGGTCACCATTGACACAAATATGAAAAACTGGAAAACAGAGTGCTAGTTTTTTTTAAAGCGTACTTTATGAATTATAATCCAAAAGCGGTAATTCCTGTCATTTGTTTTCGTAATTCGTTTTTATTAGCCAACCAGCACTGGACGACCACTACCACCCCCAACCCCTTTTCTGTAAAACGCGTCTTGGTTTCGAATCCTGGCGGTATTAGGCAGCCCGAAAAGTCGACCAGTGGACAAACACATCTTTGATGGACTAGATCAAGAATAGCCTAACCTCAGGACTGATGGTGATGGGTATCCAATTTGGTAACAGGAAAATGAAATACCGTTTGCATCGTAAGCGCTTCTTTTCACGACGAAATAATTTATTTTAAAAGTTTAAAAGTGACCTTCATAGACCAGTAAGAGAGAGAGACAGAGACAGAGACACTTGTTGAGCAAGACATAACGATTATTAAAACAGAACTGAGTGAGAGAAAAAACGTTAAGTCTAGTAAAAGCGCCTCGGCTTTCTAATTCTGGCTCGCTTCGCTCGCAACAGCGCCAGGGCCATCGACAAGAGGCTAAGTAAAAGGGTGACTGGGTGACTGGGTATTCTGGGCGAATACGCTCCACCTAGTACATTGTAGTACGAGTAGGAGTGGTGGTATAGAGGGGTCGCATAAATGCAATATTTTCAACTTATGTATTGATCAAAACGATGTATCTGTAGACCAGAAAATTGCCGAAAGATATATTCTCAAATTACAGACCCATTTCATTACTTCCGCTCTTCTCTAAAATCTTTGAAAAATGCATCTATACCAGACTACACAATTTTCTTGATAGACATAGTATACTTTTTAATAAGCAGTTTGGATTTAGGGCCAGGTATTCAATTGATCATGCTCTTTTGGATTTTTTAATACAAGTATCAAAATCAATTGAAAACAGCTAGAGAAATCACTGTTGGTATATTTTCAGATTTTAAGAAAGCTTTCGATTTAATTAACCATGATATTCTCCTTTCAAAACTTTATTATCATGGAATTCGTGGTGTTGCCCTTAGATTATTTCGCAGTTATCTAAATGATCGAAAACAATTCACTCTTTTCACTTCGTAATTTCCTGTTATTTTCTATTTTATTGGCTTATCTATGTTTGCAAGAAATATTTTATTGTATTCTTTGACTTTGTATGTTTTTATGACAGTGGTGAATAAATTCAATTCAATTCAAAATAAAACAGTAGTAGCAGTGATAGTCGTAGGACTGGTAGTAGTAGTAGTAGTAGTAGTAGTAGTAGTAGTAGTAGTAGTAGTAGTAGTAGTAGTGTAGTAGTAGTAGTAGTAGTAGTAGTAGCAGTGATAGTCGTAGGACTGGTAGTAGTAGTAGTAGTAGTAGTAGTAGTAATCGTAGTAGTAGTAGTAGTAGTAGTAGTAGTAGTAGTAGTAGTAGTAGTAGTAGAAGTAGTAGAAGTAGTAGTAGTAGTAGTAGTAGTAGTAGTAGTAGTAGTAGTAGTAGTAGTAGTATAGGCCTCGTAGAATACTGTATTAAGATCATATTTCCAGGTCTCCATAGACTTGTGTACGATTGCAAAAACTACTTGCAGCTTGATGCACACGAAGAAATACAGGTAATATCCATGCTATAAGACTAATCCAGATTACGTTCTTAAAAAGCAATGGATTGGGGCATAAACAGGATCAAGACAAATTTAGCTTCTGAGTCTATTCAAAGCAATTGTGGGCAGGTCCAAGCTATTTGGATTGTGACGTACGGGACATTCAGAGACTTTAAACAAGAAATAACAACAGATGAAATTATTTATATGGCTATCTTTTGGTATGAGTCTGTGGCTATTATGGGCTAGTTCATTTGTGGAAAGTTTTAGTTCTGACCAATTCTTTAATTAATTTTTAATGTAATTAATGTGCTG
The DNA here is from genome assembly GCA_037976565.1 of Mesocentrotus franciscanus. Lineage (NCBI taxonomy): Eukaryota > Metazoa > Echinodermata > Echinoidea > Camarodonta > Strongylocentrotidae > Mesocentrotus > Mesocentrotus franciscanus. Next base: position 38,145,631 of record CP137668.1, on the reverse strand, counting down.
CGTGACGTCAAAAGCCCTGCTATCAATAGAGATTATTGATTAACGTTTAAGATAGCTATAGTTGATACTCCTTGAAATCCTGGGAAGGGGGCGGGCGCAATGCCAAGTGAATACCCTTGTCAAACGTCAAAAGCCCTGCTATCAATAGAGATTATTGATTAACGTTTAAGATAGCTAAAGTTGATACTCCTTGAAATCCTGGGAAGGTGTGTGGGGGGCTTTGTTTAAACGTATTATCTGATCACTCGTTGTTTTCATAATCCCCTTCTCTCTCTCTCTCTTTCTCTTTCTCTCTTTATTAATTTTGTGACCCGCTATGGCAAAACCCAACACTTCATGGTAAAAAATGAAATTGAGTTCTTGGTATCACTGGAAAAAGTAAGAAATTACCTTTAATATGAAACCTCATTCAAAAATCAAAGGAATTGATTAAAATTTACTCACGTTTAAGGTGTAAATGCTGCCATACTCGTCGGCGAATCGCTTCATTTTCATCAAAACATCGGAGCGTAAATCGAGGAGTGAACCTATGAGAGGCAGTCCCTTGGGTCCAGGGGGATACCGTCTCCCATCATCCTTCTTTACCCTTAGAGAATGGGCAAGGCGGTACATCAGGTACAGAGTTATCACACTTAATATAACTGATGTGAATGAACTTGGATAAGGCAAAGACGATTCGATCTGTGATGAGCAGCTGCTGTTCTTGCTCTTCTCCATCTCAGTGTCTGTATGCGTGTTTCTCTTTCTATGCTCCTTCTTCCGACTCTGTATCTATCTGTTTCCTTTCCCACTCTTTGTCAGGTACATCTGGCGCTTAGATACACTGATGTCTAGTAAATATATAGGGCTTAGTTGTAAAATGTCTTCAATCACAAAGCAACGCTACTCATTACTCACGTTTATTACATCAAGTCACGTCAGGAAACAAAAAATGAGAAGATTATATCTCGCAATTTTCTGGCCAGTAGCTAGTGGTTTTGGATGTAAGTTAGTTCACCTATTTCTATTGGATAATAAGTTTGTATGATATCACTATATGACTTGTAAGTGGCGTGTTTTTTTTTGGTTCACGTATGATTGAACTGTTGAACAGGAATAGCAGTCAGTAAGTCCGTGAGGTGATGAGGTGCGTTGAACGAGGTAATGGCAAGGTATTTTGTGGGCGGGCCTTAATGCTTTCGTGTCGTATGCAGTCATTCATTGTGAATAGTCCATGATCACTGGAGCTATCAATCATTCGTAGGTCCCACCCCAATGGGGACATGACAGCAAGTCAACAAACTATATCTCTAGAATATGACCCCCCCCCCCCACCTGCTAGAAAAAATGTAGGTTGGATTGCAATGAATTACAGAGTTCACCAAACCGTTTAGCATTTGTGTGTTTTTCTGATATAAGCATAAAGCCAAATTAGTGACATCGACGGGGCCAAAAAGGGAATAAATTCTACGGTTTCGCTACTATAGGGGGCACCTTCATTCGAATCCAAGTGTCAAAGGTCTCTGACATGCAAAAAAAAAAAAACACACACACACAAAGTCGTGTGCCTTTTTACTCCAAAAACTTTGGCAATCAAGAAAATAAGGTTTCTGTACCTAAGCTTCAGGATAAATACCCCATTCTACATAGTGTTATAAACAGAAAAGCAGTATAGAGTGTTGTTAACATTTCACTTCTGAGGAATCAAAGTCTGTTATTTTATTTTGGCGCGCAAAACGTGGTAAAGGGGAAGGACGCAATACCTTCACATTAGGCATCTGCCAAAATGTTTACATTAGATCGTCTGCCAAAATGTATGGTATTACAACATTGGCAAGGACGGTGTGCATGGGTTACCGTATATAATTGTGATCTGTATTTGGGCGCGCAAACGTGCAAAGGGCAATGACGCGATACATTTATTTATTTAGATTCATAGATCGTCTGCTATATTGCTATACTGTGGTAATAATCAATATTGTCAAGGCCAAGGACGATGTGTGTGAAGAATGAAGGATCACCCCTCCCCCTTTTATCACCCCTCTCTCTCTCTCTCTCTCTCTCTCTCTCTTTCTTTTTTCCTCTTCCCCTCTCTTTCTTTCTTTCTCTTTCTCTCTGTCTCTACATACTTCTCTTTGATGATGTTTCTCTCTTTCTTTCTCCCTCTTTCTAGTATTTTTCTCTCTCTTTATATTTCTCACTCCTCTCTGCATTTTCTGTCTCTCTTTCTCTCTTTGTCTCCTTCTTACTCTCCCCTATAAGCCTTAATTCTTACTCCCCGGCCATATGCCTTCTTACTCTCCCCTATGTACCAATACATTGTACATTATTTTCTCCCTTTCTCCCCCTCTCTCTCCCTCCCTCTCTCTCTCTCTCTCTCTCTCTCTTTCACTGTGCATTTTCTTCCCCCTCTCCATCCTTCTTCTTATCTTCCTCACTTTCTCCCTTTCATTCACTCCTCTCAGTGCATGTATACGGTTTGCGTGTATATTCTCAGTTTACAGATTAACACATACACTGTATTACTTTTTAAGGTCAAAGTAGTGTCTGCATGTGGATCAAATCTTGATGTCATATCACATGTAATAATAAGTAGAAAATAAATGATAACGAGTAAGAAAGTTTATCTCAACATTTATAAAATGCCCATCGAGATTGACGTGAATGTACCGGTTTACATAATGTCAGTATGGCTGATCAACAATTTGTCTCATCTCATTTCATCTACACCCGATTCGTTCACTTTCCTTTCGTCTACACATACCGTCCACTTTAAATTCATATAATGCCCGCTTTGACCATAATTACAGTGGACCAAACAAACAACGAAGTGGAAAGTGTATGGATCAATGGCATTATACGCACAGAGAATAGTGGGGTGGGGACGCCAAACACTTCTTTGTTTACAACGAGCACTCAGAAGAAAAGGGAACACTAAAACGCACAAATGGCAAGGTCATTCAAACTGCCTTTATCCGTAAAATAAATCGTTCTGCAACTAATAGAAACTCTATTTGAAGAAGAAAAAAGATAATGGTAATACGAAGTAAAATGGCAAGGACGGTCTTTCTCCGTTTATGTACATGTATATCCCGGAATTTTTCTCTTCTCAGCCTTAGTACATCCTTTTTTTTTTCTAGCATACTATTGGTATCCTACTTACGCTCTTAGAATGTCTAAAACAAAATTTGCGTAAATCCTTATCGTATTAACTTTAAGAAGAACTTAAAAGACTAGAATTGAATGTTTTTAAAGGTGTTCTGTGAAAATTCTACGGCATGAAAAAATAACTTGTTAGGCTCCCTTGGCCGCTTGGAATTTTATGCAAGTTGTGAGTTCGAAGAAAATGCGTTGCTATTGTGTCTAGAACTTTAGAGTATTCTACAATGCAAAATTCGACACAACTAAAGATTATCCCTCAAGAATTAACATTATATAGCTTTTACCGACATACTAAAACACTCATTCAATACTTGTCACTGCTTTAGCAATTTGTACGTTGGCTGATTTTGTAATTTTGCTCGTACTTTATTCCCATACTTATATTGTCAGACATTTTAAAGTGAAATATCTTCTGTAGCCTAATTCGTAAAATCGTCCTTTAAAAGTCAAGTCGAATGGCCTTGATACCTGATACCTTTTCAAGGACATCTAAAAGATATAACGGAATCTATAACAAGATAATTTTCTCAATCGGACTTTGTCCTTATTTACATTCATAGAAAGGGGGTCGCAATGATATTTTGGCCCGAGTCATCAAAATAAATGACAATGACAATGATCCATTCTTGGTTCAAGAGATGTACGTGGATGGGCGGGGCCATATAAAGATAGTTTTGACACGCGCACAAGGCCGGAAGCGATCAAAGGTCAGTTCATGGAGCTCCAAATAGTTCCCTCCCATCATCATGCCCATTATAGAGATTGTATATGCACTTGAATAGTAAATACAACTCAGATACCAGAAAAGACTTATTTACAAGCAAATTTTATGATATTATCTTTGTTATATAACACGATTTTGGCATCCCTTGATTAAGATGAGCCTAAATTGACATTGAGTCATTCAAAATGGACAAAGTTTACTTGGGATGCTATTTTTTTCACGAAACTTTACTGTCAGTATCTTATCTTAGGTAGTTATCAACATGTATTCTTCCTCTGAGGTAAGTAAACCCTGAGCTTTCATGTGCTGTAAGCTGTTCGAGAAAATACCTTATGCTCCTTATGCATATGTGAAATGGTGCAATTGACAAGTGAGCAGAGAGATCTTAGATATCATGAAACAAGAAGTAAGCAGGCTGTTTAAAATAATTTAAGGTTATCCCGTGGATTGAAACTAGGTCCTTTGACAGCGAAACAGTCTAAACAACTAAGAACTGAAGCATTAAACATAATGTGCTTATATGGTCTATACCCACATTCGGTGCATCAGCCCAAACTTGGTAGGCCTACAAGGAGATTTTGACGGCACTTTAAAAAAAAACCTGGTGCTCAGTCATCCGTAGCAGAAAAATGTAAATGTGTTATCATTAGACAGAAAACAAGTTACTCTTTACCATGAAATAGATTTCAAGGTCACATTGATTATGATTTTTTTAAATTGATGGATGGATAGATCAGAAAACAAGCCGAGATGTGCGCGTTAGAATGGGATAGTCCTACTAGTGTAGGTTTTATTCAATCTGTAAAGATAATGCACAAAAATAACATCTTTTGAGTTATCTTGTTCATACTCTGAGTTTGACATGTTCTTAATAAATGGTTTGAAATATACACTTCTTTGTGTGACCTGGTTCTTATTTCTGTTGATGATTAAAGACAATCAATTCCATAAACAGAAAAACTCCTAACATCCCTTTTAATATTTCCTTAGTTGATTAAATAGAAAAGTATCTACAAATACATGAATTATCAATAAACCATATCCTCTAAATTGTCTAAGTGTTTGAGTATAGCACACAATATTGCTTGTTATCTAAATCATTTTACCAAACACTTACATATATTTAACTAATCACTTATTACACATTTCTCAAAATAATCCAAAACCATCCAAAACTACTTGGAAAATTTCTTATTTAAATTTTCACCATCATAAGCTTCTCAAACAAACCAAAATTTGTCAACTGACACCTTTCGCTAATTTTGTGTGTAAATCAAATATACATTTTTTGAGACTTCTTATACTTTCAGCACAAATTGGCAACGATATACATGAATTGGCAACACAAGCCTATTGTCTTATAGACACAGAGAATGTACTCCTAAGTTCAACCTATTTTCACGTGTACATTTACAACGAACTTTGACTTTTGTACCAAAGTTGTGTATACGTTTTTATATGCACTGTACAATCTGACTTTCCTAATTTCAATGTTTCTTCAAACGTTTCTCTTCATACTGGGGAAATATTATACGCTATGCAGGGGCGGCGGAGCGACGTCCAAAGTGGGGGAGGGCACCAACAAAAAAGGGCACTTTCTGGAAAAAGGGCACTTACAAAGAGAAATCTCAAGGCGAAAATACACAATTTTTTAGACATTGGTATATACCCTACATTGAGATTACATTATCAGGGATGATTTCAATATTTGTTTCTCTTTATACATCATACAAGATATTGCTTAAGCATCATACTTTAATTTGCAGTTGGGTGTGATGGTCTGAATATTCAATTGCGAGCTAGCGAAGATTTGTGAGGTCGCAATGCGAAAAATTAAATCTTATAAAGAATTTTTTTTTTTTAATCCTGGGGTATAAGCACATTCTCATAACGGAAGACTGAAAAGACCTTTGATAAGTAACATAATTGTATCGAAATTCCAGTTGATACCAGTTGAAACCAGTAAGTATTTCCAACTGGTATCTACTGGTTTGAACTGGTCTCAACTGGTCTCAAACAATTTGGAAACCAGTAGAAATACCAGATAACATCTGAGACCAGTTGATATTACCAGTTGATTTACCAGTTGATTTACCAGTTGAAAACCAGTAGAAATACCAGTTGACATCTGAGACCAGTTGATATTACCAGTTGATTTACCAGTTGAAAACCATTAGATGATTACCAGTAGATTTAACAATTGAAAACCATTAGATGATTACCAGTTGATTTACCACTTGAAAACTGTTAAATGATTACCAGTTGATTTACCAGTTGAATACCAGTAGATGATTACCAGTTGATTTACCAGTTGACCAGTAGAATACCAGTTGTTTTATCAGTTCAAAAACCAGTTCATTGTATCTTGTGCATATTCATGATTAATTTGCATATTTTCACAGAAAATATAATTATCATGATCTGTCAAGCAAATGTGACAATGCACATCAATTTTATGATTTATATTTTCTTAGTCAATCATTGACAAATATATTATATATGTTTGATCATGTTTTTCATCTAATTTAAGACGTTAAAATAGATATATTGATACATGTAATTACTAACCAGGAAACAAAATGTATAATTTTGTATATAACTATGTACGAGCTCCAAATTTCGAAATTACAATAATACTTATCTGTAATCCACCTCGAATGATCTTTGTGATGGGGTAATTGCAAGAGTTTATATATATTTGTATATTATGGTCCTGTTGGTGGCCAGATGCCAATATTGATTATTGATTATCACAATATCAGTTAATTACTGGTAAATCAACTGGAAATATCAAATGGTATATCAACTGGTAAATCTACTGGTTTTCAACTGGTAAATCAACTGGTATATCAACTGGTAAATCTACTGGTTTTTCAACTGGTTTGTCAACTGGTCCCAGCTAGCGTTGTCTCAATTTCCATATTAAAAACCAGTTGAATATACTGGTTTGAACTGGTACCAGTTTACTACTGGTTTGAACTGGTACCAGTTGACCAGTTGCCTACTGCGGGTTTCAACTGGTTTTCGACCTGGGGGCCGAACTTATCAAAGGAAAAGGGGCACGTGTCAAATAAAAGGGGCACTTATCAGAGGTGAAAAGGGGAATGGGCACTTTTTTCAAAGTTAAAGGTTGACCAAGCCTTATTGGCAGTCACATACTCCGTACTCAGAAATGTGTATGTTGGACAACACAAACATGGGACATGAAAGTTTTGTCCTAAAATTTCCGATATTTCTTACAATACTTCAAATATGAGGCCATTTGAAAAGCAATCTTTTCATGGGAAATTGCTACTAATTATTTAATAATTATTATAATTATTTCTTTTTTTCAAAGAAAATAAATAATTAAAACAAGGGAAACGCTCTCGGCGGTCTCGCCTGCCTTACGCAATTCGATATGACGAAAAATTGAGGTTGGGACATTACTTATAGGCAGGGTGGCCCATTAGCAGGCCCCCCAAAATGAAATCCTCTGAATATAATCAGCATTTTGAAGTGAATATTGACTAAGAATCATCAGAAGAATTATTTACTATTATTTGTACGGCCAAGATTGATAACTTTCATGAAGTGTGAACAAATAACAAAAATTGATTTATTAATTCCCGTATTAAGTTGTGAAAAACATAATCCAAGTCTACTGACCTAAATGACCTTTAACCTTGAGTTTGTTACCTGGAATTTGTGTCATATGATTTGTGATACTTGATTACCCTTGGGTTCAAGTTCCATGGAATTTGAACAGTTTTGAAATTGGGCTAAAAATTCAAAACCTTTATGTTGATGCCACAAAAAAGTCTAAGTTTGCAGACCTGAAATGACATTTGACTTTGACTTTGTGACCTGAAATTCTCCTTACATGATTGGGGATACTTGATAAAATTTTAGTCCAAGTTTCATTGAATAAGAACTTATACTTTTAAAATTATATTAAAAATTCAAAAACTTAACCTCAGGTTAAGTTTTTGATGATGCCACAACATAGTCTAAGTTTGTTGACCTGAAATGACCTTTGACCTTGACTATGTGACCTGAAATTCTCCTCACATGATTGGGGATACTTGATAACCCTATAGTCCAAGTTTCATTGAATAAGAACTTATACTTTCAAAATTATATTAAAAATTCAAAAACTTAACCTTGGTTAAGTTTTTGATGTTGACGCCGCCGTCGCCGCCGTCGCCGCCGCCGCCACCGGAAAAGCGGGGCCTATGTCTCGCTTTTTGCTACGCAGGCGAGACAATAAAAACTTACTTTAACAAATTTATTTTAAACAAAATCAGTATTGTCTAGCCATGGCCCAGTACGGGCTGATGCTGTTAATGGTGATTGAAAGTGAGATTAAATTTCAGATCAATTTACAAAAAGAAAGTCAACATCAGATCGTAGATGATAATAAACAGGGAGAAAATGTCATATAGAAAACTATCAGAGTGGGAGTTGTCAAAGGTTCTGAGGTGAGAGGAAAGCAATGGTCAAACGAAATAAATAATAAAGTTTACAAGACGTGAGGTCTGAGAGACTTTCCATTATACAAATGGATGGAATTTGGCACAAACGATTGCCTATATGGTATGCGCTCATGCGGAACTCGGCACACACAAACAAAAGCCTGACCTGTTGTAATTTTAATTACAACAGGATGATGATAATGTTTAGAATGGAAGAGACTGATATTTTCTAAAATAACTGGACAAAATAATAAATAAATGTACTTTCAGCCTTGATAGATTGTATATTCAAATAACAAATCATTAGAACTTGACTTGTATTTCATGTAAATATTTTAATTCAATAATCTCTCCAACATCAGTCGTTGTTCAACAATATTGCAATAAAGAATAATAAAATATAATCCATGAAAACATCATAACTGTTATTTTACATTATTAACATAAAATTAACATACACCACTTACTTCACCTCAATTAATTCTTAAACGCGAAAATTATTATCATATAAATGCACTTTTACAATTATTTCACAATTGGCTCACAAAGCAACATAAAATTCAATAAATACAATTAAAGACATATATATCACACATATGTGAAAACAATTCTCTTTGAAGCTCAGAGCTATTAAATCATTATTTCTATGATACAGTCTTGTGAGGATGTAAGTACATTAATAAAAGAAAGCCTCCATAATTTGCATAAATCTTGGCAACATACAACTTAATGATACTTGAAATACATTTAACGAGGTGCAGTACCTAGCTATAAAGCAGATTACCAGTCATTTACTAAGTACAATGTACCAGTATATAGCACAACGTGTATTAGTTATGCAAGAGGGGAATATTTGTCTCATAAACATTAGTGTAAATGAACAGATTTATCCTAGTTCTTTTTTGATCATTGTATCTATACATACCGGAAGGGCTCGAAACAAACAGTTGCCTTTGTGCCACTAACCACCTACAATCCTGCTGAGCAACCAAATAGCGATACATGTAGTTCTGCCTTTGATCTGATTATTTCATGGCATTTTTTAGGAAAAACAATACAAACAAAAGTTGAAATCGGCAACCTAAGCAATTGTCCGGGTTGCCCAATCGGTAATCACAAAAGCGTTGAGAGAGAGGCCCATTATGTTTTTTTTTTAACTGTCAACCCAAGGATGACCTGGTAATGGCAAGATGCACCTCTTACCACCCCAAAAAAAAAAAAAAAAAAATTCTTCTATATGGAGAAATTTTTTAACACCATATGCTGCGAAGTACATTACATTATTACATGTTTGCTCATTAGTGACACCATAACTTCATATAGGACCTCCTTGCTTCAAATGAATCAACGTTTTGTCTGTTTGGAGCCAGAAGGGCAATAACCCATGTGCTTTAACACACAGTGAACACCCTTCTATCTCTGTACAGACTATTTCTCTCATTTACTGACAACATATAATTTTACAATACAATAACAAGTTACAATAAATTATCTGTGGACTACATATTCAATGCATTTTATATGAAATAATACCATTATCAAAACATAATGTTGATAAAACTAAATAGTAAACATGATATTCCAAACATGTTTAAGGGAAATATAATCTTCACTCTGTCATACATACATAGAAATCTGAATTATTTCTAGCAGCCTTGTATTAAAATTTAACCTGTAAGTACACAAGTGTGTATATAAGGTTTTATAAAAAAAAAGAAATGATAAAATATTGAATTCATTAAACACAAACTCCTGCTTTCATTTTCATATAAAATTCTCAATATGAGATAATGTACATAGAATATATACATGTATATAAGTCTCTTGATATCTGTGTTCATTGGGAAATGAAAATTAATTCTTTGTAAATTAATGTAAATTTTAAGGCCAGAGAAACATTAAGATTCTGCTAAATTTAATGTGTATACAAAAAATAAACCATTTTTCAAATGCATTTAATTTTTATCATGTTTCCCTAGCAAAAAGGAATAACAATCGCCTCTTATATATTATTGTATCTCAATAGAATGCAAATTGCATACATTAGTTGTTACTAGGTCAGACAAATATTTTGGGTTGTTTTACCAAACATAACAACATTACAAAAACAGCCCATTAAATCAACAGTTTCCATGTATACAATTAATAAACTGAACTTTTCAACTCAAATTCTGTTTTCAAAGTGTTGTTCATCATGAGCTGAGCATACTTCTTTGAGCACATGTCACTTTAAAATTGATACCTGATGTATTATGTGTAGAAAACAAAAGGAAACCTATGCCATACATTACTTAATCACTTTTGAGGCACTATTTGTCATCTGCTCTACATAAACATCAATCAAGATGAACAATCCATTTTACAAAACTTACAAACTATAACAAAAAATTGTTGTCAAATGTAGAAATAATAAATATCAAATTTTAAAAAACAAAGAATCAAATTGCTCTGAATAATTATTTTCTATACATGTAATTGTTCAAAAGAAACACGGTAGGTTTACCCGCATATAATTGAAAAATCAGAGTCTAAAAAACGATGTACAAGTACATCAAGACCATTTTTCAAGCAATTCTTGAGGTATACGCCAAATGTCATGGCAATCATGTATTTCATACCATGCTGCAGGGAGGGGGAAAAGGTAGGAAGAGAGGGGGGCAGGGTCTCTTACAAAGCTCAAAGGACTAATGGATGTACTTATTCACAATACAATCTTATTTGGAACGACAAGTTATTTATATTCAACCTCAACCTCCATAAAACTCATCCATGGTAATCTCTTTATATGTTTGGATGACTCAGGTGACATCAATTCCTTAATCATGAGAACGATGATGTTCATTTCAATGTGAACAACTCCTGCCCCGTTTCATAAAACTTGGTATTCATAACCAATGCCAAAATCTGACAACAAATTTGCTTGTAGCCAATCAAATGCAAGGATTTCAGTAGCTTATAACACTTTTGTAACTGGTCATTGGTAAAAGTAATATGAAACACGGCCCTGTGCCTCTCATGTATTAGGGTGACTTCAAGGATATCATACTCATAGTCCAGCCAGGGTATTTGGTCATTTGTGACCCAGCACCATAAAACTAACAACAAGTTGCCAGATTTTATTTTTCAGTTCAGGTCTGATTCTTAAAGGGCAGATTCTCAGCTTTAAAATGATATATAACTCATCAACATTGAATGAAGATAACCAATTGAAAAAGAGGAAAATGTACAGACCCAAAGAATGTTACTTTAGAGAAAAAGGCATTTAAAGCCTATAGTCAATTAAAGCACTCTTGACTCCCAATATATTGTGCAAAGTGAAAAAAGGGGATTTTTTTTTATAGAAATTCATGTGAAAGGGATTATCAGATTGTCCTGAAAGTTGGCAGATAAATTAAGCACATCCTAATCTTTACTTTGTCTAAATTTCAGTACAAGAGCTTACTCTCTTTTAAAGTTACATCAGATCAAATTAAAACAAATAACCAGAGTTATTACAAAATTAAAACTCCTACATCAAACTCAAAATCAGACAAACATAGGTCTTTAAAACACTGCTAATACTGCTTCTAGATTGTTTGGTGCTTCCAAATTTAGAAATTACATAGAGGAAACTATAATCTTTCAGAAAGTGATAAAAACTGAAGTTTGACAACCTGACCTGACCAAATACACCTTTATTGAGCTCTAAATGAAAATCACACCATGTGACTTTTTGGTGGTTTTGCCGTGCCTGGTCACATTTGGTGTCCAATATGTTACCAAGTTTTACAGAGTTATGAACAGACATTGACCTTGAATCTGTCATTACATTTCATATGTAGTCTGAACTAAGCTCTAGTGTGACTATTAACTGATACAATAATCAGATATACTAAATTCTTAGATGTAGTCTGTAACATACAGCTTGGACTTGCCCTAATAGATCTAATGGAATATTGTGGAAATACTTGTGGAAAGGATCAGTTTTAAGTATGGTACAAATATGTAACAAATAACAGATTACAGGACCACCGATCTTTTGAACATGGAGAGGTCCCACTTTGTGCAGCTGAATAAATTACTCTTAAAGTGACAGAGGTGGTTCATGGATAAGTCCTGTTTCCAATTTTGAAAAGAATACTTCCACCAGTGTACCATGGAATGCAGCATTTGTGCATTAAGTTATGATTACATAACTTCATATGCACTTATCCAGTATATGTCTTAGTAGGTTTAACGATTTGGTACAACTAATCTTTATCTGCTCAGGGGCAGATTGCGTCTCCAAACTGGCTTAACATCGAAGGCCAAAAGAACACTAACTCTTTACATGCTATTGTCGTCTAATGAAACAAGCAGTGGATCGCTACGTTTGACTTTTGACTCACATACTATGTTTATGCAAAATATACCCACAAACAATGTATCAGTGGAGGATTTCAATTCATTATGGACAAATAATTAGTGGACCCTTAAACATTGAGAGGGGAATCATACGATCTCTTCTGACTCCAGACCACCTGTTTCATAATGATCTTTGAGGATGGCGGTGAGTTTGGCGAGTGCTCCGACACACTCCTTCACGTCTCCTAAGATGATGCTCTCAAAGTCTTGTCTCTCGGCATCCTCTTTGTGCACTGCTAAGAACTGGATAAAATACTCCATGGATGGGACTGCCTTCGCTGCAAGCTGTAGAAAGAAGATGAAAGTGGAAAACAAATATTACAATTCATGAATGAAGATTGGGCATCATGTTAATAAACCTTACCATTATAAGCAGCCAACAAACATACCTTATGATCGCACTTTAATAACCCTAACATTTCTACTCGGCTTACATCCATACACCATGATTCACTTTAGAAAGCCAATTTTCAATTTCTAATATTGTATTACATTTCTTGGAAGATGACATAGCTTTCATGACACAAAATAAAAAAAATCTTTCTCGATGAATAAATATTTCTCACAGCGAATATTGTAAGAAAATTTGAAATAATATCACTCTCCAAAAACAGATTTGTTAAGTACCATAGCAGTGATTACCACAACAATAAACATATAGCTATCATTTACTTTGCAAATATAGGAAAACATATACTGGTCATATTTGTTGTTCATATAACATGTATAAAAACCCATGCCTTCTTATACAATTCACACACACATGTATAAACACGTATTTGTCATACATTTTGTGTATATATATATATATATATTATGTTTATGACTACTTACTGCAAATACACCTCTTACTACCCAGCCATGGTATTTCTTCAACGTTCTCCCATAGGCATTTGCTAGAGAGAAGTGAGAGAGAGAGAGAGAGAAATAGACATCTTATGCTTTATCATAGTCTCAAAATATAATCATTTCTGGCTGCAAATAGATCCAAAATGTTAGCTTGACTTAGCTAATAACAAAAGCTTATCTCTGTAAAATGTTTGTTTAAACTTTTTATCAAACAAGCTGCATTTTTAAAAAGTTTGTGCAAATACATGCACATATATCTATCTGTTGGTTTAACATGATTTTGGGGACCTCTTAATTGCTTAATGAAAACAGTGATAAAGGAATGATTATTGATATCTCTACAACTAAAATGATGGTAATATTATACAGACATTGACGGGCAGGGGGTGTAATAGAACATTCTTCGGACCCCTGAAGGCAGTTATATTTTCCCAAGTGGTTATATTTTATATATAACTCCCTTCAGGTTCGAAGAATGTTATATACCCCCTGCCAGTCAATATATGTTATATTAGATAGACTTGGTTTGAAAATTTAGGGAGGGGGGGTCCATTTTATTTTGCCCAAAATTTGTTACCATTTTTTTTCGCCAAAAAAAAATTTAGTCAGAAAAATGAGAAGAAAAAAAAATTATTATTATTATTAAAAAAAATTAGAGACAACAATTTTGAAGAAAAAACAAATTTTGAGAAAAAAAAAAAATTGGGGGGAAAATTTTCGCAGCAATATAACAATTACGATCCTCGCAATCGATATCACATGACGCGCTGTGAACCAATCACATCTCGGTATCTGTCTAAGCTATCTAATATCACACTATATTGTGCATTTACAGAGCTTACATAACACACTTTAGAAACCATCAACCTGTCTGTACATATAGCTGAGCTGAGCTGCCATTACAGAGGACTCAGAACCATTCAATTACCAGTAACCCCTCCCTTTACGTAATCAATCTGAACTCATTTCCATTGTCATCAGCCGTAAACAAAAAATATACTACCTCTATTTTTTCCTGAAGAAAGAGATGCTACATGTATATCACAGCTCTATGTGTAAACTTTCAGAAAAGTGTTGGTCATAAATGGTTTGTGTCATAATTTGTATATCTTCTTAATTTCATCTTTGAATGTATTCTTGCAAGCATTATATAATAATTGTTCTAACTCTGCTATGTGTTTCATTTGCCTTTATAGTAAACTTAATGTAATTCAGCCTTCGGACTGCCATATTCAGCATTTCCGATAAACCATGCAATACAATTAAAAAAGTTTATTAAGAGTGACTTTTATATCTTACTGAACAGAATAAAGACATTATCTTACTTGCTGCAAGGTTCATGTCTCGCTCTCCTGTCAGGATTTCACTTAAAAACTCTTGTATGAATTCCAGCGTTCTGGAAAAAATAAATAAAGAAGGAAAGATTAGATGAGAAAGCTGTAGGAACTGCTCCTAAAATCTAAAATCTGATGTCATCTGCCGAGACCCATACAGGCATTAACACACATAATTTGACAGCCAGTGTTGGACAGGACATAAGAAGTAATTTGAATAACTGAGAGGTTTGAAAACTCCTGGAATACAGCCATTGAAAGTACATTTGTCTTAAAGGGAGTCACTCGTCAGTTTCCATGTGCAGAAGGCTATAATTCGCTGACACCAGACTTGGTGGATACAAATCATTAACGTGTTGCAGGTACTAGGTCTGCACACAGCGAACCCGTAGGCCAATAAAAAAATACCCCCTCGACTCTCAGCTTCGGGTGAAGGAAAAGTGAGATAATGACTATACCATGTGGGGGAATAGGTGGAAAGCGCAGTACGTTACATAAGGCCTGCTTGACATAAAACTGAAGGCTAATCCTGGTGATTGACAGCACCTCTTATTGGGTAAACACCCGAACAGTGTTAAATTCCCCATGACAGCTAACTACTGAGTGTCTTTAATCATTGTCAGACATCCATGACTTAATGTGGTTGTAATTACAATCATGGATATGAAATTTAAATAAAAACAAATATAAAAAACAGACACATTTTTAATCTAAAAGGTAATGAGGACAAAGGAATACTTAACATTTGAGGGATCAATCTAGAGACTAAAAGCAAATTTAATTTGGAAGTCTGCAAATCTCCTCACCCACATTCTACTTTGAGGTACCAAACTGATGATGGAAAAAAAAATCACTTACACAATCTGCAAATCTTTTATAGAAAGCCAAACTTATGAAATAAAATTGAAAATGATGTAACAGATCTCTACCTCCTTAGCCACATGAGGGCATCTGTAGCAGAGTTCTTGACCTGTGTGGTCTTGGTCCGAACTTCTTGTTGGACCATCGCTTGGAGTTTCATGAACATCTCAGGGTCACTATTCAGCTTCTGACGCAGTTTCTATCAAGTTATAAAAAAAGGGGGATGAAATCCTTTTAACTTCATTATTTATAATATCATCGGTCTGCATGTGGAAAGGGTGCAAAAATAACAACAGCTAATTTGCTTCTTGTCCCTGAAATTTGTTTTGTTTACATACACATGACAAATTATAAGAACAAAACAGATTATGTTTTATCGGAATGTACATGTGTACAAATGATGTGAGATTAACTCTTTAAAAACAAGTATTATAAGATATGCCTGAGACACAAGTTCCATACTTCCGTGTGTCTTGTAAAGATAAAGATACATCCTCCTATAAAGCCTTGTGGTTTGAACTGAACAATTCTATATGAAAATCAACTTTAATAACACAGCTACCTCATAGCCCAACTAGAGAAGACAGAGATAGCTTTATATCATCAAACATTTATTCATACCCTTATGTTTCCATTGACATCCATTTTAACAGGTGCAAACGCAGTAGGGCTTAGGGCATCTACAGAAGAAGAAAAAAAGAGAGAAGAGAATAATTAATGGTGTTGCTATATGCTAGGAAAATATTCTAACAAACATGAATAGACATAAGTAAAGATCAAACAAGTTCTCTCTGATTCAAATCTCAAACAGTTCTAGTACGGTTTCAAAAGTAAGAAATCTCACCCTTGCAATCTAAAAGTGAACAAGAAAATTCTGCTTATACTTCTGCATTGATTATGAGTCAAGATCTTGGTCAGGGAATTGGAAACAACAATGATTTTATGTCACTTACAAAAAAATAACAACAACCAAACAAAAATATCATCAATATCTTTGTAGTTCAGATCAGTGTCCCAATGGAACTCACTAAAATTTGGAGGTTTAAATAGTATTGTCTGAGGGGTGAACTGATCCTTCCAATATTATCTTAGTCTCTGAATAAACAGAACAAAGAATTGAATATCAACAGAGGTATTGATCTTAATAAGAACCAGAGATTTCATCTTCAGAATGGCACAAGTTCTTACCGAATACTCCAACTATACAAGTACAGGCATCAAGGAATGGTTGAGTAGGTATACTGTTATCAGGTGTTACTTGAATATCAGAAAATCTGAAATTGAATAGTTGGTGCAAAGAATGAAAATTTAGATTTCTGTAGGAAATGGTAATCAGGAAACAAAGCTATTAAACAGAGTGGCAAAAATTTGCATTGGTTGGCAGTAATTGCTACTAAACATCTCAAATCAAAGAATCTAACACTATGAATTTTGGGGATTTAGCAAAACTATGCATAGCCTTAATAAGGGGAGGGCCAAAGTCAAATATCATGCTTAGTTTTTGAGTTGCCTGCCACTACCACACAAACTAAGCACACCTTGTTCAATCGAAAGATTTAACATAATACACAATATTTCAGAGGTGTTTTTTAAATTATTTGTAGCGAACACCCCTAAATTGGAGGGAGCGTCCAAAAAAGAGGCCCTTTTGACGAATAATAGCATTTTGTGAATAATATTTTAAGGAAACCTTTAATTACCATGAATTTGGTGTCATATGAAAGATAATTAAACAATCTACATTTTGATACCAATCAATGGAATTGGGATTAATTAACATTGAAATTTTAAGTAAAACACATGATTTTTTTCTTGAAATATTGAATTTTATCAAAAACCGTTATTTTCCATATATATCAAAATCGGAGAGGTGCTTTTTTTCATAACTTTTCAGAAATTTGTACAAGGAAAATATCCTGTGCAAAGGAGAGGCTTATATCTCTTTTCAGTGAAAAGTTAAAGCAACCCATAGTTATTGATTCGATTTCCACAAAAACAACATTTTTACCCACATGTGTATTAGTGTATTGAGGACGTGTTTGGTGTGTTTACATCAAGTTTTAAAGATAACTTTTAAGTAAAACCTCTAATCACCAATGGATTGGGTGTCAAAAGATGGATAATTAAAATACCTTCAAGTTGATATCAATTTCATTGAGTTATGTAATGTGTGTCACATAAATTTTGAGCCGAAAGATGCATTTTTGTAGATATTTTTCCCTCTAATTTTAGCCAGTATCTCCGTATAATAACTGGACAAAAGTGATTGGACATTTAGTAGTGGAGAAAGTTCAAAGGATTTGGAGTGCTGAATGCAACTGATAAGTACTTCTTCTGTACTCTGTGATGTTTCAGGAAATATGGGCATTGACAGTTGCCTCCTACCCCCCACACACACACACACACACACACTATCAACTATTCTTTGGCACCCCTTCATCTGACCGCTTAGTAAAATCTTGTTATGGTAAAGACAAATATTTCAACATAATCAAAGAAAGATAACTAAAAAAATCCTGCTTGCCATTTAGCTGGGATTATACAGACAGTCCACGAGACCAGCAATGTAGGTCCAGTGTCCCAGTGTTTTACCCCTAGATTTTTAAATATATTTATTTCATTATTCACCTTGGATTCGCCTAAGCAGAAAGTAGTGAAATTATGAAAATGCCTTAACTCGCCTTCCTTTCTAAATTTGGACGACTTCCGATCACACTAGCACAACTTCACTAACTGTCGAGCCAACCCATCGGGAATGTAATCTGTAAGTGTAAATTTAAGTTTCATGTTCTTCCTTTTTTCTTTCTTTCTCTCTGTCTCTCTCTATATCTCTTTCCTTTCTCCCCACCCTCTATCTTGTTCTCTTTCTTTTATCAGTTTTCCTTCCGTCGTTCTCTCTTTTTCCCATTTCCATCTTTCTAGGCTGCCAAGAAAATGAGGGCCGCGGCTGATTCCTGGAAAGTTACGAAAAATGGCACCTTAGCGATTTTGATACAGTCAAACCTGTGTTAACGACCACCTGTCTGTAACGACCACCTGTCCATAACGACCACTTAAATTCCCCCGTGAGATTTCATGTAGTTAAGGACCTGTCCACAACGACCACCTGTCTAACGCGACCAGCGGCCACTCATTTTGCTTCCGCTGGCCACGAAAATGCCCACACAACGACCGCCAGGGCCAGCCGTAGCGACCAACAGCAGCCGTGTAGCGAGCGGGTAGCAACCAGCCACAGCAGCGCAATTTCGCTCACACAGTCAAGCGGTCGTCGGCACAGCGGCTCACAATAAAGCTACATGTAGATCTAATGGTCATTTACACACAATAAAACTATTCAACCCCAAGCTCTTCAATCAAAACATTTAATTACCGACAGCTTCTTGCACATTTCATGAAAACATAACAATGCAGAGTCATTGTCATGAACTTCAATCGATGACTCGATTGTTCGTCGCGCCGCACAGGCCAGGCCAGGCCTGGCGAGTGATGACGTAGCGAGCCTGTCTGTCAATCAAATTTTTCAGGCTCGGTCATCTTGATTTCTTTTAAATAATTTCTGACATGCGTTAAAAAAAATGCCGGACAATTAAAAAAAAGGAAAATTATGTTTAATCATTTCGTATTTTTATTTTGACTAAAAACTGTACCACTCTTTGTTTATTAATTTATTTACCACCGATAAAAAACCTTACGTTGTTAGATTTATCTATTGGCTCTCTGCCTCGTTTTGCCCGACTGAGCCCTAATAAAGCCACGGAGAATCCTTATAAAGCCACAAGAAAATAAAACATAGGAATCGCTGTGTGGAAATTCAACATATTTATCAAAATCCAAAAGGATTCTCCGTTGAATTTCCACACAGCGATTACATGTTTCATTTTCCTGTAGCTTTATAAGGATTCTCTGTGGCTTTATTAGGGCTCAGTCGGGCAGATTTGATTGACAGACAGGCTCCGCTTACGTCATCACTCGCCAGGCCTGGCCTAGCCTGTGCGGCGTGACGAACAATCGAGTCATCGATTGAAGTTCATGACAATGACTCTGCATTGTTATGTTTTCATGAAATGTGCAAGAAACAATATCCTGTCGGTAATTAAATGTATTGATTGAAGAGCTCGGGGTTGAATAGTTTTATTGTGTGTAAATGACCATTAGATCTACATGTAGCTTTATAGTGAGCCGCTGTGCCGACGACCGCTTGACTGTGTGAGCGAAATTGCGCTGCTGTGGCTGGTTGCTACCCGCTCGCTACACGGCTGCTGTTGCATTGGCGGATCGCGGCGGGTCTGCGAGAGGCCTTGCGAGTGCTGCCAATCAATTATTCAAAATCAAAATGACCGCAAATGGCCACCTGTCCACAACGGCCACCTGTCCACAACGGCCACCTGTACACAACGGCCACCTGTCTACAATGGCCACTATTTGTGTTTCCCTTGGGTGGTCGCTATAGACAGGTTTGACTGTATATGGAAAATCACAAAAAATCATGTGTTTACTTAAATTTTCGATGTTAATTAATCCCAATTCCCTTGAAATTGGTATCAAAATCTTTCATATGACACCAGACTTATGGTGGTTCAAGGTGTCCTTAAAATATTATTCACAAAATGGCCTCTTTTTGGGATGCCCCCTTCAATTAAGGGGTGTTCGCTACAAATATTTAAAAAAAACACCTCTGAAATATGCACAAAACTTTCGAATGAACAAGGTGGCTTAGTTTGTGTGGTAGTGGCAGGCAAACCCTCTTTTCTTACTTTGGCCCTCCGCTTATAAAGTACAGTTGTGTTAAAGCAGTACTTTTAATTAAACCCTCAGATTACCTTCTATCAAATTAAATGTGTCTTGTTATTCCTTTGAAAAGGTGAACCACATAAATATATATCATTATGAGATTCTTTTTTCAGTCAGATAGTGCTAGCTGGGCTGCTGGGGCCATCACAAGTTTATGCCATCCTTCTGTCTGCTGTACATTATAATTTTCATCTTATCAAGTCTCAGATGCGAAGCGGAGACCACTGAGATGAATATAACCTTCATAAACCATGATAGACCTTGTCCTAGAATCTCACTTACTTGGCCGAGAGTTCTGAGAAGAATGTTGGCACTCTCGCTTCCAAGCTGGACGATGGACTTGTTCCATTCACTACCACCGGTGTTTCCTGAACAGTGGGTGTGGTCGGCTGAGAGAGTGATCTCTTGGTTTCGTTGTTAGGGGTAGACGCTATGGCGGCTTGTACACCTTCCTGACTACTGATGCTAGGTGTGCGACTGGTGGGGCGAGCGGGGAGTTGAGCGAGCTGCCATGTCTTCAAGGTTGCGGTAGCGGGTTGTGACGCCAAGCTTGGTGGATGAATGTGGAGTGTATCTGGGTGTAGGAATGACAGACATAACATATCAGACTGATTTTCATGAGTGAAGCCTGCTTATAATACCATTGGAAAGAGGGTATTCAAAATCAGGGCCGTAGCCAGAGTTTGATGTTTTTGAGGGGCACATACATGTAATTTATCGACGTCCTGGGGAGGGGTCTAAGAGGAGGGGTGTCTGATCTTGGAATTTTTTTTTTGGGGGCTCGTACCGCACTACATGGAGTCTATAAGTTTGTTGCAAGTTGTGATTGTGTTGCATGTCTGTTCTTTGAATTAAGTAAAGATAAACTAAAAAGAAAAAAGGTGTAATGTTCCTTATTACATAAAACTGACGAAAGAAATTATACAGATGAAAGAAATAAATGAAAATTAACACAATATGTCTAAGTAATAATATTGCCGGTAATCATTCGTGCTCAAAAATCACACTGACCAACAAAATCACATCAAATCAAACACCACATAATTCTCAGTGTTTATTTCGTATATTGGTCAGTGAAGGCTTCTTGAACGGAAATTCACAACATTCTTTGTTGTAAATTTTACCTATTTCAGATTTTATAAAGATGGAAAATACTCCTAACACTCGTTTTGGCGCTAGTTCAGAATCATATCCAGACTACGACCCGTAACCGTGGAGATACCTAGTACTAGACCGACCGACAATTTTTGCAGCGCATGCGCAGTAACAATTTCAACACGAAGCGGAGTTCAATTTCGACGAAGAAAACCGGGGAAAAAAACCTTAAACGCATCATACAGTCAATCTGGTAAGTGGAACCGATGTATATTTGCCTAGACCTAATTTTCAAAAATAAATGCATCGGATATGAATCTGCTAAAGTGACATTTTAGTCCAGAAGTTTGGCCGGAATTTGGTGTTGAGATCCGTAACACCAGTTTGCAATGCAGTCCCTATGGTCGGCTTCTGTCTCTAAAGAGAGGAGCCAACCCTACCCAAATCAGAGGCTAACGAACGAAAGAGACAGGAATTTTCGGTCTAGGAGATACCCTACTAAAACATACCTAAAATCAAGTAAATATTCATCTTTTCTTCAAATAATGGCCATGATTTACAAGTCCTTGTTTTTCTTACCTGTATCGTGTCAATTTTCTTATCTTTTGTGGAGTATTTTTCTGAAAAATGAACACTTTTTTGAATCCCTTTCTGCTTTAATCCCAAAACTTGTATTTTACTGACAAAAATTGTATTTAATAAAAAAACACAGACGGTTACGCGGATCTATGCCTCTTACAGTTCCTACATACAGGAAGTTTTTTTATGGATCATTGGTTGAATATTCATGATATCGTCATAATGAACATCCCCAAATTGCCAATGTGAGATGCTTGTAGGATCCTTTACAGGACAGAATGGGCATTATGCCATTGAAAATGGCACACACACACACACACACAAAATACAAAAAATACAACCAAAAACAAAACAAAAACAAAAATATTTTTTTGTTTTTGTTTTGGGAAAATCGTAGTTTATTGAGAAAAAAATCGTACTGTCGTATTTACTTCTAAAAATCGTACAAAATACGATAAAATTGTACTGGTTGGCAGCTCTGCAATATCCTGTGAATTTTTCCCAAGGTATGATCCTATAGAGCATACCGGTACTACAAATTGAACCTCTCCATAATGTTGAACATTCCAATTGAGTTCCTTAGTATTATGCTCAAGACTATCTAACAATCTGTGAGGTAGCTTCTGCATGCTTACACCAACTATATATCCCATAGAGTACTCACCTGTCTTCTACTGATATAGACCTCTGAACTCCTGACTTTTTCTATAGAATAGGAAACATGGACATACACAAAAAAAAGGTCAAGGTTTACATAGAATCTTATGCGAATAAAAACATAATTGACTTGCATAGATCTTACAAATACTTATCATACTAGCAAATAGTAACTGATTTCCAAGTGAGCCTTGATGTGATAATTTTTGTTTCCTTCCTAACACTCTTTAAACCCTTACCATCAGAATGTTTCAATAATACTTATTGGGGATGATTTCAGGTCGTCTTAACAATAGATTTTAAAAAACTTTGGACCCTTTAATGTCATATGCAGAGCTGCCAACCTTGTGCAACCAAAAAGGAACCATGATGGCAAAAAAAAATAAACCATGATGGCAAAAAAAAAGGAATTTCAAGCAAAAAATGAATTCATTAAAACAAAACTTACAACCAAGCGCGACACACTTCCAATGCAGAAATGTCCATTCCTCATACTGTTAATTCCATATTATAGTTTATTTACAACTTACAAGGAGGTAGTGTACAATCGTTCTGTTTAAAATTCAACAGTTTTATTTTGAACACACTCGACATCTCGCACTGAATTCGTCCCTCTTTGATCGAAGAATACATGGCCATTTGCTAGTATATTCTGGACGAAAATGTTGCCTTTTCCTGGCAGATTTAGCACTACAACTTGAAGTCAACACCATGATGACGTGATTTCGTTGTCGATATCCTGACTAGCGATCACTTGACCAAGCTGCCGCGGTGAACGAATGCAGTAATATAGATATATTGACTGCTATGAGAGGCATGGCTGTTTCTATAGGCTCAAGGGGACGTTGCATCCTGCCATGACCCGAGGCGCGCGGTCCCCTACAGCCAGTATAGAAACAGCCATGCCTCAAATATTAAAGCAGTCCATATATCTTTTATATACCGAATTCACAAAAAAATCTACAAAGAGATTTTGCCTTATCCTTTTCTTGAGTAAAGATTGGTTAAAACATCACAGAAAATCTGAGACACTGTCTGTTAATCTTTGTTGGAAACTTGCCTGAATGTTACGATCATTCAGGAATCGCACACACTGAATGATATGGTTTCCGCGCACAAAGAAAATTTTTACACATAAACTGATGGGGATCTCTGCAAAATTTTATTATTTTCCGGTACCTGGAATCTTTCTCATTGACCATTACTGGCATCGTTCATTTCTTTACGGGCATGGCTAAAATCACGACTCAATTTCGACCAATCAGATGGCTAGATTTCTAAAGAGAGGTATATGTTACGATATACACGTGGCGCAGTGGCATGATGCCCACACACATTCACAACAACACAGCGCTATGCATCGCCACTTATAGCGCTGCATGCTGCGCTGCGACATGCGCATGCATGCATGCAGTGTGGTAACGTGACCGGGGAGACACTGTTAGCAAAATATGCTGATCTATATTAACCATTATATACCTCACTTTAGAAATCGAGCCATCTGATTGGTCGAAATTGGAGTCGTGATTTTAACCATGCCCTGCCTACCAGTCAATAGTCTTTTAAAAAGTGCCCTCGTACCCGCCCACCAGTCAATGGTCTTTTGAAAAGTGCCCTCATCCTACGATCCCCATTGGTTTACGTGTTAATTAATTTAGTTTGTGCGGAGCGCGGCTACCATACATTTTTTGGTGCGATGAATTTGGTTGCTACAAACACAGCGCAGACGACCACCGATCTCGATTGTAGCAAGGCCTAGATCTACATGTAATGACGAGATGACGCCCCTTTGGAAATATGAAGATACACCTGCTCTTTCATACGACACCTCATTTTTTGAGTATCACCTTGTGAGGATCACAAGCAATAAAGGTTTGAATCTCGATTTGGAAATTATTACATTGACCAATTTTGCATGATCGCGCAATCCACGTAGACTGCATAGAGATATATGTGTGCAATCTCAATGGGAAGGATTTTAGCACACAAAATCGAGTGCGCCTAAGCGACCTGCAAGTTTATCAACACAGACCTCGATAGCATAAATAAAATTACCATGATTAACCATTAAGTCGCACATGTATTCTATGACCCTTTTTTTGGTATATAAAAGAGATAATGACTGCTTTAATATTCGGGGAATAGTTGTTTTATAGGCTCTCGGGGATGTTGCATCTCGATATCACCCCTCAGCACGCGTCGGGGTGATATCAGGATGCAACATCCCCGAGAACCTATAAAACAACTATTCCCCTCAAAGCAGTCATTATCTCTATACTATGGCACGCAAACGTGCGCTACGTGTAACGTATAATATACATAATATACATGCGGTGGGGGGGGGCGGTTATGGCGAAGAACTTGTATTTGTTAGGACCGTGCACCCCCTATTACTTTTGTACATAACATACACAATACATATTGTACACATACGTTTGGAATTTAAAAAAAAGTATTTTATGAAGAAAAAACGTACTACCGTAATTTTGAGAAAAAACTTAATAATTCCGGGAAAAACTTAATGGTTGGTAGCTCTGCATATGGTCTTTGTATCATGTCATCTTGGACACTAGATTCTAATAAATCTTCATATGCAGAGAAAACAGGAAAGCTTAACTGACCTTGTCAGAGAATGGAGTTGAGGGTGGCAGTACGGTGTTGCTGATATCCATATTGTTGATATTTGGAATGAAGGATTCCTTGGCAAGCTTCATACAGTCCTGTAACGTCATGATGAATGTGTCGCATGTGGCAGAGAGTAATGAAGATGACTCGTTCAGTTTCTTTAGAAGAGGAAATAAAAATTTACAGAGAGGTAGTAAGCATGGGATTGACATGGAGCGGAAAATGTCAGAACAGATTTAAAGATCATGATGTTGATTAATAGAATATGTTCATGAGACAAAATTTGTTGGTGATGATAACAAAGATGGTAGAGATGATCCTGATTGTGCTGAAGATGATGGTGAGGACAATGATGATGACGATGAGGACAATGATGATGACGATGATTATAAAGATGATGATGATGATGATGATGATGATGATGATGATGATGATGATGATAATGACAATGATAATGACTATATCGAAGCTGATGATGATGATATTAATGATGGTGGAGATTCATGCAATGAATTTAATGTAATAGATTATATTATATACCTCACTTTAGAAATCTAGCCATCTGATTGGTCGAAATTGGAGTCGTGATTTCAAGCCATGCCCCACTCACAGGGCATAGCAATAGCCCACAGGGCCTAGTTAAAAGTTTCTACCCTCATCCTCATTATCCTGCGATCCCCATTGGTTCACTGCGATCCCCATTGGTTTACGTGTTAAAATTGTCTTTGTGCGAGGACGCCATACAGTGCTTTTTGTCTGCGATTCCCAAATGATTGAAACTTTCACTCATTTTTCAAGCGAAGATTAACAGACAGTGTTTCAGATTTTCTGTGATGTTTTAACAAATTTTTACTCACTAAAAGGCTAAGGTAAGAATTCTTGGTAGATTTTTGTTTTAATTCGGCATATAAAAGTCATATCGACTGCTTTAATACTCGAGGACTAGCTGTTTCTATACTGGCTCGCGGGATAGTTGAATCCCTTGAGTGTATAGAAACAGCTAGTCCTCTCGTAGCAGTCGATATAACTATACTAAAGAGAAATCACATTTCGATGAATATGTTCTGTAGAGATAAAATAACTAAACTTAGTGATGATTGTGATTGCGTTGCTGTTGATAACATCAGTGATATTGATGAAGATGGCTATAAATGATATATTCACCACATAACGTTAGAAGCTGATAACGGTGTGTCTTTGCATTGTTGTTATTAATGATTAATGTTAGTAAATTTAAATGATAGCTGTAGTGATGATATTAGTAATAATAGTTATCACAAGCTCATGACTTAACAAAAAATTGGGACAATTAAACAACAGTAATAGAGGTAATTATCTCAAAAACATTCCGGATACTGATGATAAAGGAGCAAGGAATTTTTGTTTGCATTTTATGGTCAGTCACATCAAATATTAGGGACTTTTAGATTTGCACGACGAACGTGGACTGCTACGTGGACATCCTTTTAAGGCACACTGCCGGGCACTGCCAGTGCCTTAAAAGGATTTCCACATAGCAGTCTATGTTCTCGTCGTGCAAATCTAAAAGTCCCTAGTATAAATCAAAGCTCAACCTTGAAAGACACTAAGTCATCAGAATTCTTGTGGACTTTGACACATGCAGCCAGAGATTATCATATCATTATCAGCATACATCTACTCATGACACAATGCCCCATTCAACAAATTCCACACACCTCAATATCAGGGGCTCCCACTTCTGAAGATCCAGCTGCCTTTACACTGGCTACTTGCTGGGTCAAAAGGTCGCAATACAGTCTGAGCTCCGACATCTTAGTACGTAACGTGTCTTCTGATTCCTCTATAAGATATCAGGAAAGATGAAAGAAGGTATATAAGTGTGGGCATGAAAAGATGCTTCTGGAATGCAAAACGCATAATTGTGAACATCATAATTTCACGGCAAAGAGGTAGAACCATATCATTAGAACATGGAGCTGGTAAAATACATCACTGACCTTGATTAGGAAAACTGATATCAAAACTGTAGTTCAGATTAATCAAATTACAACATTTGATTCACTGATATCACCAACAAATTATGGCTTTGGTGTTCCAGATGTATCTTCTTGTGCTATGACATTTGAATAAGCTACCTACTGTATAATAAAGCAACACTGCATTCTCATAACGTCATGATATGTTTGTACCACAATCACATATAAAGGTGTCATATGCTTTGAAAAGTTGACCGGAGGGATGAAGGTCAAGGATTCTATGCCCGGGAACAACCCTCGTATTCAGATTCAGATTCAGATTAATTTTATTGGTCCATTTGGAAATTCAGTTTGTCGGCATTACATAGAGCACATGTAGGGACACTGATTTTCCGTTTCAAAAAAAGGCCTTTTCCGTTTCAGAAAATCAGGAATTCCGTTTCAGATGGGCTGAAAAACGGAAATTCCGTTTTGCCATAGACTTTGTACACATGAAAAAGCTGAAATTCCGTTTACATAAGATTTGCATACAAACATGCTAGAGATCTAGACGAACATTTCAGTCTTGGTTGTCACGTCAGCGATCGATCGATTTTAGGCGCACATGCCAGCCCCTTTTCGAACTGTACATCAGCGTGTGTACAATCTCGCCGCACCTACCGCCGCTGCTGGCGTGTATGTGCCTAGTATTACGTCTACGTAATACTAGGCGCACACGCCAGCCCCTTTACTAATATTGTGCTGAACTGTGCATGTGTACAGCAATCTCGCCTTACACTTCGGGGCCGTATGCGCGCCTAGCTGGCATAATAGGATCGAGTTTTGTGTCAACCAAAATGGCAGCGCCCTGTCTCCAAAGAATCTGACGAATATCGCTAAATATTCGGAGTTATTAACCATGATATTAGGCCCGATATTTTTTCACTGCATAACGAATGACGAATCACAAAAATAGTGTAAGTTTTACGATTTTCTCCTTGAAAAAAGGGTTTTCCGCGATTTTCCGTTCGGAATTGCATTTTCCGTTTCAAATGGTCATTTCCGTGAATTCCGTCCGTTTTCCGTGATCACGGAAAATCAGTGTCCCTACACATGAACAATATACAGTATCCCCCCAAAATGAGTAGTTGGGTACCAAGAAAGATGCAGAAGTTATAGAACGTGTTCAGTTGTAAACTGTCAAATGGTGACCAAAATATTTACAGAGCAAAGAGTTTGTGTAATGAGTAGCTTTTTAGGAATCCTTTAAAACATTATGTACAGTTGTGCCCTCGGACTGTATGGTCAACAGAACCATTAACTACCGGGTATTATTTTTATCACATATCCTATACTGATGACATAGTGGTCAATTGTCACTTTTTCGCTAACAATTTTGACCAATCAGAGGCTTTGATTCCTGACAGTGATTAAGCCCATAGGAGTACAGGGTAACCTTTAACTGCAACCCTTTCACTCAAACTCTATTTGTAATGAAAATAATCAATATAATGTTAATATTGGACAGGGTTATCCTTGACTGACCTTTCTTCTGGTGGTTCTTGGAGTCAGCAAGACAGGCTTTGGCAGACCCTAGGGCTACTAGCCATCTTTGACGATCGGCAGGGGTCGCCCCTCGGACGTAGAAGTGTTGTTCTCCTGGAATGATTAAGTCTAGTCTGGTTTCATCTGTACCGTGCACTGCAAGAACAAAACAGATGAGGATTAGAATGACACAGTACACATGAATTCAAAGCTGGATACTCTGTCTATGAGGGAATGTACAGTTGAAGCTTTTAAATCCCATTTCTCTAATAACTGTGTGCACTGGATTCGTCAAACATTCAAACCATTTAACCATTATAGTAGCAAAGTGGATTTTTTTTGTTGAATTTTTAAAACTGGCTTAAATGGTTGACTGGAATCGCATATTGTTAATACAGTCAGGTAATTGTGATGCCATTGGAAGTTATTTCTCCATTTGTTCTGTGCAAACTTTATAATGACAATAGTCCCTACAAGTTCATGAAGGTAATTTCTAAGTAGGTAAATATTATATTACCTACATGTAAACTATAGCTTGAGGAGGGTTGATAAAAAAAAGGATTTCTCTTCAGAATGATTCTAGAATAACCTATTTGATTCATTTGAATTGAAAACCTGATTCAAATTAGACCCCCAAAAAAAAAAGAACTAAAAAATATTATAAAATGGGAGCACTGCCACAGGCATGACTGAAAATAAAAACAAAATTTGTTTAATTATATCTCACTTTGGCCAATTTATTTTATATAACTATTTTCATATTTTTAAATTTTTTATCAAGGTTAGTTCCCCTTGTAATAAAAGATAGTGACCTAATTTTTATTCTCGTGTTAAGTGATAATAGCATGTATGCAAATTGTATGTTTGTATATTTTGATTATTGTAATTTTTTGCTTCTTTTTTCACTTGCCTTGAATTTCACAGCAGGCCATTTTGACAGAGCCTTTACAGCCCTGCTGCATCTCATCTTGTGATTTGTAATAGGTCAGGATACCCTTGTCTAAAACAAACCATCGTGGCTGCCATCCTGAAAAAAAATTAAGTTAAAAAACATCACAAATAATGATCATTATATGATGGTACTGTTTATAAGACCACAGCTCAAGATCTAGACCACGTTCTCACTCATTCCTAGACCGATCCAGACGAGATCGATCTAGGCTAGATCGGTCTAACTGCGAGTGTGTACAGACAAGCGGTCAAGGAAGCGATCTTCTGGACCGATCCAGAAGACCCCATTGGCGATGTGGTCTTCTGGACCGGTTCGCTTCCTAGATTGCTCCAGACTGATCTAGCTTGCAGTGTGTACACAAACCGTGCCAGCAAGCGATCTTCAACCGGAAGTGCGTTTTGGTCGTTTTGTGTGTTACGGGGGAAATTATGTGTACGGCACGCGAAACATTTGACCCGCTGACCTTTGCAACCCCCAGCAACAGGAGCGTTGTAGCTCATTCGCGCTATACCATAGCAACAAGAGCGGTCTAGCTCGTGAGTGTGTACACATCGGTCTAGCCTGGATCGGTC
This sequence comes from Mesocentrotus franciscanus, assembly GCA_037976565.1. Taxonomy (NCBI): domain Eukaryota; kingdom Metazoa; phylum Echinodermata; class Echinoidea; order Camarodonta; family Strongylocentrotidae; genus Mesocentrotus; species Mesocentrotus franciscanus. The sequence goes on along the minus strand of CP137668.1, from coordinate 38,115,132 downwards.
TAGGAATGAGTGAGAACGGGGTCCTAGATTTACATGTCTTTGAAGATTTGAATTTACTGATTCATCAGTGTAAAAGAAATTTGTTTTCTGTTTCAAACATTACAAAAAAGTAACATGATTCATAACACGATTTCATATCATGGTCACATGAATGTACTTGAGTGACTTCCTATAATATTAGCAAGAATAGGTCAATGGCAGATCATACTTGACGAAAGGGAAAGTATAATCATCTTAATACTTTCATTTTTTAATTTTGGATACTCTTATTTCTGGGAGAATTAATTTGCTAAGACCATGAATTATAATGTAAGTAAACTGAAACCCTACTTATCCAGCATTCGTTATCCTAATGCAGCAATGAATGTCTGTCATAGCTGACATAGCTTTGGCCCAATGAGTGCTCACGTAGAACATTGTATTCCGCTGTTCAGTGAGTTTACGCTCTGATTGGCCGATACGCTCCAGCTGTTCCGAATTTAAGTGAGAGAGGGCCCCACTTATGTAAGCTTATGTAAGTCCAAGTGCAATGTCAATACGACTTTATACGTATTACATAACGCACTGACACGTCATGCTTTACAACAGGTGACGCATTTCACACATAGGTGACACACACTCAGCATAGGTACCGACATAAAATAGAAAAATCAACAAACATTTCAGTACAACTTGCAAATTTGTACCTTCTACCTACAACTACAAGTTCAACCCTGGCCTGGCGCTGGCCCTGTATGAAACAATCTAATCTATTCCGTTATAAATGACTAAGAAAATGAAAGTTTATGAAATTCTCTGAACAGAAATATTCTGCTTTTATTAAAACCAACTTAATATCAGGGTGGACTTCCCCTTTATTTTAAGTTAACTATTAGGCTATGACAACGAGCTCCATCCACGTCGCCAATCTCATGCGAGGCCATGGGCATGGCCTCTCGTAGCGCGTACACTGCAGTGTAGTCGTCGCCGAGCATCCCCGATGCGATAACATTGGCATTCCCATCCGGGATCCCATTCTATTAACAGATGCTCACCTGCTAAGTAATTTGTCCACTTGTACAGCATTCCTTCCATCTTGAAATATACTCTAATAAAAAAACATTAGAAGAAAGAAAACATTACTAGGATCATAGGATGATGATTCGTCTGGCGTAAAATTCTTTTGACTTCTCAACCGGTGACGATGACGTGAAACACTTTAGTTGGTGCAAAGTTCGTTTACCAGGCCAAGCGAAGGATCCTAACCCGGAAGTTGACATAATTAGACTTCATCCAAGGAAGATCATATCAAAAATGGTGGGGGCGGGGGTGGAGGAGGTGTGAATAATACAAGAGAAGTCAGAAAGAAAATCATAAAACAATTCATTTTGTGTGTTATTCTTTACATCTAGGGGTCTAGGGATCATAACATTTCAGTAGGTTTTTGTTGTGGTTAATCATTGACCAGCCATTGTAAAAAATATCCCTGGATGTTCACTTCAGGCTCTTTCTCTCCATAACAACATACAAAACACAAATATAGGAGCTGGTCTGATTGCCGACTGTTATTCCTTCAATTAGGCTTGTAAATATTAAAGATAAAATCAGGGAACATATAATATGTGATGCCTCATGGAAAATGATATTGGCAGATGAAAGGGTTCATGCAAACACCCATGCACTCCCCCTGTTTGAGGGGGAACTAAAAAAGCTAGGGAAATAAGCCGGGGCCAAAATAGAGACTGTATTTTTCATCTCCACCTCTCACCATCCAACTGAGTGAATTGAGGTGGGGCCGTAAGGCTGGTTTCCAAAAATTATATCTCACAAGTGCACCGCCTCCCATCTTCGGACAATTCTTGATCATACCTCAGTATATAGGCCGGCTTTCATATATTCACCATACTGCCGCTAAATATGGTATTAAGATATGAATGAAAATATCAAACGAAGCACAAAAGGAATGTTATTTCACTGCTATAGTTTAGAATGATTTATACAATTAGTATCCCGACCTTTATATTTCTTTTACAAGAATCTTGCATTCATCCCCATCCCCTGTTCTCTCTTTCTCTCCTCAATTTCTTTATTATATTAACTCGACCTCTTCTTTCTATCTCTGTCACTCTTTTCTTCTCCCCCTCCTTTCTCTCTCTCTCTCTCTCTCTCCCTCCCTCCCTCTCTTCCTCCCTCTCTTCTTCCTCCCCTCTCTCTCCCAATACTGCACAAGCAACTACACAAATGTCAGTCTTTGTTTATATAGTCTGTTTTCATATGATCATTTATTATACATACCTGTTTTGACATTATATATCTCCATTACACTTTAAAAATTACTCGATACTTTCACAACACTCAAAACTCGGTACATTTCATTCTGCTTCACAACATCAGTTTGTCAACAATTTATAAACCTGAACAACATTCATATTCATGCAGATTTATTCCACAAAGTTGAAGTCTCTGGAGCCTGCAAGTTCAATGTCCATCATCAAAGTTGACCACATCAGCTTTGCATTCAAACAATTTACATTTCAAGTAGCTTTATTGCTACCAAGTCAAAATCAAATGACATACAAGTTTCTTTCTGACATAATTTAATTGATCAATACCCAATAAGTTGGGCAAAATTTAATTACCCTGGGTTCGTCACAATTCTCTCAAATGTTGATTATTGATCAGGCGAGGTATTTGATCCATAGCTTCTTCATCTCTCCTCAAATATGCTTTAATTTTCCCATTCCCTGGATGGTTAAGAGCATTACAAATACATGTACCTAGAGCATGTGAAATGATTATATCACAGTTCGAAGAGAATTAAAATAAGTATCTTATTTGATCTCTCACAAAATATACCACAATCTCAAGAATTATGGTGATCTATGAAGATCGATTCCCTGCCGTTACAAAAAAAAGGAAATTTATCAACAATTAAGTAGCAAACTTAAAGTTCACACCTTAATGAATGAACAAGCAAATCAAATATCAAAATTATACTTCAAAAGCAAACAGAGGCTTTTCAAGGTCACAGATTAATCAGGATATTTGAGTCTAAGTCAATTAAAAAGTAGAATCATGTTGGCTTCTCTGAGTATAACAGCAGTTCATAAAAATTATGGCAAATGAATCAGAAAAGATCATTTGAAACTTATAAAAATGTGCTCAACAAAATTTTGTGCAACTATGTGGTCATGATGAGACACATGACCTGTTAAAACACATACTGACATAGACCTAAAAGGACATCTATGATGTAAAAACTGTGCTTACAATCAAACCAGCTTGTACCTGGATACATGATTCTTGTTAAAATCAACTTGGCCTACTTATAGTACAAACAAATATGCTTTCATAATTTTAATAAAGAGATATAGAAAACATTTTTTGTCTTATTTAAGCTTAGAGAAAATTTTTCCTTCATTTTCTCAGCTTATGGTTTGTGTTTCTGTTTTTCATGCTTTAGTAAAATACATTTTATAAACAGGAAATAAATATGCATGTGAAATTGAGAGTATAAGTGTAGTACAAATTTGAACATTTTTTAATCCTCATGATTAGAGAAGCAAACATATGTTGTATTTGAATACCATCATCAATAACGTTAACATAACATGCCTTACATGATAGCAGAAAACATATAGTTTCTCATCTTGCAATGCCAGCATTTAAATAAAAAATCTTATATCATCATCATCATCATCAACTTCAGGTGGCGCTGTAAAGCGCTGCTGTGGTCTTCACGAGAGCACGCCATGCAACTCTTTCACCTGCCATTTGTGTTGCACCTTTCATTCCTTGTCCAGACACTTTCTTGATAATTACATACACAAATATTATGTGAATTTAGATAAAATTTTACTAGCAATCACTTTCCTAGATATTGATTATCAGTTAAATCATACATCTGTTATTATATCGTTACATTATGCAGTGGAGATGAATTTGTTTAATGATTGGATAAACTGGGGGCAAGAAATATATCTACATGTACTTTGCAGGTGCATGTCCATTATGTCTACGGACCAAGAAAATGCACAAACGGGAACCCTACAAAAAATAAAACTAATGTGTAATAAATACAAATTTTATTAAAAAATTGCACACATGGAGACCCCTTGTTTCTTTGTTTTACCAAACGAGCACACAAGCCACAAATTTTCGATTGGAGTTACATTTCTCCCTATTCTTGCTATTCCTTTTAATGGATGATTTGTTTAAAGATGATCAACAGTGTAAAGTGTTTAGTAATGAAAATGTATTTTGTGTCATTGACATTGCAGTTCTAATCACATTATGCAGCAAACATTAAATAGAGATCATATAGCAAGGTTGTGATTTCATATTTTATATTTGAGTACCATTGTAAGGGCTATAGAATGAAGGATAGCAATTTGAATGAATTGATTTAATGATGATCAATCAACAATTAGCCATGCTTTTGAACCAGGGTTCAAACTAGATATGTGATAAATAATGTAAATAACAAACACTCGGCTGATTAATGCATTAAAAAAAAAAGAAGATTAAGGTAAATATATGATTTAATGCTACATAAGAGCATCTCCATCATCGGGACATAGGAGGGCACTACAACAGGTCAGATGCAACATTATTTAGCAAGATATGTCACTAAAAATCTTTGTTAAAAATACTGTTATGCTTTTGAGGTCAACTTATCTTAAATTACAATCCAGAAGACAAATATAACAAAGCAGATATGAAAAATGAACTTAACTGGCAAACAACCAAGTTTTTCAACATGGAATGACTCTGTTCCATAAGATTATCATGCCTTCAAAAGAAAAGTACATGTTCTCAAAAATCAAAGACTTGAGTAAGATTAATCATTGCAAACAATAATGTGATTTTTAAAATGTGATTTGCACTCAAAAAAGAGCAAAGCTAACATGCAAATAAGTTTATAAATCAAATAACAATGAAATGATAAATCATTCTTGACATTTTCATAGCAAACACCATTGGGTATTTTAATGTACATTTCTCATAAAATGTTTATTACACAATATACATGTACATAATATATCCAATAGTAGATATTATAATAACACAATAAGTGAAAGATATATACCATGAATCATGAAAACAAAACAATAAAAAGCGAAAATCATTATATCATGAATGGGTTTTGAATATAACTGCTGTAAACAAAAAGAAGTTCCTGTTAACTGACAATGTCTAGCATAGAAACTCTCACAATCATAAACCACCCACTGGTCGGCAAGAATACAAGGGGCTCGATAGTAGTCTTTATAATAGCCAAACTTCTCCTGAGACCATGAGATTCAAAAAAATACTTTACAAGGTGTTTTCATATTAACACTAACGACTGTCTTGTTATCAATAATGACTGAATTATTATGTGAATTTCAACAAGAAGTGGGCTTGATTATCAGCTTCAAATTGTTTTAAAATCATTACATGATCTGATCAAATCCAGAAAGCGATTATTTGCAATATGCTACATCAT